>OZ024828.1:44781265-45381265 GCA_964016985.1 Anodontia alba | reverse complement strand
GTATAGAATTGAAATGGGACAAAATGAATCTTGTTTGGTAGCTAGAACAGAAGGTATGGAAATAAAGATGAAAAATTTAAATTTAAAGGGAAAGGATAATTCACAGAAAGCTTCAGAAAGAGAAATAGTTGTTGAAACTCCAAAGCCAGTCTGCCATCGGTCTCTAGGTAAAGAATCTGATGATCATGAAGAAATGAAGGAATCACCTGATTTGTCAGAAGAAAGAAGCTTAAAAAAGAAGCATAAAAAGGGAAGATACAAAGAGACTGAAGATATGGTCAAGATGCTTGACTCAGCTATTGAAAAAAGATCAAAAAAGAAAGCAGTTGAGGAAGAATTAAAGCAACCAAACAATTCCAGTGGCAGAAGAAAATCTAGCAAATGTAGTAAGCAGGAACAAAAGTCATACAGCAGTACTGAGATTGCTGTTTTGAAGGAACCAGTCTCTGCAGAACAAACTGAAATTCAGACAAGAGATAAAATCAAAAAGCAGCCAGGATCTAGCCACACATCACATAGTCCTTCAGAAAAGCTTAAACATGGCAAACATAAAGAATATAAATCAAGTCACTCACATAAAGATAAGGAGAAAATGATGGAAATTACAGAGAATGTATACAGTGATATTCGAAATGAGAAAAAATCTGAAACTAAACTTAAAGACACAGAGAAATTGGTCAGTAGAAATGTTTTTGTAAATGATGACAAAACTGGCATAGAAGATACAAAGAAAGCAGAAGATGTAGATACTGTCCTTACTACTAGTACTAAATACAGTGAATGTTTATCAGGGAGCAAAAAGCGAAAGGCAGAAGAAGAGCAGAAGTCTGTTAAAGAAGGAAAAGAGAAGAAACAAAGAACTAAAGACAGACTTGGCACCCAGAAAGAAAAGAGGTAATAATGTAGTATACTCGTAATACTTAACTCTGGTCCTGCTGGACCCAGATATATCCTGCCTTTGCAAACAGTGTAGATCTAAATCAGTTGGCTTCTGAAGAAGCCAACTGATCTGGTTCTGTACTGTTTGTCATTAGGTATGTGAATTTGTATCGGCATCCTGGATCAAGTAATCTGATGGGCTTTAAGTTAAAAGTGGGCGTGGCATCTTAATTCCTTTGGCTTGACAAGACAATTTTATCGTAAATAAAATTTTTTAACCAGTCACTACCAGATGCACATTCAAATTTGATTTTTATGAACAAATATTTTAAAGGGAAGATACACTTTCAGGGGAGGCAACTCTGTCAAATGGATTTTGACCCCTTGGGAAAGAAATCTACTTGGAAAAGAAGGAGAGCAAATTGTTTCCTTTAAGAGTAGACTCCTTTCAGAAGAGGCTTTATGTGTGGAAAGCAAACAAGGGCACAACATTTGTCTCACTTATGAAAAATGTTGGACATTGGAAAAAAACTACGAAGTATATCCAGTCCCCTTAAAGTTTTGAGTGCTGGCAGCACTAAAACTGTTACCAACTTGCTTGAATAAATGCTACTTCAGTCTTGGTTATTCAGTACTATGTGATATTTAATTTGATTTTTTTTTTATTTCATGTGAATGTTTACCTTGTTTTATATAAAAATGGAGCTGTATTTACTTTACTTTGAACTGGGAATATTGAAAAATTCCCAGCATCTTCTCCATAATCAGTGAAACATTTTGAACAAGGCAAAAATGACCCTTTGGTGGTCCTATATCAAAATTTTTTTTTTTTTTTAATCCCTCTCAAACTTAGTGTGTGCATCCCACCACTTAAGGTTACTTCCTTTGAAAGTAGGTCATCATGAACTACTTAAGCAAAATCAACCCCTGTTTAGGGTCTAGCATGTATCTCCACTCACATTCATGTCCTTACATTCCACTATTTTTGTCTCCTCCCAAGAAAGGAGGTCAAAATGACCAGCTTTATTCCCAAAAAATCAAATCCTCATTGAGTTTTACAGGTTAGGCTTAAATTTCCAGGCATACACACAGCTCCCTCACACCTCGCAGATCTCACCAGTGCATGCATCCCACCGCTCCAAGTCACTTCACATTAAACTTGGTCACCATGACCTACTTTTGCGAAAATCTCCACTTTCATCACTCTGCAATTCTGCCAGCCAGCCTAGACAAATAAATATACAAATTAATAAATAAAAATTATCATTTGGTTTCATTTGAATCAAGTTACTAGGTGGCATTTGGAATTGAATATCTAGGCGTATTTTCAGGGAAAATTCAGTTTTAAATCCTTAGCATTCATCAGGCTAAATAGTGAAGAATTTTTCTCATTTCTTCACGAAAACATAAGAAAAATATCTACCTTTTGACTGAAAAACATCACTTTTCTTGGGCTATGTATACCATAAAGCTTCTAAAGCTTTTGAGTATGATCACTGTTTAATTGATAACATATTGGTCTCCCTTAATATACTTTGACTGCATAGCCTAGTTAACAAACTGCCGGTTTAGACAATAATTTCTATCGTAATTCTTCACTATTCAGTCCTCAGTGGCATTTTATAGTAAACTTGGGATGGCTGAATTTTATTTAGTATTAGTATTTTCAGATAACAAAAAGTAAGTAGCTCAGGTATCAACCATAAAACTGTCCAAATTCCTATGGTAAATATAGTAGGAACCTGCTAGCTATGTATACCTCCTTATAGCTTTGGATAAGACACTTACTTCAACCCAAAATATTGCTATATATCTTATTTCTCCATGAAAACATACATTGTGGGTACTCATTAGAAGCACCCCACTGAGGTGCTTCTGATGAGTACTGAGGTGCCTCTGATGAGTACCCATAACATATATTTTCATGGAGAAATATAAAAAGGTGAAGTGCCTCTGAGTACTCACAACATGTAGTTCATGGAGAAATAAGAAAATTTGGAGCTTTGCTTCCAGTGGCACTTGTATTTGACATTGTCTTGACTCTATATCAGAAAATATTCAAAGACAGACCCAGAAAAAAAGATGCATACCAAGGCCAAAAAGAGCAAAGATAGATCCTCATTGCGTGCGAAACAAAGTGATGCAGATAGAGGTGAAAAACATTTGCCTGTTACAGTTAACTGTTGCAGTTATGGATATGATTTCCTGTTAACTTTGCATGGTTTTGTTGGTTTACTAAACCCTGTTACTGTTATGGTTATCTTGCTTATAACGCCCAGTTTTTCAAAGCATTGTTAGCTTTACGAGCTCGTTAGTGGTCAAAATGTTAACTGTTCTAGTTAGTACAATACAAATTCACAGGTATTTTTGCTGAAAAAATATTAGCATATATGCCGAATTTAATGATCAAAGATTTAATGATACGTTAACTAACAACATCGTTAGTTTTGAACAACTGGGCCCTGTTAATTTTGCATGGTTTATTGATCCCTGTTGTTATTATGGCTGTACCACAGCTTGCTGTTAATTATACCCACACAAAAATTCTATGGGGGTAAGGGAAGGGGAAGTAGCATGGGTCGGGATTATGTTTTCACATCCAGGCTCAAGAAGCTGACTAACACAAATAGATCCAACTTTTTTTAGCTCACCTGAGCCAAAGGCTCAAGGTGAGCTATTGTGATCACCCACCGTCTGTCGTCGTCGTCGTCTGTCTGTCCGTCCACAATCTTTAAACAACATCTCCTCCTAAACTACTGATTGGATTTTGACCAAACTTCACAGGAATGATCCTTGGTCGGTCCTCTTTCAAAGTTGTTCAAATGGTTCCGGTCCATTGCATATCTGGGTCGCAGGAGCTAAAAATAGATTTTTAAACAAAAAACTTAAAAAATCTTCTTATCAGAAACCACTGGACCGAATTCAATTGATTAATTTTGCAGAAATGTTCCTTTGGTGATCCTCTACCAAGATTGTTCAAGCCATTTGGATTCGTCAAAAAACATGGCCGCCAGGTGGCACGGCTTATTTTCCCTATATATCTATATAGAAAACTTTAAAATTCTTCTTGTCAGAATCCACTGGACCATTTTCAATATAATTTTGCAGAAATGTTCTTTTGGTGATCCTCTACCAAGATTGTTCAAGCCATTTGGATTTGTCAAAAAACACGGCTGGGGGGGGGGGGGGGGTGGGGGGGCGGAGCACAGCTTATTTTCCCTATATATCTATATAGAAAACTTTAAAAATCTTCTTGTCAGAAACCACTGGACCGATTTCAATATAATTTTGCAGTAGTGTACCTTTGGAGAAGTCTTTCAAAATCGTCTTGTCAGAAACCACTGGACCGATTTCAATATAATTTTGCAGAAATGTTCCTTTGGTGATCCTCTACTAAGATTTGGATTTGTCAATAAACACGGTCGCCAGGGGGCGGGGCTTATTTTCCCTATATATCTATATAGAAAACTTTAAAAATCTTCTTGTCAGAAACCACTGGACCAATTTCAATGTAATTTTGCAGAAATGTTCCTTTGGTGATCCTCTACCAAGATTGTTCAAGCCATTTGGATTCGTCAAAAAACATGGCCGCCAGGGGGTGGGGCTTATTTTCCCTATATATCTTTATAGAAAACTTTAAAAATCTTCTTGTCAGAAACCACTGGACCGATTTCAATATAATTTTGCAGAAATGTTCCTTTGGTGATCCTCTACTAAGATTTGGATTCGTCAAAAAACATGGCCGCCAGGGGGCGGGGCTTATTTTCCCTATATATTTATATAGAAAACTTTAAAAATCTTCATGTCAGAAACCACTGGACCGATTTCTATATAACTTGGCAAAAATGTTTCCTTGGTGATCCTCTACCAAGATTGTTGAAGCCGTCATGATTTGTCAAAAAAACATGGCCGCTAGGGGGCGGGGCTTATTTTCCCTATATATCTATATAGTAAATTTTAATGATCTTCTTGTCAGAAACCACTGGACCGATTTCAGTATAACATTGCAGGAATGTTTCTTTTGTAACCCACTACCAAGATTGTTCAAGTCGTCATGATTCATCAAAAAACGTGGCCGCCAGGGGGGCGGGGCTATATTTCCTTATATATCTATATATAGTAAACTTTAAAAATCTTCTTGTCAGAAACCACTGGACCAATTTCAATATCACTTGGCAAGAATGTTTCTTTGGTGACCCTCTACCAAGATTGTTCAAGCCGTCATGATTCGTCAAAAAACATGGCCGCTAGGGGGGCGGGGCATATTTTCTATATATTTCTGTATAGAAAACTTTAAAAATCTTCTCGTAAGAAACCGTTGGATCGAGTTCAATTTAACTTGGCAGGAATGTCGCTTTGGTGACCTTCTACCAAGATTGTTCACGACCTCATGATACGTCAAAAAACATGGCCGCCAGGGGGCGGGGCTTATTTTCCATATATATCTGTATAGAAAACTTGTCTTCTTGTCAGAAACCTCCTGACTGATTTCAATATTACTTGGCAGGAATGTTTCCTTGGTGATCTTCTACCAAGATTGTTCAAGCAATCATGATTTGTCAAAAAACATGGCTGCTAGGGGTGGGGCTTATTTTTCCTATATATCTAAATAGAAAACTTTAAAAATCTTCTTGTCAGAAACCACTGAACTGATTCCAATATAACTCGGCAGGAGTGTTCCTATGGTGACTCTCTACCAAGTATGTTCAAGCTGTCATGATTCGTCAAAAAACATGGCTGTTAGGGGGTGTGGCTTATTTTCCCTATATAGTTATATAAAACATTTTAAAAATCTTTTTGTCAGAAACCACTGGACCGATTTCAATATAACTTTGCAGAATTGTTCCTTTGGTGACCTTCTTTCAAGATTCAGTTCAAACCATCATGATGCTTGAAAAAAACATGGCCACTGGGGAGCAGGGCTATAATAAAATTTATACAAAAGTCTTAGAGCAGTGAACTTGGCTGAAACTTCAGTAGTAAGTATGCAAAGCTGTTTGCTCAGGTGAGCGATACAGGACCATCATGGTCCTCTTGTTTCTCAAAGCTCCCAACTGGTTTACTTACTTGGCCCATCTTGTTTGTCGGCAGTGTCTGTGGGTATTGGTAATTCAAGAAAGACAGTCATCACTTACTGGCAAAAATATGTGCACAAGTACTGATTAACTGCTTTGAGGATTAAGCCAGGCCAGGAAAAGTGTGAGTAGGTTATCTGAAATGACCTTAACAGTGGCTAGACATGACCATAATAGTGTTGACAGGGCCATAAAACTCCAACTCAGCTCCAAGTATGTAGTTGTTACATTAATTGCTATACATTATGACAAGTTTATATTTGTAGAAATAAAAGAAGCTTAAAAATGACCTATTTAACATGTACTACAACTTTCCATGAAAGAATTAGCCCCCTGAAGGGGCAAATTATTTCCTTTTAGTAGCTCCCAGTGAGAAATGAGACCTGTATTTCCATGTTATTAACCTTCCCCCTTATGGATATGATTTTAGGTTATTGTAACTCAAATTGAAATTCATACATCAAATAATAATTTGGGTTACACTAATACTGGTAATTATTACATACATGCACTTTTGCATAACAGTAACTGTCATACTGATAATTACTCTTTATGCCCCCAACTTCAAAGAAGTTGGAGGGTCATATTGGTTCTGGGTTGTTCGTCCGTCCATCCTTCTGTCCGTCCGTCCATTCGTCACGCTTTTTGATGCATAGCATAACTTCAGAACCATGAATGCTGCTGTTTTGAAATTTTTTATATGGATTCCTCATGAAAAAATAGCTGACATGTATTTTTTTTCTTGACAGGATTATGCTCCTTTTCGGAGTGATGGCCCTTTGAAAAAATATGGATGCAATCTTGTCAGCAAAATATCTCAAAACTATTGAAGCTAGAGCCTTGAAACTTGATGAATAGACTGGTAGTGATGAATAGACAACCTGATTAACTTTTGAAGAAATTTTGAAAAATTCTTGAGTTATGGCCTTTTGTAATTTTGAGCATTTTTACCTTGTCAGCAAAATATCTCAAAAACCGTTGGTGCTAGAGCCTTGAAACTTGATGAATAGACTGGTAGTGATGAGTAGACAAACTGTTTAACTTTTGTGTAAATTTTGAAAAATACTTCTTGAGTTATGGCCCTTTGTAATTTTGGGCATTTTACCTTGTCAGCAAAATATCTCAAAAACTGTTAGAGCTAGAGCATTGAAACTTAGTAAATGGATTTGTAGTGATGAGTAGATGACCTGATTAACTTTTGAAGAAATTCTGAAAATACTTCATGAGTTATGGCCCTTTGTAATTTTGACCATTTTTACCTTGTCAGCAAAATATCTCAAAAAACCATTGGAGCTATAGCCTTGAAACTTGATGAATAGACTGGTAGTGATGAATAGACAACCTGATTAACCTTTGAAGAAATATTTTGAAAAATACTTCTTGAGTTATGACCCTTTGTAATTTTGGGCATTTTTACTTTGTCTGCAAAATATCTCAAAAACTGTTAGAGCTAGAGCCTTGAAACTTAGTAAATGGATTTGTAGTGATGAGTAGATGGCCTGATTAACTTTTGAAGAAATTCTGAAAAATACTTCATGAGTTATGGCCCTTTGTAATTTTGGGCATTTCTACCTTGTCAGCAAAATAAAAACCGTTGGAGCTAGAGCCTTGAAACTTGATGAATAGAGTGGTAGTTATGAGTAGACAACCTGATTAACTTTTGAAGAAATTTTGAAATATACTTCTTGAGTTATGACCCTTTGTAATTTTGGGCATTTTTACCTTGTCAGCAAAAAAACTGTTATGAGCTAGAGCCTTGAAACTTAGTAAATGGATTTGTAGTGATGAGTAGATGACCTGTTTAAGTTTTGAAGAAATTCTGAAAAATATTTCATTAGTTATGGCCCTTTGTAATTTTGGGCAATTTTACCTTGTCAGCAAAATATCTCAAAAACCGTTGGAGCTAGAGCCTTGAAACTTGATGAATAGACTGCTAGTGATGAGTAGACAACCTGATTAACTTTTGAAGAAATTTTGAAAAATACTTCTTGAGTTATGGCCCTTTGTAATTTTGGGCATTTTTACCTTGTCAGCAAAATATCTCAAAAACTGTTAGAGCTAGAGCCTTGAAACTTAGTAAATGGATTTGTAGTGATGAGCAGATGACCTGATTAACTTTTAAATAAATTTTGAAAAATACTTCATGAGTTATGGCCCTTTGTAATTTTGGGCATTTTTACCTTGTCAGCAAAATATCTCAAAAACCGTTGGAGCTAAAGCCTTGAAACTTGACTGGTAGTGATGAGTAGACAACCTGATTAACTTTTGAAGAAATTTTTGAAAATACTTACTGAGTGATGGCCCTTTGTAATTTTTGACATTTTTATCTTGTCAGCAAAATATCTCAAAAACTTTTAGAGCTGGAGACTTTAAACTTTGTGAATTGATTGGTAATGATGAGTAGATGACCTGATTAACTTTTGTGTAAATTCTGAAAAATATTTCATAAGTAATGGCCCTTTGTAAATTTGGGCATGTTTCCCTTGTCAACAAAATATCTAAAAAACTATTGAAGCTGGAGCCTTGAAACTTGATGAATAGATTGGTAGCGATGAGTAGATGACCTGATTATGCCCCCAGTTTTGAATGAAATTGATGGGGCATATTATTTTGCCTTCGTTTGTCCATCTGTCCGTTTGTCAGTTCATCAAGCTTTTTTGTGCATGCCATATCTTAAGAACCCTGCATGCTAGGGTTTTGAAATTTTATATTTGGGTTCCCAATGAAAAAATAGCTGACCCGTATTTTTTTCCTTGTCCAGCATGTTTGTTTAGAGTTATGCCCCTTTGAAAAAAATCAGAATTAAATCTTGTGAGCAAGATATCTTGAAAAGTATTTAAGCTGGGTTCTTGAAATTCGATATAGTGAGTGGGAATGATGTGTAAATTACCTGATTATATTTTGAGAGAATTGTGTGAAAATATTGATAAAGTTATGGCCCTTTGCGGTTCTGCTTATTTTGACCTTGTCAGCAAGATGTCTCAAAGTACTTAAGCTAGGGTCTTGAAATATTATATACTGATTGGGGATGATGTGGAGATTACCTGATTTGTTTTTTAGGGAATTCCATGAAAAATCCACGTATTGCCCTTTGTAGTTTAGGCATTTTGACCTTGTCAGCAAGATATCTCAAAAAGTATTTAAGCCAGAGCCATGATATTTGGTATACTGATTTGCATTGAGGAGGAGATCACCTGATTAAATTTTGAACCAATTAAATGAAATGTTGGAGTTATGGCCCTTCGCAATTTCTGGCCATATAATGTCATTGCTTTATTGTGTATAGCATAAGTTTAGAACCATGTATGCTAATGTTTTGAAATTTCATATTTTGATTCCTCATGAAAAAATAGGTGACCCGTATTTTTTTCTTCATAAAATAACATTGAAATCTCATATATTTGTACTATTGTTACCTTCATGGGCAAGCAGTGTTGGAGTCAAGCAGTGTTAGAGTCAGGCAGTTGGGGGCATAGTGTTTTACAAACACCAGCTCTAGTTTACAGTTATACCCCTTTGAAAAAAATCAGAATTAAATCTTGTGAGCAAGATATCTCGAAAAGTATTTAAGCTGTGTTCTTGAAATTCGATATAATGAATGGGAATGATGTGTAGATTACCTGATTATATTTTATAGAATTCCGTGAAAAACTTGATAAAGTTACGGCCCTTTGCGGTTCTGCGCATTTTGACCTTGTCAGCAAGATGTCTCGAAAAGTACTTAAGCTAGGGTATTGAAATATTATATGCTGATTGGGGATGATGTGGCAATTACCTGATTTGTTTTTTACGGAATTCCATGAAAAAATGACAGTAATGGCCCTTTGTAGTTCTAGGCATTTTGACCTTGTCAGCAAGATATCTCAAAAAGTATCTAAGCCAGAGCCTTGATACTTGGTATACTGATTGGGATTGAGGAGGAGATCACCTGATTAAATTTTGAACCAATTAAATGAAATGTTGGAGTTATGGCCCTTTGCAATTTCTGGCCATTTAATGTCATTGCTTTATTGTGTATAGAGGAAGTTTAGAACCATGTATGCTAATGTTTTGAAATTTCATATTTTGATTCCACATGAAAAACTAGGTGACCCGTATTTTTTTCTTATCCCAATTATCTCCTATTTTAGAGTTATTTCCCTTTTGATAAAATAACATTGAACTCTCAATATTTGCACTGTTGTTACCGTCTTGGGCAAGCAGTGTTGGAGTCAAGCAGTGTTAGAGTCAGGCAGTTGGGGGCATAGTGTTTTACAAACACCAGGCCTAGTTTGTATGATAAGTTTTGAGTTATGTAACTGATGACTGTTACAACCTTGTTTTGCATGATCTTGATGCAAATGGACCTCATGGGTTGACGCGTTGTTTAAACTGAACTCATCATCATTTATGATATTTTTAGCTCACCTGAGCCGATGGCTCACTGGTGAGCTTATAGTATGACTAGCCTCTGTTGTTGTCATCTGTAGTCTGTCGTCTGTAGTCAGTCAACATTTTCAAACATCTTCTCCTCTGAAACCACTGGGCCGATTGAAGTCAAATTTCAGGTGGAGCATCCATGGGATGGGGGAACGAAAGTTTGTTCGCCGGGGTCAGGTCACATGACCAAGATGGCCGCCATGTCCATATAACCCTTCAAAAATCTTCTCCGCAACCAGTAGGCCGATTGTCATGAAACTTGCTATGTAGCATTGGGGACTCGAGCCAATCATAGTTTGACTTGGATGACCTTGACCTATTTTAGGCCAAGGTAAAATTTGTTCGTATAGACTTTGTATGGGAAAAAGTCAAGACCTTGTATTTTTTCAGAAACTATTGCAGCCTGTGGTCTGAAAATTGGTAGATGCAGTGAGCTAAATGATAAATGAAACTACATGAGTATTCAAGGTCAGGGTCATTCCTTGACCTTGGCCCAAGGTCATTCAGATATGAAAATTACAACTTGTTTTTCTCAAAAACTACTGGGCCATTTTTACCAAATTTCATATGAAAATTTTTAGGAACAAAAAAACGGAAATTAATTAATACGAGTTTGGTCATTTGACTAATATGACTGCCAGGCCATATAAGGTAAAAAAAACCTTTAAAAATCTTCTTCTGAACCAGTAGGCCGATTGTCATGAAACTTGGTATGTAGCATTGGAGACGCGAGCCAATCATAGTTGTTCAAATGATGACACTTGGATGACCTTGACCTAGTTTAGGCCAAGGTAAAATTTGTTCATATAGACTTTTGTATGGGAAAAAGTCAAAACCATGTATTTTTCAGAAACTATTGAGCCTGTGGTCTGAAAATTGGTAGATGCAGTGAGCTAAATGAGTAAATGAAACTACATGAGTATTCAAGGTCAAGGTTATTCCTTGACCTTGGCCCAAGGTCATTCAGATATGAAAATTAAAACTTGTTTTTCTCAAAAACTACTGGGTCATTTGTAACCAAATTTCGTATGAAATTTTTTTAGGAACAAGAAAATGAAAATTAATTAATATGAGTTTGGTCACATGAACAATATGACCACCATGTCCATATAAGTTCAAAACCCTTTAAGAATCTTCTTCTCAGGAACCGGTGGGCTGATTATCATGAAACTTGGTATGTAGCCCCATAACATGAGCCTGGCTTCCAATAAGCATATTATCGGTCCATGGGACAGTCTTCTATAATGATCTTCAAATTCATTTGAAAAAACACTCAGCACTCAGGTGAGCAGTTTAGGACCATTGGTCCTGTGGTTAGTTACTGGTAATTTGTTATGTCACCACAAAGTGCTTATCGTGATCTATAGTGATCAGTCAGTGCCTGTTGTCCATCGTGCAGCATCAACAATTTGCTTTAAATGACATTTCCTCCTACATTCCTGGACCAATTTCAGTCAAACTTCACAGGAATATTACCCAAGTGACTCTACCAAAATAACTAAAATAGATCTGATCCAATAAACAAGATGGCCAGCATGACCTCCATTTTGAAAATCTATCTTGAACTTCTCCTGAACGGAAAGGCAAGTTGAATTGAAACTTGGTGGGAAGTATCGGGGCGATTTGCAGATCAAAAATAGCTAAAATTGTTCCGATAAGAAATCCAAGATGGCCCCAATGGCCAACATCTTGAAAATCTATTTTGAACTTCTGCTGAATGAAAAGGCCAATTGACTCGAAAGTAGGAAGTATCAGAGCAACTTGTAGATAATAGTGAAAATCCTTTTGATCAGATTGCCAAGATGGCTGCAGTGGAATTCTATTTTGAACACTTCTTCTGAATCAAAAGGTCAATTGACTGGAAACTTGATAGACTTTATTGGGGTGACTTGTAGTTAAAAAGTAGCTAAAATTATTCCGTTTGAAATCCAAGATGTCTGCCACCGCCACCATCTTGAAAATCTAGTTTGAACATTTTCTCTTGAACCAAAAGGCATGTTGACTTGAAACTTGGAAGTATTAGGGTGACTTGTAGACCAAAATAGCTAAAATCATTCTAATTGGAAATTCAAGATGGTCGCCATGGCTTCCGTCTTGAAAATCTATCTAGAATATCTCCTGAACTGAATGGCCAATTGACTCAAAATCTTTATTGGAAGTATCAAGGTGACTTAATTGTTAAAATTACAGCCCTGTGGTAAAAAAAAATGCCCTGCCCTAAGGGTCACTTGTCTAGTACTCAGATGAGCAATACAGGGCCATCTAGGCCCTCTTTTTATGCTTTGAAGTTGGAGGGGCATATCGCTTCTGGGGCGTTCGTTCGTCCGTCTGTTTGTCATGATTTTTTTAAGCATAGCATAACTTTGAACTTTTTTATATGGATTCCTCATGAAAAAATAGCTGACGCTGATTGTTTTCTCGACAGGATTATGCCCCCTTCCTGAGTTATGGCCCTTTGAAAAAATATGGATGCAATCTTGTCAGCAAATATCTCAAAAACTATGAAAGCTAGAGCCTTGAAACTTGATGAATAGACTGGCAGTGATGAGTAGACAACCTGATTAACTTTTGAATAAATTTTTGAAAATACTTCATGAGTAATGGCCTTTTGTAACTTCAGGCATTTTTGCCTGGTCAGCAAAATATCTCAAAAAAACTGTTGGAGCTAGAGCCTTGAAACTTGGTGAATTGATTGATAATGATGAGTAGATGGCCTGATTAACTTTTGAATAAATTCTGAAAAATATTTCCTGAGTAATGGCTCTTTGTAAATTTGGGTATTTTTCCCTTGTCAGCAAAATATCTCAAAAACTATTGAAGCTGATCATCATCATAATCGGATTTTTAGCTTGCCTGTACGAAAGTACAGGAAAAGCTATCGCACTATCCCCGGCGTCGGCATTAGCATCGGCGGCGGCATCGATGTTAACAAAAATGTGAAAGTTTTACGTGAAAGTTTTTAAGTTCTCGTATTTTCTAAATCCTCTGATTGATTTAGTTTATATTTGGTATAATTATAGATGTTGGTCCAAAATTTCATTGAGCCCTATCCACACCCATGCTTATGACCTATAGGTCAAGGTCACGGACTTAGAAATTTTATGTTAAAGTTTTGCGTCAAAGTTTTTAAGGTCTCTTAATTTTTAAATCCTTGCATGGATTTACTGTATATTTATACCCCTGACATACGAATTATGTGGGGGTATAAAGTTTTCACTTTTCCCTTCATTCGTACGTACGTACGTTCGTTCGTACGTACGTATGTTTGTTCGTCTTTCCGTCACAGGGTCAAAGTCTTTGCGTTAAAGTTTATAAGACCTCATATTTTGAAGACCCTTTGATGGATTTCATTCATATTTGGCATGATGGTAGATATTGGTCTAAAGTTTTTATCAGCACATCCCCACCCTGGGGGTGACCTTGGGGTCAAGATCACGGACTTAGAATTTTCATAAAAAAATCAAAGTTTTTGTGTTTATGTTTATATAGCTATATCATCAAGACCCTCGAGGAATTTCATTTATATTTGACATGTTGGTAGATATCGGCCTAGAGTCTTACTCAGCATGATCCCCACCACAGGTGTGACCGAGGTCAAGGTCATGAACTTAGAATTTTCATATAAAAGTAAACAATTTTGCGTTTAAGTTTATATAGCCATATCATCAAGACCTTTTGTTAAATTTCATTATCCCCTAACTGAAAGGTTGAGGGGATATAGCTATCAGCAAAGAATCTGTCCATCTGTCTGTCCATCCGTTGAAGCATTATTGGTTCATACTTTATTTTTGTCTCAGGGTCAAAGTTTTTACGTTAAAGTTTAGAAGACCTTATATTATGAAAACCATTTGATGGATTTCATTCATATTTGGCCTGATGGTTGATATAGGGCTTAAGTTTTTATCAGCACCAACCCTATCCCGGGGGATAACCTTGGGGTCAAGGTCACAGACAAAATGTTCATAAATAAGTCAAAAGTTTTGTGTTAATGTTTATATAGCTATACCATCAAGACCCTTTGAGGAATTTCATTTATATTTTACATGTTGGTAGATATAGGTCTAGAGTTTTACTCAGCATCATCCCCATCCTGGGCTATGACCTTGAGGTCAAGGTCACAGAAATTTCATATAAAACTAAAAAAAATTGCATCTAAGTTTACATAGCTATACCATCAAGACCTTTTGTTGAATTCCGTTATCCTCCTACCGAGAGGTTTCAGGGATACAGCTATCAGCATGGAATCCCTCCATCCATCTTTCTGTCCATAAACACATTATTGTGCACCCCATAACTCCTAACTACCCTTTGAGCTATTTTCAGGAAACTGTCAGAGGGCATTTGGTAGGGGTGTCAGGTACAAGAAAGACAACTCTAACTGACTTGGTCCATGAGTTATCTCTCCTTGTCTCCAGAATTGTAAAAATTTTGTGCGAACCATAACTTTAAAACACATTAAGATATTTTCATGATACTTCACCAGTATGTAGAGGACATTGAGTAGGCATATCACATTCAAGAATGACACTCTAACTGACTCCATTCTGCAGTTTTCTCCCTTGGTTATTTAAATCTTGTGCGGGCAATAACTCTAAAAATTCTTTAAGATATTATACCCCGCCACACAATAGTGGTGGGGTATTATGGTTTCACGTTGGACGACCGTGTGTCTGTCCATCCGTTTTTTGTTTTCGGATGATAACTTGAGTAAATTTCAATGGATTTACAACAAACTTGGTATGTGCATTGATATTGTGGAGATCTGGTTTGGGATTGCTAATGGGCAAATTTTGTCAAATTTTTACGGTTATTTGCCCGAGACACGCTTATATTTTCGTTTCCGGACGATAACTTGAGTAAATAACAAGGGATTTTAACCAAACTTGCTATATGCATTGACATTAAGGAGATCTGGTTTGGGATTGCTAATGGGCAAATTTTGCAAATTTTTACGGAGTTACCTGCCCGAGACACGCTCATATTTTCGTTTCCGGATGATAACTTGAGTAAATAACAAGGGATTTTAACCAGACTTGCTATATATATTGACATTAAGGAGATCTGGTATGGAATTGCTAATGGGCAAATTTCGTCAAATTTTTACAGAGTTATCTGCCCGAGACACGCCCATATTTTCGTTTCCAGACGATACCTTGAGTAAATAACAAGGGATTTTAACCACTTGCTATATGCATTGACCTTAAGGAGATCTGTTTTGGAATTGCTAATGGGCAAATTTCGTCAAATTTTTATTGAGTTATCTGCCCGAGACACGCCCATATTGTTTGTTTCCAGACGATAACTTGAGTAAATAACAAGGCCTTTTAACCAAACTTGCTGTATGCATTGATATTATCAAGATCTGGTTTAGGATTGTTACCTGTCCATTGATATTATCAAGATCTGGTTTTGGATTGTTATCTGTCACTCCGTCATTTTCTTTCCAGGCATTTTCGCAATGATAACTTTAATACATAAACAAATAATTGCTATGGCGGGGTATTATGCTTGCGGTGCTTTTATTATGCCCCCGCCTATTCGAAGAATAGCTGATGGGCATTAAGTATTACCCCTGTCCGTCCCGTACGTCTGTCTGTCTGTCCGTCCGTCCGTCGGTCCGTATGTACGTCCCACTTCTTGTCTGGGCCATAACTCCCAAACCGTATGGAATATATTCATGAAACTTCACAGGTGCATACATTTACATTGAGACGATGTGTCATGAACAAGGAAGACAACTCTTGCATTTTTGGTTTTTAGCTCACCTGAGCCGAAGGCTCAAGGTGAGGTATTGTGATCACTCACCATCCGTCGTCGTCGTCCGTCTGTCCGTCCGTTCACAATCTTTAAACAACATCTCCTCCTGAACCAGTGATTGGATTTTGACCAAACATCACAGGAATGATCCTTGGTTGGTCCTCTTTCAAAGTTGTTCAAATGGTTCCGGTCCATTGCATATCTAGGTCACAGGAGCTAAAAATAGATTTTTTAACTAGAACTTAAAAAATCTTCTTGTCAGAAACCACTGGACCGATTTCAATATAATTTTGCAGAAATGTTCCTTTGGTGATCCTCTACCAAAATTGTTCAAGCCATTTGGATTCATCAAAAAACATGGCCGCCAGGGGGCGGGGCTTATTTTCCCTTTATATCTATATAGAAAAGTTTAAAAATCTTCTTATCCAAAACCACTGGACCGATTTCAATATAATTTTGCAAAAATGTTCCTTTGGTGATCCTCTAGGAAGATTGTTCAAGCCATTTGGATTCGTCAAAAAACATGGCCGCCAGGGGGGCGAGGCTTATTTTCCCTATATATCTATATAGAAAAGTTTAAAAATCTTCTTGTCCTAAACCACTGGACTGATTTCAATATAATTTTGCAAAAATGTTCCTTCAATGATGCTCTACCAAGATTGTTCAAGCCATTTGGATTCGTCAAAAAACATGGCCGCCAGGGGCAGGGCTTATTTTCCCTATATATCTATAGAGAAAACTTAAAAATCTTCTTGTCCGAAACCACTGGACCAATTTCAATATAATTTTGCAGAAATGTTCCTTTGGTGATCCTGTTGCAAGATTGTTCAAGCCATTTGGAGATGTCAAAAAACATGGCCGCCAGGGGGCGGGGCTTATTTTCCCTATATATCTATATAGAAAACTTTAAAGATCTTCTTGTCCGAAACCACTAGACCGATTTCCATATAATATTGCAAAAATGTTCCTTTGGTGATCCTGTTGCAAGATTGTTCAAGCCATTTGGATTCGTCAAAAAATATGGACGCCAGGGGGCGGGGCTTATTTTCCCTATATATCTATATAGAAAAGTTTAAAAATCTTCTTGTCCGAAACCACTAGACCGATTTCAATATAATTTTGCAGAAATGTTCCCTTGGTGATCCTGTACCAAGATTGTTCAAGCCATTTGGATTTGTCAAAAAACATGGCCGCCAGGGGGCAGGGCTTATTTTCACTATATATCTGTATAGAAAAGTTTAAAAATCTTCTTGTCCAAAACCACTGGACCGATTTCCATATGATTTTGCAGAAATGTTCCTTTGGTTATCCTTTTGCAAGATTGTTCAAGCCATTTGCATTCGTCAAAAAACATGGCCGCCAGGGGGGGCGGGGCTTATTTTCCTTATATATCTATATAGAAAACTTTAAAAATCTTCTTGTCATAAAGCACTGGACGGATTTCAATATAATTTTACAGTAATGTTTCTTCGATGATCCTCTACCAAGATTGTTCAAACCGCCATGATTGGTTAAAAAAGATGGCCGCTAGGGGGCGGGGTTAATTTTTCATATTGTCTGACATAGAAAACTTTAAAAATCTTCATGTCATAAACGACTGGACCGATTTCAGTATAACTTGGCAGAAATGTTTCCTTAGTGACCCTCTATCAAGATTGTTCAAGCCGTCTTGATTTGTCAAAAAACATGGCCTCTAGAGGGTGCGGGGCTTATTCTCCATATGTATCTATATAGAAAACTTGAAAAAATCTTGTCGTCAGAAACCACAGGACTGATTTCAATATAACTTCACAGAAATGTTTCCTTGGTGACCCTTTACCAAGATTGTTCAAACCGTTATGATTTGTCAAAAAACATGGCCGCTAGGGGACGGGGCTTATTTTCCTATATATCTATATAGAAAATTTTAATAGTCTTTTCAGAAACCACTTGACCGATTTCAATGTAACATTGCAGGAATGTTTCTTATGTAACCCTCTATCAAGATTGTTCAAGCCGTCATGATTCGTCAAAAAACATGGCCGCCAAGAGTCGGGGCTTATTTTCCTTATATATCTATAGAAAACTTTAAAACTCTTCTTGTCAGAAACCACTGAACTGATTTCATTATAACTTTGCAGAAATGTTTCCTTGGTGACCCTCTACTAAGATTGTTCAAGTAATCATGATTCGTCAAAAATCATGGCTGCCGGGGACAGGGCTTATTTTCCCTTTATATCTATATATAAAACTTTAAAAATCTTCTTTTCAGAAAACAAGGGACCGATTTCAATACAACTTGGCAGGAATGTTTCTTTGGTGACCTTCTACCAAGATTGTTCAAGCCTTCATGATATGTCAAAAACCATGGCCCCCAGGGGGGCGGGGCTTATTTTTCGTCTATATCTGCATAGAAAATTTTAAAATTCTTATTGTCACATACCCAATGACCAATTTCAATATTACTTGGCTGGAATGTTGCTTTGGTGAACCTCTATCAAGATTGTCAAGCAGTCATGATTCGTCAAAAAACATGGCTGCCATGGGGTGGGGCTTATTTTCCCTATATATCTAAATAGAAAACTTTAAAAATCTTCTTGTCAGAAACCACTGAACAGATTTCAATATAACTTGGCAGGAATGTTCCTTTGGTGACCCTCTACCAAGTTTGTTCAAGCTTTCATGATTCGTCAAAAAACATGGCCGTTAGGGCGTAGGGCTTTATAGCTATATAAAACTTTTTAAACCACTGGGCCAATTTCAATATATTTTGGCAGAAATGTTCCTTTAGTGACCCTCTTTTAAGATTCAGTTCAAGTCGTCAAGATTTGTGAAAAACCATGGCCGGGGGTGTGGTGGAGAGGGGTGGGGGTGGTTAGTGCCATAAAGTTTATACAAAAATCCTAGAGCAGTGAACTTGGCTGAAACTTCAACAGTAAATATGCAAATCTGTTTGGTCAGGTGAGCAATATAGGACCATCATGGTCCTCTTGTCCCTATATATCTATATATAAAACTCTAAAAATATTTTTTTCAGAACTCAATGGACCGATTGCAATACAACTTGGCAGGAATGCTTCTTTGGTGACCCTCTACAAAGATTGTTCAAGCCGACATGATTCATCAAAAAACATAGCCGCTAGGGGGCGGGGCTTATTTTCCCTATATATCCTTATAGAAAACTTTAAAAATCTTCTCGTAAGAATAAGTTGGACCGAGTTCAATGTAACTTGGCAGGAATGTTGCTTTGGTGACCTTCTACCAAGATTATTCAAGCCTTCATGATATGTCAAAAACCATGGCCCCCAGGGGGGCGGGGCTTATTTTTCGTCTATATCTGCATAGACAATTTTAAAATTCTTATTGTCACATACTCCATGACCGATTTCAATATTACTTGGCTGGAATGTTGCTTTGGTGAACCTCCATCAAGATTGTACAAGCAGTCATGATTCGTCAAAAAACATGGCTGCCATGGGGTGGGGCTTATTTTCCCTATATATCTAAATAGAAAACTTTAAAAATCTTCTTGTCAGAAACCACTGAACAGATTTCAATATAACTTGGCAGGAATGTTCCTTTGGTGACCCTCTACCAAGTTTGTTCAAGCTTTCATGATTCGTCAAAAAACATGGCCGTTAGGGCGTAGGGCTTTATAGCTATATAAAACTTTTTAAACCACTGGACCAATTTCAATATAACTTGGCAGAAATGTTCCTTTGTAGACCCTCTTTTAAGATTCAGTTCAAGTCGTCAAGATTTGTAAAAGAACATGGCCGGGGGTGTGGTGGAGAGGGGTGGGGGTGGTTAGTGCCATAAAGTTTATGCAAAAATCCTAGAGCAGTGAACTTGGCTGAAACTTCAACAGTAAATATGCAAATCTGTTTGGTCAGGTGAGCGATACAGGACCATCATGGTCCTCTTGTTGAATTATTTCCGCTTGACTTAGTTCCATATAGTTAACTGTGTCCGGGCCATAACTACTAAACCGTATGAAATATATTCATGAAACTTTACCAGTGCCTGCATCACACTGAGACGATGTGTCATGAACAAGGAAGACAACTCTTGCATTTTTGGTTTTTGAATTATTTCCGCTTGACTTAGTTCCATACAGTTAACTGTGTCCGGGCCATAACTCCTAAACCGTATGAAATATATTCATGAAACTTTACCAGTGCATGCATCACACTGAGAAGATGTGTCATGAGCAAGGAAGAAAACTCTTGCATTTTTAGCTCGCCTGTACGAAGTACAAGGAGAGCTATTGTAGTCACCCCGGTCGTCCGCGTTTGCGTTTGCGTTTTTGTTTGCGTTCCCATTCCCGTCACACTGCGTTAAAGTTTTTCAAATGCTTATATCTCAACAGTCACTCCTCACAGAGGCATCAAATTTGGAACTTAGGTACCTTGGAGGGTCTTCTGAGATTCCAAGAGAATAAGCCCCTGGGTTCATGCCCCTGGGTGGGGCTAGGGGTCAGAATCTAGGACACCTTTGTAATACTGTGTTAAAGTTTTTCAAATTCTTATATCTTGACTTTCACTCCTCATAGAGCATTCATATATAGAATTTGGGTACCTGGAGGAGTCTTCTGAGATTCCAAAAGAACATACCCCTGGGTTCATACCTCAGGGTGGGCCTTGGAGTGGGGCTAGGGGTCAAAATCTAGGACACATTTGTAAAATCTTATATGCCTACAGGTTATAGACACAACTGGTTATACATCAGCTAACTATGTGACATCGGTTTAAGCGTAAGAGAGTGAAGGTCATGGTGACCTACATTTTACGGTCCAGGTCACCTAGATTTCACTGTCCAGTGATTTTGCCTTATATCTTGAATACTATTTGTTGGATAAATGTCACACCTGGGATATTACTTCCATGTGACCCAATGAATGACCACTTACTATATCTAGGTCATTGTGACCTATATTTCATGGTTCAGTGATTTTGCCTTATATCTTGAATACTATTTGTTGGATAAATGTCACACCTGGGATATTAGTTCCTTGTGACCCGATTATTGACGTCAAAATATATCTCTGTTGGTATGACCTATATTTCATGGTTCAGTGATTTTGCCTTATATCTTGAATACTATTTGTTGGATAAATGTCACACCTGGGATATTAGTTCCATGTGACCCAATGAATGACCACTTACTATATCTAGGTCATTGTGACCTATATTTCATGCTTCAGTGATTTTGCCTTTTATTTTTATTACTATTTCATGGAGAATTGTCATACCTGGATTATTATATCTATGTGACAAAATGATTTACATACAAATACATCTAGGTCAGTGTGACCTATATTATATGGTTGAATGATTTCGCCATATAACTTGAAAATTATTTCATAGATTATTTCATTTTGAATTTCTTAATGATAAAAATGTTACAATATAAAATGTACCCAGCAGGCGAGCTACGCTGTCCTACGACAGCTCTTGTTGGTTTTTGAATTATTTCCCCTTGACTTAGTTCCATATAGTAAACCGTGTCCGGGCCATAACTCCTAAACCATATGGAATATATTCATGAAACTTTATGGGTGCATGCATCACGTTGAGACAATGTGTCATGAACAAGGAAGACAACTCTTGCATTTTTTGTTTTTGAATTATCTTCCCTTGACTTAGTTCCATATAGTAAACCGTGTCCGGGCCATAACTCCTAAACCGTATGGAATATATTCATGAAACTATACAGGTGCATGCATCACATTCAGACGATGTGTCATGATCAGGAAGACAACTCTGGCATTTTTGGTTTTTGAATTATTTCCCCTTGTCTTTGTTCCATATAGTTAACCGTGTCCGGGCCATAACTCCTAAATCATATGGAATATATTCATGAAACTCTACAGGTGCATGCATCACATTGAGACGATGTGTCATGAACAAGGAAGACAACTCTTGCGATTTTCGTTTTTGAATTATCTTCCCTTGACTTAGTTCCATATAGTAAACTGTGTCCGGGCCTTGATAATAACTTCATGGTATACCTGTTACAATTACATATAAACCCTTTTTCTGAATGGCATTTGGCGGGGGCATCCGTGTCCTGTGGACACTTTTTCTAGTTTTTGTGATACTTTACCAATATGTAGAGGGCATGGAGTAGGCAGGTCACCTTAAAATTTTCATTAAAATTTATATAGCTATATTATGAAGACCCTTTTGTTGGTTTCATTAATATTAAACATGATGGTATATTTAGGTCTAAAGGTTTTCTCGTCACCATCCCCAAGCTGAGGCATGGCTTTTGAATCAAGGTCACAGACTTTTCATACAAATGTCATTTTTATGCCCCGCCAACAAAAAAGTGGCGGGGTATTATGTTATACCCTCTGAAATTTTGAGTGTCCGTCCATCCCTCTGTCTGCCTGTCCGTCCGTCCGTCAGTGCCCCCACCGCCTCCACCATTCGTCTGTCCGCAACTCCTCCTACAGTTTTAGGCCAAACCTTTTCAGACTTTTAGGATGGTCTGAAGATATGCATATTGTTTTTTCAGAATCCTGAAATTATTTTTTATCACATTTTTTTTCATTTTTAACTTAGACTTTTTTCGAGCCCTAATACTACAGAAATATATAGGGAGTATGTACCTTGTACACGCAACTCCTCCTACAGTTTTAGGCTAATCCTTTTGAAACTTTACAGGTGCTTTTAGGATGGTCTGAAGATATGCATATTGTTTTTTCAGAATCCTGAAATTATTTTTTATTACATTTTTTGCATTTTTAACTTAAGACTTTTTTCGAGCCCTAATACTACAGAAATGTATAGGGAGTATGTACCTTGTACGCGCAACTCCTATCACTTTTTATTGCATTTTTAACTTAAGACTTTTTGGTTTTTTTATTTTTGTTTTTTTTGGAGTTATGAAATAACTGTTTATTGCTTCTCTTCATGTTTAACTTAGATTGTTTTCAGCCCTTGTACTACAGAAGTGCATAGGCAATATGTCCCTGTGTGGCGGGGCATGGTGCATAGCTTGCAGTTTTATTGCTTATATTATAAAGACTGATTGATTTCACTGGTATATGGTGATAGTTATAGGGCTAAAGTTTTATTTAGCTCATTCCCTGCACCTGTGCCTGACCTTTGAGGTCAAGGGCTTCATATTATGTGTGATTGAATTTTTTCAATGTTATAACATATAGCATACAACTGCCATCTCCAGAGTCAAAGCTACATAGTTTGTGCTCTTTAAAAAGTGGCGGTAGCGCTGGCCGGGGGTTTACATGCCCCACTGGCACTTTGTCTAGTTGGTATGATAATAGATATTGGTGCAAAATTTTATTTGGCACTACCCCCACCCCTGCTTATAACCTAAAGGTCAAGGTCATGGACTTAGAAATTTATTGTCGCACCTGCGTTAGCACGCAGGTGCGATATAAGCGTGCCGTGACCCGTCCGTTTGTCCGTTCATCAACAATTGACTTGTGAGCGCAACTCCTACAGTTTATGGCCAATCGTTTTGAAACTTCACAGATGTTTAGGCCATAGCATGTAGATGTGCATATTGTTTGCACATAATTCTCAGATTTTTTTTTTTTCAACTTTTTCCGCTTTGTTAACTTTGTCGTTTTTTACCTAAAACCCTTATAGTCAGTGGGTGTCTTGTGAGCGCAACTCCTCCTACAGTTTTTGGCCAATCATTTTGAAACTTCACAGATTTTTTGGCCATGGTATATAGATGTGCATATTGTTTGCTTATAATTCTCAGATTTTTTTTTCAACTTTTTCCGCTTTGTTAACTTTGTCAGTTTTTACCTAAAACCCTTATAGTCAGTGGGTATCTCGTGAGCGCAACTCCTCCTAGTTTTTGGCCAATCATTTTGAAACTTCACAGATGTTTTGGCCATGGTGTGTAGATGCGCATATTGTTTGCTCATAATTCTCAGATTTTTTTTTCAACTTTTTTCGCTTTGTTAACTTAGTCAGTTTTTACCTAAAACCATAATAGTCAGTGGGTGTCTCATGAGCGCAACTCCTCCTACAGTTTTTGGCCAATCATTTTGAAACTTCACAGATGTTTTTGCCATGGTGTGTAGATGCGCATATTGTTTGCTCATAATTCTCAGATTTTTTTTTCAACTTTTTTCGCTTTGTTAACTTAGTCAGTTTTTACCTAAAACCATAATAGTCAGTGGGTGTCTCGTGAGCGCAACTCCTCCTACAGTTTTTGGCCAATCATTTTGAAAGTTCACAGATGTTTTGGCCATGGTGTGTAGATGCGCATATTGTTTGCTCATAATTCTCAGATTTTTTTCCAACTTTTTCCACTTTGTTTAAAACTTAGTCAGTTTTTACCTAAAACCCTTATAGTCAGTGGGTGTCTCGTGAGCGCAACTCCTCTTGCAGTTTTAGGCCAATAGTTTTGAAACTTCACAGATGATTAGATCAGGGTCTGAAGATTTGCATATTATTTGCACATAAATCTCAGATTTTTTTTTTTCAACTTTTTTCGCTTTGTTAACTTAGTCAGGTTTTGCCTAAAACCCTTATAGTCAGTGGGTGTTTCGTGAGCGCAACTCCTCCTACAGTTTTAGGCTAATAGCTTTGAAACTTCACATATGATTAGGACATGGTCTGAAGATGTGCATATTTTTTGCACATAAATCTCAGATTCATTTCAGCAAAGTTAGGGGTCCTTGATTTATCCCCAAAATTGGTTTCCGCTCAATATCTTGTGAAAGAATTGATGGATTAGGATCATATTTTGCATTCATATTGTTGTTAACAATACCTAGCTTGGGATTTCGTCAATTTTCAGCTGAGTTACTGGCCTTGATTAATGGGCAAAAATGATATCCGCTCAATATCAATATCTTGTGAAATAATGGACAGGTTTAGATAAAATTTTGCAAGCCAATAATCCAAATTTTCTACTTTGTCCATTTTTCTAACTTATCAATTTCTTGAATACTGCAAAATAGATTTTTTTCAATACAAATAGGAACTTGTATGACTTAATCCCCACAGGTGCGACATTGCTTTCCGCGGATTTCTTGTATTTAAGTTTTGTGTTAAAGTTTTTAAGCTCTCTTAATTTCTAAATCCTTGTATGGAATTACTTTGTATTAATTTGGCATGATTATAGATATTGATCCAAAATTTTATTCGGCACTATCCCCACCCCTGCTTAAGACCTGGAGGTTAATTTTTTGTTTGTGTTGAGGTTTTACGGCCCAGTCAACCCAATGGGGTCATGTCGAGCGCGGTCAGTTTACCTAACCACACGTTTACTGGGCAGGCTTAGTCCTCTAAGCGGTTTACCAGTATTGTGCACATTCTTTCGCCAGAAACTGACAACTGCCCTTCTTGAATCAGCGGAAGGGAGAGAATGACCATAGAAAATATTTCATGATCAATCTCCACGAAAGAGTGTTGCCGACCTCGGCGGGGGTTGAACCCGCGACCTCCTGGTCTCCAGTCGGACGGCGCATTCACCTGAGCCACCGAGGTTAAGGTCACAGATTTAGAAATTTATGTTAAAGTTTTGCGTCAAAGTTTTTCAGATCTCTCAATTTCTAAATCCTTGCATAGAATTACTTTATATTTGGCATGATTATAGATATTGATCCAAAATTTATTTGGCACCATTCCCACCCCTGCTTATGACCTGGAGATCAAGGTCACAGACTTAGAACTTTATATTAAAGTTTTGTGTCTAAGTTTTTTAAGATCTTTTAATTTCTAAACCCTTGCATGGATTTACTGTATATTTAGTATGATAATAGATATTGATCCAAAATTTTATTTGGCACTACCCCCACCCCTGCTTATGACCTAAAGGTCAAGGTCACAGACTTAGAAATTTATGTTAAAAGTTTGCGTTAAAGTTTTTAAGATCTCTTAGTTTCTAAATCCTTGTACGCATTTACTTTATATTTGGCATGGTTATAGATATTGCTCCAAAATTTTATTCATCACTATCCTTGCCCTATAACCTACAGGTCAAGGTCACGGACTTAAAAGTTTTATGTTAAAGTTTTACCTCAAAGTTCTTAAGATCTTTTATTTACTCAGCTACTTTTCAAATCATACTATTTATATTTGGTATACAGATAGCTGCTATGGAAGATGTTCATCCAAAATTATAACCAGTACTGTGTCTTCCCAAACCCCCCCCCCCCCCCCCCCCCCATCACACACACACTACTAACAACTTAACTATGATCAGGATTTTAAGGTCATATAGCTGGCTTGCTGCATGCATGGGAGATCTCACACCAGATTTCCAGGTATGTCTATCATGAGGGTTGACAGCCGAGAGCTTCCATCCACTCTCTACAATCATTTTCTATCAACTGCTTCCATGTCATCTTAGGCCTCCCAGGCTCACGCTTTCCCTCAACCTATATGTGAAAAGCTGTCTTGACTGCACCATTTGAGCGTTCCACATGTCCATACCAGCGGAGCCTTCTCTCCTTCAGAATGAGGTTCAGATCCTCAATCCCAAGCCGCACAAGTAGCTCATTGGACCTGGTGGTGACAATGTCTTGTGGCCTGACATTGCAGATCTGTCTGATAATTGCCCTGTCATTCCACTGCAGATGCTGGAGGTTTGGCTTTGTCAGTGGCCAAGTCTCAATGGCATGGAGCTGTACACAAGGCCACATGTCTTGAAAGAGAAGTGGCGTGAAGAGAGGACTAGTAGCAGCTCCTTGAATTTCTTCCAGGCAGTTTTCACATGTGTTGTGGTTGAAAGTTCACAGCTACCTGCTGCTGAGAGCATGTCTCCAAGGTAGCAAAAGGAAGCTACCATCTCCAGCTTGTCATGTCCGACCTGGACTTCCTTTTGTGGTCTGCCCTCCAAGGGGCAAGCATTTCCCTGGCACCATGTACATCTGTAGTCCGGGTCCTTTGTCAAGTGCTTGATCCCACTGCATTTCTTATGCACCCAGTGCTTGCAGCCGTTACAGAAGATGCTGTTGCTGCCCACTCCAGTCGCATGGAAATTTGCCTAACTCTGCAGGAGGTCCAGGCCAGTACCATAGATCATGATCTTTGTCTTTCCTGCATTTACTCTCAGTCCTTTCTTTTCCATTGCTTCTTTCCAAGTCAAGAGCCTCCTGACACATTCCTCAAGCGATTCAGCAATGATAACAAGGTCATGGGCATAGAGGTCCTCCCAGGGGACCCCAGAGCAGAGGCTTCAAGCACAATGATGAACAGCAGTGGGCTAATCTTGATTACTGAGCCTTGGTGAACACCGACCTTCACTTCAAACTCTTCACCAGCACGGACACGGCTCCGCACATTTGCATACATCCCCTGCACCAGTCGCACAATCCACTCCTCCACACCAAGTTTTCTCAGCACCCACCAGATGACCTTCCGAGGTACTTGATCAAACGCCTTCTCCAGGTCTACGAAAGCCATGTAGAGTCTCTTGTTGGCAGCTAGATACTTCTCTTGCAGCTGCCTGACAACAAAGATTGCGTCTGTTGTGCCTCTGCCTGGGACGAAGCCAGACTGGGAATCGTTGATTGACACCTTCTGTCTGATGAGGCTAGGGCCTTGAAACTTGATGAATAGATAGGTAGTGATGAGTAGATGACCTGATTAACTTTTGAATAAATTCTGAAAAATTCTTCGTGAGTTATGGCCCTTTGTAATTTTGGGCATTTTTACCTTGTCAGCAAAATATCTCAAAAACTGTGAGCTAGAGCCTTGAAACTTGGTGAATTGATTGATAATGATAAGTAGATGACCTGATTAACTTTTGAATAAATTCTGAAAAATAATTCATGAGTAGTAACTCTGTAAATTTGGGCATTTTTATACGCCCGTTTGAAAAACGGGACGTATTATGTTACGGGGTATGGCGTCCGTCGGTCCGTCCATCCGTAAACTTTTTCGTTTCCGGCTAACTCCTCATACAGTTTACATCCAATCAAGCTGAAACTTGGTATATAGTTAGACCATGATGTGGGGCAGCGCCTAATGTTTTGGGGTTACAGTCCACCAAATGTTTGCAGAGTTATTCCCCTTAGAAAATTCCTGTAAACTTTTCATTTCGGGTTAACTCCTACATTTTACATCCAATCAAGCTGAAACTTCATATATAGTTAGACCACGATGTGGAGCAGGGCATATTGTTTCGAGGTTACAGTCCACCAAATATTAGCAGAGTTATGCCCCTTTGAAAATTTCAGTTGACTTTCGTTTCCGGCTAACTCCTATCAAGCTGAAATTTGATTTGTAGTTAGACCATGATGTGGAGCAGCGCATATTGTTTCAAGGTTACAGTCCACCAAATATTAGCAGAGTTAAACCCCTTTGAAGATTTCTATTAATTTTTCATTTCTGGCTAAATCCTCCTACAGTTTACATCCAATCAAGCTGAAACTTCATGTACAGTTAGACCATGATGTGGTGCAGCGCATATTGTTTCGCGGTTACAGTCCACCAAATATTAGCAGAGTTATGCCTCTTTGAAAATTTCAGCAAACTTTTCGTTTCCGGCTAAATCTTCCTACAGTTTACATCCTGTCAAGCTGAAATTTTATTTGTAGTTAGACCATGATGTGGAGTAGCGCATATTGTTTCAAGGTTACAGTCCACCAAATATTAGCAGAGTTAAACCCCATTGAAAATTTCTATTATTTTTTGTTTACATCCAATCAAGCTGAAACTTCATAAATAGTTACATGATAATGTGGAGCAGCACATATTATTAGGAGGTTACAGTGCACCAAATATTTGCAGATTTATGCCCCTTTGAAAGTTTTTGTAAACTTTTCGCAGCATATTGTTTAGAGGTAACAGTGTGCAAATTTTATTTTATAATATGTTTATTTTTTGCAAATAACTAAAGTTTTGGTCATATGGGCAAGATGTTGATTTTTTTTTTTTTTTTTTTTTCTTCTTCTTCTTTTATTAGATTTGCATGGAAAGGTTGCCATTATTAAATCTTTATGAATACATAATTCTTATTGGATTTTTTTTTTTTTTTAATACTCTTCTGATTTGGCTCCCTTGAAGAACAAAAATAAAATCAGTATTAAACTAGTTAAAGGTTTACAAAAAAATTTCTTGCAGCATTTTTTTTTTTTTGGTTGTTTATTTTTGTTTTGTTATTGTTTGGTCCAATATTGAAGTATAGGAAAAACAATCAGCCAAAGGCTCGTGAGCTTATAATATAGTCATGCTTCTGTGTCCTCCATCAGAAAGCACTTCTCCCTAGAAGCAGCAAACTTCTCCCTATTTTCCCAGGAGGGAGAAGTCACTTCTTCCTTATAGGGGTGTAACGATACACCTACTTCACAATACAATACGTATCGTGATACTTACCTCACGATACGATACGTATCATGATACTTTTAATCAGACAGACAGAAGATATAATCATTAAAACAATATTTCTTTCACGAAAATTGAGATATTTTTATGGGCCGAACAGTCTATTGTTGCGAGTGCTTTTCAGCCAAACGGAATACGGTAGTTGTCGTAAGGCGAAAGAAGACGCTTACATCGATAATTAATGCCTCAATAAAGCAAAATTAAGTAGGATTCAACATAAAAACACCATGTAAGCAGTTTCTCTGCTATTTTTTTTCTTAATTTTGTCTTTCGAAGAAATTTTTTTTGGTGAACCGAACCGAAATTACCAAAAACGGACCGTGAACCGAGCCGCCAGCTTCGTACCGCGGTGAACCTTACTTCCGGTGAATCGTTACCCCTCTACTTCCTTAATTCTAGGGCCAGCTTGGTGGCTTAGGTTACAGTTCACTAAATATCAGCAGAGATATGCCCCAATGAAATTTTTTTAATTTTTTTTTTTTTTAGTAATTCCACTTACAGTTTATATCTGGAGCACTGAATTATACAGGAGCCAGTTTTTGTGCTACATATTTTTACTTGCCACGGGCGTATAATGCCCCGTTTGGCGGAGCTCTTGTTCCCTTGTCAGCATAGTATCTTAAAAATTATTGAAGCTGGAGCCTTGAAACTTGATGAATAGATTGGTAGTGATGAGTAGATGACCTGATTAACTTTTGAATAAATTATGAAAAATCCTTCATGAGTTATGGCCCTTTGTAATTTTGGGCATTTTTACCATGTCCGCAAAATAGCTCAAAAACTGTTGAAGCTAGAGCCTTGAAACTTGGTGAATTGATACATAATGATGACTAGATGACCTGATTAACTTCTGAATTAATTCTGAAAAAATATTCCATGAGTAATGGCCCTTTGTAAATTTGGGCGCTTTTCCCTTGTCAGCAAAATATTTCAAAAACTATTGAAGCTAGAGCCTTAAAACTTTGTGAATAGATTTGTAGTGATGAGTAGATGACCTGATTACTTTGGAATAAATTCTGAAAAATGCTTCATGAGTTATGGCCCTTTGTAGTTTTGGGCATTTTTACCTTGTCAGCAAAATATCTCAAAAAGTGTTGGAGCTGGAGCCTTAAAACTTGGTGAATTGATTGGTAATGATGAGTAGATTACCTGATTAACTTTTGAATAAAATTCTGAAAATATTTCATGAGTATTGGCCCTTTGTAAGTTTGTGCATTTTTCCCCTTGACAGCAAAATGTCTCAAATACTGTTGAAGCTAGAGCCTCGTAACTTGACAAATAGATTGGTAGTGATGAGAAGGAAGTTGGAGGGGCCTATTTCTTCTGGGCATGAGTAATGGCCCTTTGTGAATTTGTGCATTTTCCCTTGTCATCAAAATATCTCAAAAACTGTGGAAGCTAGAGCCTCATAACTTGATGAATAGATTGGTGGTGATGAGAAGATGACCTGATTAACTTTTGAATACATTCTTAAACCAGTTTTTAAAGAGCACAAAGTATGTAGCTTTGACTCTGGAGATGGCAGTTATATGCTTTATGTTATAACATTGAAAAACTTCGATCACACATAATATGAAGCCCTTGACCTCAATCAGGCACAGGTGCAGGGATTGAGCTTAATAAAACTTGAGCCCTATAACTATCACCATATACTAGTGAAATCAATCAGTCTTTATAATATAAGCAAAAATGACATTTGTATGAAAAGTCTGTGACCTTGACTTAAAAGCCATGCCCCAGCTTTGGGATGGTGCTGAGAAAAACTTTGGACCTATATATACCATCATGCTTAATATTAATGAAACCAACAAAAGGGTCTTCATAATATAGCTATATAAATTTTAATGAAAATTTTAAGGTCACCTGCCTACTCAATGCCCTCTACATATCGGTAAAATATCACAAAAATATCTTAAAGAATTTTTAGAGTTATTGCCCGCACAAGATTTAAATAACCAAGGGAGAAAACTGCAGAATGGAGTCAGAAAGTCATTCTTGAATGTGATATGCCTACTCAATGTCCTATACATACTGGTGAAGTATCATGAAAATATCTTAACATGTTTTAAAGTTATGGTTTGCACAAAATTTTTACAATTCTGGAGACAAGGGGAGATAACTCCTGGACCAAGTCAGTTAGAGTTGTCTTTCTTGTACCTGACACCCTACCAAATGCCCTCTACAACCTGACAGTTTCCTGAAAATAGCTCAAAGGGTAGTTAGGAGTTATGGGGTGCACAATAATGCATTTATGGACAGACAGATGGATGGATGGATGAATGAATGAATTCCATGCTGATAGCTATATCCCCTAAACCTCTCGGTAGGAGGATAACGAAATTCAACAAAAGGTCTTGATGGTATAGCTATATAAACTTAGATGCAAATTTTTTTACTTTTATATGAAATTTCAAAGTCTGTGACCTTGACCTCAAGGTCATACCCCAGGATGGGGATGATGCTGAGTAAAACTCTAGACCTATATCTACCAACATGTCAAATATAGATGAAATTCCTCAAAGGGTCTTGATGGTATACAGTAGCTATATAAACTTAAACACAAAAAACTTTGACTTTTTTATAAAAATTCTAAGTCTGTGACCTTGACCCCAAGGTCACCCCCCGGGTGGGGATGGTGCTGATAAAAATTTTAGACCTATATCTATCATCATGCCAAATATGAATGAAATCCATCAAAGGGTCTTCAAAATATGAGGTCTTATAAACTTTAACGCAAAAACTTTGACCCAAAGACAAAAATAAAGTATGAACAAAAAATGCTTCAAAGGACGGACGGACAGACAAACAGATTTCTTGCTGATAGCTATATCTGCTCAACCGTTCAGTTAGGGGATAATGAAATTTAATACAAGGTCTTGATGATATGGCTATCGAAACTTAAACAGAAAATTTTTTACTTTTATATGAAAATTCTAAGTTCGTGACCTTGACCTTAGTCACACCCGTGTGGGGATCATGCGAAGTAAGACGCTAGGCCGATATCTACCAACATGTCAGATATAAATGAAATTCCTCAAGGGTCTTGATGATATGGCTATATAAACTTAAACACAAAAAACTTTGACTTTTTTATGAAAATTCTAAGTCCGTGACCTTGACCCCAAGGTCACCCCCGGGGTGGGGATGGTGCTGATAAAAACTTAAGACCTATATCTACCATCATGCCAAATATGAATGAAATCCATCAAAATGTCTTCAAAAGATGAGGTCTTATAAACTTTAACGCAAAAACTTTGACCCTAAGACAAAAATAAAGTATAAACGAATAATACTTCAACGGACTGACGGACAGCCAAACAGATTCCTTGCTGATAGCTACATCAGCTCAACCTTTCAGTTAGGGGATAATGAAATTTAATAAAAGGTCTTGATGATATGGCTATATAAACTTCAAACGCAAAATTTTTTACTTTTATATGAAAATTCTAAGTTCGTGACCTTGACCTTGGTCACATCCAGGGTGGGGATCATGCCGAGTAAGAAGCTAGGCCGATATCTACCAACATGTCAAATATAAATGAAATTCCTCAAGGGTCTTGATGATATAGCTATATAAACTTAAACACAAAACACTTCGACTTTTTTCACGAAAATTCTAAGTCCGTGATCTTGACCCCAAGGTCACCCCCGGGGTGGGGATGGTGCCGATAAAAATTTAGACCTATATCTACCATCATGCCATATATGAAAGAAATCCATCAAAGGGTCTTCAAAATATGAGGTCTTATAAACTTTAACACAAAAACTTTGACCCTGCGACTCTTTTATGAAAATTCTAAGTCCGTGACCTTGACCCCAACGTCACCCCCGGGGTGGGGGATGACTTTAGACCTATATCTACCATCATGCCAAATATGAATGAAATCCATGAAAGGGTCTTCAAAATATGAGGTCTTATAAACTTTAACGCAAAAACTTTGACCCTGTGACGGAAAGACGAACGAACAAACAAACAAACGAATGAACAAACGTACGTACGAACGAACAAAGGGACGAACGGAAAGGCGAAAACTATATACCCCCACATACTTTGTATGTCGGGGGTATAAAAATATATCATGAGCTATGGCCCTTTGTAGATTGGGACATTTTTAGCTTCATGAGTTATGGCCCTTTGTAGTTTTGGGCATTTTTACCTTGTCAGCAAAATAGCTCAAAAAGGATGAGCTATAGTGATCACTTTTTGTCAGTTTTGTCCCTGCATCTGCCTGTCCGTTAACATTTTCAGATGACTTCTTCTTTGAAGCCGCTGAGCCAGTTTTGCTCAAATTTCATATGGAGCCTCCTTGGGTTAGTGGGGGAGTACGAAAGATTGCTAAAATGGTTGTGGTCCGTTGAGCAAGAGCACTACCATGCCCATATATGGTAAAAACCTTCATAAATCTTCTTCTCCAGAACAGAGGATGCCTTGGGGCTGAATCTTTGCACAAAGCATCGGAGATGGGAGGTCTACCAAAGTTGCTAAAATAATGGTTGTACATTGACATTTGACTTTTACGGCACGGTCAAGTTTGCTTCCCTATGCCTTTGTATGGGCATCATACATTTGTATGGGAAAAATGTTGAGAGTTTCAAACGACTTCTTCTCTAAAGCCTCTGGGCCAATGTTGCTCAAATTTCATGTGGAGCCTCCTTGGGGCAGGGGAATGGAAGATTGCTAAAATGGTCGCCGTCCATTGACCAAGATGGCCACCATACCCATATATGGTAAAAACCTTTAAAAATCTTCTTCTCCAGAACAAGGATGCCTTGGGGCTGAATCTTTGCACAAATCATTGGGGACGGAGGTCTACAAAAGTTGCTAAAATGATGGTGGTACATTGACGTTTGACCTTTTTTACGGTGAGGTCAAGTTTGCTTCCGTATGCATTTGTATGGGCCCTATACATTTGTTTGGAAAAAATGGTGATAATTTCAAATGACTTCTCCTCTGAAGCCTCTAGGCCAGTGTTGCTCAGATTTCATGTGGAGCCTCCTTGGGGCAGGGGAACAAAAGATTACTAAAATGGTCATGGTCCATTGACCAAGATGGCTGCCATGTCCATATATGGTAAAAACTTTAAAAATCTTCTCCAGAACCAAATAAGCCCTGGGGCCTAATCATGCACAAATCATAGGGGACAGGAGATCTACCAAAATTGCTAGAATGATGGTCCTACTTTGACATTTGACCTTTTTAGGGCAAGGTCAAATTTGCTTGCCCATGCATTTGTATGGGCCCTATATATTTATATGGGAAAAATGTTGAGAATTCATATTTTGGACCTCCTCTGTAATCCAGTTGAATCAAAACTTGATGATCCGCCTCGGTGGCTCAGTTGGATGCACCGTCCGACTGGAGACCAGGAGGTCGCGGGTTCAACCCCCGCCGAGGTCGGCAACATTATTTCGTGGAGATTGATTGTGAAATATTTTCTACGGTCATTCTCTCCCTTTGGCTGATTCAAGAAGGGCGTTTGTCAGTTTCTGGCGAAAGAATGTGCACAATACTGGTTAACCGCTTAGAGGACTAAGCCTGCCCAGTAAACGTGTGGGTAGGTAAACTGACAGCGCTCAACATGACCCCATTGGGTTGACTGGGCCGTAAAACCTCAACATAAACAAACAAATACTGACCGGGGGTTCCCGGGGGGGTATGCACCTTATAAAAGGCCTTATATCCCAAATATCTCAGAAACCGTTCAGATCCCCTCCCCTTAACCATACATATTCTTGTTCCTTATGATAAGACAAATCTAGTAACACTGACAAGGGGCCCCCGGGGGTATGCCCCACCCCTTCACTTCATAAAAGGCCTAATATCTCAGATATCCTTCCGATCCCCACCCCCAAACCATATATACACTGCAGCGCCGTTACAACGCGGTCATCCAGATCCATGAACACCGACTGCGATTTACGCGGTCTGCTTTCTACTGATCTCGACAATCCCACCCTCTATTTTGCATACATGATTGCCGTTTCCTCCAGTTATTATGAGATGTTACATATTGCATGTATTTTATGTTATATTGCATGTTGTTTATGTTTGTTTATTGTTGAAACTTTGTGCATGTACCTTTCTTGATTTCCGTTTTGTTATTTGTATACAGTGAACAACAAATTTGTAAACTTTAAATGTTTGTTGTTCTTTTATGACCAATCAAGCACCCCGATCAAGGGAACTAACTGCAACAGTCTTGCGGTATGGATAGCTTCAACTTTACCGCTAGTAACTATCTAGACTGAATAGCAAAAATTGCCAATAAATAAAAACAAATAAATAAATTGATAAATAAATAAATAAATGGTGGAAGAGACCTTCAAACATATGATGATGCACACTTGGGCATTTTTATTTCGGCAGCTCATCTATATATCAGTTAACCCTTAAACCGCCAATCACAACTGCAGCAGACAACAATTTTGACTTTTTTTTAGCTCACCTGAGCTCTGCTCAGGATGAGCTATTGTGATCACTTTTCGTCCGTCCGTCCGTCTGTCCGTCCGTGCGTCCATGCGTCAGTCCGTTAACACTTTCAAACGACTTCTCCTCTGAAACCGCTGAGCCAATTTTGCTCAAATTTTCATATGAAGCCTCCTTAGGGTAGGGGAACGAAAAATTGCTAAAATGGTCGCGGTCTGTTGACCAAGATGGCCGCCATGCCCATATATGGTAAACACCTTTAAAAATCTTCTTCTCCAGAACCGAGAATGACTTGGGGCTGAACCTTTGCAGGAATCATCGGGGACGGGAGGCTACCAAAATTGCTAAAAGAATTGTCGTACGTTGATGTTTGACCTTTTTACAGCAAGGTCAAGTTTGCTTCCCTATGCATTTGTATGGGAAAAACCTTTAAAAATCTTCTTCTCCAAAACCGAGCATGCCTTATGGCTGAATCTTTGCATATATCTTTGGGAACAGGAGAGCTACCAAAATTGCTAAAATAATGGTCGTACATTGACATTTGACCTTTTTACGGTAATGTCAGTTTTGCTTCCTTATGCATTTGTATGGGAAAAATGTTCAGAATTTCAAACTTCTCCTCTGGAGCCTCTGGGCCAATTTTGCTCAAATTTCATATGGAGCCTCCTTAGGGTGGGGGAACGAAAAGTTGCTAAAATGGTCGTGGTCCGTTGACCAAGATGGCCGCCACTTCCATATATGGTAAAAACCTTTAAAAATCTTCTCCTTCAGAACTGAGAATGCCTTTGGGCTGAACCTTTGCAGGAATCATCGGGGACGGGAGGTCTACCAACATTGCTAAAAGAATTGTCGTACATTGACGTTTGACCTTTTTACGGCAAGGTCAAGTTTGCTTCCCTGTGCATTTGTATGGGAAAAACCTTTATAAATCTTCTTCTCCAAAACCGAGCATGCCTTATGGCTGAATCTTTGCATATATCTTCGGGAACAGGAGGGCTACCAAAATTGCTAAAATAATGGTCATACATTGACATTTGACCTTTTTATGTTAAGATCAATTTTGCTTCCTTATGCATTTGTATGAGAAAAATGTTCAGAATTTCAAACAACTTCTCCTCTGGAGCCTCTGGGCCAATTTTGCTCAAATTTCATATGGAGCCTCCTTAGGTAGGGGGAACAAAAGATGGCTAAAATGGTCACGGTTCGTTGACCAAGATGGGCGCCATGCCCATATATGGTAAAAACCTTTATAAATCTTCTTCCCTAGAACCGAGAATGCTTTGGGGCTGAATGTTTGCATAAATCATCGGGGACAGGGGGTCTACCAAAGTTGCTAAAATAATGGTCATACATTGACATTTGACCTTTTTACGGCAAGGTCAAGTTGCTTCCTTATGCATTTGCATGGGAAAAAACATTTAAAAATCTTATTCTCCAAAATCGAGGATGGCTTGTGGCTGAATCTTTGCATATATCATCTGGAACGGGCGGTCTACCAAAGTTGCTAAAATAATTGTCATACATTGACATTTAACCTTTTTACGGCGAGGTCAAGTTTGCTTCTGTATGCATTTGTATGGGCTCCATACATTTGTATGGAAAAAATGTTGATAATTTCAAATGGCTTTTCCCCTGAAGCCTCCGGGCCAGTGTTGCTCAAATTTTATGCGGAGCCTCCGTGGGCAGGAGAATGAAAGATTGCTAAAATGGGTATGGTCCATTGATCAAAATGGCTGCCATGCCCATATATGGTAAAAACCTTTAAAAATCTTCTTCTCCATAACCAAATAAGCCCTGGGTCCTAATCTTTGCACAAATTACGGGGGACAGGAATTCTACGAAAATTGCTCAAATGATGGTTCTATGTTGACATTTGACCTTTTTGCCTCCAAGGTCAAATTTGCTTCCCTATTTGTGTGGGCCATATACATTTATATTGAAAGTATCGAAGTGATTTGTAGATCAACAGTAGTTAAAATTGTTCTGATTGGAAATCTAAGATGGCAATCATCCGGTTTATTAGCTCACCTGAGCCGAAGGCTCAAGGTGAGGTATTGTGATCACTCACCGTCCGTCGTCGTCGTCGTCTTCCGTCCGTCCGTCCATCCGTTCACAATCTTTAAACAACATCTCCTCCTAAACCACTGATTGGATTTTGACCAAATTTCACAGGAATGATCCTTGGTTGATCCTCTTTCAAAGTTGTTCAAATGGTTCCGGTCCATTGCATATCTAGGTCACAGGAGCTAAAAATAGATTTTTTAACTAAAAACTCAAAAAATCTTCTCGTCGGAAACCACTGGACCGATTTCAATAAAATTTTGCAGAAATGTTCCTTTGGTGATCCTCTACCAAGATTGTTCAAGCCATTTGGATTCGTCAAAAAACATGGCCGCCAGGGGGCGGGGCTTATTTTCCCTATATATCTATATAGAAAACTTTAAAAATCTTCTTGTCAGAAACCACTGGACCAATTTCAATATAATTTTGCAGAAATGTTCCTTTGGTGATCCTCTACCAAGATTGTTCAAGCCATTTGGATTCGTCAAAAAACATGGCCGCCAGGGGGTGGGGCTTATTTTCCCTGTATATCTGTATAGAAAACTTTAAAAAATCTTCTCGTCAGAAACCACCAGACCGATTTCAATATAATTTTGCAGAAATGTTTCTTTGGTGATCCTCTACCAAGATTGTTTGAGACATTTGGATTCGTAAAAAAACATGGCCGCCAGGGGGCGGGGCTTATTTTCCCTATATATCTATATAGAAAACTTTAAAAATCTTCTCGTCAGAAACCACTGGACCAGTTTCAATATAATTTTGCAGAAATGTTCCTTTGGTGATCCTCTACCAAGATTGTTCAAGCCTTTTGGATTCGTCAAAAAACATGGCCGCCTGGGGGCGTGGCTTATTTTCCCTATATATCTGTATAGAAAACTTTAAAAATCTTCTTGTCAGAAACCACTGGACCGATTTCAATATAATTTTGCAGAAATGTTTCTTTGGTGATCCTCTACCAAGATTGTTCAAGACATTTGGATTGGTCAAAAAACATGGCCGCCAGGGGCGGGGCTTATTTTCCCTATATATCTATATAGAAAACTTTAAAAATCTTCTTGTCAGAAACCACTGGACCAATTTCAATATAATTTTGCAGAAATGTTCCTGTGGTAATCCTCTACTTAGATTGTTCAAGCCATTTGGATTCATCAAAAAACATGGCCCCCAGGGGGTGGGGCTTATTTTCCCTATATACGTATCTATATAGATATCTTTAAAAATCTTCTTGTCAGATACCACTAGACCGATTTCAATATAATTTTGCAGAAATGTTCCTTTGGTGATCCTCTACCAAGATTGTTCAAGACATTTGGATTCGTAAAAAAAGATTGCTGCCAGGGGGCGGGGCTTATTTTCCCTATATATCTATATAAAAAACTTTAAAAAATCTTCTTGTCCGAAACCACTGGACCGATTTCAATATAATTTTGCAGAAATGTTCCTTTGGTTATCCTCTACCAAGATTGTTCAAGCCATTTGGATTTGTCAAAAAACATGGCCGCCAGTGGGCGGGGCTTATTTTCCCTATATATCTATAATGAAAAGTTTAAAAATCTTCTTGTCCGAAACCACTGGACCAATTTCAATATAATTTTGCAAAAATGTTCCTTTGGTGATCCTCTAGGAAGATTGTTCAAGCCATTTGGATTCGTGAAAAAACATGGCTGCCAGGGGGCGGGGCGTATTTTCCCTATATATCTATATAGAAAAGTTTAAAAATCTTCTTGTCCAAAACCACTGGACCGATTTCAGTATAATTTTGAAAAAATGTTCCTTTGGTGAGGCTCTACCAAGATTGTTCAAGCCATTTTGATTCGTCAAAAAAACATGGCCGCCAGGGGGCAGGGCTTATTTTCCCTATATATCTATAGAGAAAACTTTAAAAATCTTCTTGTCCGAAACCACTGGACCGATTTCAATATAATTTTACAGAAATGTTCCTTTGGTGATCCTGTTGCAAGATTGTTCAAGCCATTTGGATTCGTCAAAAAACATGGCCGCCAGGGGGCGGGGCTTATTTTCCCTATATATCTATATAGAAAACTCTAAAAATCTTCTTGTCCGAAACCACTGGACCGATTTCCATATAATTTTGCAAAAATGTTCCTTTGGTAGTCCTGTTGCAAGATTGTTCAAGCCATTTGGATTCATCAATAAAACATGGAAGCCAGGGGGCGGGGCTTATTTTCCCTATGTAATCTATATAGAAAACTTTAAAAATATTCTTGTCCAAACCACTGGACCGATTTCAATATAATTTTGCAAAAATGTTCCTTTGGTGATCCTGTTGCAAGATTGTTCAAGCCATTTAGATTCGTCAAAAAACATGGCCACCAGGGGGCGGGGCTTATTTTCCCTATATATCTATATAGAAAAGTTTAAAAATCTTCTTGTCCGAAACCACTGGATCGATTTCAATATAATCTTGCAGAAATGTCCCCTTCGTGATCCTGTACCAAGATTGTTCAAGCCATTTGGATTTGTCAAAAAACATGGCCGCCAGGGGGCGGGGCTTATTTTCACTATATATCTGTATAGAAAACATTAAAAATCTTCTTGTCCGAAACCACTGGACCGATTTCCATATGATTTTGCAGAAATGTTCCTTTGGTTATCCTGTTGGAAGACTGTTCAAGCCATTTGGATTGGTCAAAAAACATGGCCGCCAGGGGGGCGGGGCTTATTTTCCTTATATATCTATATAGAAAACTTTAAAAATCTTCTTGTGATAAAGCACTGGACGGATTTCAATATAATTTTACAGTAATGTTTTTTCGATGATCCTCTACCAAGATTGTTCAAGCCGCCATGATTCGTTAAAAAACATGGTCGCTAGGGGGCGGCGTTAATTTTTCATATATATCTGTATAGAAAACTTTAAAAATCTTCATGTCATAAACGACTGGACTGATTTCAATATAACTTGGCAGAAATGTTTCCTTAGTGACCCTCTATCAAGATTGTTCAAGCCGTCATGATTTGTCAAAAAACATGGCCTCTAGAGGGTGCGGGGCTTATTTTCCATATATATCTATATAGAAAACTTGAAAAAATCTTGTCGTCAGAAACCACAGGACTGATTTCAATATAACTTCACAGAAATGTTTCCTTGGTGACCCTTTACCAAGATTGTTCAAACCGTTATAATTTGTCAAAAAACATGGCCACTAGGGGGCGGGGCTTATTTTCCTATATATCTGTATAGAAAATTTTAATAGCCTTTTCAGAAACCACTTGACCGATTTCAATGTAACATTGCAGGAATGTTTCTTATGTAACCCTCTATCAAGATTGTTCAAGCCGTCATGATTCGTCAAAAAACATGGCCGCCAGGAGTCGGGGCTTATTTTCCTTATAAAACTTTAAAACTCTTCTTGTCAGAAACCACTGAACTGATTTCATTATAACTTTGCAGAAATGTTTCCTTGGTGACCCTCTACTAAGATTGTTCAAGTAATCATGATTCGTCAAAAAACATGGCTGCCGGGGGGCAGGGCTTATTTTCCCTATATATCTATATATAAAACTTTAAAAATCTTCTTTTCAGAAACCAAAGGACCGATTTCAATACAACTTGGCAGGAATGTTTCTTTGGTGACCCTCTACAAAGATTGTTCAAGCCATCATGATTCATCAAAAAACATAGCCGCTAGGGGGCGGGGCTTATTTTCCCTATATATCTATATAGAAAACTTATATATAAAAAATCTTCTCGTAAGAAACAGTTGGACTGAGTTCAATGTAACTTGGCAGGAATGTTGCTTTGGTGACCTTCTACCAAGATTGTTCAAGCCTTCATGATATGTCAAAAACCATGGCCCCCAGGGGGGCGGGGCTTATTTTTGTCAATATCTGCATAGAAAATTTTAAAATTCTTATTGTCACATACCCCATGACCGATTTCAATATTACTTGGCTGGAATGTTGCTTTGGTGAACCTCTATCAAGATTGTACAAGCAGTCATGATTCGTCAAAAAACATGGCTGCCATGGGGTGGGGCTTATTTTCCCTATATATCTAAATAGAAAACTTTAAAAATCTTCGTGTCAGAAACCACTGAACAGATTTCAATATAACTTGGCAGGAATGTTCCTTTGGTGACCCTCTAGCAAGTTTGTTCAAGCTTTAATGATTCGTCAAAAAACATGGCCGTTAGGGCATAGGGCTTTATAGCTATATAAAACTTTTTAAACCACTGGACCAATTTCAATATAACTTGGCAGAAATGTTCCTTTGTTGACCCTCTTTTAAGATTCAGTTCAAGTCGTCAAGATTTGTAAAAAAACATGGCCGGGGGTGTGGTGGAGGGGGGTGGGGGTGGTTAGTGCTATAAAGTTTATACAAAAATCCTAGAGCAGTGAACTTTGCTGAAACTTCAACAGTAAATATGCAAATCTGTTTGGTCAGGTGAGCGATATAGGACCATCATGGTCCTCTTGTATTTATAATATGTCCCTGCCACTGTGCTGTTTACATGTATAAAATCACGATTCTTCAGAAACCACTTAGCCAATTTCCACCAAATTTCAGATTGATCCTTCTGTTGAAATGTGATTGATAGTTTATTCAAATGATCATGCTCCATTTACTGTCAGGCCCATATATTCTTCTTCAAAACTAAGAACTGCTCAAATGATGATATTTTCGTTAGTTGCGATGATAGGATTGGAAAAATGTTGCATAACATCTGCATGTCTGCAGTGGCTATGTCACTCAGGTGAGCGAAGCGTGGCCCGTGGGCCTCTTGTTTTTTTTTTGCCACAGAAAACAAGTCCTGACATTTCATGTGAATCATCTTGGCAGACAATTCACATGAAATGTCAACACTTGTTTTCTCTGAAAATAGGGACAATAAATTAAGGTTGTCGTCTACCACAAATTTTGCTTGGCACTTTATGGGTTAAATGTGTTCACAACCTAGGATAACATCAAAGGGTTTTTCAGCACTTGATGCTTTGACTTGCTCAGGTTTCACTCATAAATGACACGAGGTCATTTACCGTTACTGCGGCAAGATCAAAGAGCTGACTAACAGCTGCAGTTTAAACTAACCTTTAAAGCGCTAAGCAAAAAATTGCAGTAAACAACATTTTGATTTTTAGCTCACCTGAGCCGAAGGCTCAAGGTGAGGTATTGTGATCACTCACTGTCCGTCATCGTCGTCCGTCCACAATCTTTAAACAACATCTCCTCCTAAACCACTGATTGGAATTTGACCAAACTTCACAGGAATGATCCTTGGTTGGTCCTCTTTCAAAGTTGTTCAAATGGTTCCGGTCCGTTGCATATCTAGGTCACAGGAGCTAAAAATAGATTTTTTAACTAAAAACTTTAAAAAAATCTTCTTGTCAGAAACCACTTGACCGATTTCAATAGAAAACTTTAAAAATCTTCTTGTCAGAAACCACTGGACTGATTTCAATATAATTTTGCAAAAAAGTCCCTTTGGTGATCCTCTACCAAGATTGTTCAAGCCATTTGGATTCGTCAAAAAACATGGCCGCCAGGGGGCGGGGCTTATTTTCCCTATATATCTATATAGAAAAGTTTAAAAATCTCCTTGTCCGAAACCACTGGAGCGATTTCAATATAATTTTGCAGAAATGTTCCTTTGGTGATCCTGTTGCAAGATTGTTCAAGCCATTTGGATTCATCAAAAAACATGGCCGCCAGGGGGCGGGGCTTATTTTGCTTATATATCTATATAGAAAACTTTAAAAATATTCTTGTCCGAAACCACTGGACAGATTTCAATATAATTTTGCAAAAATGTTCCTTTGGTGATCCTCTACCAAGATTGTTCAAGCCATTTGGATTCGTCAAAAAAGATGGCCGCCAGGGGGCGGGGCTTATTTTCTCTATATATCTATATAGAAAAGTTTAAAAATCTTCTTGTCCGAAACCACTGGACCGATTTGAATATAAATTTTGCAAAAATGTTCCTTTGGTGATCCTCTAGAAAGATTGTTCATGCCATTTGGATTCGTCAAAAAACATGGCCTCCAGGGGGCAGGGCTTATTTTCCCTATATATCTGTATAGAAAACTTTAAAAATCTTCTTGTCCGAAACCACTGGACAGATTTCAATATAATTTTGCAAAAATGTTCCTTTGGTGATCCTCTACCAAGATTGTTCAAGCCATTTGGATTTGTCAAAAAACATGGCTGCCGGGGGGCGGGGCTTATTTTCCCTATATATCTATATAGAAAACTTTAAAAATCTTCTTGTCTGAAACCACTGGACTGATTTCAATATAATTTTGCAAAAATGTTCCTTTGGTGATCCTCTAGGAAGATTGTTCAAGCCATTTGGATTCGTCAAAAAACATAGCCACCAGGGGGCGGGGCTTATTTTCCCTATATAAGTATATAGAAAACTTCAAAAATCTTCTTCTCCGAAACCACTGAACCAATTTCAATATAATTTTGGAGAAATGTTCCTTTGGTGATCCTCAACCAAGATTGTTGTAGCCATTTGGATTCGTGAAAAAACATGGGTGCCGGGGGGCGGGGCTTATTTTCCCTATATATCTATATAGAAAACTTTAAAAATCTTCTTGTCCAAACCACTGGACCGATTTCAATATAATTTTGCAGAAATGTTCCTTTGGTGATCCTCTACCAAGATTCTTCAAGCCATTTGGATTCGTCAAAAAGCATGGCCACCAGGGGGCGGGGCTTATTTTCCCTATATATCTATATGGAAAACTTTAAAAATCTTCTTGTCAGAAACCACTGGACCGATTTCCATATAATTTTGCAGAAATGTTCCCTTGGTGATCCTGTACCAAGATTGTTCAAGCCATTTGGATTTGTGAAAAAACATGGCAGCCAGGGAGCAGGGCTTATTTTCACTATTTATCTGTATAGAAAACTTTAAAAATCTTCTGGTCCCAAACCACTGAACCGATTTCCATATGATTTTGCAGAAATGTTCCTTTGGTGATCCTGTTGCTAGATTGTTCAAGCCATTAGGATTTGTCAAAAAACATGGCCGCCAGGGGGCTTATTTTCCTTATATATCTATATAGAAAACTTTAAAAATCTTCTTGTCATAAAGCACTGGACGGATTTCAATATAATTTTGCAGTAATGTTTCTTCGATGATCCTCTACCAAGATTGTTCAAGCAGCCATGATTCGTTAAAAAACATGGCCGCTAGGGGGCGGGGTTAATTTTCCCTATATAGAAAACTTTAAAAATCTTCTTGTCATAAACGACTGGACCGATTTCAATATAACTTGGCAGAAATGTTTCCTTAGTGACCCTCTATCAAGATTGTTCAAGCCGTCATGATTTGTCAAAAAACATGGCCGCTAGGGGGTGCGGGGCTTATTTTCCATATATATCTGTATAGAAAACTTGAAAAAATCTTGTCGTCAGAAACCACAGGACTGATTTCAATATAACTTCACAGAAATGTTTCCTTGGTGACCCTTTACCAAGATTGTTCAAACCGTTACGATTTGTCAAAAAACATGGCCGCTAGGGGGCAGGGCTTATTTTATAAATCTTTTCAGAAACCACCTAACCGATTTCAATGTTACATTGCAGGAATGTTTCTTATGTAACCCTCTATCAAGATTGTTCAAGCCGTCATGATTCGTCAAAAAACATGGCCACTAGGAGTCGGGGCTTATTTTCCTTATATATCTATAGAAAACTTTAAAACGCTTCTTGTCAGAAACCACTGAACCGATTTCATTATAACTTTGCAGAAATGTTTCCTTGGTGACCCTCTACTAAGATTGTTCAAGTAATCATGATTCCTCAGAAAACATGGCTGCCGGGGGCAGGGCTTATTTTCCCTATATATCTATATATAAAACTTTAAAAATCTTCTTTTCAGAAACCAAAGGACTGATTTCAATACAACTTGGCAGGAATGTTTCTTTGGTGACCCTCTACAAAGATTGTTCAAGCCGTCATGATTCATCAAAAAACATGGCTGCTTGGGGACAGGGCTTATTTTCCCTATATATCTATATAGAAAACTTTAAAAATCTTCTCGTAAGAAACAGTTGGACCGAGTTCAATGTAACTTGGCAGGAATGTTGCTTTGGTGACCTTCTACCAAGATTGTTCAAGCCTTCATGAGACGTCAAAAACCATGGCCCCCAGGGGGGCGGGGCTTATTTTTCGTCTATATCTGCATAGAAAATTTTAAAATTCTTCTTGTCACATACCCCATGACCGATTTCAATATTACTTGGCTGGAATGTTGCTTTGGTGAACCTCTATCAAGATTGTACAAGCAATCATGATTCGTCAAAAAACATGGCTGCATGGGGTGGGGCTTATTTTCCCTATATATCTAAATAGAAAACTTTAAAAATCTTCTTGTCAGAAACCACTGAACAGATTTCAATATAACTTGGCAGGAATGTTCCTTTGGTGACCCTCTACCAAGTTTGTTCAAGCTGTCATGATTCATCAAAAAACATGGCCGTTAGGGCGTAGGGCTTTATAGCTATATAAAACTTTTTAAACCACTGGACCAATTTCAATATAACTTGGCAGAAATGTTCCTTTGATGACCCTCTTTTAAGATTCAGTTCAAGTTGTCGAGATTTGTAAAAAAAACATGAACGGGGGTGTGGTGGAGGGGGGTGGGGGTGGTTAGTGCTATAAAGTTTATACAAAAATCCTAGAGCAGTGAACTTTGCTGAAACTTCAACAGTAAATATGCAAATCTGTTTGGTCAGGTGAGTGATATAGGACCATCATGGTCCTCTTGTTGTTTTATTTATTACTATTTATTTTTCAGAGCAATAAGTCATGACATTTCATGTGAATCATCTGCTTGGCAGATGACTCACCTGAAATGTCAATACTTTATTCTCTGAAAAAACAATAAAATAATAAATAACAGTAAAATTGTTTTCTGCTGCAGTTGTGATTGGCGCTTTAAGGGTTAATCTTTTATCGGTCACCAGGTAGATGAATGAAGAATATGACACCTATTTTGTGCTCTGAAATAGCCAAAAGGCAAAATACTGATGACAACTTTGGTAAAACAGAATGTGTAAATCCCCAATTGTACGGTCATATCTTTTTGACTGCTGAGTTTCGCAGAAAAAGGGCAGAAACTTTCAAAATTGGGGGGAAAAAAATGGGAGCCACAGACCAACCGCGTTATAACGGTTTCCGCATTATAAGGGACTGCATAATAATGGCATTGCAGTGTATTAGTTTTCCTTATAATAAGAGGCACCCAATGACACTGACGGGGGGTCCCCCCAGGGGCATTCCCCACCCCTTCACCTCATAAGAAGGCCTTATATCCCAGGAACCATTCAGAACCTCACCCCTAAACCATATATATTGTTCCTTATGATTAGACACATTCAGTGACGCTGACTGGGGTCCCCCTGTATGCATTCCCAACCCCCTTCACTTCGTTCAGGTCCCCACCCCAAAACCATATATGTATATATGTTGTTCCTTATGATAAATATATCCAGTGACACAGACCGGGCGTGCTCCGGGTGTATGCACCACCCCCCCCCCCCCACCCCATTTCATATAAGGCTTAGTATCTCAGAAACCATCAAGAACCCCCCCCCCCCCCCCCCCCAAAACCATATACAGTCAAACCTGTCTTAAGCAGCCACCCATGGGAAGCTTAAAATGTGGCTGCTGAAGGCAGGTGGCTGCTTAATACAGTTCAAATATATAAGTCTACGAATTTTGGGGCAACTTTCTTCTGGCTGCTTAATACAGGTTGGCTGCTTAATAGAGGTGACCACTAACACAGGTTTGACTGTATATTGTTGTTCCATATGATAAGGCACATTCATTGATACTGACCAGGGATTCTCTGGGGGCATGCCACTCCCTATTCACTTCATAAAAGGCCTAATATCTCAGAAATTATTTAGAGCCCCACCCCTAAACTACATATATTACTATTCCTAATGATAAGGTATATCCAATGACACAGACCAGGGGTCCCCTGGGGGTAAGCCCCACCCCTCCAGTTCATATAAGGCTTAATATCTTAGAAAGCATTCAGGACCCCACGCCTAAACCTTACATGTTGTTACTCATGATAAGACACATTCAGTGACACTGACTGGGGGGTCCCCTGGGGGGTATTCACCACTCCTTCCAGCTCATATAAGGCTTAATGTATCAGAAACCATCCAGAACCCCACCACTAAATCATATATATGTTATTCTTTATAGGAGGCATCCAGTAATACTGACCATGGGTCCCCCCGGGTGTATGCCCCACCCCCTTCAGTTCATATAAGGCTTTATATATGTTTAGAACCATATGTATTGATGTTTATTATGATAAGATGCATTCAGTGACACCAACTGTAGGTCCCCAGGTGGTATGCTCCACCCCCTCCAGTTCACATAAGGCTTAACATCTCAGAAACCATTCAGTTTTCCAGCCTTTAATCGTATATATTGTTGTTCCTCATGATTAGATGCATTCATGGATCCCCCGGGGTATGCCCCACCACCTCCATTTCACATAAGGCTTAATATCTCGGACACTGTCAAGATCCCCAACCTTAAACCATATATATTATTATTCCTTATGATAAGATGCATTCATTGCAACTGTGGGTCCCCAAGGGGTATTTCCTACCCTATCTCAGAAACTGTTCAGATCCTTGCCAAGCATAATGGGTTTAGAAATGCTTTATCTTCTGATGAGGAATTAAAATGGAAACAGAGTTCATATGAGAGCTCATTTGGGGTTAGTTTAGGAGACTATAATAGGTAGATTATAATCATATCTTATTGTACATAGTTATTAGTACTACCATTAATGATCACAGCAGTTGCCATATGTTTTATATGAATGAGGAAGCTAGAATCTATCTTACCCTTTGTGTGAACAACCAGAGCCAGGGAAGTTGTTAAGGAGGAGTATTTAGTGATAATTCTGGGATAATTTTTCTTATTTTTCCCTAAAATCTTATGTTCATTAGAAGCACATTGGGCACTTCTAATGAGTACTTACAACATACACCACAACCTCTTTATAACACTTTTGTTGGGGTCCATAGCATAAACCATTTTAGTTAAACAACCATGTTATATCCAAACAAACATGTATAGATTCTATTGAAAAATGACCATTTTGTGGTCATTTTTCAATATAATCTATTCATTTTTGGGATCCATCTTTGAATTGTATTATCTCCAAAACCGTGTTATAACGAACCATATTATTAGCTCACCTGAGCACGAAGTGCTCATGGTGAGCTATTGTGGTCAGTCAATGTCCGTCATCCATCGTGCGGCGTCAACAATTGCTTTAAAAGCCTACTCCTCCTACACCCCTGGGCCAATTAACTTGATACTTGGTAGGAAGCATCGGGGTGACTTGTAGATCAAAAATAGCTAAAATCATTCCGATCGGAAATCCAAGATGGCCACCATGGCCGCCATCTTGAAAATCTATTTTTCGCTTCTTCACCTGAACCGAAAGGCCAGTTGACTCCAAACTTGCTAGGAACCATCAGGGTGACCTGTAGATCAAAAATAGCTAAAATCGTGCCAATCGAAAATCCAAGATGGCCGCCATGGCCGCCATCTTGAAAATCTATTTTTCGCTTCTTCTCCTGAACCGAAATGCCAGTTGACTCCAAACTTGCTAGGAAGCATCAGGGTGACTTGTAGATCTAAAATAGCTAAAATCGTGCCGATCGGAAATCCAAGATGGCAACCATGGCCGCCATCTTGACAATCTATTTTTCGCTTCTTCTCCTGAACCGAAATGCCAACTGACTCCAAACTTGCTAGGAAGCATCAGGATGACTTGTAGATCAAAAATAGCTAAAATCGTGCTGATCGGAAATCCAAGATGGCCGCCATGGCAGCCATCTTGAAAATCTATTTTTCGCTTCTACTCCTAAACCCAAAAGCCAATTGACTCCAAACTTGGTAGGAGGCATTAGGGTGACTTATAGATCAAAAATAGCTAAAATCGTGCCTATCTGAAATCCAAGATGGCAGCCATGGCAGCCATCTTGAAAATCTATTTTTCGCTTCTCCTGAACCGAAAGGCCAGTTGACTCCAAACTTGCTAGGAAGCATCGGGGTTACTTGTAGATCAAAAATAGCTAAAATCATGCCGATCATAAAACCAGGATGGGCGCCATGGCAGCCATCTTGAAAAGCTATTTTTCGCTTCTTTTCCTGAACCGAAAGGCCAGTTGACTCGAAACTTGGTAGGAAGCATTTGGGTGACTTGTAGATCAAAAATAGCTAAAATCATGCCGATCGTAAATCCAAGATGGCCGCCATGGCGGCTATCTTGAAAATCTTTTTTTCGCTTCTTCTCCTAAACCCAAAAGTCACGACTCGAAACTTAGTAGGAAGCATGAGGGTGACTTGTAGATCAAATATAGCTAAAATCGTTCTTGTCAGAAATCCCAGAAGGCCACCATGGCCGGCATCTTGAAAATCTATATTTTTAGCTTCTCCTCCTGCACGGAAAGGTCAATTGACTCCAAAACTTCATAGTAGACATTGGGGTGACTTGTAGATCAAAAATAGCTAAAATCGTGCCAATCAGATATCCAAGATGGCCGCCATGGCAGCCATCTTGAAAATCTATTTTTCGCCTCTTCTCCTGAACTGAAAGGCCAATTGACTCGAAACTTAATAGGAAGCATTGGGGTGACTCGTAGATCAAAAATAGCTAAAATCAAGCCGATCATAAATCCAAGCTGGCAGCCATTTAGAGTTTGTTCAAATGATAAGCTCAATTGACTGGTATGCCATATATCTTCTTCTTCAAAATAAAGAACTGCTTAAATGATGATCTTTTCATTAGTTGCGATGACAGGATTGGAAAAATGTTGCATAACATCTGCATATCTGCAGTGGCTATGTCACTCAGGTGAGCGACCCGTGGCCAGTGGGCCTCTTGTAGAGAGGTTGTAGTGTATATGTTTTCATGGAGAGATTGAAAAAAATGATCCCAGAATTATCAAATGCTCCTCCTTAACAACTGCCTTACCTACTATGATATCTTGTTAAAGTTCTTTACTTAATTCCTACTTACAGTGTTGTTCTTCCTGAATGAGGGAGCAAGTAAACTGGATGTTTCATCCCTAGGCAGAATCCCAAAGAAAAACCAGCCTTCATCCAAGAAGCACAAGAAGGCTGCTAAGACAAATAAGAATGATGAGACAGAGGACAGAAAGAAGAGCTCAGGCAAGTGTGAGCTTGAAGACAAACCTGAGAGCTCACAAGAAACTGAAGGAAAGATGCATAAAAAGAGTCCAAAACATATGAACAGTGGTGATGATATCTATCCTCCAGTTATCAAACAGGAGACAGTTGAACCTAAAACCAAAACAGTTGGCAGTGAGGTGGATAAGTTTCCTCAAGACCATAATAGTAATGATGATACAGAGTTGCCACCAGACAGAGGACACTTAGCTTTTAATGATGACGTATTGCCTCGAATAGACAGCACCAAAAATTATTTGAATATGTTTATGCCAGATGATGCGAAAACTGCAAAGTCAGCTGAGACTAGTCCAAATCAAGAAAAGGATGCCCTTTTTACTGAAGTAATGCAAAGAAGACCAACTACTGGCACTATTCCTGGTCTTGGAGACCTGGAAAATATTCCAAAGCAGCAAAAGACAAAGATACAGGTGAAAGACAGTAGTTGGGGTGTTTATACCAAGAGACAAGTTCTGAAGTCAGGATCTGGACTGAAGTGTGTGTTATCAGGCTATAATCCAGTTAGCAAACGCTGTGATCCAGCAAAAGCAGATATTATGGAAAGTCTTTCAGCAGCTTTGCATGGGTATGTATGAACAGCCTTTGCCATATTCCTGTGAAAGATACAGAGCTTATGTGATGACACATATGCAAAATTAACTAAAAGATTGAAGGTTGTAAAACACACACACAAACACCCAGACACACACACACACACACACACACCAGAATTTCATAATCATCAGTTTTGTAAAACAATAAAGCATTGACGAATCATGGAATAGTCGATTTGAAAAATTTATATTATTATTAATTTAGCCCTCTTACAGGTACCTGTTTATAGCTCCAGATAAGACGAAGTACGTATCTACATAATTTGTTTTGGCCTAGGTTTGGCTTGCTAAGCCTATGGCCATAATAGTCATACCAAAATTCAACTCCTGCCAAATTATTTATGGAAAAACCTGAGTAAAAACAAAAGTACCGCCTGCAGCTACACTAAAAAAAAAAAAGGCCTGTGAAAATAAATATATAGACTGGTTGAACATTATAATAAGGTTTATGTTTACAACAAACTTCGATATATGTACGATGCTTCTCATACGAAACTGTTTAAGAATTTTGAGCCCTGATGAGCTTATTCATAACTGCAAATTATCACACTGTATGGAGATAGTCGATCTTGATAGCAGATAGCAGCACTGAAAAGTACGAGTATTTGCTTATCTTAAAAGCCGAGAAAAAGTGTCAACAGATTTTAATGTTTGAAACCTTATTATGCCTTAAATATTTTGATAACTTTCAACTATATTTACTGTTAAAAAATAATAATCAACTATATTTACTGTTAAAAAATAATAATCAAATATTAACCAAAGAAAGACAGACTGGTACCTGAAAATTTCTCCACGGGTTTTACATAGAGTACAATAAACAGAGAGTCAGTCCCAATACATATTATTACAACTGCGCAACTCCATGCGCAACTGATGCTGCTGTATTAAAATCTCTAATCACTTATTAGAGAACACAAAACTGAGTTTCTCAGACTTAAGGTTTTAGAGTTCCAGGCCTTGCAGGCAAAGGTGCCTGAGCATCTGTCTGTCCGGCCATCTGTCCCTCTGAAGTTATCTCCCTTACTTATACTCTGGATACATACTTTATTTTTTCATGATTTTTGCATTCTTTGTTGAAAATCACTTGCTAGGGAACACAAAACTGAGTTTCTTAGTCTTATGGGTTAAGAATTACAGGCCTTGCAGGCAAAGGGCCTTATTAGCTCACCTGAGCACCAAGTGCTCATGGTGAGCTATTGTGGTCAGTCGAGGTCCGTTGTGCGTTTTGCGTCGTCAACGATTGCTTTAAAAGCCTACTCCTCCTACACCCCTGGGCCAATTGACTTGATACTTGGTAGGAAGCATCGGGGTGACCTGTAGATCAAAAATAGCTAAAATCGTTCCGATCGGAAATCCAAGATGGCTGTCATGGCCGCCATCTTAAAAATCTATTTTTCGCTTCTTCTCCTGAACCGAAAGGCCAATTGACTCCAAACTTGCTAGTACGCATCGAGGTGACTTGTAGATCAAAAATAGCTAAAATTCTGCCAGTCGGAAATCCAAGATGGCCACCATGGCCGCCATCTTGAAAATCTATTTTTCGCTTCTTCTCCTGAACCAAAAGGCCAATTGAGTCCAAACTTGCTAGGAAGCATCGGGGTGACTTGTAGATCAAAAATAGCTAAAATCATGCCGATTGGAAATCCAAGATGGCCACCATGGCAGCCATCTTGAAAATCTATTTTTTGCTTCTTCTCCTAAACCCAAAAGCCAATTGACTCCAAACATGGTAGGAAGCATTGGGTTGACTTATAGATCAGAAATAGCTAAAAATCGTTCTGCTAGGAAATCCAAGATCACCACCATGGCAGCCATCTTGAAAATCTTTTTTTTGCCTTCTCTCCTGAACCGAAAGGCCAATTGACTCCAAACTTGCTAGGAAGCATCGGGGTGACTTGTAGATCAAAAATGGCTAAAACCGTATCGATTGTAAATCCAAGATGGCCGCCATGGTGGCCATCTTGAATTTATTTTTCCCTTCTTCTCCTAACCCTAAATGCCAATTGACTCGAAACTTGGTAGGACTTATAGATCAAAAATAGCTAAAATCGTTCCAGTCGGAAATACAAGATGGCCACCATGGCCGCCATCTTGAAAATCTATTTTTTGCTTCTTCTCCTGAGCCGAAAAACCAATTGACTCCAAACTTGGTAGGAAGCATCAGGGTGACTTGTAGATCAAAAATAGCTAAAATCATGCTGATCCGAAATCCAAGGTGACCTCCATGGTGGCCATCTTGAAAATCTTTTTTCACTTCTTCTCCTAAACCCCAAAAGGCAATTGACTTGAAACTTGGTAGGAAGCATCCGGGTGACTTATAGATTAAAAATGGCTAAAATCGTTCCGATTGGAAATCCAAGATGGCCGCCATCTTGAAAATCTATTTTTCACTTCTTCCCCTGAACCGAAAGGCTTATTGACTTTAAATTAGGTAGGAAGCATCAGGGTTACCTGTAGATCAAAAATAGCTAAAATCATCCCTATCAGAAATCCAAGATGGCTGCCATGACAGCCATCTTGAAAATCTATTTATTGCTTCTCCTGAACTGAACGGCCGTTTGACTCAAAACTTGGTAGGAAGCATTCGGGTTACTTGTAGATCTAAATTAGCTTAAATTGTTTGGATCGGAAATCCAAGATGGCCGTCATGGCGGCAATCTTGAAACTCTTTTTTTCGCCTATTTTCCTGAACCAAAGGGCCAGTTGATTTGAAAATTCGTAGGAATCATCAGGATGACTTGTTGATATAAAAATAGCTAAAATCGTTCCGATCGGAAATCCAAGATGGTGGCCATCTTGAAAATCTATTTTTCCCTTCTTCTTCTGAAGTGAAAGGCCAATTGACTTGAAACTTGGTAGGAAGCATCGGGGTGACCTGTAGATCAAAACTAGCTCAAATCGTTGCGATAGGAAATCCCAAATTGCGGCTATAACGGCCATCTTGAAAATCTGTTTTGAACTTTTTCTCCTGAATGGAAAGGGCGATTGACTCAAAGTTCATTGGAAGTATCGAGGTGACTTGTAGATCAACAGTAGCTAAAATCATTCTGATTGGAAATCCAAGATGGCTACCATCTTGTTTATGTTTATTATATTTCCCTGCCACTGTGCTGTTTACATGTGTAACATCATGATTCTTCAGAAACCACTAAGGCAATTGCCACCCAATTTCACATTGATCCTACTGTTGAAATGTGATTGAGAGTTTGTTCAAATGATCACGCTCCATTGACTGTCATGCCATATATAATATTTTTCTTCAAAATTAGGATGATCTTTTCATTAGTTGCAACGACAGGATTGGAAAAATGTTGCATAACATCTGCATATCTGCAGTGGCTATGTCACTCAGGTGAGTGGCCCGTGGGCCACTTGTATTTCTCCTTATTTTTGCACTCTTTGTTGAAAGTCACTTTAATACTAGGGAACACAAAACTGAGTTTCTTAGTCTTATGGTTTAAGAGTTACAGGCCTTGCAGGCAAAGGGCCTTATTAGCTCACCTGAGCACGAAGTGCTCATGGTGAGCTATTGTGGTCAGTCAATATCTGTTGTCCGTCGTGCATCATGCTGCATCAACAATTGCTTAAAAGGCTACTCCTCCTACACCCCTGGGCCAATTGACTTGATACTTGGTAGGAAGCATCGGGGTGACTTGTAGATCAAAAAATAGCTAAAATAGTTCCGATCGGAAATCCAAGATGGCCACCATGGCCGCCATCTTGAAAATCTATTTTTCGCTTCTCCTGAACCGAAAGGCCAATTGACTCCAAACTTGCTAGGAAGCATCAGGGTGACTTGTAGATCAAAAATAGCTAAAATCGTGCCGATCGGAAATCCAGGATGGCCGCCATCTTGAAAATCTATTTTTCACTTCTTCTCCTGAACCGAAAGGCCAATTGACTCCAAACTTGCTAGGAAGCATCAGGGTGACTTGTAGATCAAAAGTAGCTAAAATCGTGCCGATCGGAAATCCAAGATGGCCGCCATCTTGAAAATCTATTTTTCGCTTCTTCTCCTGAACCAAAAGGCCAGTTGACTCCAAACTTGCTAGGAAGCACCAGGGTGACTTGTAGATCAAAAATAGCTAAAATTGTGCTGATCAGAAATCCAAGGTGGCCGCCATCTTGAATATCAATTTTTCGCTTCTACTCCTAAACCCAAAAGCCAATTGACTCCAAACTTGGTAGGAAGCATTGGGGTGACTTCTAGATAAAAAATAGCTAAAATCGTGCCTATCGGAAATCAAAGATGGCAGCCATGGCAGCCATCTTGAAAATCTATCTTTCGCTTCTCCTGAACCGAAAGGCCAGTTGACTCCAAACTTTCTAGGAAGCATCGGGTTGACTTGTAGATAAAAAATAGCTAAAATCATGCCGATCGTAAAACCAGGATGGGCGCCATGGCAGCCATCTTGAAAATCTATTTTTTCGCTTCTTCTCCTGAACCGAAAGGCCAGTTGACTCCAAACTTGCTAGGAAGCATCAGGGTGACTTGTAGATCAAAAGTAGCTAAAATCGTGCCGATCGGAAATCCAAGATGGCCGCCATCTTGAAAATCTATTTTTCGCTTCTTCTCCTGAACCGAAAGGCCAATTGACTCCAAACTTGCTAGGAAGCACCAGGGTGACTTGTAGATCAAAAATAGCTAAAATTGTGCTTATCAGAAATCCAAGGTGGCCGCCATCTTGAATATCTATTTTTCGCTTCTACTCCTGAACCCAAAATCCAATTGACTCCAAACTTTGTAGGAAGCATTGGGGTGACTTCTAGATAAAAAATAGCTAAAATCATGCCTATCGGAAATCAAAGATGGCAGCCATCTTGAAAATCTATCTTTCGCTTCTCCTGAACCAAAAGGCCAGTTGACTCCAAACTTTCTAGGAAGCATCGGGTTGACTTGTAGATAAAAAATAGCTAAAATCATGCCGATCATAAAACCAGGATGGGCGCCATGGCAGCCATCTTGAAAATCTATTTTTTCGCTTCTTCTCCTGAACCGAAAGGCCAGTTGACTCGAAACTTAGTAGGAAGCATTTGGGTGACTTGTAGATCAAAAATAGCTAAAATCATGCCCATCGTAAATCCAATATGGCCGCCATGGGGGCTATCTTGAAAATATATTTTTCGCTTCTTCTCCTAAACCTAAAAGTCACTTAACTCGAAACTTAGTAGGAAGCATCAGGGTGACTTGTAGATCAAATATAGCTAAAATCGTTCTGATCTGAAATCCCAGATGGCCACCATGGCCTCCATCTTGAAAATCTATATTTAGCTTCTTCTCTTGCACCGAAAGGCAAATTGACTCCAAACTAGATAGGAGACATTGGGGTGACTTGTAGATCAAAAAATAGCTAAAATAGTGCTAATCGGATATTCAAGATGGTCGCCATGGCAGCCATCTTGAAAATCTATTTTTCGCTTCTTCTCCTGAACCGAAAGGCCAGTTGACTTGAAACTTGGTAGGAAGCATTGGGGTGACTCTTAGATCAAAAATAGCTAAAATCGTGCTGATCGTAAATCCAAACTGGCAGCCATTTAGAGTTTGTTCAAATGATCACGCTCCATTGACTGGCATGCCATATATATTCTTCTTCAAAATTAAGAACTGCTTAAATGATGATCTTTTCATTAGTTGCGATGACAGGATTGGAAAAATGTTGCATAACATCTGCATATCTGCAAAAAGTTGCCAAAATGGTCGCGGTCCGTTGACCAAGATGGCCGCCACACCCATATATGGTAAAAACCTTTAAAAATCTTCTTCTCCAGAACCGAGAATGCCTTGAGGCTGAACCTTTGCAGGAATCATCGGGGACGGGAGGTCTACCAAAATTGCTAAAAGAATTGTCGTACGTTGACGTTTGACCTTTTTACGGCAAGGTCAAGTTTGCTTCCCTATGCATTTGTATGGGAAAAACCTTTAAAAATCTTCTTCTCCAAAACCGAGCATGCCTTATGGCTGAATCTCTGCATATATCGTTGGGAACAGGAGGGCTACCAAAATTGCTAAAATAATGGTCGTACATTGACATTTGACCTTTTTACGGTAAGGTCAATTTTGCTTCCTTATGCATTTGTATGGGAAAAATGTTTAGAATTTCAAACAACTTCTCCTCTGGAGCCTCTGGGCCAATTTTGCTCAAATTTCATATGGAGCCTCCTTAGATAAGGGGAACAAAAGATTGCTAAAATGGTCACTGTTCGTTGACCAAGATGGCCGCCATGCCCATATATGGTAAAAACCTTTAAAAATCTTCTTCTCTAGAACCGAGGATGCTTTGGGGCTGAATATTTGCATAAATCATTGGGGACAGGAGGTCTACCAAAGTTGCTAAAATAATGGTCATACATTGACATTTGACCTTTTTACGGCAAGGTCAAGTTTGCTTCCTTATGCATTTGTATGGGAAAAAGCATTTAATCAAAGGACTGATAGTCCTAAGAGTCTGCTAGCTTGTAAAGTACTAATGGAGTGCTGTGTATCTTCTATGCAATTTTACACAATACATGCAAAGAAGATAGACGACATTCCAATGCTACCAATACTATACGATAAGATGGAGCTCTATGGAATATATCAAGCATCTGGGCATTGCACTTCCTGAATAGAAGACTTTCTTTAAAAACTCTTAAATTCTGCTGGTAAGTGCATGTCCTTGACAAATCTGACCTCAAGGCCAAGTCTTGGAGAAATTTCAAACTACACTGAAAGATGATTCTGCATGCAAATTTCTAGCTAGGACGGACAAATACGGATGGACTCACTAATATACACTTAAATGCAGCTATGGTGACTATGTCTTGCTCAGCGCAAGCGGGCTTGACAAAAAGGAAGATATTTGTTCAAGTTATTTTTCTTCAAACTATTAGCACATTGTTGACAGATCCATTCCTTACCCTTCACACTTTTATGTCCTAATGTACAGAGTCTTTTCATCCCGGGCTTTAGACCCTGAATATCAAATTTAACACCAGAATGTCTGAAAAATGTTTGACAACAACTTGTACATATGTACTGGGGACCACAAGACACCAACTTGTGAAACTGTGTGACTATAGCACTTTCTTTGTTTTTAAATTTCTTACTGCTCAAACCATCTTTTGATGTGTCACTTAACTTAAGTTTCTTATTCAGGGAGGTTTGCAATTCTTCACATATAAGGGGTGAATCAAGTAATGCGGAACCGTGTTCATTTAAGCTGTCAGCAAGCTGGGAGGAAGCATAAGGCTGTGATGGACACAACTCAAATAAAATACATTCTTGTAAAGGAGGATAGGTAGTTATGTCACAAATTTGAAACCCAGCTCATTGGTATCATTTTATGGTCTCCCTGCAAACATGAGATATACAGAGCGAATGCAAATCAAACTGACTCACCGCTGTTGTAGTAAAGGAATTATCAAAACTAAACAATCTACGCAAATGTAAGGAAAATGCCAGTTATATTTGTTTTCTTTAACAAAATGTTTTTGCCATTAACATTTGGCATTCCATCTGAAGCTCTTGCATGTGACTCAAAAAGGTAGAAACAGTCACCTTGTTCCAATAATGCAATAGAAAAGCCGTTGCAAATGAAGACTGCATATGGGTTGAATGAGAAAGTCATAGCGAGTCCTGTCTCTAAATCAAGGAAAGGATACTCCACTAAGGATAAGATATTTAAATTTCCTGAAAATGTTTTTTTTTTTTTCACTTTCCAGGGATAATGCTGGTTGTCAAGTGAAAAATAAGACGGCAAATCACATGGCTCTAAATAGTCATGATATGTCTTGGCATTCTTTTTTGCATACTTGTATAATTTATCTCCTGCAAACAGAATTTCATTCATGTTGTTGACATTCAACTTGTTGGTACAGATCCTTTTCTGTACAGCTTTCACCAATAAAACTAAACAACATGGTAGGCATTGACGCCCTCTTGAATCAGGACTAAATATCCCATCTCTTTGATGGATACTTCCTTGCAATAATACAGATGCATTTTCTTGTAGCGACACCGCCTCGTGGCTGCGAAGAAGCAGCCGCAAAGAAGCAGCCACGACGGTGGCGTCAAATGATAACACATATGGAATAGAACAGAATTGTGTGTACGGACCCTTGCCGTGGCCTGAAAAGTCGCAATGATTAAAGCGAATAACACCGAGTGTTTCGACTGAGACATGTGATGTCAGTCAACCAATGAAAGTGCTCAGCGATACGTATCGTGTCTGGTTTCCGACCTTCTGGGTGTTGCGACAACTGTGTGTGTTGTCGTATGACAACCAGCTTGTTTACTAGAATCTACCGGCTGTCGAACAGTTTATTTTTCGCGAGGCTACAGACATGAAAGCTTCTTTTACCTGCATTTTTGAAATTCATGGTGTGTCGCACGCGAAAAACAACAACAGATACTTGTTCAGTTCTTCAGCAAAATTCCTGATGCCGTAAAGTGCATTTCATGTAGGCAACCGGTAGCACAGGAGCTTGACGTTTGCTAATTTCTACTTATAGGGCCTGTCCCTACGATTGTGAAATAATCGAAGGTTCGAAGGACAGGCCCTATAAGTAGAAATTATCCAATGTCAAGCTCCTGTGACCGGTAGTGTAGCGTAACTTGGTACCTATTACCGACGTGCACTGATTATCGGGTATTCAGAAATCACGACCCACAGACCACGGCCCCCCGCCCATCGGGGCCAGCGAAGTAGTTGGGCTGCCTATAGTCTCCAGGGCAGAGTTGCCTTAGGCAGGGCCTGTTCATCATGTGATCGGGTTGGGTAAAAGTCCCACAAATCTGGAGGCAGTATCTTTAAATGGATACATTGTTGCATTTTTTTTTCTTTTCTTTTTATTCGCTAGAATCATCATACAGCAAATACAATGTATAAATAGACTCTAAGGCTGGCTAATCTGGTCGATTATCACTCCTGTCATTGTGATCGATTATTTATCACAAAAGATTTGGTCAATTTACTTGTCTGTCTGAGCAGGACTCTTCCCATGTTATACTTTACTGTATGTATTTGGTCAAATAGGCCTGAGCAAACAGTGTAGACCCAGATGGGATGCCGCAAAATGTGGCGTCTCATTGATTATAAGACATCTGTAATGATAATCATTTTTGTGGAATTTATAGATCAGTTAATCAATTATCTGATTAATTTTGTCAGCCTAAATAGTCTGTGTGAATAAAAGTAATATACTCCATGTATTTTCGCGTTAAATTCAATATTGCGTTAAACTGATTTCTCAATGAAAATAAACGGCAGCGCCACCTACCTGCTGGATGTTTTAAATACAAAGTCACGCTTTAGTGGGCAAGGTTTGTTTTCAGAAATACACTGTTGTTTTGTGATTTCCGCTTAGAAAAGAAATATATTGACTGTGGTGATAACAGTCCTTAATGACATTTACACCTATATCTATTAAATCAATTTTTACAGCTAAGACTAACTTATTTTTTCTATGAAAATATCAAATCTAAGGTACCGTATTAATCCGCCTATAAGACGGGGATTTTTCCAAAAAAAAAAAAAAAAAAAGGCCCCCAAAATCCAGACCCATCTTATAATCAAGATCTTTGGCCATATCGGTATTTTCGGCAAAGTCCGGTGGTGCCACGTGGTCACGGAAAATGCCGATCTTCGAAACCGGTAGAAGGATATAATGTTTACCTTCGTCCCTTGACAGAAATAGCAGCAAGGTAATTTTGTAGGTGAAGTACCGAATTTTTCTGTGTAATACTCGCACCCATGTATAACACGCACTGAATATTTGCTAAATAGTTTTGAAATAAAAAAGAGATGTTCTATGTAAAACAAGAAGAATCTGTGCCTTATTTACTAAGTTACCAGATACTAAGTGTCAAATTTCACTAGGATTGAGTTGAAAATGGCCGAACTCGGAAGGTTTAGAGTAGAAACAGGCCGAATTTACGATAATGCTAACTGAATTTTCGTTGTGCAGCTCTGTTACCATGGGCCTCAGGCAACTTGATGTAGTGTAGGCAGTTCTTTGCTTCCCCACTGCAGACGCTATGATAATAAAAATGTAGTTATTTCTTTTGTGTTCTCATAATTAACACCTTCTTTGTGTCACTTTCTTAACTGAGACGTGAAATTATCAACTCAGTGCCTCAGGGCAATGCAAACAACAACTAAAGTCGACTAGTTGTCATTCTGACTGCCAATTAACCAATTAAGTGCACAGATGTATGCTGGTAGTTTGATTTTCTTTATCATAAACATTGCTTATTTCAAACAATTTTTTTGGTAAGTTGGAAGAAAAGTTTCAATAAAAAAAAAAAAAGATAAACATATGCCCAGTCAGCATTCTACGTAAATCTATATCGGGCCGTCATCGGCCCGTCAGGGTAGCTGACGGGCCGATGACGGCCCGATGTAGATTTACGTAGAATGCTAGCTGGGTGGTAAGAAAATAAAAGATAAAATGCAAATGACCGATCTACCTACCTAAAAAGCCCAGTTGGTTTTGTTTATTATCAATAATTTTAATAATTGCATAAACTTAAATACTTTTTTATTTTTTCAATGTATGATCGTTCGTGCCAATATTTATGTTCTACCAAATTTATTTCCTATTTTGAACTACAATAAATCAGTTGTGCAGGCTGATTTATTCAAGTTACGGTTGAGTCTTGTCAAAGTCCGGTAATCAATACAGATTCATATGCATATGCCTGTTTGAGTAGTTTCCCTTTGAAGAGATCACATGATCAGCAAAATAAAAAAGCGTAAACAAAAAAAGCATGGACATGAAAAGGATATCAAATTACTACAAATCAGATCGAGTTGCTTGTTCTGAGCTGCCAGAACCCTGGTATGGGCGAGATAAGTATAAAAAATCATGAATATCTTATAGCAATCATTCTATTTCGCATTTTTAACGGGCGATCGTGAATGTTATGAGTTTCCGCGACCGATTATCTTGGTGATTTCTGTCCCGATTTTGGTGTTCCTATAAATAATACACATCGGATTTTTATAAACGTTTTCTGGGTAAATAAGGTGCGTGTTATACACAGTTAAATACGGTATGCATGCTTGTAAGTGGTGTTGGGAGTTTTTTTTTAATTCCTGCTCTGTGATAAATTCACTTACAAATCTGACCAATCATCGCCGATGTCTTCATGTACTTTAGGAATTTCTGAGTGGCAGGGAATGTCTCCGACAGGCGACTTTTTTAACCCATCTTATAATTAATTAAAAGCAAAATCCTGCCTGGGAAGGGCCCAAAAACAGCCCCCGTCTTATAAACAAATCGTCTTATAGGCGGATTAATACGGTATCCGTACTTTATTTTGAAAATGGCCAAAATTTGCAAAAATCACATTACAATTACATGATGATTTTCTGCCAAAAATTTAATTAACGCGAAGTTACATGGCTTTTGGTTCAAAATGGCGACAACATGGTTGGCTTGTTTACACAAATGCTTTCACAAATCAAATCCAAAGAACTGCATTATTTGTACATAAAATAAATGCTCAGATAATAATTTAGATGACTTCAGAATTATTTTCAGCATTTGTCTCTGTAAGTAGTTATGATGAAACGTTTTACCATTAGTAACGTGAAAATACATGAAACCGGGCTAAATAATAACAGCAAAAAATTCTAAGATGTGAATTATATGGGACTAGACTTAAAAAATACAGTAATTATTATACTGTACACATATGTATAGTAAAAACTTAGCAAACTAGATCACAAATCTTGATTTTGATCATGGTTCTGTTGGACATCCCAGTAGTGCTAGCTGTTGAAAGAACTTATAAGCATTAAAAGCTCTACACAGTTTATGTTGTCTATTTCTTAAATTCTTATATGCAACCTTTTATTTAAGGCTCTTTATCTTTATTTATAATGACTGAAATATTTTTTACCCACACTCCTCAATTATCTGGACAATTTTTATTAGCTGCAAAAATACCAAGAACATTTTGAATCCTCAAAGTCATAGTGACATGCCCATGCTCCAACTCTGCACACACATAAGCATATAGGTGTAGGCAAGTGAATTTTGTTGTCTGAACACTAAAGCTGGCACAATTGATCAGATACAGTCATTTGGCTAGAACCAGGTAAAGTTATGCTTCATAACAATTTCCAAATAAGTGGCTGATCAAAATTTGGACTTTATTGGCTGATACAGAGTACTAGCCTTCCTTGAAATATCACACCAAAGACTTTGTCCTTCGCCTTAGGTTATCTGCCCTTGTGATGAATGTGAAGTTCTCCACTGATTTGGCTAGTTCCAAATAGTTTCGCTAGTTCCGAATAATAAATGAGGGATCTGTAAGAATCCCTCACATAATGCAACAGCCTCTATATATTATTTTATCAACTTGGATAATGTGTTACGGAGAAAATTAATTCAATATAAGACATTTGTCGCAAAGCGACATGTTCACAAAGACCTTAAAACAGATCCTTTAAGCAAAAATCGTATAATTCATGGCATAACAATTTTTCGGCATGTACACCCTCCTTACTGCAAAATTTAGCTCCTATTTTCTGGATTTAATAATCTTTCCGATATAAATATATTTCAATGAGGTTTAAGAAGTTGAAAGGAGTATGTGCATAAGGTCCTATTTTCCCCCTTCTGAAGCCCGAAAATAAAATATGCTTGCAGTAAAATTATGCGTTAATTAATCCAATTGTAGCTTGTGTTTAGCACTGTGTGATGCCGCTACAAAGTCTCCCTACACTTTGTCAAAGTACAGATAATATATAAGCAACGACATGAAAAACCTGTCTTCGAGGTTTTCGACCAAATAAGACTCAGACCTGCTTACTCAGCCGTAGACTGGCTAACTCGGCCATTGTGCCAGATTAGCTAGTCTTGAAAGTTTTGATAGGTTGTTTACTGTCTAGACAGCGAACAACAATGGTGCTGATCAGACTGCGCATAGCAAAAACCACGTGTCTTTGTTGTTCGCATATGGCATAAGATTTTTATCCCATGAAGAGGCTCATATATCGCTTCAATAGTCTGTCACATGTCTGAGATTCTTGTACATACACTACATCAATATCTACACTCCTTTAAACACAGCATGTGAACACCTTACCCGAAATTTTATTTCTGGGTCGGTTACTCACCTCAACTCCTTACCATACTTTATTTAAAATTGAACAAGAGGCCCACGGGCCACTCACCTGAGTAGCATTGTGAGTGCAGATATGCAGATGTTATGTAACATTTTTCCAATCCTGTCATCGCAACTAATGAAAAGATCATCCTTTAAGCAGTTCTTAATTTTTAAGATGAATATTATATATGGCAAGACAGTCAATGGAGCGTGATCATTTGAACAAACTCTCAATCACATTTCAACAGTAGGATCAATGTGAAATTTGGTTGCTATTGCCTAAGTGGTTTCTGAAGAATCATGATTTTATACATGTAAACAGCACAGTGGCAGGGAAATATAATAAACATAAACAAGATGGTAGCCATCTTGGATTTCCAATCAGAATGACTTTTAGCTACTGTTGATCTACAAGTCACTTCGATACTTCCAATGAACTTTAAGTCAATTGCCCTTTCGGTTCAGGGGAAAAAGTTCAAAACAGATTTTCAAGATGGCCACCATAGCCGCAATTTGAGATTTCTTATCGCAACCATTTGAGCGTTTTTTGATCTACAAGTCACCCTGATGCTTCCTACCAAGTTTCGAGTCAATAAATGGTCTTTCAGTTCAGAAGAAGTAAAGAAAAATAGATTTTCAAGATGGCCGCCATCTTGGATTTCCAATCGGAAGGATTTTAGCTATTTTTATATCAACATGTCATCCTGATGCTTCCTACCAATTTTCAAATTAACTGGCCCTTTGGTTCAGGAAAATAAGTGAAAGGAAAAGAGTTTCAAGATGGCCGCCATGACAGCCATCTTGGATTTCCTATCCAAAGAATTTAAGCTATTTTAGATCTGCAAGTCACCTAAATGCTTCCTACCAAGTTTCGAGTCAAATGGCCTTTCAATTCAGGAGAAGAAGTGAAAAATAGATTTTAAAGATGGCTGTCATAGCGGCCATCTTGGATTTCTGATAGGGATGATTTTATCTATTTTTGATCTACAGGTCACCCTGATGCTTCCTACCTAGTTTAAAGCCAATAAGCCTTTTGATTCAGGAGAAGAAAGGAAAAATCTACATTTTCAAAATGGCCACCATGGCAGCCATCTTGGATTTCCAATCAGAACGATTTTAGCCATTTTTAATCTATAAGTCACCCCGATGCTTCCTACCAAGTTTCAAGTCAACTAGCTTTTGGGTTTAGGAGAAGAAGCGAAAAAAAGATTTTCAAGATGGCCACCAGGGTGGCCCTCTTGGACTTCCGATCAGCATGGTTTTAGCTATTTTTGATCTACAAGTCACCCTGATGCTTCCTACCAAGTTTGGAGTCAGTTGGCCTTTCGGCTCAGGAGAAGAAGCGAAAAATAGATTTTCAAAATGGCTGCCATGGTGGCCATCTTGGATTTCCGTTTGGAATGATTTTAGCGTCTTTTGATCTATAAGTCACCCCTATGCTTCCTAGCAAGTTTGGAGTCAATTGGCCTTTCGGTTCAGGAGAAGAAGCGAAAAATAGATTTTCAAGATGGCTGCCATGGCGGCCATCTTGGATTTCCGATCAGCATGATTTTAGCTATTTTTGATCTACAAGTCACCCCGATGCTTCTTAGCAAGTTTGGAGTCAATTGGCCTTTCCGTTCAGGAGAAGAAGCGAAAAATAGATTTTCAAGATGGTGGCCATCTTGGATTTCTGATCAACACGATTTTAGCTAGTTTTGATCTACAAGTCACCCCGATGCTTCCTAGCAAGTTTGGAGTCAATTGGCCTTTCGGTTCAGGAGAAGAAGCTAAAAATAGATTTAAGATGGCTGCCATGGCGGCCATCTTGGATTTTCGATTGGCAAGATTTTAACTATTTTTGATCTACAAGTCACCCCAGTGCTTCCTAGAAAGTTTGGAGTCAATTGGCCTTTCGGTTCAGGAGAAGAAGCGAAAAATAGATTTTCAAGATGGCGGCCATGGCGGCCATCTTGGATTTCCGATCGGCATGATTTTAGCTATTTTTGATGTACAAGTCACCCCGATGCTTCCTACCAAGTATCGAGTCAATTTGCCCAGGGGTGTAGGAGTAGGCTTTTAAATCAATTGTTGACGTCGCATGACGGACGACGGACATTGACTGACCACAATAGTTCACCATGAGCACTTTGCGCTCAGGTGAGCTAACAAGTACAATTTACTACCGTAACAAGTACAATTTACTACCGAATGTTTTGTCTAAAAATAGCTCAATGGGTGGCAAACAGTTTAGCCCCTGATGTGACACCGCATTTTGTAGCATCTCATGGGGGTTTACAATGTTTGCTCGGGACTGTCTGTCCAAATACATCCAGTAAAGTATGACCAATTTCAATATAATTTTGCAGGAGTGTTACTTTGATGATCCTCTACCAAGATTGTTCAAGCCATTTGGATTCGTCAAAAAACATGGCCGCCAGGGGGCGGGGCTTATTTTCCCTTTATATCTATATAGAAAACTTTAAAAATCTTCTTGTCAGAAACCACTGGACCGATTTCAATATAATTTTGCAGGAATGTTTGTTTGGTGATCCTGTACCAAGATTTTTCAAGCTATCTGGATTCGTCAAAAAACATGGCTGCCAGGGGGCGGAGCTTATTTTTCCCACATGTATATATCTATATGGAAAACTTTTAAAAGCTTCTTGTCAGAAACACTGGGCCGATTTCAATATAATTTTACAGAAAGATTCCTTTAGTAATCCTCTACCAAGATTGTTCAAGCCATTTGGATTCCTCAAAAAACATGGCCACCAGAGGGCGGGGCTTATTTTCCCTATATATCTATACAGAAAAGTTTAAAAATCTTCTTGTCAGAAACCACTGGACCGATTTCAATATAACACGGCAGGAATGTTTCTTTTGTAACTTTCTACCAAGATTGTTCAAGCCGTCATGATTAGTCAAAAACCATGGCCGCCAGGGGGGTGGGACTTTTTTTTTTTAACTCACCTGACCTCTGCTCAGGATGAGCTATAGTGATCACTTTTCCTCCGTCCATTAACATTTTCAAATGACTTCTCCTCTGAAGCCGCTGAGCCAATTTTGCTCAGATTTCATGTGGAGCCTCCTTAGGGTGGGGGAAGGAAAGATTGCTAAAATGGTCATGGTCCGTTGACCCAAGATGGCCTCCATGCACATATATGGTAAAAACCTTTAAAAATCTTCTCCATAACCGAGGATGCCTTGGGGCTGAATCTTTGCAAGAATCATCAGGGACAAGAGGTCTACCAAAGTTGTTATAAGATTTGTCGTACGTTGGCATTTGACCTTTTTACGGCAAGGTCAAGTTTGCTTCCCTATGCTTTTGTATGGGAAAAACCTTTAAAAATCTTCTTCTCCAAAACCGAGCATGCCTTGTGGCTGAATCTTTGCACATATCATCGGGAATGGGAGGGCTACCAAAGTTGCTAAAATAATGGTTGTACATTGACATTTGACCTTTTTGCGGTAAGGTCAATTTTGCTTCCTTATGCATTTATATGGGAAAAATGTTCAGAATTTCAAATAACATCTCCTCTGGAGCCTCTGGGCCAAATTTGCTCAAATTTCATATTGAGCCTCCTTAGGTTGGGGGAACAAAAGATTGCTAAAATGGTCGCAGTTCGTTAACCAAGATGGCCGCCATGCCCATATATGGTAAAAACATTTAAAAATCTTCTTCTCCAGAACCGAGGATGCTTTGGGGCTGAATCTTTGCATAATTCATCGGGGACGGAGGGTCTACCAAAGTTGCTAAAATTTGACCTTTTTACGGCAAGGTCGTTTGCTTCCCTATGCATTTATATGGGAAAAAAAACATTTAAAAATGTTATTCTCCAAAATCGAGGATGGCATGTGGCTGAATGTTTGCATATATCATCGGGAACAGGCGGTCTACCAAGGTTGCTAAAATAATTGTCATACATTGACATTTAACCTTTTTACCGCGAGGTTAAGTTTGCTTCTGTATGCATTTGTATGGGCCCCATACATTTGTATGGAAAAAATGTTGATAATTTCAAATGACTTTTCCTCTGAAGCCTCCGGGCCAGTGTTGCTCAAATTTCATGCAGAGCCTCCTTGGGCAGGAGAATGAAAGATTGCTAAAATGGGCATGGTCCATTGATCAAAATGGCTGCCATGCCCATATAATGGTAAAAAAAAATTTACAAATCTTCTTCTCCCTAACCAAATAAGCCCTGGGCCCTTATCTTTGCACAAATTATGGGGGACAGGAGAGCTACCAAAATTACTAAAATGATGGTTCTATGTTGACGTTTGACCTTTTTACCTCCAAGGTCAAATTTGCTTCCCCATGCATTTGTATGGGCCATATACATTTATATTGAAAGTATTCAAGTGAATTGTAGATCAACAGTAGTTAAAATTGTTCTGATTGGAAATCTTAGATGGCCATCATCTTGTTTATATTTATTATATTTCTCTGCCACTGCGCTGTTTACATGTATAAAATCATGATTCTTCAGAATCCACTTAGCCAATTTCCACCAAATTTCACATTGATCCTACTGTTGAAATGTGATTGATGGTTTATTCAAATGATCATGCTCCATTGACTGTCAGGCCCATATATTCTTCTTCAAAACTAAGAACTGCTCAAATGATGATCTTTTCATTAGTTGTGATGATAGGATTGGAAAAATGTTGCATAACATCTGCATGTCTGCAGTGACTCAGGTGAGCGAGCCGTGGCCCGTGGGCCTCTTGTTTCCCTATATATCTATATAGAAAACTTTAAAAATCTTCATGTTAGAAAGCACTGGACCGATTTCTATATAACTAGGCAAAAATGTTTCCTTGGTGATCCTCTACCAAGATTGTCCAAGCCGTCATGATTTGTCAAAAAACAAAGCAGCTAGGGGGCGGGGCTTATTTTCCCTATATATATAGAAAACTTTAAAAATCTTCTTGTCAGAAACCACTGGACCGATTTCATTAATACTTGGCAGAAATCTTTCCTTTTGACCCTTAACCAAGATTGTTCAAGTTATCATGATTTGTCAAAAAAACATTGCCGCCGGGTGGTGGGTGGGGAGGGAGGCTTAATTTCCCTATATATCTATATAGAAAAGTTTAAAAATCTTCTTGTCAGAAACCAATGGACCAATTTCAATATAGCTTGGCAGGAATGTTGCTTTGGTGACCTGCTACCAAGACTGTTCAAGCAGTCATGATTCGTCTAAAAAAAATTCTGCCAGGGGGTGGGGCTTATTTTCCCTATATATCTCTATAGAAAACTTTAAAAATCTTCTTGTCAGAAACCACTGGACCGATTTCATTATAACTTGGTAGAAATCTTTCCTTGTTGACCCTCTACCAAGATTGTTCAAGTTATCATGATTCGTCAAAAAACAATGGCCGCCACTGGGAGGGGCTTATTTTCCAAATATATCTATATAGAAAAGTTTAAAAATCTTCTTCTCAGAAACCAATGGACCGATTTCAATATAACTTGGCAGGAATGTTTCTTTGGTGACCCTCTACCAAGATTGTTCAAGCCGTTATGATTCATCAAAAAACATGGCGGCTAGGGGGCGGAGCATATTTTCCCTATATAGAAAACTTTAAAAATCTTCTCGTAAGAAACCGTTGGATTGAGTTCAATGTAACTTGACAGGAATGTGCTTTGGTGACCTTCTACTAAGATTGTGCCCTCATGATACGTCAAAAAACATGGCCTTCATGGGGCGGGGCTTATTTTCCGTATATATCTGTATAGAAAACTTTAAAATTCATCTTGTCAGAAACCACCTGACTGATTTTAATATTACTTGCCAGGAATGTTGCTTTGGTGACCCCCTATCAAGATTGTTCAAGCAATCATGATTCGTCAAAAAACATGGTTGCTAGGGGTGGGGCTTATTTTCCCTATATATCTAAATAGAAAACTTTAAAAATCTTCTTGTCAGAAACCACTGAACCAATTTCAATATAACTTGGCAGGATTTTTCCTTTGGTGACCCTCTACCAAGTTTGTTCAAGCTGTCATGATTTGTCAAAAAACATGGCCGTTAGGGGGTGGGGCTTAATTTCCCTATATATCTATATAAGACATTTTAAAAATCTATTTGTCAGAAACCACTGGACCAATTTCAATATAACAGCAGAATTGTTCCTTTGGTGATCCTCTTTCACTATTCAGTTCAAGCCATCATGATGGATGAAAAAAACATGGCCACTGGGGTGCAGGGTTATAAAATTTATACAAAAATTTTAGAGCAGTAAACTTGGCTGAAACTTCAACAGTAAGTATGCAAAGCTGTTTGCTCAGGTGAGCGATATAGGACCATCATGGTCCTCTTGCTTTTTTTTTTTTCCCCCATTGGACCTAGCATGCCAGTTATGCCTGTTTTTGAATCTATTCTGTTCTAAATATTCCCCCCCACCCCTCCCCACACACACACACCCTTGGATGGGGACGCCAGTGCTGATAAGATCTGCACCAAAAGAAATATACCCCCTCCCGCTTGAGCTAGGATTCTGATATTTATGTCTCCTCCCTTTAGGGTAGGGAGATGTGTATTGTTTTTTCCCTCGGGCGTCTGTCACAAAATCTTGTCCACTCTGTAACTTGAAAATGGTTCATGCTGTCTCCACATAACTTCATATAAATATCAATCAACATTATCTTACATGCAGAGCACAAGAACCATACGTCTTGCATTTATACTTTATGAGTTATTTCACTTGGAACTTTATGCGTCACAAAATCGTGTCCGCTCTGTAACTTGAAACCTGTTCAAGATATCTTCAAGAAAGGTCATGTAAATATCAATCAGCATTAGACAACATGCAGCGCGCAAGAACCATAACTCTTGCATTTATACTTTTTTGAATTATTATACACCTGTTTGAAAAACGGGACATATTATTTTACGGGGTATGACGTCCGTCAGAAAACTTTTTCGTTTCTGGCTAACGCCTCCTACAGTTTACATCCGATTAAAATGAAACTTGGTATATAGCTAGACCATGATGTGAAGCAGCACATATTGTTTTTGGGCTACAGACCACCAATTATTAGCAGAGCTATGCCCCTTCGAAAATTTCAGAAAACACTTTGTTTCTGGTTAACTCCTACACTTTACATCTGATCAAGCTGAAACTTCATTTATAGTTAGACCATGATGTGGAACAGTGCATATTGTTTTGAGGTTACAGTCCACTTAATATCAGCAGAGTTATAGCCCTTCGAAAATTCCTTTAAACTTTTCGTTTCCGGATAACTGCTCCTACAATTTACATCTGATCAAGCTGAAACTTCATTTATAGTTAGACCAAGATGTGGGGGCAGTGCATATTGTTTCTAGGTCACAGTCCACCAAATATTAGCAGAGTTATGTCCCTTTTAAAATTTCATCAAACTTTTCGTTTCCGGCTAACTCCTCCTACAATTTACATCCGATCAAGCTGAAACTTCATTTATAGCTAGACCATGATGTGGAGCAGCACATATTGTTTCAAGGTTACAGTCCACTAAATATTAGCAGAGTTAAGCCCCATTGAAAATTTCTTTAAACCTAGTTTCTGGTTAACTCCTACAATTTATATCCGATCAAGCTGAAACTTCATTTATGCTATAGTTAGACCAAGATGTAGAGAAGGGCGTATTGTTTTGAGGTTACAGTCCACCAAATATTAGCTGAGTTACGCCTAGTGGTGGGAAGATTCATCGATGCATTGGTGCATCCCGATACGCTTCATGTATCGATACACATGATGGAGTATCGATATGATGAACGTTTCTATTCAGATTCGCTTATTTGTGTTCGTTACATTCTTTAATCCGGTCTACAAAGTGACATTTTCAGAGCGCGATTTTGATTGGATGACGCTTGACTGATAGCCAATTGCATTTTGCTTTACTCTCATTATGATGGCAGACGAAACTGTGGTTGGAATTTATTCGCCACCCAGCGGTAAAAATACTAGTTCTGTATGGGAATGTTTCGGCCATCCTATTCTTACTTTTGAAGTTAGCCATTTTTAGTGTTTCAGTATTATGGACAATGCATGTTTAAGGGAAACCATATAGTTGGGGTCATAGTGTTGTTCAAACACATGTTCTAGTTCATTATAATTTCAACACAAAAACATGTTGGAACTTATTAGAAGGTCATTCATTGGTAGGGCTCTTTTAATGAATATCCACAACATATATTCCTTAAGAAAAATAAGAAACATGCCAGTAATTTTTATTCAAAAAGTGTGTTATCTAACTGATAATACAGGTAAATAATAACGTTACTTTACGCATGTTAAAGTTAAATAAAAGTGTAGTTAAAAGAGATTCAGAACCACCACTGAGTAATGTACATCCAGTATAGCAACTGTAGTTACTCTGAATTGTTCAGAAGGCGGTGTCGCGAAAAAAGGCATTAACTTAATTACATAATTAGATTTATATGATTTGATGGACCTGGATTTTGCTCTATATCCATATTTTCACACTTTCTTACAACCAGTGGCTTCATCCAATATTAAATTTACATTCAGAGACAAGGCTTTGTGAGAAAATTTACTATTCCTTGAAAAACAACCAACATGAACACTTTGTACTACATGCTTTCACTATCAATTTAATTTCTCAAAATCAGTCAGATGGAAATGCATTCTACTTCTTTTATTGTATAAATAAGAATGGGTCTTTACTGAGGCATCTGTGTAAAACAGATATACATAAATAATCTAACCATGTACTGAAACACTAAATACAATTATTTCTCTTGTTTTGTTTCTTTCTTCACAAAAAAAATCCATTTTATTATCTGCATATATAAGCCAATGCAGTGATTGGAGTAATGAACCTCTTTATTTTCCAATGAAGTTTACCACCTGATTATTCCAAATGAGTGTATCTCCAGCAGCAATTTCCAATTTCTAGAATTATCAAAGTTCAAGTCTAGATATGCTCCAGTTCATACATATTCAACACCTGATGTAGCTCCACGATTATTCTGGTGCAATTTTATAAATTTATCTTTATCAACTTATTATGAAGACGAGCAGATTAAATAAATTTGAAATGGCTATGTTCAACCCAGATTAGCTTTAATAACTGATTGTCATTTGATAGTGCTTCACCTAAGCATCAACAGATTAGCCCGACCAGCTATGCCTACCCTTTTCTGTTTTCAAGAGATTTTCCGATGTCCACAAAAGAAGGGTCATAACGTATAAATGGGCCAGCAGTCGTCAGACAACTCCGTGTCACTGAGGTGTGAATAAAGTAATTTCATGTAGGAGGAATGAATTAAATGCCTGATGTCTTGCTATATTCAATATCGAATAAGTAGATTCTGATACTTTCTTTTCGTTCAGCTTCCGTTGCTAAGCACAACATCAAAGATGGCGTGGGGTGATTGACAAAAGTAGCGCGTGTATTACTACACCGAATTTTGAAGTCTATGTTTCAAATTGCACTATCTAAATCGATTTCAGTTACAGTTATGTTAGCGAAATAGAAAAGCTATAAAAAATTCCCCTGCTTCACATTCAGTTCGCCGTAATAGTGCCGCATTGCGTCTGATTAAGAAGTAGTGCGCGTATGAATATAGCGGTGATGAAAATCCGCTTGTGACGTAGTAAAAAACCCCATGCGATTGCATAGAGCCTGCTAGCTGTCGCTAGCAGACTCAAAAATCTTATTCTCCAAAACCGAGGATGGCTTGTGGCTGAATCTTTGCATATATCATCTTGAATGGGCGGTCTACCAAAGTTGCTAAAATAATTGTCATACATTGACATTTAACCTTTTTATGGCGAGGTCAAGTTTGCTTCTGTATGCATTTGTATGGGCCCCATACATTTGTATGGAAAAAATGTTGATAATTTCAAATGGCTTTTTCTCTGACGCCTCCGGGCCAGTGTTGCTCAAATTTCATGCAGAGCCTTCGTGGGCAGGAGAATGAAAGATTGCTAAAATGGGTATGGTCCATTGATCAAAATGGCTGCCATGCCCATTTATGGTAAAAACCTTTAAAAATCTTCTTCTCCATACCCAAATAAGCCCTGGGTCCTAATCTTTGCACAAATTATGGGGGACAGGAGATCTACGAAAAATTGCTAAAATGATGATTCTGTTTTGACATTTGACCTTTTTACCTCCAAGGTGAAATTTGCTTCCCCATTTGAATGGGCCATATACATTTATATTGAAAGTATCCAAGCGAATTGTAGATCAACAGTAGTTAAAATTGTTCTGATTGGAAATCTAAGATGGCCATCATCTGATTTATATTTATAATATTTCCCTGCCACTGTGCTGTTTACATGTATAAAATCATAATTCTTCAGAAACCACTGAGCCAATTTCCACCAAATTTCACATTGATCCTTCTGTTGAAATGTGATTGATAGTTTATTCAAATGGTCATGTTCCATTGACTGTCAGGCCCATATATTCTTCTTCAAAACTAAGAACTGCTCAAATGATGATATTTTCATTAGTTGCGATGATAGGATTGGAAAAATGTTGGATAACATCTGCATGTCTGCAGTGGCTATGTCACTCAGGTGAGCGAATCGTGGCCCGTGGGCCTCTTGTTTTTAGCTCACCTGTGCTCAGGATGAGCTATTGTAATCATTTTTCGTCCATCCTCCGTGCGTTCATCCATTTACATTTTCAAACAACTTTTCCTCTGAAGCCCCTGAGCCAATTTTGCTCAAATTTCATATGGAGCCTCCTTAGGTTTGGGGAATGAAAATTGCTAAAATGGTCGCGGTCCATTGACCAAGATGGCCGCCATGCCCATATATGGTAAAAATCTTTAAAAGTCTTGTTCACCAGAACCGAGGATGCCTTGGGGCTGAATCTTTGCAGAAATCATTGGGGATGGGAGGTCTACCAAAATTTCTAAAACAAAGATCGTACATGGACATTTGACCTTTTTACGGCAAGGTCAAGTTTGCTGCCCTATGCATTTGTATGTGAAAAATGTTGAGAACTTCAGTCGACTTCACCTCTGGAGCCACTGGGCCAATGTTGCTCAGATTTCATTTGGAGCCTCCTTTGGGCAGAGAAATGAAAGATTGCTAAAATGGTTGCCATCCATTGATCAAGATGGCCGCCATGCCCATATATGGTAAAAACCTTTAAAAATCTTCTTCTCGATAACCGAGGATGCCTTGTAACTGAATCTTTGCATATCATCGGGGACAGAAGGTCTACCGAAATAGCTAAAAATAATGGTCGTACATTGACATTTGACCTTTTTTCGGAGAGGTCAAATTTTCTTCCCTATGCATGTTTATGGGAAAAATGTTGAGAATTTCAAATGACTTCTCCTCTGAAGCCCCTGGGCCAGTGTTGCTCAAATTTTATTTGGAGCCTCCCTGGGGCAGGGGAATGAAAGATTGCTAAACTAGTTGCTGTCCATTGACCAAGATGGCTGCCATGCCCATATATGGTAAAAACCTTTAAAAATCTACTTCTCCAGAATGGAGGATGCCTTGTGGCTGAAACTTTGCACAAATCATCAAGGACTACCAAAGTTGCTAAAATGATGTAAAATAATGGTCGTCGATTGACATTTGACCTTTTACGGTGAGGTCAAGTTCGCTTCTGTATGCATTTGTATGGGCCCCATACATTTGTTAGCTCACCTGAGCCAAAGGCTCAAGGTGAGCTATTGTGATCACTCACCGTCCGTCGTTGTCGTCGTTGTCCGTCCATCTGTCCGTCCATCCACAATCTTTAAACCTCCTAAACCACTGATTGGAATTTGACCAAACTTCACAGGATTGATCCTTGGTTGATCCTCTTTCAAGTTTTTCAAATGGTTCCGGTCCATTGCATATCTATGTCACAGGAGCTAAAAATAGATTTTTTAACTAAAAACTTAAAAAATCTTCTTGTCAAAAACCACTGGACCGATTTCAATATAATTTTGCAGAAATGTTCTTTTGGTGACCCTCTACCAAGATTGTTCAAGCCATTTGGATTCGTCAAAAAACATGGCCACCAAGGGGCGGGTCTTATTAGCTCACCTGAGCTCTGCTCAGGATGAGCTATTGTGATCACTTTTCGTCCGTCGTCCGTCCGTCTGTCCGTCCCTTAACATTTTCAAACGACTTCTCCTCTGAAGCCGCTGAGCCAATTTTGCTCAAATTTCATATGGAGCCTCCTTAGGGTGGGGGAACGAAAGATTGCTAAAATGGTCGCGGTCCGTTGACCAAGATGGCCGCCATGCCCATATATGGTAAAAACCTTTAAAAATCTTCTTCTCCATAACCGAGGATGCCTTGGGGCTGAATCTTTGCACGAATCATCGGGGATGGGAGGTGAACCAAAGTTGCTAAAAGAATTATCGTACGTTGACTTTTGACCTTTTTACGGCAAGGTCAAGTTCGCTTCCCTATGCATTTGTATGAGCTCTATACATTTGAATGGGAAAATTGTTAAGAGTTTCAAACGACTTCTTCTCTGAAGCCTCTGAGCTAATTTTGTTCAAATTTCATATGGAGCCACCTTAGGGTGGGGAAACAAAAGATTGCTAAAATTGTCGCGGTTCATTGACCAAGATGGCCGCCATGCCCATATATGTTAAAAACCTTTAAAAATCTTCTTCTCCATAACCGAGGATGCCTTGGGGCTGAATCTTTGCACAAATCTTTGGGGACAAGAGATCAACCAAAGTTGCTAAAAGAATTGTCGTACTTTGACGTTTGACCTTTTTACGGCAAGGTCAAGTTCGCTTCCCTATGCATTTGTATGAGCTCTGTACATTTGAATGGGAAAATTGTTAAGAGTTACAAACGACTTCTCCTCTGAAGCCTCTGAGCTTTGTTCAAATTTCATATGGAGCCACCTTAGTGTGGGGAAACAAAAGATTGCTAAAATTGTCGCAGTCTGTGACCAAGATGGCCGCCATGCCCATATATGGTAAAAAGCTTAAAAAATCTTCTTCTCCAGAACCGAGAATGCCTTGGGGCTGAATCTTTGCACAAATCATCTGGAACAAGAGGTCTACCAAAGTTGCTAAAAGAATTGTCGTACGTTGACATTTGACCTTTTTATGGCAGGGTCAAGTTTGCTTCCCTATGCATTTGTATGAGCCCCATACATTTGAATAGGAAAATTGAGAATTTTAAATTTCTTCTTCTCTGAAGCCACTGAGCCAAATTTTCTCAAATTTCATATTGTGCCTTCTTAAGTCAGGGGAAGGAAAGATTGCTAAAATGGTCGCGGTAGGTCAACCAAGATGGCCACCATGCCCATATATGGTAAGACCCTTTAAAAATCTTCTTCTTCAGAACTGAGGATGCCTTGGGGCTAAATCTGTGCACAAATCATCAGGGTCAGGAGATCTACCAAAATTGCTAAAAAGATTATCGTACGTTGACATTTGACCTTTTTACGGCAAGGTCAAGTTTGCTTCCCTATGCATTTGTATGAGCCCCACCCCATGGCAGCCATGTTTTTTGACGAATCATGACTGCTTGTACAATCTTGATAGAGGTTCACCAAAGCAACATTCCAGCCAAGTAATATTGAAATCGGTCATGGGGTATGTGACAATAAGAATTTTAAAATTTTCTATACAGATATAGACGAAAAATAAGCCCCGCCCCCCTGGGGGCCATGGTTTTTGACATATCATGAAGGCTTGAACAATCTTGGTAGAAGGTCACCTAAGCAACATTCCTGCCAAGTTACATTGAACTTGGTCCAACTGTTTCTTATGAGAAGATTTTTAAAGTTTTCTATATAGATATATAGGGAAAATAAGCCCTGTCCCCTAGCGGCCATGTTTTTAGGTCACCTGAGCCGAAGGCTCAAGTTGAGGTATTGTGATCACTCACCGTCCGTCGTCGGCGTCGTCGTCGTTCGTCTGTCCATCCGTCCGTCCGTTCACAATCTTTAAACAACATCTCCTCCTAAACCACTGATTGGATTTTGACCAAATTTCACAGGAATGATCCTTGGTTGATCCTCTTTCAAAATTGTTCAAATGGTTCAGGTCCATTGCATATCTAGGTCACAGGAGCTAAAAATAGATTTTTTAACTAAAAACTCAAAAAATCTTCTCGTCAGAAACCACTGGACCGATTTCAATAAAATTTTGCAGAAATGTTCCTTTGGTGATCCTCTACCAAGATTGTTCAAGCCATTTGGATTCGTCAAAAAACATGGCCGCCAGGGGGCGGGGCTTATTTTCCCAATATATCTCTATAGAAAACTTTAAAAATCTTCTTGTCAGAAACCACTGGACCAATTTCAATATAATTTTGCAGAAATGTTCCTTTGTTGATCCTCTACCAAGATTGTTCAAGCCATTTGGATTTGTCTAAAAACATGGCCGCCAGGGGGCGGGGCTTATTTTCCCTATATATCTGTATAAAAAACTTTAAAAATCTTCTTGTCAGAAACCACTAGACCGATTTCAATATAATTTTGCAGAAATGTTTCTTTGGTGATCCTCTATCAAGATTGTTCGAGACATTTGGATTCGTATAAAAACATGGCCGCCAGGGGGCGGGGCTTATTTTCCCTATATATCTATATAGAAAACTTTAAAAATCTTCTCGTCAGAAACCACTGGACCAGTTTCAATATAATTTTGCAGAAATGTTCCTTTGGTGATTCTCTACCAAGATTGTTCAGGCCTTTTGGATTCGTCAAAAAACATGGCTGCCAGGGGGCGGGGCTTATTTTCACTATATATCTGTATAGAAAACTTTAAAAATCTTCTTGTCAGAAACCACTGGACCGATTTCAATATAATTTTGCAGAAATGTTTCTTTGGTGATCCTCTGCCAAGATTGTTGAAGACATTTGGATTGGTCCAAAAACATGTCCGCCAAGGGGCGGGGCCTTTTTCCCCTATATATCTCTATAGAAAACTAAAAAAAAAAATCTTCTTGTCAGAAACCACTGGACCGATTTCAATATAATTTTGCAGAAATGTTCCTTTGGTAATCCTCTACCAAGATTGTTCAAGCCATTTGGATTCATCAAAAAACATGGGTGCCAGGGGGCGGGGGGGGTGGTCGGGTGGTGCGAAGGTGCTGTGTATCTTACATCACCGGGGTGTCCAGCTGATATTGGCTTACAGTTGGGCAAGGCCTGCTATCCTTGTAGTGGGTAAGGGTAGAGGGGGAATGTTTTTATTTCTTCTGTTTCTTCACTTTCATTCCTGCTCCTCTTTCTTCCCTGTCCCTCTCTTTTATCTCTTCTACTGTCTCTTCTATCTCTTTTCTCCCTTTCTCTGGGAGACGACACAAAATGACCCTCAAGGGTTGACGTGTCGTTAAACCCCAACACAATCAAAGCCAGGGGGCGGGGCTTATTTTCGCTATGTATCTATATAGAAATCTTTAAAAATCTTCCTTTGGCGATCTTCTGCCAAGATTGTTTAAGACATTTGGATTCTTCAAAAAACATGGCCGCCAGGGGGCGGGGCTTATTTTCCCTATATATCTATATAGAAAACTTTAAAAAATCTTCTTGTCAGGAACCACTGGACCTATTCAATATAATTTTGCAGAAATGTTCCTTTGGGTATCCTCTACCAAGATTGTTCAAGCCATTTGGATTCGTCAAAAAACATGGCCGCCAGGGGGACGCGGCTTATTTTCCCTATATATCTATATAGAAAAGTTTACAATCTTCTTGTCCGAAACCACTGGACAGATTTCAATATAATTTTGCAAAAATGTTTCTTTGGTGATGCTCTACCAAGATTGTTCAAGCCATTTGGATTCGTCAAAAACATGGCCGCCAGGGGGCAGGGCTTATTTTCCCTGTATATCTACATAGAAAAGTTTAAAAATCTTCTTGTCAGAAACCACTTGACCGATTTCAATATAATTTTGCAGAAATGTTCCTTTGGTGATCCTGTTGCAAGATTGTTCAAGCCATTTGGATTCGTCAAAAAACATGGCCGCCAGGGGGCTGGGCTTATTTTCCCTATATATCTATATAGAAAACTTTAAAAATCTTCTTGTCCGAAACCACTGGACCAATTTCCATATAATTTTGCGAAAATGTTCCTTTGGTGGTCCTGTTGCAAGATTGTTCAAGCTATTTGGATTTGTCAAAAAACATGGACGCCAGAGGGCGGGGCTTACTTTCCCTATATAATCTATATAGAAAACTTTAAAAATCTTCTTGTCCAAACCACTGGACCGATTTCAATATGATTTTGCAAAAATGTTCCTTTGGTGATCCTGTTGCAAGATTGTTCAAGCCATTTGGATTCGTCAAAAAACATGGCCACCAGGGGGCGGGGCTTATTTTCCCTATATATCTATATAGAAAACTTTTAAAAATCTTCTTGTCTGAAACCACTGGACCGATTTCAATATAATTTTGCAGAAATGTCCCCTTGGTGATCCTGTACCAAGATTGTTCAAGCCATTTGGATTTGTCAAAAAACACGGCCGCATGGGGGCGGGGCTTATTTTCACTATATATCTGTATAGAAAACATTAAAAATCTTCTTGTCAGAAACCACTGGACTGATTTCCATATGATTTTGCAGAAATGTTCCTTTGGTTATCCTGTTGGAAGACTGTTCAAGCCATTTGGATTTGTCAAAAAACATGGTCGCCAGGGGGGCGGGGCTTATTTTCCTTATATATCTATATAGAAAACTTTAAAAATCTTGTTGTCAGAAAGCACTGGACGGATTTCAATATAATTTTACAGTAATGTTTCTTCGATGATCCTCTACCAAGATTGTTCAAGCCGCCATGATTTGTTAAAAAACATGGCTGCTAGGGTGCGGGGTTAATTTTTCATATATATCTGTATAGAAAACTTTAAAAATCTTCCTGTCATAAACGACTGGACCGATTTCAATATAACTTGGCAGAAATGTTTCCTTAGTGACCCTCTATCAAGATTGTTCAAGCTGTCATGATTTGTCAAAAAACATGGCCTCTAGAGGGTGCGGGGCTTATTTTCCATATATATCTATATAGAAAACTTGAAAAAATCTTGTCGTCAGAAACCACAGGACTGATTTCAATATAACTTCACAGAAATGTTTCCTTGGTGACCCTTTACCAAGATTGTTCAAACCGTTATGATTTGTCAAAAAACATGGCCACTAGGGGGCGGGGCTTTTTTTCCTATATATCTATATAGAAAATTTTAATAGTCTTTTCAGAAACCACTTGACCGATTTCAATGTAGCATTGCAGGAATATTTCTTATGTAACCCTCTATCAAGATTGTTCAAGCCGTCATGATTCGTCAAAAAACATGGCCGCCAGGAGTCCGGGCTTATTTTCCTTATATATCTATAGAAAACTTTAAAACTCTTCTTGTCAGAAACCACTGAACTGATTTCATTATAACTTTGCAGAAATGTTTCCTTGGTGACCCTTTAATAAGATTGTTCAAGTAATCATGATTCGTAAAAAAACATGGCTGCCGGGGGCAGGGTTTATTTTCCCTATATATCTATATATAAAACTTTGAAAATCTTCTTTTCAGAAACCAAAGGACCGATTTTAATACAACTTGGCAGGAATGTTTCTTTGGTGACCCTCTACAAAGATTGTTCAAGCCATCATGATTCATCAAAAAACATAGCCGCTAGGGGGCGGGGCTTATTTTCCCTATATATCTATATAGAAAACTTCAAAAATCTTCTCATAAGAAACAGTTGGACCAAGTTCAATGTAACTTGGCAGGAATGTTGCTTTGGTGACCTTCTACCATGCTTGTTCAAGCCTTCATGATATGTCAAAAACCATAGCCCCCCAGTGGGGTTGGGGCTTATTTTTCGTCTATATCTGCATAGAAAATTTTAAAATTCTTATTGTCACATACCCCATGACCGATTTCAATATTACTTGGCTGGAATGTTGCTTTGGTGAACCTCTATCAAGATTGTACAAGCAGTCATGATTCGTCAAAAAACATGGCTGCCATGGGGTGGGGCTTATTTTCCCTATATATCTAAATAGAAAACTTTAAAAATCTTCTTGTTAGAAACCACTGAACAGATTTCAATATAAATTGGCAGGAATGTTCCTTTGGTGACCCTCTACTAAGTTTGTTCAAGCTTTCATGATTCGTCAAAAAACATGGCAGTTAGGGCGTAGGGCTTTATAGCTATATAAAACTTTTTAAACCACTGGACCAATTTCAATATAACTTGGCAGAAATGTTCCTTTGGTGATCCTCTTTTAAGATTCAGTTCAAGTCGTCAAGATTTGTAAAAAAAACATGGCCGGGGGTGTGGTGGTGGGGGTGGTTAGTGCTATAAAGTTTATACAAAAATCCTAGAGCAGTGAACTTGGCTGAAACTTCAACAGTAAATATGCAAATCTGTTTGGTCAGGTGAGCGATATAGGACCATCATGGTCCTCTTGTTTGATGAATCATGACGTTTTTAGTTAAAAAATCTATTTTTAGCTCCTGTGACCTGGATATGCAATGGACCGGAACCATTTGAACAACTTTGAAAGAGGATCAACCAAGGATCATTCCTGTGAAATTCGGTCAAAATCCAATCAGTGGTTTAGGAGGAGATGTAGTTTAAAGATTGTGAACAGACGGACGGACGGACAGATGGACGACGACGAAGATGACGACGACGACGGACGGTGAGTGATCACAATACCTCACCTTGAGCCTTCGGCTCAGGTGAGCTAAAAACAAGAGGCCACAACTCGCTCGCCTGAGTGAAACCGCCACTGCAGATATGCAGATGGCATGCAACATTTTAACTTCGTAATACATTAACCTATAGATAATGTGCTATTCTATTCTGTTATTCACCCCCTCCACAGAAAAAAATTACCTTTCAGTCGTTATAAAGTCTTAATTCAGAAGGTCCCTTTAAACAATTACCTCTATGACGTAGTTCCTCCCGCTCAAATGATCACGTGTCAGTTTCTTTTCTGTGGACTTTGAATGTTCAAGGATTATTATTCTGTGTTAGAAAAAATGGATTAAAATTATTCTACACGGTTAAAATTTTTATATCCTTGACTTTCTCTGGTTCTATATTCACTCCTTCTACTATCTATGTACTTATTTTCGAAATATCGATCTTAGATTTCTTGTTTTCTCAATGTTAAATTTCTTCCTTTGTTTCCGCGTCAGTCGATGCATTTCGCCCGCGGCAACTGTGGCCATTTAAAAGCTAAATGGGATACACATTTATCTTGTCTAACTTGTAATTCTTGCACACGTATCTCTCCGTGTTATATTTGTAGTTCCTGGACAGAAAAAGTTTGGAACCTAGCAGAAAGAAGACTCCGTCATGCTACTAGAAAATCAGTTATGACGCAGAAGAGAAAACAGAAGAAATCAAAGAAATCCAAGAAGTCCCAGTCAGACATGTCTGACAACGGGACAGTTGATGGGAGCACCGCCCCTCATAGCTTTACTGCTCGGGGCAGGACCCATCAAGGTAGCAGCCTGGCGGACTTAGAGTCTGACCGGGCACTAAGCCCACCAGTCACCAGTCACCAGTCAACCAGTCACCAGTCATCCAGTCACTGGGCAACTTATCTCCGTTCATCCAGTTACCGGTCATCCAGTCGCCAGTCAACCAGTCACCAGTCAACCAGTCACCAGTCAACCAGGCACCAGTCAACTAGGCTCCAGTCAACCAGGCATTGGTTTACAGTCATTCGCGTATGACCTACAAACACAAATTCCGCCTGGTTATATTCCTATAAATGTGCCTGTACATAGCTACGCTCCGTCCATAAGTAGCCATATTTCACATGGTAGTGTCCACAGACTATCCAATGTCTTTTTTCCTGGTTACGAACTTTCTGATAGACTAGAACTTCCTAATCCAGCTTCTTCCTCTAGACAGATTATTCCACTCGAACCTGATTTTTCGCAGGTCTCGGATCCGAGTGTAATGATTGAGCCTCCTAATTCAAATGATTTATCTATCTCCAGACCTTTAAGGAAGGATCAGTTAAAAAGAGAGCATAAATCTAAAAAGAGAAGAAGACATCGATCGTCCTTTTCTTCTATCTCTACTTCCAGATCAGACTCTTTGAGTTCTTCTCGGCGAAAGAAAAATTCAAAGAGATCTAAGCACTCTCATAAAAAGAGAAGAAGACGATCGATGACGCCTTCTTCTTCATCAAATTCCTCCCAATCTCAACTTGACATTGGTAGATATACAAGGGCTCATAAATCTCCCCAGGTTGTTCAAACGCCAACTCTAATACAACCTGAGGAGACTAATTTTAGTCAAATCACTAATCAACCTATTAATTACGATCAGATTCAGCCGAATCTCACTCAACAGAATAAGGAGTCAGATTCGGAAACTGAATCCGAAGTCTGGTCATTTGATCGTGCGATTAACGAGGTCTTCCGGCTTCTTCCTCCTGAGTTATGCCCCAAAACTCAGCAGGATCAAGCTCCATTAAAACCTCTCTCTGGGATCGAACAATTAATGGAGTCTCGTTCCACTCCATTACTTGTCCTCCCACAATCCAAATTAGTACAAAATACAACAAAATATATTCAAAATAGACTAGAATCGGACAAATGTTCAAGAGATTGGATTTGCCCGCAAAGCTTGGTTTCGGCTCTTGCTCCGACTAAATTCTACAAGAGCCAAAACCAATATTTGCCAACTGATAATATCCCTCAATTAGAAGCGGATGCGTCGCTCCTAGACATTTCTAATAAAGGAAGAGCTTCTGTTCCGCTCAAGAATCTAGAAGCATGGGAAAGGAAGGCTAGAAAACTAGTCGCTATTAATTCTCATGCTGATCTATTTTCTTAAGCTGCCTTCCTTTCATTACAACAGGAATCGATGTCGGTTGCGGCCCTTTCCAGACTTCTGGAGGCCGTAGCCAAATCGATTAAACATGCTACTGCCATGTCTACACTTTTAACTACTGAATTATTCCAAGCTAGGAGGGACGCAGCCCTAGCTTCGTCTAAACTACTACTCGACAATTCCACATACGAGTTAAGGAACGCTCCTATTAAATCAAAATCCTTATTTGATGGCAGGATAAAAGAAATAGCTAAATCAAACTTCGAAGCTCAACAGCAAAGGTTTCTAGCTTCTACATCCATTCAGTCACAATCTCATTCTTATAAGCCTCCTTCGCAGAGCAAAGCTTTCAAGATACCTAAATATCCCGCTAAACAAACAACATCCAGACCTAAACCTACGCAGTCGTATAGGTCCAAAAATATTCCTCAAAGCTCATCTTCTCACATAAAGAAAGATAATATCAAGAGGACTGGTAACATCCGTCAGTTCCCCTCCTCTAAACCTGCCTCTTCCTCCGCAAGATTATGAAGGCCCGCCCTTTCCACTGCCTGCTTTTCCGCTCGCGGACATTCCAGTGGGAGGACGATTGGCCCATTTTGCGGAAAAATGGGAGGAAATAACAGACAACAAATGGGTCCTCTCTATCGTACGAAACGGTTTCAGGATACCATTCATCAAAATTCCTCCTTTGTCATCTGTTCTGATCAGAATGAGTCAATCCTCCTCCCCGTTTCTCAGAGAAGAGATCGAAAATCTTCTCAACAAACGGGCAGTGGAAAGGGTACAGAATCCGGAAACTCCAGGCTTTTATTCCCGGATATTCCTTGTGCCAAAAAAGAACGGAAAGTTTCGTTTAATATTAGACCTGTCTTTATTAAACCGTTACATCGAGAAACAAGCATTCAAAATGGAAACAGTCAAATCGGTAAGACAAGCGATGAGACTCAACGATTGGGCTGTCTCCATAGATTTAACAGATGCATATCTACATGTGCCGATACATCGTCAATCCAGGAAGTATCTTCGCTTCGTACACGAAGATCAAGTATATCACTTTTCGGCCCTACCGTTCGGAATGTCCCTAAGTCCGTTAATTTTCTCGAAACTGATGGACATTATTGCAGCGTTTCTACGCCAACGTGCCATATCAGTTTTTCCATACCTAGACGATTGGCTGATAAAAAATCTGATTCACAACCGTCTGATTACTCAGACAAAGATTTGCATTCAAACTATTCAAAGCCTAGGTTTTCTGCCAAATCTCAAGAAGTCAGACAGATCTCTTTCCTGCTCAGAAATTCACCTTCATAGGTATGGAATTTCTGACGCAACAAAATTTAGTCAGGGTTCCAGTGGATCGTGTACAGAACCTAATTCTAACAATCAAGAAAATAATGTCAGCAAAACATGTGTCGGCACGAACTTTCCTTTCTCTTTTGGGCAAACTCAGTGCTGCAGCAGACCTTGTTCTCCTGGGCAGACTGCACTTACGTCCTCTTCAGATGTGCCTGCTGTCAGTCTGGAAACCTCATATTCTTCCTCTCGATCACCCGATCTCGATAAACGGCATGATTCGATCTCACTTACAATGGTGGATAAACCCCATTCGATTCGAGACAGGGACTTCAATCCATCCTCCAGACCCCAAATTCTTCCTTTATACGGATGCCAGTCATTACGGATGGGGAGCTCATTTAGAGCCGACAACACTGTCCTTTCATGGTCGCTGGACAGAAAACCAATCCCATCTCCATATCAATATGTTAGAAATGATGGCCATACGATTAGCAATGAAACAAGCCAAAGCATTTATTCACCATTCTTGCATCATGATATCCACAGACAACACAACGGTGGCAAGGCCTGCTATCCTTGTAGTGGGTAAGGGTAGAGGGAGAATGTTTTTATTTCTTCTGTTTCTTCACTTTCATTCCTGTTCCTCTTTCTTCCCTGTCCCTCTCTTTCATCTCCTCTACTCTCTCTTCTATCTCTTCTCCCTTTCTCTGGGAGACAGCACAAAATGACCCTCAAGGGTTGACGTGTCGTTAAACCCCAACACAATCAAAACACAACACAACGGTGGTCTCATATATCAACAAACAGGGTGGCACTCATTCCCCCAATCTTTGCGTAGAAGTTTGGAAAATACTCAATTGGTGCCTGGAACAAGACATAGTTATCAGAGTACGTCACATCCCAGGCAAATTCAGCATTCTTGCAGACCGCCTCTCAAGACTAGACAAACCTATCAAGACAGAATGGGCTCTGGATCAAACAGTTGCGAATTCAGTATTCCAGATGCTCAACTTCCCAAATGTGGATCTGTTTGCAACAAGATTCAACCACAGACTCCCATTATATGTCTCTCCAGTACAAGACTACAAAGCACTAGCGATAGATGCCCTGTCCATGGACTGGAATCATCTTCATGCATATGCTTTTCCTCCTTTTATTCTGATACCTGCTGTTCTAGAGAAAATCCGACAACATCAGTGCAGAATAGTTCTCATAGCTCCGTTCTGGCCACAACAACAGTGGTTCTCAGAACTTCTTCTTCTATTAGTGTCAGCTCCGATTCGTCTGCCACTAATTCCAAGACTACTGACTCAATCCAAAGGAAGATTTGTACATCAAAACCTCCCAATTCTCGACCTTCACGCTTGGGAGTTATCAAACAATCAATCAGAGATAAGAAATTTTCACAAAACGTTGCAGATTTTGTCTCCAGATCAAGAAGAGCATCTACACAAAAAGTCTACGATGCAAAATGGACCATCTTCTCTAATTGGTGTCATACAAAAAAGGTTAATCCGATCTCGGCCCCTATTACAGTTATAGCCGATTTCTTAATCTTTCTTTTTTCGGAAAAGAAATGTCGGATTAGTACTATTAAAGGTTATAGATCTATGATCTCTAACACTTTAAAATTCAAAACTGGTAATAGAATCGGATCTAATCCAGTTTTATCTGAACTTATCAGATCCTTTGAACTTCAACGACCAGTACAAAGATCTCTTACACCTAAATGGGACTTATCGTGGGTTTTAGTATGTCTACAAAAACCACCTTTTGAACCTCTTGATAAGGCTTCTAAATTTCACGTTACTATTAAGACAGCCTTTCTCTTAGCTCTTGCCACTGCTAAAAGGTGTAGTGAAATACATGCTCTAGCTATGGATTCACAACATTTAAGATTTAATCAATCTGATGGTTCAGTTTCCTTGATTCTTAAATCTGGTTTTTTAGCAAAAAACCAGCTTCCTTCTGTTAAACCAGATCCTATTGTTGTTCCTAGTCTTGCTCGAATATGTAAATGGGAACATACTGACAGACTTCTTTGCCCCGTTAGGGCTCTGAAATTCTATCTCAAAATGACTAGCTCTTATCGCCAAAATAGAACTAGACTTTTTCTTCCTATTAAAGGCAATAAGGATATTTCTAAAGATACTATCTCGAGATGGATATCTTACACTGTTAAACTTGCCTATAGAAAACTCACTAAACGAGATATCTCTTTCCTTAAAATCAAAGCTCATGAAGTTAGAGCTCTTTCCTGTTCTTGGGCTTTCTTCGACAAAGTTCCTCTCAATGATATACTTCAAGCAGCGGTTTGGAATAGTTCATCAACTTTTGCCAAATTCTATCTCAGAGACATGTCTCAACAAGCACAGAATCTCCAAAGTTTGGGCCCCATTGTAGTGGCCCAAAAAGTGGTGGGGGGCCAACAGCAATCAGTTATGGATGTGTAGACAACGTCAACAGCCCCCCTAGACCTGATGCTATACTAGAGAGGTACTAATTATATCTTTATTATATATATATGTTAACCCTGGATTACTTTATCCTTGGTTAAAGGATCTTATTATTGCCTTAAGCACTAATATTGTCCTCATTATATATATATAAAAAATAAATCTTTTTAATAAGCCTTAATTCAGAAGTTGGGACTAACTTATTAGGAGAAATCCTCCCTCCTATTCTACAAATTCTAGCACATTATCTATAGGTTAATGTATTACGAAGTTAAAATGAAGTTTTTTAAAAGTAAAACATATTTTAACGAGTAATACTTAACCTATAGATAAGTATTTATCGTCCCACCTCCCTTCCCTCGCTCCTTTCTCCTAATTGTGTATTGTTTTACACATAAAAGAAACTGACACGTGATTATTTGAGCGGGAGGAACTACGTCATACAGGTAACTGTTTAAAGGGACCTTCTGAATTAAGACTTTATAACGACTGAAAGGTCGTTTTTTCTGTGGAGGGGGTGAATAACAGAATAGAATAGCACATTATCTATAGGTTAAGTATTACTCGTTAAAATATGTTTTACTTTTAAAAAACTTCATTTTTCCAATACTCTTATGACAAGGCAATGGCTTAAACAGTTTTTGAAATATCTTGCTTACAAGGTTAAAAAGGCTGAAATTCAAAACGTCACAAGTAAAACAAGTCACCCCCAATGCTCCTACTAACTTTTGAGTCAACTGGCATTTCGGTGCAGTAGAAGAAGCAAAAAATAGATTTTCAAGATGGCTGCCATCTTGGATTTCGGATCGGAATGATTATAGCTATTTTTTGATCTACACGTCACCCTGATGCTTCCTACTAAGTTTCAAGTCAATTGACTTATAGGTTTAGGAGAAGCGAAAAATAGATTTTCAAGATGGCTGTCATGGAGGCCATCTTGGATTTCCAATTGGCAGGATTTTAGCTATTTTTGATGTACAAGTCATCTCGATGCTTCCTAGCAAGTTTGGAGTCAATTGGCCTTTCGGTTCAGGAGAAGAAGCGAAAAATAGCTTTTCAAGATGGCTGCCATGGTTGCCATCTTGGATTTCTAATCAGCACAATTTTAGCTATTTTTGATTTATAAGTCACCCCAATGCTTCCTAACCAGTTTGGAGTCAATTGGCTTTTGGGTTTAGGAGTAGAAGCGAAAAATAGATTTTCAAGATGGCTGCCATGGCGGCCATCTTGGAATTTGGACCGACACGATTTTAGCTATATTTGATCTACAAGTCACCCTGATGCTTCCTAGCAAGTTTGGAGTCAATTGGCCTTTCGGTTCAAGAGAAGAAGCTAAAAAGATTTTCAAGATGGCGGCCATGGCGGCCATTTTAGATTTCCGATAGGAACGATTTTAGCTATTTTTTTATCTACATTTCACCCTGATGCTTCCTACCAAGTATCGAGTCAATTGGCCCTGGGGTGTAGGAAGAGTAGGCTTTTAAAGCAATTGTTCACGCCGCATGACGCACGCCACATGACCCATGATGGACGACGGACATTGACTGACCACAATAGCTCACCATGCGCACTTCATGCACAGGTGAGCTAAAAATCTGAGCAAATTTGGCTCAGTGGCTTCAGAGAAGTCGTCAAATTCTCAACAATTTTCCCGAAGGCTCAAGGTGAGCTATTGTGATCACTCACTGTCCGTCGTCGTCGTTGTCATCTTCCTTATGTCTGTCCGTCCGTCCGTCCACAATCTTTAAACAACATCTCCTCCTAAACCACTGGTTGGAATTTGACCAAACTTCACAGGAATGATCCTTGGTTGGTCCTCTTTCAAAGTTGTTCAAATGGTTCCGGTCCATTGCATATCTAGGTCACAGGAGCTAAAAATAGATTTTTTAACTAAAAACTTAAAAAATGTTCTTGTCCGAAACCACTGGACCGATTTCAATATAATGTTGCAAAAATGTTCCTTTGATGATCCTCTACCAAGATTGTTGAAGCCATTTGGATTCGTCAAAAAACATTGCCGCCAGGGGGCAGGGCTTATTTTCCCTATATATCCATATAGAAAACTTTAAAAATCTTCTTGTCAGAAACCACTGGACCGATTTCAATATAATTTTGCAGAAATGTTCCTTTGGTGATCCTTTACCAAGATTGTTCAGGCCATTTTGATTTGTCAAAAAACATGGCCGCCAGGTGGCAGGGCTTATTTTCCCTTTATATCTATATAGAAAACTTTAAAAATCTTCTTGTCAGAAACCACTGGACTGATTTCAATATAACACACTAGGATTGTTTCTTTTGTAATCTTCTACCAAGATTGTTCAACGCGTCATGATTAGTCAAAAACCATGGCAGCCAGGGGGCGGGGCTTATTTTCCCTATATATTTATATAGAAAACTTTAAAAATCTTCATTTCAGAAACCACTGGACCGATTTCTATATAACTTGGCAAAAATGGTTCCTTGGTGATCCTCTACCAAGATTGTTCAAGCCATCATGATTTGTCAAAAAACATGGCCACTAGTGGGTGGGCTTATTTTCCCTATATATCTGTATAGAAAATTTTAATGATCTTCTTGTCAGAAACCACTGGACCGATTTCAGTATAACATTGCAGGAATGTTTCTTTTGTAACCCTCTACCAAGATTGTTCAAGTCGTCATGATTCATCAAAAAACGTGGCTGCCAGGGGGTGGGGCTATATTTTCCGATATATCTATATATAGAAAAGTTTAAAAGTCTTCTTGTGAGGAACCACTGGACCTATTTCATTATAACTTGGCAGAAATGTTCCCTTGTTGACCCTCTACCAAGATTGATCAAGTTATAATTATTCGTCAAAAAACATGGCCGCCAGGGGGTGGGGCTTATTTTCCCTATATATCTATATAGAAAAGTTTAGAAATCTTCTTGTCAGAAACCAATGGACTGATTTCAATATCACTTGGCAGGAATGTTTCTTTGGAGACCCTCTACCAAGATTGTTCAAGCCGTCATGATTAGTCAAAAAACATGCCTGCTAGGGGGCGGGGCATATTTTCTATATATATCTATATAGAAAACTTTAAAAATCTTCTCGTAAGAAACCGTTGGATCGAGTTCAATGTAACTTGGCAGGAATGTCGCTTTGGTGACCTTCTACGAAGATTGTTCAAGACCTCATGATACGTCAAAAAACATGGTCGTCAGGGGGCGGGGCTTATTTTCCGTATATATCTGTATAGAAAACTTTAAAATTCTTCTTGTCAGAAACCACCTGACTTATTTCAATATTACTTGGCAGGAATGTTTCCTTGGTAACCTTCTACCAAGATTGTTCAAGCAATCATGATTTGTCAAAAAACATGGCTGCTAGGGGTGGGGCTTATTTTTATACGCCCGTTTGAAAAACGGGACGTATTATGTTACGGGGTATGGCGTCCGTTCGTCGGTAAACTTTTTTGTTTCCGGCTAACTCCTCCTACAGTTTACATCCGATCAAGCTGAAACCTGGTATATAGTTAGACCATGATGTGGGGCAGTGCATATTGTTTCGGGGTTACAGTCCACCAAATGTTTGCAGAGTTATGCCCCTTAGAAAATTTCTGTAAACTTTTCATTTCCGGTTAACTCCTCTTACATTTTACATCCAATCAAGCTGAAACTTCATATATAGTTAGACCATGATGTGGAGCAGCGCACTTTGTTTTGAGGTTACAGTCCACCAAATGTTAGCAGAGTGATGCCCCTTTGAAAATTTCAGTTGACTTTGTTTCTGGCTAACTCCTCCTACAGTTTACATCCGATCAAGCTGAAACTTTATTTGTAGTTAGACTATGATGTGGAGCAGCGCATATTGTTTCAAGGTTACAGTCCACCAAATATTAGCAGAGTTATACCCCTTTGAAAAGTTTCAGTAAACTTTTGGTTTCCGGCTAAATCCTCCTACAGTTTACATGCTGTGAAGCTGAAATTTTATTTGTAATTAGACCATGATGTGGAGAAGCGCAGATTGTTTCAAGGTTACAGTCCACCAAATATTAGCAGAGTTAAACCCAGTTGAAAATTTCTAATAATTTTTTGTTTCCGGCTAAATCCTTCTATAGTTTACATCCGATCAATCTAAAACTTCAGAAATAGTTACACGATGCTGTGGAGCAGGACATATTATTTCGAGGTTACAATTCACCAAATATTTGCAGATTTATTCCCCTTTGAAAGTTTTTGTAAACTTTTCGCAGCATATTGTTATACGCCTGTTTGAAAAACGGAACGTATTAACGCCCGTTTGAAAAACGGGACGTATTATGTTAAGGGGTATGGTGTCCGTCCGTAAACTTTTTCGTTTCCGGCTTACTTCTCCTACAGTTTACATCCGATCAAGCTGAAACTTGGTATATAGTTAGACCATGATGTGGCACAGCGCATATTGTTTCAGGGTTACAGTCCACCAAATGTTTGTAGAGTTATGCCCCTTAGAAAATTTCTGTAAATTTTTCATTTCCGGTTAACTCCTACATTTACATCCAGTCAAGCTGAAACTTCATATATAGTTAGACCATGATGTGGAGCAGCGCATATTGTTTCGAGGTTACAGTCCACCAAATATTAGCAGAGTTATGCCCCTTTGAAAATTTCAGTTGACTTTTTCGTTTCCGGCTAACTCCTACAGTTTACATCCGATCAAGCTGAAACTTGATTTGTAGTTAGACCATGATGTGGAGCAGCGCATATTATTTCAAGGTTACAGTCCACCAAATATTAGCAGAGTTATACCCATTTGAAGATTTCTATTAATTTTTCGTTTCTGGCTAAATCCTCCTACAGTTTACATCCAATCAAGCTGAAACTTCATGTACAGTTAGACCCTAATGTGGTGCAGTGCATATTGTTTCGCGATTATAGTCCACCAAATATTAGCAGAGTTATGCCCCTTTGAAAATTTCAGTAAACTTTTCGTTTCCGGCTAAATCCTCCTACAGTTTACATCCTATCAAGCTGAAATTTTATTGGTAGTTAGACCATAATGTGGAGTAGCGCATATTTTTTCAAGGTTACAGTCCACCAAATATTAGCAGAGTTAAACCGCGTTGCAAATTTCTATTAATTTCTATTAATTTTTTGTTTCTGGCTAAATCCTTCTATAGTTTACATCTGATCAAGCTGAAACTTCATAAATAGTTACACAATGATGTGGAGCAGCACATATTATTTCGAGGTTACAGTGCACCCAATATTTGCAGATTTATGCCCCTTTGAAAGTTTTTGTAAACTTTTCGCAGCATATTGTTTAGAGGTAATAGTGTGCAAATTTTATTTTATAATAGGTATATTTTTTGCAAATAACTAAAGTTTTGGTCATATGGGCAAGATATTGATTTTTTTCTTCTTCTTCTTTTATTAGATTTGCAAGGAAAGGTTGCCATTATTAAATCTTTATGAATACATAATTGTTTTTGGATTTTTTTTTTTTTTTTAATACTCTTCTGATTTGGCTCCCTTGAAGAACAAAAATAAAATCAGTATTAAACAAGTTAAAGGTTTACAAACAAATTTCTTGCAGCATTCTTTCTTTTTTTTTTTTTTTGGTTATTAGCTCACCTGAGCTCTGCTCAGGATGATCTATTGTGATCACTTTTCGTCCGTCGTCCATCCATCTGTCCGTCCGTCTGTTAACATTTTCAAACCACTTCTCCTCTGAAGCCGCTGAGCCAATTTTGCTCAAATTTCATATGGAGCCTTCTTAGGATGGGAGAACAAAAAATTGCTAAAATGGTTGCGGTCCGTTGACTAAGATGGCCACCACGCCCATATATGGTAAAAACCTTTAAAAATCTTCTTCTCCAGAACCGAGAATGCCTTGGGGCTGAATCGTTGCAGGAATCATCGGGGACGGGAGGTCTACCAAAATTGCTAAAAGAATTGTCGTACGTTGACGTGTGACCTTTTTACGGCAAGGTCAAGTTTGCTTCCCTATGCATTTGTGTGGGAAAAACCTTTAAAAATCTTCTTCTCCAAAACCGAGCATGCCTAATTGCTGAATGTTTGCATATATCATCGGGAACAAGAGGGCTACCAGAATTGTTAAAATAATGGTTGTACATTGACATTTGACCTTTTTACGGTAAGGTCAATTTTGCTTCCTTATGCATTTGTATGGGAAAAATGTTCAGAATTTCAAACAACTTCTCCTCTGGAGCCTCTGGGCCAATTTTGCTCAAATTTCATATGGAGCCTCCTTAGGTAGGGGTAACAAAAGATTGCTAAAATGGTCAGGGTTCGTTGACCAAGATGGCCGCCATGCCCATATATGATAAAAACCTTTAAAAATCTTCTTCTCTAGAACCGAGAGTGCTTTGGGGCTGAATCTTTGCATAAATCATCGGGGTCAGGGGGTCTACCAAAATTGCTAAAATAATGGTCATACATTGACATTTGACCTTTTTACGGCAATGTCAAGTTTACTTCCTTATGCATTTGTATGGGAAAAAACATTTAAAACTCTTATTCTCCAAAACCGAGGATGGCTTGTGGCTGAATCTTTGCATATATCATCTTGAATGGGCGGTCTACCAAAGTTGCTAAAATAATTATCATACATTGACATTTAACCTTTTTACGGCGAGGTCAAGTTTGCTTCTGTATGCATTTGTATGGGCCCCATACATTTGTATGGAAAAAATGTTAATAATTTCAAATGGCTTTTCCTCTGAAGCCTCCGGGCCAGTGTTGCTCAAATTTCATGTGGAGCCTCCGTGGGCAGGAGAATGAAAGATTGCTAAAATGGGTATGGTCCATTGATCAAAATGGCTGCCATGCCCATATATGGTAAAAACCTTTAAAAATCTTCTTCTCCATAACCAAATAAGCCCTGGGTCCTAATCTTTGCACAAATTATGGGGGACAGGAGATCTACCAAAATTGCTAAAATGATGGTTCTATGTTGACATTTGACCTTTTTACCTCCAAGGTCAAATTTGCTTCCCCATTTGTATGGGCCATATACATTTATACTGAAAGGAAAAAGAAACGCAGGGTAGAGTTTTTTCCTTCTTATTTTAACCATTTTTTACGGTGTTTACTATAGCCATACACTTTTACAGATTGTCCTGTGAATGTGAACCGCGGGTATACGAGTCTTTGGTCGATGTGCTATCTACTCAGTGTGTGAAATCATTCAACCGTGCACTACACAGTGCATTGCACGGACAATACGGAAAGCCAAAATTTCGTGCAAAACAAGCATGTTTAAACTTTCAGCACAAGATTTCGTCACACCATTTGGTACACTTCAACGATACACAATGCTCGTCGATTCTTTTTTCGAATTTTCTTTTCATTTTTACGCTACTTTGAACTTTTTTCAATCATGGTACGATTGACTGATGTTCAGAGGGGTAGGGCAATTGCGTTGCTGATGCAGGGTCAGAGGCAACTGCAAGTTGCCAATCATTTTGGGGTTAACGTCTCAACAATTGAACGTCTTGTTAGACGTTTAAGGGAGACAGGGCTTTTAGCAGACCGACCGTGGTCTGGGCGTCCACGTATGACGGCGCGACGTCAAGACAGGACAATCCGTCTGGCACATTTGCGGAATCGTCATCTCACTGCTACCGAAACTGCCCTTAATACAGTAGGTACACATAATCAACAAATTTCTCCGAAGACTGTTGGAAATCGATTGCGTGAGATTGGTCTTCGAGCTCATTGTCCATACGTTGGTCTGCCTCTGACCCAGGCACATAGGTTGCGTCGTATGGCGTGGTTGACGGCGCATGCGCCCAGGCTATTTCAGATGAGGCAGTGGAGACGAGTTCTTTTTACGGACGAGTCTATGTTCACTCTCTATTGCGCAGATGGATGACGTCGTGTGTACCGACGTCGCGGAGAACGCTTTGCCGACGCCTGTGTTGTCGAACGGGATCGGTTTGAGGGTGGCTCCTTTATGGTCTGGGGAGGCATTGCTCACGTGATAAAATCACAGTTGATTATTGTTGCGGGCAATATGACCGCAGTAAGGTATAGGGATGAGATGTTACGTCCTGTTGCAGTCCTGCTTGTGCAACAACGTAATCTGATTTTGCAGCAAGACAATGCCTGACGACATGTTGCCCGAGTTTGTCAGGATTTCCTGGCAAACAATAACATCGCACCACTAGCATGGCCACCGTACAGTCCAGATTTGACCCCAATAGAGCACATGTGGGATGAGCTGGACAGAAGGGTTAGGAAGTGCCGACATCCCCTGCAACTCTCGCACAACTAAGGAATGCGTTAATCGATGAATGGAATAACATCCCGGTGCGAACTGTCAATGCTTTGGTTAACTCTATCCAAAGGACAATTAGGGCAGCAACGGCAGCAAGAGGGGGACACACCCGATATTGATTTTCAGTTTGATTTTGATTTCAAGATTTGGGGGGTAGCTACCAATGAACTTCAATAACTCGAGACTTGCTGATCACAAACCAATGAAATTTGGAACTTTTGTTCCATACATGTACCGTTTTGTAATCATAGTAAAATATTTAACAAACTTTTTCAAACTTGAATGAAATCTAGGAATAAAATTTACCCTGCGTTTCTTTTTCCTTTCAGTATATATTGAAAGCATCAAAGTGACTTGTAGATCAACAGTAGTTAAAATTGTTCTGATTGGAAATCTAAGATGGCCATCATCTGGTTTATATTTATAATATTTCCCTGCCACTGTGCTGTTTACATGTATGAAATCACGATTCTTCAGAATCCACTTAGCCAATTTCCACCAAATTTCACATTGATCCTTGTGTTGAAATGTGATTGATAGTTTATTCAAATCCATTGACTGTCAGGCCCATATATTCTTCTTCAAAACTAAGAACTGCTCAAATGATGATATTTTCATTAGTTGCGATGATAGGATTGGAAAAATGTTGCATAACATCTGCATGTCTGCAGTGGCTATGTCACTCAGGTGAGCGAATCGTGGCCCATGGGCCTCTTGTTTTTGTTTTGTTATTGTTTGGTTCGATATTGAAGTATAGGAAAAACAAGTCAGGCAAAGGTTATATGAGCTTATAATATAGCCATGCTTCTGTTGTGTGTCCTCTGTCTGAAAGCACTTCTCCCTAGATGCAGCAAACTTCTCCCTATTTTCCCAGGAGGGAGAAGACACTTCTCCCTTAATTTCTGGGCAAGCTTGGACCCTTAGGTTACAGTTCACCAAATATCAGCAGAGCTATGCCCCAATTAAAATTTTTTATTTTTTTTTTTGTAATTCCACTTGCAGTTTATATCCGGTGCACTGAATTATACAGTAGCCAGTTTATGTGCTACATCCTATAACTTGCCACGGGCGTATAATGCACCGCTTGGCGGAGCTCTTGTTCCACATTGTGAACTTAGTCATTTTTCACCCTTTATATATAAACAGTTCGTACCGCTTGTGAGCGCAACTCCTCTTACAGTTTTGTACTGATTATTATGAAACTTTGCATGCTTTTTCTTAATGGTATGAGGATGTGCATATGTTTGGATGTAATTGTTTAATTATTTTTTTTACTTTTTTCCACTTTATGGGAATACATGCATATATGACATAACAAAGTGATCAGTTTATATTATATTGTACATCCTTATGATAAATCTAGACAATAGAATGTAATATCAAAGATCCACAAACTAAGACTAATTTCGTTACTATACTATGTACCATAAATGTTCATAATAAACTATGAAGTTGGCTATCAGGGGCTAGCCCACTGACCTCGACTTCTTCAATGGGCAGAATCTCAGAAAGGGCCAAATAATAATTGGAGACAATATGTTATGCCTGATAGCCATTTTTAGCTCACCTGAGCTCTGCTCAGGATGAGCTATTGGGATCACTTTTCGTCCGTCGTTCGTCCGTCCGTCCGTCTGTGCGTCCGTCTGTGCGTCCGTCCATTAACATTTTCAAACGACTTCTCTGAAACCCCTGAGCCAATTTTGCTCAAATTTCATATGGAGCCTCCTTAGGGTGGGGGAACGAAAAATTGCTAAAATGGTCGCGGTTCATTGACCAGGATGTCCGCCACGCACATATATGGTAAAAACCTTTAAAAATCTTCTTCTCCAGAACAGAGAATGCCTTGGGGCTGAACCTTTGCAGGAATCATCGGGGACGGGAGGTCTACCAAAATTGCTAAAAGAATTGTCGTACGTTGACGTTTGACCTTTTTACAGCAAGGTCAAGTTTGCTTCCCTATGCATTTGTATGGGAAAAACCTTCAAAAATCTTCTTCTCCAAACCGAGCATGCCTTATTGCTGAATCTTTGCATATATCTTTAGGAACAGGAGAGCTACCAAAATTGCTAAAATAATGGTCGTATATTGACATTTGACCTTTTTACGGTAAGGTCAATTTTGCTTCCTTATGCATTTGTATGAGAAAAATGAAGCAATCTTTTTTGAAGCAATCATCAAGCATTTTTGAAGCAATCATCATGAATCTTGCTCAAAATGTTTTTTTTGATGATTTCTAGGTCAAGTTCGAAACTGGGTCACATGGGGTCAAAAACTAGGTCACCAGGCCAAATCAGCAGAGAACTGTTAACACTCCAGAGGTCACATTTTTGAAATAATCATCATAAGTATTGCTCAAAATGTTTGTCTTGATGATTTCTAGGTCGAGTTTAAAACTGGGTCACTTGATATCAGAAACTAGTTCACCTGGCCAAATCAAAGGAATACCTTGTTGATGCTCTACAGGTCACATTTTTGAAGTGATCATCATGAATCTTGCTCAGAATGTTTGTCTTGATGATTTCAAGGTGATGTATATTTTTCTGTCCAGTGACTTAAGTTTTTCCATTTAGGTCAGTTTCTCAGTAATTATTGGTCCTACAGAGTGATATTTGGTACTTGTGAAGTGTTTGTATTTAGGTCAGTTTCTCAGTAACTATTGCTCCTACAGCCAGTGATACTTAGTACATGCATACATCTTAGCATGGCCTCTTGAGTGCAGTCATCCATATTTGACCTTGACCTTTATTTCACAGTCCATTAGACATGCTACATTGTCTTACTTGTTAATATAATCATTTTGAACTTTGATCAGAATGTTTGCCTTGATCAGTTCTAGATCGGGTTCTCAAAGTGCTATGTTGCTCAGGTGAGCGTTACAGGGCCATCATGGCCCTCTTGTTGTTGTTTTTTTTTATCATGTTAGGCCTGTTACTGTATCATATTAGGTGATTGAGATTGCACCAACTCTTGATGTTTCAAGCCATGTCATGCTAATTAAAGTACCAAATACATGTAAGTGTTTTACTGCACCATTTTAGGTGTTTAACAGTTGTCCTGTGTCGGTCGATTATTTGCCATGTTAGGCTTATTACTACAACCATGTTAGGTGTTTAACAATTGTGCCATGTCAGGCGATTTTTTTATTTTTTATTTTTTTTATTTCCATCTTATATCATCATAATCGGATTTTTGATTAACGTGCAGGTACAGGGGCAACATCCACATCAGTGGGCCCCCTTCCAGATAGCTGGCTTGCTGCACGCATGGCAGATCTCACACCAGATCTCCAGGTACGTCTATCATGAGTGTTAATAGCCGAGAGCTTCCACTCTCTGCAATCCTGCTCTGTCTGCTGCTTCCATGTCATTTTGGGCCTCCCAGGCCCACGCTTTCCATCAACCTGTATGTCAAAGGCTGTCTTGACTGCACCATTGGAGCGTTCCACATGTCCATACCATCGGAGTCTTCTCTCCTTCAGAATGAGGTCCAGATCCTCAATGCCAAGCCGCACAAGTAGCTCATTGGACCTGGTGGTGACAATGTCTTGAGGCCTGACATTGCAGATCTGTCTGATCATTGCCCTGTCATTTTGCTGCAGACGCTGGAGGTTCGGCTTTGTCAATGGCCAAGTCTCACTGGCATGGAGCATTGCACTCCGCACACAAGAGCTGTACACATGGCCACGTGTTTTGAAAGAGAGGTGGCGTGAAGAGAGAACTGGTAGCAGATCCATGAACTTCTTCCAGGCTGTTTTCACACTTGTTGTGGTTGAGAGTTCACAGCCACCTGCTGCTGAGAGCATGTCTCCTAGGTAGCAAAACGAAGCTACCACCTCAAGCTTGTCAGGTCCGACCTGGACTTCCTTCTGTGGTCTGCCATCCAAGGGGCGTGCAGTTCCCTGGCACCGTGTACATCTGTAGTCATTGTCATTTTTCAAGCTTGAGCCCACTGCATTTCTTGTGCACCCAGTGCTTGCAGCCATTGCAGAAGATGCTGTTGCTGCCCACTCCAGTGCGACAGACGGCGCATGGAAACTCGCCTGAACTCTGCAGGAGGTCCAGTCCCATACCGCAGATCATGATCTTTGTCTTTCCTGCATTTACTCTCAGTCCTTTCTTCTCCATTGCTTCTTTCCAAGTCAAGAGCCTCCTGACACATTCCTTAAAGGGCAAATATAAAGGTTTTTAAAAATATTCCTGGTTTTCAGGGTGTTGATAGAATGCTTTAAGAGAATTATTTTGTTGAAAACCCCATCAAAAAATTCCAATCCAATCAAAACTTATGGTGATTAATTTACGATACCTACCTTTTTTCCTGTTAGAGTAACCTCCCTTGGATTGTGTATTGATTAAGGCCCACAATGTAATATTCTGTGATGTCATAGTGGAACTTAAATTTTAAATTGAAATTTTAAACAGGAGTATTCTGCATTTCCTTATATGCTACACAGTTTTTCTCCTTAACCATTATTGAAATTGGTCTCTGTCCACAAATAAGCCCATGAATAGAGAATTTAACTCAAAATTTAATCTGTTATTTAAATTCAAAGCTAAATTTTAAAATGTTTAAAACTTGACTAATATTAAATTTTTCGTAAGTTTTTTTTTAATAATAGTGAATTTTGGGTGTATATCATATAAATGAATACCAAAAAAGTCAATTTTGGCTAATTATTAAGCATTGTAACTGGATTTTAAATTATTTAAATGAAATTTTTAAATTTGAAATGTAACACTTTAAACGGAAAATAAGAGCTAAATTCCTCTGTATATTAGTTTAAGGGAGCTGAATAAATTAAACAATATGAAAACTGAATTGATGCAGATTAAAGAGCAAAAAATATTGGCAATTTAAAAAAGTTTAAAATTTTACTGTTCCCTTATGATGTCATAAAAAGGCTCATGAATATTAATGAGGCAGCCTGAATTCAATCCTCTTGGATGTTAAATATCAAATTTCAAATCGCAATATTTCAGAAACCGTTTAAGATAATTTGATGCGGTTTTCGGCAGTCACCTCCTTACTGAAGTGCCCTTGAATATTTAGTAGAATTAAAACCTTTATATTTGCCCTTTAAGCGATTCAGTGATGATAACAAGGTCATCGGCATAGAGTTCCTCCCAGGGGACCCCAGAGCGGAACTCTTGTGATGAGGCTTCAAGCACAATGATGAAGAGCAGCGGGCTGAGTACTGATCCTTGGTGAACACCAGCCTTCACTTCAAACTCTTCACTGTACCCCTCACCAACATGGACACGGCTCCGCGCATTTGCATACATCCCCTGCACCAGTCGCACAATCCACTCCTCCACACCAAGTTTTCTCAGCGCCCACCAGATGACCTTCCTAGGTACTCGATCAAACGCCTTCTCCAGGTCTACGAAAGCCATGTAGAGTCTCTTATTGGCAGCTAGATACTTCTCTTGCAGCTGCCTGACAACAAAGATTGCGTCTGTAGTGCCTCTGTCTGGGACGAAACCAAACTGGGAATTGTCGATTGACACCAACTGTCTGATGAGGCTGTCCACAATTCCATGTAAGCCTTATTACAGCACCATGTCAGGTGTTTAACAATTGCGCCATGTCAGGTGACTGTTTTTTTTTTTTTTTTTGCCATGTTAGGCTTATTATCACAAGATGTCAGGTGTTTAACAACTGTGTCATGTCAGGCGACTTTTTGCCATATAAGGCTTATTACTGCACCATATCAGGTCTTACAATTGCGCCATGTCAGGCGATCTTTTTTTTAGCTCACCTGAGCCGAAGGCTCAAGGTGAGGTATTGTGATCACTCACCGTCCGTCGTCGTCGTCGTCCGTCTGTCCGTCCGTCCCTCCGTCCGTTCACAATCTTTAAACAACATCTCCTCCTCAACCAATGATTGGATTTTGACCAAACTTCACAGGAATGATCTTTGGTTGGTCCTCTTTCAAAGTTGTTCAAATGGTTCCGGTCCATTGCATATCTAGGTCACAGGAGCTAAAATTAGATTTTTTAACTAAAAACTTAAAAAATCTTCTTGTCAGAAACCACTCGACCGATTTCAATATAATTTTGCAGAAATGTTCCTTTGGTGATCCTCTACCAAGATTGTTCAAGCCATTTGGATTCGTCAAAAATATGGCCGCCAGGGGCAGGACTTATTTTCCCTATATATCAATATAGAAAACTTTAAAAATCTTCTTGTCAGAATCCAATGGGCCGATTTCAATATAGTTTTGCAGAAATGTTCCTTTAGTGATCCTCTACCAAGATTGTTCAAGCCATTTGGATTTGTCAAAAAACATGGCCGCCAGGGGGCGGGGCTTATTTTCCCTATTTATCTATATAGAAAACTTTAAAAATCTTCTTGTCAGAAACCACTGGACAGATTTCAGTACAATTTTGCAGGAATGTTTCTTTGATGATCTTCTACCAAGATTGTTCAAGCCATTTGGATTTGTCAAAAAACATGGCCGCCAGGGGGCGGGGTTTATTTTCCCTATATATCTATATAGCAAACTTTAAAAATCTTCTTGTCAGAAACCACTCAACCGATTTCAATATAATTTTGCGGAAATGTTCCTTTTGTGATCCTCTACCAAGATTGTTCAAGCCATTTGGATTCGTCAAATAACATGGCCGCCAGGGGGCGGGGCTTATTTTCCCTATGTATCTATATAGAAAACTTTAAAAATCTTCTTGTCAGAAACCACTCGGCCGATTTCAATATAATTTTGAAGAAATGTTCCTTTGGTAATCCTCTACCAAGATTGTTCAAGCCATTTGGATTCGTCAAATAACATGGCCGCCAGGGGGCGGGGCTTATTTTCCCTAAATATCTATATAGAAAACTTTAAAAATCTTCTTGTCAGAAACCACTTGACTGATTATAATATAATTTTGCAGAAATAATCCTTTGATGATCCTCCACCAAGATTGTTCAAGCGGGGAGGTCTACCAAAGTTGCTAAAATAATGGTCATACATTGACATTTGACCTTTTTACGGCAAGGTCAAATTTGCTTCCTTATGCATTTGCAGGGGGAAAAACATTTAAAAATCTTATTCTCCAAAACCGAGCATGCCTTATGGCTGAATCTTTGCATATATCTTCGGGAACAGGAGAGCTACCAAAATTGCTAAAATAATGGTCGTACATTGACATTTGACCTTTTTACGATAAGGTCAATTTTGCTTCCTTATGCATTTGTATGGGAAAAATGTTCAGAATTTCAAACAACTTCTCCTCTGGAGCCTCTGGGCCAATTTTTGCTCAAATTTTATATGGAGCCTTCTTAGGGTGGGGGAACGAAAAATTGCTAAAATGGTCGCGGTCCGTTGACCAAGATGGCCGCCACGCCCATATATGGTAAAAACCTTTAAAAATCTTCTCCTCCAGAACCGAGAATGCCTTGGGGCTGAACCTTTGCAGGAATCATCGGGGACGGGAGGTCTACCAAAATTGCTAAAAGAATTGTCGTACGTTGACGTTTGACCTTTTTATGGCAAGGTCAAGTTTGCTTCCCTATGCATTTGTATGGGAAAAACCTTTAAAAATCTTCTTCTCCAAAACCGAGCATGCCTTATGGTTGAATCTTTGCATATATCTTCGGGAACAGGAGAGCTACCAAAATTGCTAAAATAATGGTCGTACATTGACATTTGACCTTGTTTACGTTAAGGTCAATTTTGCTTCCTTATGCATTTGTATGGGAAAAATGTTCAGAATTTCAAACAACTACTCCTCTGGAGCCTCTAGGCCAGTTTTGCTCAAATTTCATATGGAGCCTTCTTAGGGTGGGGGAAGGAAAAAATTACTAAAATGGTTGCGGTCCGTTGACCAAGGTGGCCACCACGCCCATATATGGTAAAAACCTTTAAAAATCTTCTCCTCCAGAACCGAGAATGCCTTGGGGCTGAACCTTTGCAGGAATCATTGGGTACGGGAGGTCTACCAAAGTTGCTAAAATAATGGTCATACATTAACATTTGATCTTTTTACGGTAAGGTCGTTTGCTTCCTTATGCATTTGCAGGGGGAAAAACATTTAAAAATCTTATTCTCCAAAACCGAGGATGGCTTGTGGCTGAATCTTTGCATATATCATCTGGAACGGGCGGTCTACCAAAGTTGCTAAAATAATTTTCATACATTGACATTTAATCTTTTTAAGGCGAGGTCAAGTTTGCTTCTATATGCAGTTGTATGGGCCCCATACATTTGTATGGAAAAAATGTTGATAATTTCAAATGACTTTTCCTCTGAAGCCTCCGGGCCAGTGTTGCTCAAATTTCATGTGGAGCCTCCGTGGGCAGGAGAATGAAAGATTGCTAAAATGGGTATGGTCCATTGATCAAAATGGCTGCCATGCCCATATATGGTAAAAACCTTTAAAAATCTTCTTCTCCATAACCAAATAAGCCCTGGGTCCTAATCTTTGCACAAATTACGAGGGACAGGAGATCTACCAAAATTGCTCAAATGATGGTTCTATGTTGACATTTGACCTTTTAGCCTCCAAGGTCAAATTTGCTTCCCTATTTGTGTGGGCCATATACATTTATATTGAAAGTATCGAAGTGACTTGTAGATCAACAGTGGTTAAAATTGTCCTGATTGGAAATCTAAGATGGCCATCATCTGGTTTATATTTATAATATTTCCCTGCCACTGTGCTGTTTACATGTATAAAATCATGATTCTTCAGAAACCACTTAGCCAATTTCCACCAAATTTCACATTGATCCTTCTGTTGAAATGTGATTGATAGTTTATTCAAATGATCATGCTCCATTGACTGTCAGGCCCATATATTCTTCTTCAAAACTAAGAACTGCTCAAATGATGATATTTTCATTAGTTGCGATGATAGGATTGGAAAAATGTTGCATAACATCTGCATGTCTGCAGTGGCTATGTCACTCAGGTGAGCGAACCGTGGCCCGTGGGCCTGTTGTTGAAGTGATTATCAGGAATCTTGCTCAAAATGTTTGTCTTGATGATTTCAAGGTGATGTATAGTTTTCTGTCCAGTGACTCTCTTAAGTTTTTCCGTTTAGGTCAGTTTCCCAGTAATTATTGGTCCTACAGAGTGATATTTGGTATTTGTGAAGTGTTTGTGTTTAGGTCAGTTTCTCAGTAACTATTGCTCCTACAGCCAGTGATACTTAGTACATGCATACATCTTAGCATGGCCTCATGAGTGCAGTCATCCATATTTGACCTTGACCTTTATTTCACAGTCCATTAGACATGCTACATTGTCTTGTTAATATAATCATTTTGAACTTTGATCAGAATGTTTGCCTTGATCAGTTCTAGATCGGGTTCTCAGAGTGCTATGTTGCTCAGGTGAGCGTTACAGGGCCATCATGGCCCTCTTGTTTACATAATTATTAAGCATCCTGAAAAAAATACATATATATTTCATATATTCTGTACTAATTTTCAAGTTATTCAGCATATCAGTGTATATTAAAGCTGTTTTGTACCAGCATCTCAGCCTATTATTACCCACCCACCAAACATAAAATTGTTCGAGATTTTTTCTCGGATGAAACCATGCTGTTAACATCGAGAAGAACTGGTTGATTGGGACTTGTTGATTGGCTGATGTTATTAGAATGGTCATCATTGACCAATAAAAACTGTCATTATATCAAACTTTGGCTGCTTTTTGGCCGCCAAACAGCAAAAGAGTCGTGCTATATCTATATAGAAAACTTTAAAAATCTTCTTGTCAGAAACCAATGGACCGATTTCAGTAAAACACAGCAGGAATGTTTTTTTTTTTGTAACCCTCTACCAAGATTGTTCAAGCCGTCATGATTCATCAAAAAACATGGCCCCCACAGGGCGGGGCTTATTTTCCCCATATATCTATATAGAAAATTTTATAGATCTTCTTGTCAGAAACCACTGGACCGATTTCCTTATAACTTGGCAGAAATGTTTGTTGGTTACCTTCTACCAAGATCGTTCAAGTAATCGTGATTCATCAACAAACATGGTGCCAATGGGCGGGGCTTATTTTCCCTATATATCTATATAGAAAACTTTAAAAATCAGAAACCAATGGACAGATTCCAGTATAACTTAGCAGGAATGTTTCTTTGGTGACCCTCTACCAAGGTTGTTCAAGCCGTCATGATTCGTCAAAAAACATAGCCGCTAGGGGGGTGGGGCTTACTTTCCCTATATATCTACATAGAAAATTTTAAAAATTTTCTCATAAGAAACCATTGGACCGAGTTCAATGTAACTTGGCAGGAAAGTTGCTTTGGTGACCTTCTACCACGATTGTACAAACCCTCATGATACATCAAAAAACATGGCCGCCAGGGGGCAGGGCTTATTTTCGGTATATATCTGTATAGAAAACTTTAAAATTCTTCTTGTCAGAAACCACCCGAACGATTTCAATATTACTTGGCAGGAATGTTGCTCTGGTGACCCTCTATCAAGATTATTCAAGCAATCATGATTCGTCAAAAAACATAGCTGCTAGGGGGTGGGGCTTATTTTCCCTATATATCTAAATAGAAAACTTTAAAAATCTTCTTGTCAGAAACCACTGAATTGATTTCAATATAACTTGGCAGGACTGTTCTTTGGTGACCCTCTACCAAGTTTGTTCAAGCTGTCATGATTTGTCAAAAAACATTGCTGTTAGGAGGTGGGGCTTATTTTCCTAATATAGCTATATAAAACACTTTAAAAACCTTTTCGTCAGAAACCACTGGACCAATTTCAATATAACTTGGCAGAAATGTTCAATTGGTGACACAAAGATTCAGTTCAAGCCATCATGATGCATTAAAAAAACATGGCCGTTGAGGGGCAGGGCTATAAAATTTATACAAAAATCTTAGAGCAGCTAGTGAACTTGGCTGAAACTTCAACAGTAAGTATGCAAGTCTTCATTGGATAGCACAGTACAGGTATGTATTGATTTGTTTCAAGTTTCATGTGGATATTGAGCAACAACACAGTAAGCAATTCTTAAATTTAACACCCATCATATTTATACTCAAACCTTGCCTGCAAGAGCAAACAGGCCACTAAATCACTTAAACCATCTAAAAAACCATCTTGCCCATTCATTTGTACCACTGCTGCACCCTCATTTCCATTCTGCTCATAAGCTTTATGTGCTCCAACTTGAACAGACAGCCCACAACCAAACCTTGCCAAATGTTTATCCAGTCATCAGAACTAGCTTGCGTCACCAACTGTCTGCAAATATCATGCCCAATTGTCCAGTATCTCAGTCAAATAGTCATGCATATAAATGCTGTAATGAATAGTGTGTCTCTTCAACTTTTGGTGGCTCTGATAGCTTTATTCATTGTTTCTGTCTTCATTTAGATATTGTCTCTTTAACTTTTCCATCCATCCACACTTTATCATCCATAATTTAAGTTGGTTTCTCACAGACGTAAATTTAATCCATTTACGCCTAGTGTCCCATAAAAAGGATATTGCTAAACAGTGTAGACCCAGGTCAAACTCTGATCAGGGTCTGCATTAAGTACAGGAATTTCTATAAAACATGGTTATAATAAAAACTAACCACACACCCCATCTATTGTAAAAAGACTGGTCCACAGAGTTAAGGGATGAGTCCACTAAGCATAGATGAGTTAATTAAAATAAAGAGCAGCTTTAAAAGTGCATTTTACTCTTGTTTATTGTTCACAATAGAACATCCTTGAGGATTATTGATATTAATGTTATGTTGGCAGGCTGGGGTTTAGTCCACATTCAGAATGCAGTAACTTTTAGATACTAAAGCAATAGATTCAGTATATAAGGGACAGGAAAGTGAATGACCTCACACAGCAGCTGTTAGATAACCTGGGAAAAAAAAAAAACCCTCTAAAATAGCCAAAAACTAAAACAGTAGCTGATGGAACTAAAATGAATGTAGACAGGATGAGTTAATCACCTTAACAACCAGTCAGTTACATTGGGATCCTTCCATGATTGTTGTCCATTCTTTGGTATCTGCATATTTATGCCCCCAACTTCAAAGAAGTTGGAGGGGCATATTGCTTCTGGGTTGTTCGTCCGTCCGTCCGTCTGTCCTTCCGTCCGTCCGTCCGTCCGTTCGTCACGCTTTTTGATGCACAGCATAACTTTAAAACCATGAATGCTTCTGTTTTAAAATTTCATATATGAATTCCTCATGAAAAAATAGCTGACACGTATTTTTTTTCTTGACAGGATTATGCCCCTTTTCTGAGTTATGGCCCTTTGAAAAAATATGGATGCAATCTTGTCAGCAAAATATCTCAAAAACTATTAAAGCTAGAGCCTTGAAACTTGATGAATAGACTGGTAGTGATGAGTAGACAACCTGATTAACTTTTGAAGAAATTTTGAAAAATACTTCTTGAGTTATGGCCCTTTGTAATTTTGGGCAATTTTACCTTGTCAGCAAAATATCTCAAAAACTGTTAGAGCTAGAGCCTTGAAACCTAGTAAATGGATTTGTAGTGATGAGTAGATGACCTGATTAACTTTTGAAGAAATTCTGAAAAATACTTCATGAGTTATGGCCCTTTGTAATTTTGGGCATTTTTATCTTGTCCGCAAAATATCTCAAAAACCGTTGGAGCTAGAGCCTTGAAACTTAATGAATAGACTGGTAGTGATGAGTAGACAACCTGATTAACTTTTGAAGAAATTTTGAAAAATGCCTTTTGAGTTATGGCCCTTAGTAATTTTGGGCATTTTTACCTTGTCAGCAAAATATCTCAAAAACTGTTAGAGCTTGAGCCTTGAAACTTAGTAAATGGATTTGTAGTGACGTGTAGATGACCTGATTAACTTTTGAAGAAATTCTGAAAAACACTTCATGAGTTATGGCCCTTTGTAATTTAGGGCATTTTTAACTTGTCAGCAAAATATCTCAAAAACTATTGAAGCTAGAGCCTTGAAACTTGATGAATAGACTGGTAGTGATGAGTAGACAACCTGATAAACTTTTGAAGAAATTTTGAAATATACTTCTTGATTTATGCCCCTTTGTAATTTTAGGCATTTTTATCTTGTCAGCAAAATATCTCAAAAACTGTTAGAGCTAGAGCCTTGAAACTTAGTAAATGGATTTGTAGTGATAAGTAGATGACCTGATTAATTTTTGAAGAAATTCTGAAAAATACTTCATGAGTTATGGCCCATTGTAATTTTGGGCAATTTTACCTTGTCAGCAAAATATCTCAAAAACTGTTGGAACTAGAGCCTTGACACTTGATGAATAGACTGGTAGTGATGAGTAGACAACCTGATTAACTTTTGAAGAAATTTTGAAATATACTTCTTGAGTTATGCCCCTTTGTTATTTTGGGCATTTTTATCTTGTCAGCAAAATATCTCAAAAACTATTAGAGCTAGAGACTTGAAACTTGGTGAATTGACTGGTAGTGATGAGTAGATGACCTGATTATGCCCCCAGTTTCGAATGAAATTGATGGGGCATATTATTTTGCCTTCATTTGTCCATCCGACTGTTTGTCCATTCATCAAGCTTTTTTTGTGCATGCCATATCTTAAGAACCCTGCACGCTAGGGTTTTGAAATTTTATATTTGGGTTCCCAATGAAAAAATAGCCGACCCGTATTTTGTTTCTTGTCTAGCATGTTTATTTAAAGTTATGCCCCTTTGAAAAAAATCAGAATTAAATCTTGTGAGCAAGATATCTTGAAAAGTATTTAAGCTGGGTTCTTGAAATTCAATACAGTGAGTGGGAATGATGTGTACATTACCCGATTATATTTTGAGAGAATTCCATGAAAATATTGATAAAGTTATGGCCCTTTGCAGTTCTGCTCATTTTGACCTTGTCAGCAAGATTTCTCGAAAAGCACTTAAGCTAGGGTCTTGAAATATTATATGCTGATTGGGGATGATGTGGAGATTACCTGGTTTGTTTTTTAGGGAATTCCATGAAAAATTGATGTAGTTATGGCCCTTTGTAGTTCTAGGCATTTTGACTTTTTCAGCAGGATATCTCAAAAAGTATTTAAGCTAGAGCCATGATATTTGGTATACTGATTGGGATTGAGGAGGAGATCACCTGAATAAATTTTGAACCAATTAAATGAAATGTTGGAGTTATGGCCCATCGCAATTTCGGGCCATTTAATGTCGTTGCTTTATTGTGTATAGCATAAGTTTAGAACCATGTATGCTAATGTTTTGAAATTTCATGTTTTGATTCCTCATGAAAAAATAGGTGATCCGTATTTTTTTCTTATCCCAATCATCTCCTATTTTAGAGTTATTTCCCTTTGATAAAATAACATTGAAATCATATATTTGTACTGTTGTTACCGTCATGGCTAAGCAGTGTTGGAGTCAAACAGTGTTAGAGTCAGGCAGTTGGGGGCATAGTGTTTTACAAACACCAGCTCTAGTTACTTTTTATGCCCCTGCCATTCGAAGAAAGGTAGAAAAGGTACATAGTGTTACCCCTGTCCATCCGTCTCTGTCTGCGTCTAAGATGGCGTTAGCAATTTGCATTTAAGTTTTTCAGGCTGGGGCATTAGTGTCCTTTGGACACATTTCTAGTTAATGATCACTGATGAGTTTAAATATTGATAGTTATAACTACAGATAAGGTACTTTCATCAATGAAAAAGTACTGTCATTATGCCCCCAACTTCGAAGAAGTTGGAGGGGCATATTGCTTCTGGGACGTTTGTGCGTGCGTCCGTCCGTCCGTTATACTTTTTAATGCATAGCATAACTTCTGAACCATGCATGCTAGGGTTTTGAAATTTCATGTATGGATTCTTCATGAAAAAATAGCTGACCCGTATTTTTTTTCCCATCAGGATTATGCCCCTTTCCTGAGTTATGGCCCTTTGAAAAAATATAGATGAAATCTTGTCAGCAAAATATCGCAAAAGCTATTGAAGCTAGAGCCTTGAAACCTGGTGAATAGATTGGTATTGATGAGAAGATGACCTGATTAACTTTTGAATAAATTCTGAAAATTACTTCATGAGTTATGGCCCTTTATAACTTTGGGCTTTTTTTACTGTTGCACACTTTTTGATGCATAGCTTAAGTTTTGAACTGTGCATGCTAGGGTTTTGAAATTTCATATATGGATTCCTCATGAAAAAATAGCTGACATGTATTTTTTTTCTTATCAGGATTATGCCCCTTTGCTGAGTTATGTCCCTTTGAAAAAATATTGATGTATTCTTGTCAGCAAAATATCTCAAAAGCTATTTAAGCTAGAGCCTTGAAACCTGGTGAATAGATTGGTATTGATGCGTAGATGACCTGATTAACTTTTGAATAAATTCTGAAAATTACTTCAAGAGTTATGGCCCTTTATATTTGGGCATTTTTACGTTGCACACTTTTTGATGCATAGCATAAGTTTTGAACTGTGCATGCTAGGGTTTTGAAATTTCAAATATGGATTCCTCATGAAAAAATAGCTGACACGTATTTTTTTAGCTCACCTGAGCTCTGCTCAGGATGAGCAATTGTGATCACTTGTCGTCCGTCGTCTGTCCGTCCCTGCGTCCGTCCGTTAACATTTTCAAACGACTTCTCCTCTGAAACCGCTGAGCCAATTTTGCTCAAATTTCATATGGAGCCTCCTTAGGGTGGGGGAACGAAAAATTGTTAAAATGGTCATGGTCCGTTGACCAAGATGGCCGCCACCCCCATATATGGTAAAAACCTTTAAAAATCTTCTTCTCCAGAACCGAGAATGCCTTGGGGCTGAACCTTTGCAGGAATCATCGGGGACGGGAGGTCTACCAAAATTGCTAAAAGAATTATCGTACGTTGATGTTTGACCTTTTTACGGCAAGGTCAAGTTTGCTTCCCAATGCATTTGTATGGGAAAAACCTTTAAAAATCTTCTTCTCCAAAACCGAGCATGCCTTGTGGCTGAATCTTTGCATATATCTTCGGGAACAGGAGAGCTACCAAAATTGCTAAAATGATGGTCGTACATTGACATTTGACCTTGTTTACGTTAAGGTCAATTTTGCTTCCTTATGCATTTGTATGAGAAAAATGTTCAGAATTTCAAACAACTTCTCTCTCTCTGGAGCCTCTGGGCTAATTTTGTTCAAATTTCATATGGAGCCTCCTTAGGGTATGGGAAAAACCTTTAAAAATCTTCTTCTCCAAAACCGAGCATGCCTTGTGGCTGAATCTTTGCATATATCTTCGGGAACAGGAGAGCTACCAAAATTGCTAAAATAATGGTCGTACATTGACATTTGACCTTGTTTACGTTAAGGTCAATTTTGCTTCCTTATGCATTTGTATGAGAAAAATGTTCAGAATTTCAAACAACTTCTCTCTCTCTGGAGCCTCTGGGCTAATTTTGTTCAAATTTCATATGGAGCCTCCTTAGGGTGGGGGAACGAAAAATTGCTAAAATGGTCGCGGTCCATTGACAAAGATGGCCACCACGCCCATATATGGTAAAAACCTTTAAAAATCTTCTCCAGAACCGAGAATGCCTTGGGGCTGAACCTTTGCAGGAATTATCAGGGACTGGAGGTCTACCAACATTGCTAAAAGAATTGTTGTACGTTGACGTTTGACCTTTTTACGGCAATGCACAATACTGGTTAACCGCTTAGAGGACTAAACCTGCCCAGTAAATGTGTGGTTAGGTAAACTGACCGCGCTCGACATGACCCCATTGGGTTGACTGGGCCGTAAAACCTCAACACAAACAAACAAACGGCAAGGTCAAGTTTGCTTCCCTATGCATTTGTATGGGAAAAACCTTTAAAAATCTTCTCCAAAACCAAGCATGCCTTATGGCTGAATCTTTGCATATATCTTCGGGATCAGGAGGGCTACCAAAATTGCTAAAATAATGGTCGTACATTGACATTTGACCTTTTTACGTTAAGGTCAATTTTGCTTCCTTATGCATTTGTATGGGAAAAATGTTCAGAATTTCAAACAACTTCTCCTCTGGAGCCTCTGGGCCAATTTTGCTCAAATTTCATATGGAGCCTCCTTAGGTAGGGGGAACAAAAGATTGCTAAAATGGTCACGGTTCGTTGACCAAGATGGGCGCCATGCCCATATATGGTAAAAACCTTTATAAATCTTCATCTCTAGAACCGAGGATGCTTTGGGGCTGAATGTTTGCATAAATCATCGGGGACAGGAGGTCTACCAAAGTTGCTAAAATAATGGTCATACATTGACATTTGACCTTTTTACGGCAAGGTCAAGTTTGCTTCCTTATGCATTTGCATGGGAAAAAACATTTAAAAATCTTATTCTCCAAAACCGAGGATGGCTTGTGGCTGAATCTTTGCATATATCATCTGGAATGGGCGGTCTACCAAAGTTGCTAAAATAATTGTCATACATTGACATTTAACCTTTTTACGGCGAGGTCAAGTTTGCTTCTGTATGCATTTGTATGGGCCCCATACATTTGTATGGATAAAATGTTGATAATTTCAAATGGCTTTTCCTCTGAAGCCTCCGGGCCAGTGTTGCTCAAATTTCATGCGGAGCCTCCGTGGGCAGGAGAATGAAAGATTGCTAAAATGGGTATGGTCCATTGATCAAAATGGCTGCCATGCCCATATATGGTAAAAACCTTTAAAAATCTTCTTCTCCATAACCAAATAAGCCCTGGGTCCTAATCTTTGCACAAATTACGGGGGACAGGAGATCTACCAAAATTGCTCAAATGATGGTTCTATGTTAACATTTGACCTTTTAGCCTCCAAGGTCAAATTTGCTTCCCTATTTGTGTGGGCCATATACATTTATATTGAAAGTATCGAAGCGACTTGTAGATCAACAGTAGTTAAAATTGTTCTGATTGGAAATCTAAGATGGCCATCATCTGGTTTATATTTATAATATTTCCCTGCCACTGTGTTATTTACATGTATAAAATCATGATTCTTCAGAAACCACTTAGCCAATTTCCACCAAATTTCACATTGATCCTTCTGTTGAAATGTGATTGATAGTTTATTCAAATGATCATGCTCCATTGACTGTCAGGCCCATATATTCTTCTTCAAAACTAAGAACTGCTCAAATGATGATATTTTCATTAGTTGCGATGATAGGATTGGAAAAATGTTGCATAACATCTTCATGTCTGCAGTGGCTATGTCACTCAGGTGAGCGAACCGTGGCCCTTGGGCCTCTTGTTTCTTATCAGGATTATGCCCCTTTCCTGAGTTAAGGCCCTTTGAAAAATTATGGATGGAATCTTTTCAGCAAGCTATCTCAAAAAGTATTGAAGCTAGAGCCTTGAAATTTAAGGAATAGGTTGGTAGCGATGAGTAGATGACCTGATTAACTTTTGAATAAATTCTGAAAAGTACTTCTTGAGCTATGGCCCCTTGTCATTTTGGCCATTTTTACATTGCACACTTTTTGATGCATAGCATAAGTTTTGACCTGTGCATGCTAGGGTTTTGAAATTTCATATTTAGATTTCTCATGAAAAAATAGTTGACATATATTTTTTTTTTCTAATTAGGATTATGCCCCTTACCTGAGTTACGGCCCTTTGAAAAAAATATGGATGAAGTCTTGTCAGCAAAATATCTCAAAAACTATTTAGGCTAGAGCCTTGTGATTTAAGGAATAAATTTGTAGCGATGAGTATATGACCTGATTAACTTTTGAATAAAATTCTGAAAAGTACTTCTTGAGTTATGGCCCTTTATCATTTTGGGCATTTTTACATTGCACACTTTTTGATGCTTAGCATAGGTTTTGAACTGTGCAAGCTAGGGTTTTGAAATTTCATGTATGGATTCCTCATGAAAAAATAGCTGTCACATATTTTTTTTCCCCCGTCAGGATTATGCCCCTTTCCTGAGTTATGGCCCTTTGAAGAAATATGGATGGAATCTTGTCAGCAAAATATCTCAAAACTATTGAAGCTAGAGCCTTGAAATTTAAGGAATAGATTGGTAGCGATGAGTAGATGACCTGATTAACTTTTGAATCAAATTCTTAAAAGTACTTCTTGACATATGGCCCTTTGTCGTTTTGGGCATTTTTACATTGCACACTTTTTTATGCATAGCATAAGTTTTGAACTGTGCATGCTAGTTTGAAATTTCATATATGGATTCCTCATGAAAAAGGTGACCCATATTTTTTTTCCTATCCAAATTATCTCCCATTTTAGAGTTATTTCCCTTTTAATAAAATAACATTGAAATCTTGTATATTTTTACTGTTGTTACCGTCATGGGCAAGCAGTGTTGGAGTCGAGCAGTGTTAGAGTCAGGCAGTTGGGGGCATAGTGTTTTACAAACACCAGCTCTAGTTTTTCTTATTTCTCCACAAAATCATGTTTTGCCGAGGCACTTCTAATGAGTATCATCAACGTATGTTTTTGTGGAGAAACAAGAAATTTAGCTGATACCCCTCTTATCTGGAGCTATGGTATTTTTCTGTTGTTTCCAGTGGCAGAACTGAAGCAAATAACTCACCTGTAGATGCCATGACAAGAAGTATTAGAGAGGGACTTCATGGAGGGAATAAAGTGGTCAGAAAGAAAAGTGTTTCAAAGTCTTCAGGTGCTCAGTCCATAACAGTGAAAATAGATTTAGGGAACTGTCCTCAAAATAATGAATTGGCAGAAAACCAAGATGATGTGAAGGACATCAATACTATGGAATCTTCAGATGCTTTTGTTAAAAGAAATGACAGTAGCAAAAGATCTTCAAAAGAAAATATGGGTAAATCTAATGTTGTTTTATATATACCCGAAAAACTGCAGTTGGCATTGGATGTTGTAACTGATACTGGTATTGAGAGTTCAATTGATAGTGAAGAAATGCTTGCAGGAAGTCATATCAGACATTTAGATGAAGAGCCAGCTGAGGAATGTAATAAAGTAAATGACATATATAGTAAAAGAACTGAGTTAACATCTCCTGTTAAAGTAGAAAAAGAAGGCACTAAGATTTCTGAGTCATTAAACACATCTTTCAGCACAAATCTTAAACAAAACCTTCTTAACATCCATGAAATCAGAACAGAAAAGCCAGGAGATTATGCTGCTGTCTGTGAGAGTTACGAAGGTGCTATTTCAGCTGCTGGTCCTGACAAGCCAAGTTCACCTAGCAACACAGATGAAGTAGATGTTGAAATGACTGCGAAGGAGAAAGGTGAAGATAGTAAAACAGTTCAGAAGAAATCAGAAAGGGAACCAGCAAAGCACACTGCTGAAATGGCTGAAGACCTTTCAACAAAAACAAAGGAAGAAAAAGGTAAAATAATCAGAAACTGGTTTCTTTCCATTAATATATATTTTTATAAATAGCTAGTCATCACTACTCTACTACATGTCGTCCTTATAAGAACATATGAATTTTATGTTTCTTATCCTTGTACCAAGGGGAAAAACTACATTCTGATACATTGTCACTGATACAATCAAGGCTATATAAAGCCAAAGTGGGTGTTTACCCACTGTTTTCTAAAATAAGGCTGTTGTTTAGATGACATTGCACATTAACGATATTAAAATCAAAGGCTTGTCATAAATTTTAGTAGCGCTTATGTCATTAGATACTGAATGATTTAAATCCAGAAATGGGACCTCTGTGTCAGAGGCATTAGCTGTATGTAGCTTAAGTTCTTTGGGATAATTTTTATTTTACCATTTAGTCAAAATGATCAGTATCAATATTAACCCTTAGAGAGCAGCATAAGTTGAAATCAGGTCTGTCAGAGGTGGTACCCCTACTTGAGAAGCCATTACGCCCTAGATTTTGCCTCGATTTTGATGGCATTTGCTGATGTATGTGGCCATTTTTATCGCACCTGCTTGTAGCAGGGTGCGATATAGGCGTCCGATTTTCCGTCCGTCCGTCCGTCTGTCAACATTTATGTCGAAGTTCAACATTTATGTCAAAGTTAGTATTCTAATCAACTACAAGACTAAAGAAGCATCAGACCTTGCGGGAAACATCTCCCTGACCTGACTTTGCAACATAGGTATCCGCCTTTCAGTTCGTCTGTCTGTTCGTCCGTCCGTCTGTCAACATTTATGTCGCAGTTCGACATTTATGTCAAAGTTAGTATTCTAATCAACTACAAGACTAAACAACCATCAAACCTTGCATGAAACATCTCCCTGACCTTCAGACTTTGCGACATAGGTGCCCGCTTTTCCATTTGTCTGTCCGTTCGTCCGTCTGTCTGTCCATCTGTTAACAGTTCTGTTATGTTGAAGTTCAACATTTATGTCAAAGTTAGTATTCTAATCAACTACAAGACTAAACAACCATCAAACCTTGTATGAAACATCTCCCTGACCTCCTGACTTTGCGACATAGGTACCTGCTTTTCCATTCGTCTGTCCGTTAGTCCGTCTGTCTGTTAACAGTTCTGTTATGTCGAAGTTCGACATTTACATCGAAGTTAGTATTATAATCAACTACAATTCTACAACAACCATCATACCTTGCATGACACATCTCCCTGACCTCCAGACTTGGCAGGTACATTGACCCAGTGACCTTGACCTATATTTTGCGCTCCATTGACTTCGACATAATTTACGTTGACGTTCCAGATCTTCTCAACTATAAGGCATACAACTACCAAATCTTGCATAGTGCTTCTCCTAGATGTACTGACTCGGCAGGTACCTTGACCCGGTGACCTTGACCTATATTTTGCGCTCCAGTGACTTTGAACATTTTGCGTCAACGTTCGATATCTCCTCAACTATAAGGCCTACAACCATCAAACCTTGCAAAGTGCTTCTTCTCAATGTATTGACTCAGCAGATACCTTGACCTGGTGACCTTGACCTATATTTTGGCTACAGTGACTTTGACATAATTTACGTCAACGTTCCAGATCTCCTCAAATGTAAGACCTCTAGCCTCCAAACCTTGCATAGTGCTTCTCCTAGATGTACTGACTTGGCAGGTATCTTGACCTGGTGACCTTGACCTATATTTTGTGCTCCAGTGCCTTGTACACATTTTACGTTGACGTTCAATATCTCCTCATCTATAAGGCCTACAACCATCAAACCTTGCGTAGTGCTTCTCCTCAATGTACGGACTCCACAGGTACCTTGACTGGATGACCTTGACCTATATTTCGCGCTCCATTGACTTTTACACCTTTTACGTCGCCCTTCCATATGTCCTCAACTGTAAGGCCTTCAACCACCAAATCTTATATAGTGCTTCTTCTCGATGTACTGACTAGGCAGGTACCTTGACCTGGTGGCCTTGACCTATATTTTGCACTCCAGTGACTTTGACACATTTTATGTTGATGTTCGGTATCTCCTCAAATATAAGACCTACAACCACTAAACCTTGCATAGTGCTTCACCTCATTGCACTGGCTTGGCAGGTACCTTGACCCGGTGACACCTTGACCTATATTTGACACATTTTACGTTGATGTTTGATAACTCCTCAACTATAAGGCCTACAACCACATACCTTGCATAGTGCTTCTCCTTGATGTACTGAATTAGCAGGTACTTTGACCCGTGACCTTGACCTATATTTCACGCTCCAGTGACTTTTACACATTTTACGTCGATGTTCCATTATCATTGAGCTGTATAATACGAAAAGTCAGTGCTGAAGATATAGCCATTAGAGGGAATGTCACTGGCCTGGAATATATGTGCCCCACTAGGCACTTTGTCCTCATTTTTTTCAACCCAGTTTTCCAACTAAGCACTGCTAAGAATGAAATAAGCTAATTTAATAACCACATTCTGATTGTGGCTCCTGTGACTTTTGCCCCAGCAGGTGTGATGACGCCTTCCGCGGATTTCTTGTACTGGAGAAGAAACGATCATGAGACTTGACAGTCACATGGTAACTGGGAACCGTTTAAGACAACAACAAAAAAAAAAAAAAAAAAAAAAAAATATAAGAGATCAGCGCTTACTGTGTGCTATTCAGAAGAAAAAGGAGGATACATAGGTTCTACTGTTGTTCCTATTTCTTCTTCACTGGAAATGGTTTAGGTGGTATGGATGTTTATTGTAGCCCCGCTTTGAAACAGTGGGGCTATACAGGATTTGCCATGTCCTTCCATGATTCCGTGACTGCAAAATTAAAATACATTTTGGTTAATAACTTTTATGTTTAGGTCCTACTTCAATGAAACTTTTCTGGCAAAAGAATGTGCACATTACTGGTTAACCACTTAGAGGACTGAGCCTGCCCAGTAAAAAGTGTGGTTAGGTAAACTGACCACGCTTGACATGATGCCATTGGGTTGACTGGGCCGTAAAACTGCAACAAAAACAAAAATCAATGAAACTAATACTACACTTGGTCTCTAAGGTAAGTAAGGTGTAGTCGCAGATTACTGGCCAAGGACCTGTAACTCTTGGAGTTATGTCCCTTAGTAGGTTTTCTTAATTTAAAATGCATTTTGCTAAATAACTTTTATGTTTTTAGCTCGCCTGTACGAAGTACAAGGAGAGCTATTGTAGTCACCCCGGTCGTTTGCGTTTGCGTTTGCGTTCCCGTTCCCGTCACACTGTGTTAAAGTTTTTCAAATGCTTATATCTCAACAGTCACTCCTCACAGAGGCATCAAATTTGGAACTTAGGTACCTTGGAGGGTCTTCTGAGATTCCAAGAGAATAAACCCCTGGGTTCATGCCCCTGGGTGGGGCTAGGGGTCAGAATCTAGGACACCTTTGTAATACTGTGTTAAAGTTTTTCAAATTCTTATATCTTGACTTTCACTCCTCATAGAGCATTCATATTTAGAATTTGGGTACCTGGAGGAGTCTTCTGAGATTCCAAAAGAACATACCCCTGGGTTCATACCTCAGGGTGGGCCTTGGAGTGGGGCTAGGGGTCAAAATCTAGGACACATTTGTAAACTCTTATATGCCTACAGGTTATAGACACAACTGGTTATACATCAGCTAACTATGTGACATCGGTTTAAGTGTAAGAGAGTGAAGGTCATGGTGACCTACATTTTACGGTCCAGCTCACCTAGATTTCACGGTCCAGTGATTTTGCCTTATATCTTGAATACTATTTGTTGGATAAATGTCACACCTGGGATATTACTTCCATGTGACCCAATGAATGACCACTTACTATGCTCTAGGTCATTGTGACCTATATTTCATGGTTCAGTGATTTTGCCTTATATCTTGAATACTATTTGTTTGATAAATGTCACACCTGGGATATTAGTTCCATGTGACCCAATGAATGACCACTTACTATGTCATTGTGACCTATATTTCATGGTTCAGTGATTTTGCCTTATATCTTGAATACTATTTGTTGGATAAATGTCACACCTGGGATATTAGTTCCTTGTGACCCGATTATTGACGTCAAAATATATCTCTGTTGGTGTGACCTATATTTCATGGTTCAGTGATTTTGCCTTATATCTTGAATACTATTTGTTGGATAAATGTCACACCTGGGATATTAGTTCCATGTGACCCAATGAATGACCACTTACTATATCTAGGTCATTGTGACCTATATTTCATGGTTCAGTGATTTTGCCTTATATCTTGAATACTATTTGTTGGATAAATGTCACACCTGGGATATTAGTTCCTTGTGACCCAATTATTGACGTCAAAATATATCTCTGTTGGTGTGACCTATATTTCATGGTTCAGTGATTTTGCCTTATATCTTGAATACTATTTGTTGGATAAATGTCACACCTGGGATATTAGTTCCATGTGACCCAATGAATGACCACTTACTATATCTAGGTCATTGTGACCTATATGTCATGCTTCAGTGATTTTGCCTTTTATTTTTATTACTATTTCATGGAGAATTGTCATACCCGGATTATTATATCTATGTGACAAAATGATTTACATACAAATACATCTAGGTCAGTGTGACCTATATTATATGGCTTAATGATAAAAATGTTACAATATAAAATGTACCCAGCAGGCGAGCTACGCTGTCCTACGACAGCTCTTGTTGGTCCTACTTCAGTAAACCTTAAACCACACTTGGTTTCTAAGGTAAGGAAGGTGTAATGGTAGAATGGTGGCCAAAGGCCCATAACTCTTGGAGGTTTTCAAATTGTGCCATTCTTGAAAATTTTCGCAACAGATTTCTCAGGAACTATGAAAGCTAGAAAGCTGAAAAATTCCTATAAACATGGACAATGACTGGCTGTATTGAGTATACCCAAATAGGGACCAAGGGTCCATAACTCTTGGATTTATGTCCCTTGGTAGGTTTTCAAAACAAAATGCATTTTGCTCAATGACTGCCTGCTATCCTTATAGCAGGTAAAGGTAGAGGGGTGGGGGGGGGGGGGATGTTTTTATGCCCCCGCATCGGATGATGCCGGGGGCATAATGTTTTCTGGTTTTCCGTACGTGGGTACTTGCGTACGAATGTATGTCCGTCTGTACGAATGTGTGTACGTACGTATGTACGTACCTGATCCTGTTAGACTCAGGTTATTGGTTAAGGCATCTGTATCAGGTAGAACCTGAACTTTTAACAGCTCATATTTTCCAAACCATCTGATACATTTGGTTCATATTTGATTTGATGATTTGATGATAAAATTTCATTCAGCAATACCCCCACCCATGCCCATGACCTAAAGGACAAGATCATGGACTTTTAATGTTAAAGACTCGGGTTAAGGTATTTGTACCAGGTTGAACCTGAACTTTTATGATTAACATGGTTTATATTTGTTATGATGATAGATACAGGCTCCAAAGTGATATTCAGCAATACATTCGTCTATGCCTAGGGGGTGGTCGGGAGTGGCAATGATGTCGTGTATCTTACGTCACCGGGGCATCCAACTGAAATTGGCTTACAGTTGGGCAAGGCCTGCTATCCTTGTAGCAGGTAAGGGTAGAGGGGGAATGTTTTTATTTCTTCTGTTTCTTCACTTTCATTCCTGTTCCTATTTCTTCCCTAATCGTCTCTTTCATCTCCTCTACTATCTCTTCTATCTCTTTTCTCCCTTTCTCTGGGAGACGACACAAAATGACCCACAAGGGTTGACGTGTCGTTAAACCCCAACACAATCAATCAATCAATCGTCTATGCCTATGACCTCAAGGTCAAGGTCACAGACTTGGAAATTTTTAATATTAAAGTTTTTAAAGAGCTCTTATTTTCCAAACCATTTGATGGATTTGCTTTATATTTGCTATGATGATAGATACAGGTCCAAAGGTTTATTCGACAATACCCCCACCCATGCTTATGAATTCAAGGTCAAGGCCACAGACTTAGAAATTTTTAACGCTAATGTTTTTAAGAGTTCATATTTTCCAAACCATATGATGAATTGGCTTTATATTTGATACGACAGACAATAGATACAGGTTCAAAGTGATATCAGTAATACCCCCACCCATGCCTCAAGGTCAAGGTCACACACATAGAAATTTTAAATTTAAAGTATGTTTTGAGCTCATATTTTCCAAACCATATAATGGATATGCTTCATATTTGGTAGGATGATAGTTACAGGTCCAAAGTTTTATTCAGGCATATCCCCGACCCTGACCTCAAGGTCAAGGTCACAGACTTAGATGTTAAAATTTTCAAGAGCTCATATTTTCCAAACCATACAATGGATTTACTTCATATTTTGTTTGATGATAGATACAGGCCAAAGGTTTTTTTCAGCAATACACGCGTCCATGGCTATTAGCTCAAAGTCAAGGTCATAGACTTACAAATTTTGATTGTAAACATTTTAAAAGCTCATATTTTCCAAACCAGATGATGGATTTGGTTCATATTTGGTATGATGATAGATACCACGGCCATGCCCTAAGGGTCAAGGTCATAGGCTTATTTTAAAAAAGTTTGTTTTATTGGATTCATATTTTATACACAGGTATGTAATCATAAAATATAGATCAAGTTCGATTTAGGGTAAAATCTGCCAATTATTTTGAGAGTTATGGCCCTTTTTTCAACTTCATTTTTTGCAAAATGCCTGCCTGTGGATGATTATGGCCCTGGGCGGGGGCATCCGTGTCATATTGACACATTTCTAGTTATTTCTTTTGTTTCTTCACTTTCATTCCTGTTCCTCTTTCTTCCCTGTCCATCTCTATCATCTCCTCTACTATCTCTTCTATCTCTTTTCTCCCGTTCTCTGGGAGATGACACAAAATGACCAACAAGGGTTGACGTGTCGTTAAACCCCAACTCAATCATTTTATGTTTGTAGTCCTACTTCGATGAAACTTATACCACACTTAATCATTCTAAGGTAAGGACGGTATATTGGCAGGATGGTGGCCAGGGGCCAATAGGGAGTTATGTCCCTTCATAGGTTTCCAAATTTTGCCATTCTTGAAAATTTTCCTAACAGATTTTTCAGGAACGATGAAAGCTAGAAAGCTGAAAGTTTGTATAAACATGGACAATGACTGGATGTATCGTGTAACCCAAATAGGGGCCAAGGGTCCATAACACTTGGAGATATGTTCCCTGGTAGGTTTTCAAAAAATTAAAATGCATTTTGCTCAATAACTTGTATGTTTGTAGTCCTACTTCGACATGCATGGACAGTGGGTTGATGTTAGTGTTGGGAATCGGAGAGGAAAATCACAATATTATAGGGAAAGTAAAACCGATTGATTATCGATTATACAGTATCCTATAACTGGCATCAAATAATAAATCATTATAGCATATGTGCTTTATGTTTCTATATAACTTCAAATGAAACATCATATAATAGCATAACTAGGGTAATTTAAGATATAGGTTGTTTCCAGACAAAGCAGTTTATCTGCTGAGATTTTTGCAGCCATGTTTCTAGTCAGTGTTATATAATACACTTAATTTGTAGGTATCATTATGTGACCTTTGCCCCTGTTTCTAAATAATGAATTTCAGATAATCGATAGTGAAAAAAAAAATATCGATGGTTGCCGATAGTGGGCTCAACCGATTAGTTTTTAGCTCGCCTGTACGAAGTACAAGGAGAGCTATTGTAGTCACCCCGGTCGTCCACGTTTACGTTTGCATTTGCGTTTGCGTTCCCGTTCCCGTCACACTGCGTTAAAGTTTTTCAAATGCTTATATCTAAACAGTCACTCCTCACAGAGGCATCAAATTTGGAACTTAGGTACCTTGGAGGGTCTTCTGAGATTCCAAGAGAATAAACCCCTGGGTTCATGCTCCTGGGTGGGGCTAGGGGTCAGAATCTAGGACACCTTTGTAATACTGTGTTAAAGTTTTTCAAATTCTTATATCTTGACTTTCAGTCCTCATAGAGCATTCATATTTAGAATTTGGGTACCTGGACGAGTCTTCTGAGATTCCAAAAGAATATACCCCTGGGTTCATACCTCAGGGTGGGCCTTGGGGTGGGGCTAGGGGTCAAAATCTAGGACACATTTGTAAAATCTTATATGCCTACAGGTTATAGACACAACTGGTTATACATCAGCTAACTATGTGACATCGGTTTAAGTGTAAGAGAGTGAAGGTCATGGTGACCTACATTTTACGGTCCAGGTCACCTAGATTTCACGGTCCAGTGATTTTGCCTTATATTTTGAATACTATTTGTTGGATAAATGTCACACCTGGGATATTACTTCAATGTGACCCAATGAATGACCACTTACTATATCTAGGTCATTGTGACCTATATTTCATGGTTCAGTGATTTTGCCTTATATCTTGAATACTATTTGTTGGTTAAATGTCACACCTGGGATATTAGTTCCATGTGACCCAATGAATGACCACTTACTATATCTAGGTCATTGTGACCTATATTTCATGGTTCAGTGATTTTGCCTTATATCTTGAATACTATTTGTTGGATAAATGTCACACCTGGGATATTAGTTCCTTGTGACCCGATTATTGACGTCAAAATATATCTGTTGGTGTGACCTATATTTCATGGTTCAGTGATTTTGCCTTATATCTTGAATACTATTTGTTGGATAAATGTCACACCTGGGATATTAGTTCCATGTGACCCAATGAATGACCACTTACTATATCTAGGTCATTGTGACCTATATTTCATGGTTCAGTGATTTTGCCTTATATCTTGAATACTATTTGTTGGATAAATGTCACACCTGGGATATTAGTTCCTTGTGACCCGATTATTGACGTCAAAATATATCTCTGTTGGTGTGACCTATATTTCATGGTTCAGTGATTTTGCCTTATATCTTGAATACTATTTGTTGGATAAATGTCACACCTGGGATATTAGTTCCATGTGACCCAATGAATGACACTTACTATATCTAGGTCATTATGACCTATATTTCATGCTTCAGTGATCTTGCCTTTTATTTTTATTACTATTTCATGGAGAATTGTCATACCTGGATTATTATATCTATGTGACAAAATGATTTACATACAAATACATCTAGGTCAGTGTGACCTATATTATATGGTTGAATGATTTCGCCATATAACTTGAAAATTATTTCATAGATTATTTCATTTTGAATTTCTTAATGATAAAAATGTTACAATATAAAATGTACCCAGCAGGCGAGCTACGCTGTCCTACGACAGCTCTTGTTGATTATTTCAATTAATCGGCACAACACTAGTTGATGTATTCAGGAATCAGGGCAAGGGCCCATAACTCATGGATTAAATTCCTTTGATAGTTTTTACGATACCATGTTACCATGTCCTTCATTGGTGCTATCTGGTAAGAATGAATTCAAAATATTTCTACACTGTATGTAGTTCTCCTCTGATAGAGCTGCAGCGGGGCTATAGTCAGATTCTCTGACAGCTCTAGTTTTTCCAGATAATCGTGATAACAGTGTCGAAATGCGTTCTGAAATTTCTGACAGCTTGAAATTCAGTATACTTGGTCTTTATTAGTGTGGGTCTAATACAGCTCTTTACTTTCTGTATGTAAAGCTAGATGTTTGTATGAAAGTAGGTTCCCTCCTGTATGGGTGAAGTTGCTCTGACTGTTTGCATCTGGTGTATAGTAAGTATGACAGGCTTTAGAGTTGGCATATCCCTCCAAAACAACAAATGTTGTTCCCTGCACTTTAAGGGTTCACTTAGTCCTGTATATATTGGGAAGCTGAATTGACTGCTTCAAGAACATCGACTTGATTTTCAACTTAAAGTCACTTTCATAACAAAACAGAAACAAATTTGCAACTAAAAAATTTAATGTTATGTTTGTTCTCCATTGCCTCTCAGGATATTATTATATTTGTAGGATGTGGATTATTTTGTTGCATCTTTAATCGCCTGGAATGGTCTTGAAATGTGTGAATTCATTTTTAGCTCACCTGAGCAAAAGCTCAGGTGAGCTGTTGTGATCACCCTCTGTCCGTTGTCCGTCGTCAACAATTACTTTGTTAACACGCTAGAGGTCACAGTTTTGACCCAGTCTTGATGAAACTTGCCCAGAATGTTTGCCCCTGTGAAATCTAGGTCAAGTTCAATACTGGGTCACTTAGGGGTCAAAAACTAGATCACCAGGTCAAACCAAAGGAAAAACTTGTTAACACGCTAGAGGTCATTTTTGAAGCAATCATCATGAATATTGCTCAAAATGTTTGCCTTGATGAGTTCTAGGTCAAGTTCGAAACTGGGTCACTTGGGGTAAAAAACTAGGTCACCAGGCCAAATCAAAGGAAAACACTAGCGGTCACATTTTTGAAGCAATCGTCATGAATCTTGCTCAAAATGTTTGTCTTGATGAGTTCTAGGTCAGATTTGAAACTGGGTCACTTGGGATCAAAAACTAGGTCATTGGGCCAAAACAGCCGAAAACTTTGTTAACACTCTAATGGTCACATTTTGAAGCAGTCATCATGAAACTTGCTCAAAGTGTTTGTCTTGATGATTTCTAGGTCAAGTTCGAAACTGGATCACTTGGGGTCAAAAACTAGGTCACCAGGCCAAATCAAAGGAAAACCTTGTTAACACTCTAGTGGTCACATTTTTTAAGTAATCGTCATGAATATTGCTAAAAATATTTGTCTTGATGAGTTCTAGGTCAAATTTGAAACTTGGTCACTTGGGGTCAAAAACTAGGTCACTCGGCCAAAACAGCAGAAAACCTTGTTAACACTCTAGCGGTCACATTTTTGAAGCAGTCATCATAAATCTTGCTCAAAATGTTTGTCTTGATGATTTCTAGGTCAAGTTCGAAACTGGGTCACGTGGGGTAAAAAACTAGGCGACCTGGCCAAATCAGCGGAAAACCTTGTTAACACTCTAGTGATCACATTTATGAAGCAATCATCATGAATCTTGCTCAAAATGTTTGTCTTGATGATTTCTAGGTCAAGTTTGAAACTGGGTCACTTGGAGTCAAAAACTAGGTCACCAGGCCAAATCAAAGGAAGACCTTGTTAACACTCTAGAGGTCACATTTTTGAAGCAATCATAATAAATATTGCTCAAAATGTTCATCTTGATGATTTCTAGGTCTAGTTTAAAACTAGGTCCAGGCTTTCAAGTGGGCCCTACTTTTCCTACTATTCCTACTTTTCCCTACTTTTTTTTTTGTTCCTACTTTTACCTACTTTTTTTCTGAAAATGCCCTACTATCCCTACTTTTTAGCTCACCTGAGCACGAAGTGCTCATGGTGAGCTATTGTGGTCAGTCATTGTCCGTCGTCCCTCGTCCCTCGTCCGTCGTGCGGCGTGCGGCGTCAACAATTGCTTTAAAAGCCTACTCCTCCTTCACCCCTGGGCCAATTAACTTGATACTTGGTAGGAAGCATTGGGGTGACTTGTAGATCAAAAATAGCTAAAATCGTTCTGATTGGAAATCCAAGATGGCTGCCATGGCCGCCATCTTGAAAATCTATTTTTCGCTTCTTCTCCTGAACCGAAAGGCCAATTGACTCCAAACTTGCTTGGAACCATCAGGGTGACTTGTAGATCAAAAATAGCTAAAATCGTGCTGATCGGAAATCCAAGATGGCCGCCATGGCCGCCATCTTGAAAATTTATTTTTCACTTCTTCTCCTGAACCGAAAGGCCAGTTGACTCCAAACTTGCTAGGAAGCATCAGGGTGACTTGTAGATCAAAAATAGCTAAAATCGTGCCGATTGGAAATCCAAGATGGCCACCATAGCCGCCATCTTGAAAATCTATTTTTCGCTTCTTCTCCTGAACCGAAAGGCCAATTGACTCCAAACTTGCTAGGAAGCATCAGGATGACTTGTAGATCAAAAATAGCTAAAATCGTGCCAGTCGGAAATCCAAGATGGCCGCCATGGCCGCCATCTTGAAAATCTATTTTTCGCTTCTACTCCTAAACCCAAAAGCCAATTGATTCCAAACTTGGTAGGAGGCATTGGGGTGACTTACAGATTGAAAATAGCTAAAATCGTGCCTATCGGAAATCCAAGATGGCCGCCATGGCAGCCATCTTGAAAATCAATTTTTCGCTTCTTCTCCTGGACCGAAAGGCCAGTTGACTCCAAACTTGGTAGGAAGCATCAAGGTGACTTGTAGATCAAAAAATAGCTAAAATCATGCCGATCATAAAACCAGGATGGGCGCCATGGCAGCCATCTTGAAAATCCTTTCGCTTCTTCTCCTGAACCGAAAGGCCAGTTGACTCGAAACTTGGTAGGAAGCATTTGGGTGACTTGTAGATCAAAAATAGCTAAAATCATGCCGATCGTAAATCCAAGATGGCCGCCATGGCGGCCATCTTGAAAATCTATTTTTCGCTTCTTCTCCTAAACCCAAAAGTCACTTGACTTGAAACTTAGTAGGAAGCATCAGGGTGACTTGTATATCAAATATAGCTAAAATCGTTCTGATCAGAAATCCCAGATGGCCACCATGGCCGCCATCTTGAAAATCTATATTTAGCTTCTTCTCCTGCACCGAAAGGCCAATTGACTCAAAACTTCGTAGGAGACATTGGGGTGACTTGTAGATCAAAAATAGCTAAAATCGTGCCAATCGGATATCCAAGATGTCCGCCATGGCAGCCATCTTGAAAATCTATTTTTCTGCACATCTGCATATCTGCAGTGGCTATGTCACTCAGGTGAGCGACCTGTGGCCCGTGGGCCTCTTGTTAGTCCAAAAATGTTTGAAGTGACCAAAAATTGTAATTTTTTTTAACCTCGCTCGCTCGAAGTTTGTAAAAAATGGATCAGCTTTATCTGAGCAGTCACGATGCAAAAGTTTATGAAATATTTTTACTTCAGTTGTAACTCCTGTTTTGGAACATTTATTTTGGTATTTCTTTACCATGGTGATATAGTGTTATTGTTCAGAGAAAACTGTTTTCTTATTTTATCTTTTTCTAAGTCTGAAAACACTCAGAGCATCCCTACTATCCCTACTTTTCATGATTTAAATTCCTACTTTTGCCCTACTTTTTCAAAAAATTGAGCCCTACTTTATCCCTACTTTTTCACTGGTGGTCACTTGAAAGCCTGTAGGTCACTTGATGTCAGAAACTAGGTCACCAGGCCAAATTAAAGGGGCACATAGCTATCGAACCAAAAACTTATCACCATGGCCTCTCGAAAATGATTTCTGGCGTTCGACTCTTCGGAGGACGAAACGCAACCGACGACTTTTACGTTTAAAGCAAATGAGAACTTCGCGAAATTTTTAGTGATTTCAAGTAAAGAAGACAAACCAATTACTTCACTGTCACCATTCATCATAGAAAAACAGATAGAATCTATTATAGGCACTCCAAAAAATGTAAAAAAATTAAAAAATGGAACTATTTTGGTCGAAACAAACAGAAAATCTCAAACTGATAATCTCTTGAAAATTACAAAATTCTTTAATATTAATGTCACTGTCACTGAACATAAAACACTCAACAGTTGCAAAGGTATTATCCGTGACAGAATGCTAAAACATGAAACTGAAGAAAGTATCACCGAATATCTTAAAACACAAGGAGTAACAGCTTGCAAACGTTTTACAATTAAAAAAGATGGAAACTTTATAGAAACAAATACACTTTTACTAACTTTCAACACAACTTTACCTAAATCACTAAAAAAAATTTACCGAATTATACCGGTTGAAGTCTATATTCCAAATTTTCTGCGGTATTTCAACTGTCAGAGGTTTGGACATCATGAAAACGGCTGTCCTGAATTACCTGGATCAGTATGTGAAAAATGTGATATGGGTGACTTTGACCACCATACAAATGCTTGTAAAAATGAAGCCAAGTGTGTGAACTGTCACAAAAATCATCTATCAAAATCAAATCAGTGTGAAATTTGGAAAAAAGAGAAAGAAATTATGAAAATTAAAGTTACACAAAAAATCACTTATTTGGAAGCCAAAAAAATTCAAGAAAACCAACCTGAAATTACCTTTGCAAAAGTTGTTCAATCCCTAAACACTAAACCTGAAACAAAAGAAACTTCTACCCAGTTAAACGAAAAAGATTATGTCATTAAAGCAAATTCAAAAGTCATTACTCCTTCTCCAAAACCTAAACCTAAACCCGCATCTACTCATCAGTCCAGACCACCAACAAACTCTCAAAACAGTTCACAAACACAGCCGAATAAAGCTAGTGGATCCCAAAGATCCAGATCCAGGAACAGGACAGCTGATCAAAAAGGAAAAAATGGAAAAGAAAAAGATAAAGAACCGAATCCATGCAGTAAAGGGGGATCGGCCGATCTGATCAAGTTGGTCAATCTGTTCGATTCCCTCGACAGCATGGAGTTAGAGATTGACTCCTCCATGCTGTCGCAGTCCCGGAGAAAACAAAAGGATTAAGTTCCTTATTTTAAAATCATCTCTCCATTCATCATGGATAAAAAATCAATTATTCAGTGGAACTGTCGAGGACTCAAAGCAAATTATAACAAAATTTTAATTTTAACAACACTACTTTCTCCGACTGTCTTTTGTCTCCAGGAAACCTTTTTAAAAACTACAGATAATATTAATTTTAAAAATTATAGTTTATATAATCATATCGCAACTGAAAATCAGAAAGCATCAGGAGGATCATCTATCCTTGTAAAATCAAATGTTCCTCATAGACAGATAGATATAAATAGTAATTTACAAGCTGTTGCTGTAAATGTCAGTTTGTCTAAATCCATAACAATTTGTTCTCAATATCTTCCTCCACACTGTAAATTTTCTAAACATGATTTAGAAAATCTTATAAACCAGTTACCTCGTCCTTATTTATTATTAGGTGACTTTAATAGTCACAGCAAACTATGGGGTTGTCTGGATACAAATGACAAAGGAGAAATAATAGAAAATTTTATTACAGAAAATGATTTATGTTTATTTAACGATAAACAACCAACTTATCTTCATTCTCCTACAAGAAATTATTTTGCTTTAGATTTGTCTATATGCTCTCCAAATATTTACTTAGATTTTGTTTGGTCAGTTCTAGATGACCTTCATGGGAGCGATCATTTCCCAATTAAAATTGAAGAAATTGAATCGACAAATGAAGACCATCATTCCCGATGGAATTTGAATAAAGCAAACTGGGAGAATTTTATGAAGCTATGTAATGAAAAATTAAAAAACCTGAAATGTTTAAAACAGCAGATGATATACAAGCTTTTACTGATACATTAATTCATATAGCCGAAAAATGTATTCAGAAGTCCTCGACACGTTCAAAAAGAAATAGACCTTGGTTTAATAACGATGTTAAAAATTCAATAAATAAAAGAAAATCTGCCTTACGAAAGTTCAATAGGCAGCCAACAAAAAGAAAATCTAATCCATGCCAAACAAATGCGAGCAAAAGCTCGCAAGACAATAAAAACGGCTAAAAGAACCTCTGGCAGCAATACGTCTCCAAACTTAACTCTAGAACTCCAGCAAAGAAAATAAGGGACGTGATTCGAAAAATTACTGGCAAGAATAAAAATAAAAAGCATGTCCATATTAAATCAAATGGAAATATATGCTCAACGACTAAAGATATTTCCAATGCCCTAGGAGAGAATTTTCAGAAAAACTCTTCTAGTGCAAATTATTCCGAAAACTTTCAGAACATAAAACAAGAACGAGAGAAAGAGCATTTAAATTTTATGTCACAAAATCATGAAAAATATAATGTACCATTCACAGCTTCAGAATTATTAGATGCTCTTCATAAATCTCATGATACAGCTGCTGGTCCTGATGATATTCATTATCAAATTCTTAAACATTTACCCGATAACGCTTTAGAAACATTATTAGCTCATCTCAGCACGAAGTGCTCATGGTGAGCTATTGTGGTCAGTCAATGTGCGTCGTCCATCATGCGGCATCAACAATTGCTTTAAAAGCCTACTCCTCCTACACCCCTGGGCCAATTGATTCGATACTTGGTAGGAAGCATCAGGGTGACTTGTAGATAAAAAATAGCTAAAATCGTGCCGATCGGAAATCCAAGATGGCCGCCATAGCCACCATCTTGAAAATCTATTTTTCGCTTCTTCTCCTGAACTAAAAGGCCATTTGACTCTAAACTTGCTAGGAAGCATCAGGGTGACTTGTAGATCAAAAATAGCTAAAATTGTGCCAATCGGAAATCCAAGATGGCCGCCAGCTTGAAAATCTATTTTTCTCTTCTTCTCCTGAACCTAAAGGCCAATTGACTCCAAACTTGCTAGGAAGCATCGGGGTGTCTTGTAGATCAAAAATAGCTAAAATCGTGCCGATCGGAAATCCAAGATGGCCACCATGGCCGCCATCTTGAAAATCTATTTTTCTCTTCTTCTCCTGAACCGAAAGGCTAATTGACTCTAAACTTGCTAGGAAGCATCGGGGTGTCTTGTAGATCAAAAATAGCTAAAATCATGCCGATCAGAAATCCAAGATGGCCGCCATGGCCGCCATCTTGAAAATCTATTTTTCGCTTCTTTGCCTGAACGGAAAGTCCAATTGACTCCAAACTTGCTAGGAAGCACCAGGGTGACTTGTAGATCAAAAATAGCTAAAATCATACCGATCGGAAATCCAAGATGGCTGCCATGGCGGCCATCTTGAAAATCTATTTTTCGCTTCTACTCCTAAACGCAAAAGCCAATTGACTCCAAACTTGGTAGGAAGCATTGGGATGACTTATTGATGAAAAATAGCTTAAATAGTGCCTATCGGAAATCCAAGATGGCTGCCAGCCATGGCAGCCATCTTGAAAATCTATTGTTTGCTTCTTCTCCTGAACCGAAAGGCCAGTTGACTCCAAACTTGCTAGGAAGCATCGGGGTGACTTGTAGATCAAAAATAGCTAAAATTGTGCCGATCATAAAACCAGGATATGCGCCATGGCAGCCATCTTGAAAATCTATTTTTCGCTTCTTCTCCTGAACAGAAAGGCCAGTTGACTCTAAACTTGATATAGGAAGGATTTGGGTGACTTGTAGATCAAAAATAGCTAAAATCATGCCGATCATAAATCCAAGATGGCTGCCATGGCGGCTATCTTGAAAATGTATTTTTCGCTTCTTCTCCTAAACCCAAAAGTCACTTGACTCGAAACTTAGTAGGAAGCATCAGGGTGATTTGTAGATCAAATATAGCTAAAATTCTTCTGATCAGAAATCCCAGATGGCCACCATGGCCGCCATCTTGAAAATCTATATTTAGCTTCTTCTCCTGCACTGAAAGGCCAATTGACTCCAAACTTGGTTGGAGACATTGGGGTGACTTGTAGATCAAAAATAGCTAAAATTGTGCCAATCGGATATCCAAGATGGCCATCATGGCAGCCATCTTGAAAATCTATTTATGGCTTCTTCTCCTGAACCGAAAGGCTAGTTGACTCGAAACTTGGTAGGAAGCATTGGGGTGACTCGTAGGTCAAAAATAGCTAAAATCGTGCCGATCGTAAATCCAAGCTGGCCGCCATTTAGAATTTGTTCAAATGATCACGCATCATTGACTGGCATGCCTTATTAGCTCACCTGAGCACTAAGTGCTCACGGTGAGCTATTGTGGTCAGTCAATGTCCGTCGTCCGTCGTGCGTCATGCGGCGTCAACAATTGCTTTAAAAGTCTACTCCTCCTACACCCCTGGGCCAATTGACTTGATACTTGGTAGGAAGCATCGGGGTGACTTGCAGATCAAAAATAGCTAAAATCGTTCCGATCGGAAATCCAAGATGGCCGCCATGGCCGCCATCTTGAAAATCTAGTTTTCGCTTCTACTCCTGAACCGAAAGGCCAATTGACTCCAAACTTGCTAGGAACAATCAGGGTGACTTGTAGATAAAAAATAGCTAAAATCGTGCTGATCGGAAATCCAAGATGGCCGCCATCTTGAAAATCTATTTTTCACTTCTTCTCCTGAACCGAAAGGCCAGTTGACTCCAAACTTGCTAGGAAGCATCAGGGTGACTTGTAGATCAAAAATAGCTAAAATCATGCCGATCGGAAATCCAAGATGGCCGCCATGGCCGCCATCTTGAAAATCTATTTTTCGCTTCTTCTCCTGAACCGAAAGGCCAATTGACTCCAAACTTGCTAGGAAGCATCAGGGTGACTTGTAGATCAAAAGTAGCTAAAATGGTGCCGATTGGAAATCCAAGATGGCCGCCATGGTGGCCATCTTGAAAATCTATTTTTTGCTTCTTCTCTTGAACCGAAAGGCCAATTGACTCCAAACTTGCTAGGAAGCATCAGGATGACTTGTAGATCAAAAGTAGCTAAAATCGTGCCAATAGGAAATCCAAGATGGCTGCCATGGCCGCCATCTTGAAAATCTATTTTTCGCTTCTACTCCTAAACCCAAAAGCCAATTGACTCCAAACTTGGTAGGAGGCATTGGCGTGACTTACAGATTAAAAATAGCTAAAATCTTGCCTATCGGAAATCCAAGATGGCCGCCATGGCCGCCATCTTGAAAATCTATTTTTCGCTTCTTCACCTGAACCGAAAGGCCATCTGACTCCAAACTTGGTAGGAAGCATCGGGGTGACTTGTAGAATAAAAATAGCTAAAATCATGCCGATCATAAAACCAGGATGGGCGCCTTGGCAGCCATCTTGCAAATCTATTTTTCGCTTCTTCTCCTGAACCGAAAGGCCAGTTGACTCGAAACTTGGTAGGAAGCATTTGGGTGACTTGTAGATCAAAAATAGTTAAAATCATGCCGATCGTAAATCCAAGATGGCCGCCATGGCAGCTATCTTGAAAATCTATTTTTCACTTCTTCTCCTAAACCCAAAAGTCACTTGACTCGAAACTTAGTAGGAAGCATCAGGGTGACTTGTAGATCAAATATAGCTAAAATCATTCTGATCAGAAATCCCAGATGGCCACCATGGCCGCCATCTTGTAAATCTATATTTAGCTTCTTCTCCTGCACCGAAAGGCCAATTGACTCCAAACTTGGTAGGAGATATTGGGGTGACTTGTAGATCAAAAATAGCTAAAATCATGCCAATCAGATATCCAAGATGTCCGCCATGGCAGCCAGCTTGAAAATCTATTTCTTGCCTCTTCTCCTGAACTGAAAGGCCATTTGACTCGAAACTTGGTAGGAAGCATTGGGGTGACTCGTAGATCAAAAATAGCTAAAATCGTGCTGATCTTAAATCCAAGCTGGCTGCCATTTAGAGTTTGTTCAAATGATCACGCTCAATTGACTGGCATGCCATATATCTTCTTCTTCAAAATAAAGAACTGCTTAAATGATGATCTTTTCATTAGTTGCGATGACAGGATTGGAAAAATGTTGCAAAACATCTGCATATCTGCTGTGGCTATGTCACTCAGGTGAGCGACCTGTGGCCCGTGGGCCTCTTGTATATATTCTTCTTCAAAATTAAGAACTGCTTAAATGATTATCTTTTCATTAGTTGCGATGACAGGATTGGAAAAATGTTGCATAACATCTGCATATCTGCAGTGGCAATGTCACTCAGGTGAGCGACCCGTAGCCCGTGGGCCCCTTGTTAAATATTTTAAATGATATTTGGATCACTGGAAAATTTCCAAAAGACTGGAGTAAAGCAACAATAATACCTATACCAAAACCAAATAAAGATCACACTGAAGCTACTAACTACAGACCTATTGCTTTGACAAGTTGTTTATGTAAAACAATGGAGAGAATGATTAATGATAGGCTGGTTTGGTTCTTGGAATCAAACCAGCTTATAACAAAATATCAAGCTGTATTCAGAAAAAATAACTGTACAAACGATCATTTGATTCATTTGGAATCTTTTATTCGTGATGCCTTTATTAAAAAAGAACATGTCGTAGCTGTATTTTTTGATCTTGAGAAAGCTTATGATACTACTTGGAAACATGGCATCATGAAAGATTTACATAAATTAGGCCTTAAAGGCCAATTACCACTTTTTATTCATTTTTTTTTATCAGATCGAACATTTAATGTTTGAATAGGTAATACGTTATCGGACATATTTAAACAAGAACAGGGTGTACCACAGGAAAGCATTTTATCACCTACCTTGTTTGGCATTAAAATGAATGACATTGTTAAATGTGTAAAAGACCTTGATTGTTCTCTTTTTGTTGACGATTTTGGAATATTTATTAGGTCGAAAAATATGGAAACCATTGAATTCAAACTACAACGATGTTTAAACAATATAGAAGATTGGGCAACAGAAAATGGTTTCAAATTTTCAAAAACAAAAACTCAGTGCGTTCATTTTTGTCAAATACGTCAGTTACATTTAGATCCTTATCTTACCATATACGGTGGTCCCATTCCAGTCGTCAGTGAAGCGAAATTCCTGGGTCTTTTGTTCGATAACAAATTATCTTTTATCCCACATATCAAAGCTTTAAAAGCTAAATGTTTAAAAGCACTTGATGTTCTTAAAGTTCTCTCCAGCTCCGACTGGGGAGGTGATCGTACTGTTCTTTTAAATCTTTATAGATCTTTAATTCAATCTAAACTGGATTATGGATCCATAGTTTATGGATCCGCAAGAAAATCTTATTTGAAATCTTTGGATACTATTCATCACCAAGGTTTACGTCTAGCTCTAGTGGCTTTTCGTACTTCCCCTGTCGAAAGTTTATACGCTGAATCAAATGAACCATCATTGTATATAAGAAGAGAGAAATTGTCTCGTCAATATGTTACTAAATTAGCCGCCAATCCACGTAATTCAGCTTATGATTGTGTTTTTAACCCTAAATACGAAAGATTTTACAACAACAAACCAACGGCTATTAAACCCCTTGGCCTGAGAATACAACAGTTACTTGAAGAGGCCAATATTAATATTAAAAATGTTCAGCCCTTTTCTTTTCCATCAAAAGAGCCATGGACGTTAAACCCTCTGTAACAGGGAAAATTTGCATGACATTACAATTTACTTAAATTTGAATTTCATTTTAATTTTAGTAAAATATTTCAAGTTTTTCATTGAGACAAAATGTCTCATTCCTAAACAGAAGGCTAAACTATCACAAAGAGCTTTGTACATTCAGTAAACAGATGCACAATAATTTGATTTGTACTAACCAAATAAATAAAACTTGTTTTGCCTTCTTTGTTGCGAAAAGATCAAGCCTTCATTTCATCTAATATTCATAGTAAGTGATTGTGCTAAATATATGCATTATCAGGTTTTTTCCTTACAAAAGATACAAACTAAATAATTCATTCATTGGTATGTGTGAAAATTGTAAGTGTTAATAATAGTAAGTCAATCTTTTATGAGGACAGTATGGTCAAATAATCAAATGTCAAATTCTGCTAACTAAGTCTTGAGTGACAGGTCAAAGTCAAAATACAAACTTTGGTTGGTGCTTAAGATTGGTTGCTAAGCAACACCCAGTTTGACTGGCAAAATCAAAATTAGTAGAGGGCCTTGTCAAGGAGTCTTAATGTTGCACTTGGCCTGAGAAGTCTTTATCATGCAGCCAGTTTGAGAAGTCGAAATTTTGTGTTTGGACTGACAAGTACAGTAGTTCATTTTCTTGAGATTTTGTGGACACTAAAATAATGTAGCTGTACAAGTTTTGAAAAACAGGCAGTGGCCTGTTGGCCATTGCCAAGAACAATTTCCAGATGTGGGAATAAACTGTGAACATTGTATTGTAAATATGTGGAAAAAATACAAAGTAATAATAACAAAAACAATAAAAATATGGAAAGGTTATTTTGGACTTCGATGTTGTCAATTTAAAGAATGGGACTTTGCCTTTGTCATTTAAAGAGAATATATGAAAAACACTGTTACACCTCCAAAGATTATTTTAGACATTCATAAAAATAAAAAATCAGAAGAAGAATCATGTATTTTTAGAAATCAAATCAAATTATAAACATTACCTGTCAATTTATACAGATGGTTCGAAACAAGATGAGAAAGTTGCTTGTTCTGTTATTAGTCCAAATTTTACTGACAGTATCAGGTTACCTGATAATAGCTCCATTTTTACTGCTGAAGCCAAGGCAATTGATATTGCACTTTACCATATCAGAGATCAGTCTGAAAAACAATTCATCATTTATTCAGATTCTCTTTCTGTATTAAAATCCCTTAAAGATTTACACCATAGAACCCATTAATTCAGCAAATTCTTAAAAAATATTATTACCTTTCAGTTTCAAAAGAAATTGTATTTTGTTGGCTTCCCAGCCACGTTAATATTCGTGGAAATGAATTAGCCGATTCAGAAGCCAAATCTGCATTATCCTTAGTGATAACAAATTTCAAAATTCCTCACTCCGACTTTAAATCAAACATCCGTCAATACATTAACAACAAATGTCAGTCTGTTTGGGAAACACAAACTCAAAATAAACTAAATGAAATAAAGCCAAATTTTAACAGCAAATGCACATTCTGTAATTACAGCAGAAAAGAACAAACAAAAATCACCAGATGTAGAATTGGACACACTAGAATTACTCATTCTTATATATTAAAAAATGAACAAGCTCCATTCTGCATTCCTTGTAATGAACCTTTTACAGTCAAACATTTTCTTATCACTTGTGCAGAATTTAATTATATTCGCACAAAGTATTTTAATGTAAAAACTATAAAGGAACTTTTTAATGATATACCAACTAAGAAAATACTCGACTTTCTTAAAGAGATTGGACTTTTTAATAAAATATAATCAGTATTTTTAATAAATTAAAATCATTGATACTTTATCTTTTTAAAATGAATACATCAATCCTAGATATTTTTAATTTCTCATTAAATAAAATCATCATATAATATAAAAATTATTAGATGCTATATGCCCTTTTAGGGTTGAGGGTCTATAAATAAAATATCCATCCATCCATCCATCCATCTTGATGCTCTAGAAGTCACATTTTTGAAGTGATCATCATGAATCTTGCTCAAAATGTTTGTCTTGATGGTTTCTAGGTGACATATATTTCACTGTCCAGTGACTTTCTTAAGGTTTTCCATTTAGGTCAGTTTCTCAGTAATTATTGGTCCTACAGGGTGATATTTGGTACTTGTGAAGTGTTTGTGTTTAGGTCAGTTTCTCAGTAACTATTGCTCCTACTGCCAGTGTTACTTAGTACATGCATACATCTTAGCATGGCCTCTTGAGTGCAGTCATCCATATTTGACCTTGACCTCTATTTCACAATCCATTAGACATGCTACATTGTCTTACTTGTTAATTTAATCATTATGAATTTTGATCAGAATATTTGCCTTGATCAGTTCTAGGTCAGGTTCTCAAAGTGCTATGATTCTCAGGTGAGCGTTACAGGGCCATCATGACCCTCTTGTTTGATTTATTATGACTAAACCAATTCTTGTATATTTCTTTGAAGGAAAAAAAATCATGGAAGATGGAAGGAAGAGTTCAAGCAAAAGTGGAGTTTCTGAAGAATCTGAAAAGCAATCAGACCGTTCAATTTGGGCTAAAGAGGTATCTCATATTGAAGAAGACACTTCAAGAAAACATTCAAGAAGCAGAAGTGGTGATTTAGGAAATGTTTCCAAGACCAGCAGTGACTCTGCAGATAGAGGTGACAAGTCTCCATCTAGAAGACGATCAAGAAGTAAGAGTAAATCTAAAGAGGAAGTGAAGCAGTCTTCAAGTGGAAATCATTCCAGAACCAACAGTGAGTCAAGGTCATCAAGAAGTTCAAGAGAAAAGTGTGGACCAAATGAGTCACCATCAGGAAAAAGTACAAGAGCCAGTAGTGAGTCAAAGGATGACAGTTTGTCAAGCCAGATGTCAAGACATGTCAGTGGATCGAAGATTTCTAGAAGTTTATCTAATGATGACTCCAAAGTTTCTGCTAAAGATAAGAAAGAGGAGAGAAGGCCAATATCTGAAAGGCTTGAATCAGTAAGGATAAACTTGGTTAACTTTATGGAGTATATCATAATGCTCTGCATGCTGGGTAAAAATTGAAACATTTTGAAATATTTTTCTGATTTTTCCCAGAAAATATGGTAATGACATTAAATGCAAATTGTCTCCTAAGGAGATTGTTTGCATGAAATGTTGTAGTTTTATTTTATGGGGAAAAATAAGAAAAAACATTGTCAGTTTGTTGTCTGATAAATTAACTTAGAAAGTTTTAAAAGTTTTAAGAATTTTCATTCTGTTTGTTCATGGCATAATGTCAATCTACCTTTTTGTCCCCCGACCGATAGGTTCAGGGGATATAGCGATCAGCTTGGCGTCCGTCGGTCCGTAGACGCATCCTTGTGCACTCCATAACTTTGATACCCTTAGACATATTTATACCCCCAACATACGAAGTATGGGGGGTTATATAATTTTTGCTTTTCCGTTCGTAAGTAAGTACGTTCGTTCGTCCGTCTTTCCGTCACAGGGTCAAAGTTTTTGCGTTAAAGTTTATAAAACCTCATATTTTGAAAACCCTTTGATGGATTTGCTTCATATTTGGCATGATGGTAGATATAGGTATTAAGTTTTTATCAGCACCATCCCCAAATTTTCATAAAAAAAGTCAAAGTTTTTTGTGTTTAAGTTTATATAGCCAGGGATATTGATGGAAATGAAGGTTGATGGGCCTTAGGCCCATCAACCTAAATTTCCATGGGCCATAAGTGGGCCGGGGGTCTGGGGGCCATAAGTGGGCCGGGGGTCCAGGGGCAACGCCACAGGGAGGGGGGAGGGGGGGGGCAAAAAAAAAAAAAAAACGATTTTAAGGCTTTAAGAACCCTCTGTGTCTCTTCTCCTGGAACTTATCTCAGCTTTCAAAACTGCTTTAAAATTCAAAATTTTAACACAAAAACTTTATTTCACTTGACATTTTCACTTGCTTATCCTAAAATTTGAACAGAATTGTTTTACCTCAGAAGATGTGGATGGAATGGCAAACAGTGAAGGCACTGATCAGACTCCTTTAGGAGCAGCCTGATCTGAGTTTTTTTAGCTCACCTGAGCCAAAAGCTCATGGTGAGCTTTTGTGATCACTCACCGTCCGTCGTCGTTGTCGTCGTCGTCGTTGTCGTCGTCGTCCGGATGTCCGTCAGTCCACAATCTTTAAACAACATCTCCTCCTAAACCACTGGTGGGAATTTGACCAAACTTCACAGGAATGATCCTTGGTTGGTCCTCTTTCAAAGTTGTTCAAATGGTTCTGGTCCGTTGCATATCTAGGTCACAGGAGCTAAAAATAGATTTTTTAATTAAAAACTTAAAAAATCTTCTTGTCTGAAACCACTGGACCGATTTCAATATAATTTTGCAAAAATGTTCCTTTGATGATGCTCTACCAAGATTGTTCAAGCCATTTGGATTTGTCAAAAAACATGGCCGCAAGGGGGCGGGGCTTATTTTCCCTATATATCTATATAGAAAACTTTAAAAATCTTCTTGTCCGAAACCACTGGATCGATTTCAATATAATTTTGCAAAAATGTTCCTTTGGTGATTCTCTACCAAGAATGTTCAAGCCATATGGATTCCTCAAAAAACATGGCCGCCAGGGGGCGGGGCTTATTTTCCCTATATAATCTATATAGAAAACTTTAAAAATCTTCTTGTCCGAAACCACTGGACTGATTTCAATGTAATTTTGCAAAAAAGTTCCTTTGGTGATCCTCTACCAAGGTTGTTCAAGCCATTTGGATTTGTCACAAAACATGGCCGCCAGGGGGCGGGGCTAATTTTCCCTAGATATCTATATAGAAAACTTTAAAAATCTTCTTGTCATAAACCACTCGACCGATTTCCATATAATTTTGCAGAAATCTTCCTTTGGTGATCCTGTACCAAGATTGTTCAAGCCATTTGGATTTGTCGAAAAACATGGCCGCCAGGGGGCGGGGCTTATTTTCACTATATATAGAAAACTTTAAAAATCTTCTTGTCAGAAACCACTGGACTGATTTCAATTTAACATTGCAGAAATGTTTCTTATGTAACCCTCTATCAAGGTTATGCAAGCCATCATGATTCATCAAAAAACAGGGCAGCCAGGGGTCGGGGCTTATTTTCCCTATACAGTTGACTCTCGTTATCTCGACCCCTCTTATCTCGATCCTATCACTTATGTCGAACTGATTTCTAAGTCCCGATTATTTTCCTTATATATTTATTGTATTTCAGCTTCGCGTATGTCGAACTACTTTTATGTCGACACTTCGGCTATTTCGTCCATCATTTTCAGTCCCTGAATATATTTTTCACAGTTTTTACTACCGCGTATCTCGAACTGGGACCATGACGAAGGAAAACAAAATGTAAGATGCGGCGCCGCCCGTCTCTCAGTTAATGACAGTCATAATAGGCCATTGATAAATAAATCAATATTTTAATTTTCCCCTTTGTCCAAGTAATTACAAACAACACAAACAATGTCTAAAATCCGTAATTATGAAATCACGTGCGTGTCGAGTCGGGTTTGACACGCGGCGCTCAACACCGTCTCGTGTCATTGATTTGTAAGATAAAAAGCAGCTCAGAATAGTGTTATGGAAGATTAATCAACAAAGTTTCTTTAATTTATTGTTCAGATATGCTCTTCACTATTGAGTACTGTCCGTCTGAATGATATAGCGTCTTCAAGAAAAGTCAGTGCGCGACAGGTTCCGACTCAGATCAGCCTGTATTGAACAGGCTAGCTAAATCTGAATCTTCGCTTGTTACTCTTTGGTCAGGCGGTGCTCTTTGGTAAGCCCAGATAAGGCTCATGCGTATAATGGAAAATTCGTGGGCGTTCAGGCTGATCCGAGTCTTTGACAGTCGCACAGTCTTCTAATAGGAGTTGTCGTGCACGGCCTCAAATAGACGAATCACACGTGGGTACCGGTGTTAACCCTTCCAACCCTGTAGACTGATACGGATACCCGCACAAATAGTGTAGGTCCAGATGAGACGGCTCATAACGAGCTTTCTCTGCAGGATCTACAGTTTGCTGCGCTGAGAGGGTTCGTTTATGCCAGGGGAGATAATCCAAACTAGCTTACAGCTGCCGCTTTACATTGTAAGCGTTTTATGCAAAAGCGGAAACCAGTCAACTCTTTATCGAGTCGTCTATGCGAAGGGAGCTAATCCAAACCAGTTCATAACGTATAGCTAACACAACCCGGAAACCAGTAATTTATTTATAGCTCACATGGAAATCCAAATTTGCAGGAGTATTAAAAGACAACAAGAGACGTTTGAAATTTACTATTATTAACATTTATTGATGATATTATTCCAAGAGAACCATTGCATCTCCTAAAACAAACAGTAACAATGCAAACTGAAGTACGCGTAAATTATTTAAATTGCCATATACATGTGCCTTCCAACCACGTTTTGGCGAATAGAGAGGCGAACAGTCGTCATACCTAGGACGTCACAATTTGGTTGTCTCGAACTACTGATAACTCGAACATTTTTATCAGGTCCCGTGAAGTTCGAGATAACGAGAGTCGACTGTATATCTATATAGAAAAACTTTAAAAGTCTTCTTTTCAGAAACCACAGGACCGATTTCATTACAACTTGGCAAAAATGTTTCCTTGGTGACCCTCTACCAAAATTGTTCAAGTAATCATGATTTGTCAAAAAACATGGCTGCTAGTGGGTGGGGCTTATTTTCCCTATATATCTATATAGAAAACTAAAAAATCTTGACAGAAACGAATGGACCGATTTCAATATAACTTGGCAGGAATGTTTCCTTGTTGACCCTCTACAAAGGTTGTTCAAGCTGTCATGATCATCAAAAACATGGCCGCTAGGGGGGCAGGGCTTATTTTTCCCTATATGTCTATATAAAAAACTTAAAAATCTGCTCGTAAGAAACCGTTGGACCGAGCTCAATGTAGCTCTGCAAGAATGTTGCTTTTGTGACCCTCTACCAGGATGGTTCAAGCCTTCATGATACGTCAAAAAACTTGGCCTCCAGGGGGCGGGGCTTATTTTCGTTATACATCTGTATAGAAAACTTTAAAATGCTTCTTTTCAAATACCTCCTGACCAATTTCAATAATGCTTTGGTGACCCTCTACCAAGAATGTTCAACCAATCCTGATTTGTTAGAAAACATGCCTGCTAGGGGGTGGGGCTTATTTTCCCTCTATATCTAAATAGAAAACTTTAAAAATCGTCTTGTCAGAAACCACTGAACCGATTTCAGTTTAACTTGGCAGGAATGTTCCTTTGGTTACCCTCTACCAAGTTTGTTCAAGCCGTCATAATTCGTCATGGTTATAAAATTTATACATAAATCTTAGAGCAGTGAACTTGGCTGAAACTTCACCATTAAGTATGCAAACCTGTTTGCTGAGGTGAGCGATATATGACCATCATGGTCCTCTTGTTACTGTTTGCATCTGCCTGTCCAAAAATTTGGAACATTGTGGTATTTAAAATGATTTTTGCTACACGGATTTCTAGGATGAACATTTGCACCCACTGTGACCCAGTGAAGACTCGTGCATTTCAACATCTTGTTGGCTCCCCAATTCGCTGACTTCGGTCTCGGGTGTTGCTGACGACGAATCGGGCGTATCCGTCACTTCTATGTCCTCCGTAGGTGCAGATCGCAACAAAGAAGTAATTGTTCACTGGTTTGGGTCTAGCAGAATTTTTTTCTTCTTCTTTGGCTGCATTTCAAGATTTTCGCCAAACCCCTCGAAAAATTGAAATCGAAAGTAAAAACAGCAAGAAGGAAACGGAAGCAGCACGTGGGCGGGAAGTTAGTTGAATGCAGAACAAGTTACAGCTTTTCCAAAAAGAGGGCCGTTGTAGTGGTACGACGGAGCACCAAAAAATAAGCGGAGCGCGGACAAGCGAGATGATGCGCCGTACTGAATTCGAATGCGCCAAAATCGGCACGGCCAGTGAATTTTCTTGCGCCCTGGCGAATTTCAATGCGCAAATGCGCACCCCAGATTTATCCCTGTATAGCTATATCATCAAGACCTTGAGGAATTCCATATATATTTGACATGTTGGTAGATATCGGCCTAGAGTCTTACTCAGCATGATCCCCACCCCTGGTGTGACCGAGGTCAAGGTCAAGAACTTAGAATTTCCATATAAAAGTAAAAATTTTTGCGTTTAAGTTTATATAGCCTTATCATCAAGACCTTTTGTTAAATTTCATTATCCCCTAACTGAAAGGTTGAGCAGATATAGCTATCAGCAAGGAATCTGTTCGTCTGTCCATCCATCTGTTGAAGCATTCGTTCATACTTTATTTTTGTCTTAGGGTCAAAGTTTTTAGGTTAAAATTTATAAGACCTTATATTATGAAGACCCTTTGATGGATTTCATTCATATTTGGCGTGTCACTTGCAAGAGAGCCAACTCTCACTGTCTTCGTTATGTAGTTATCTCCCCTGAATCCGAAGTCTTGTGCAGGCCATAACTCCCATACTGTTTTGAGATAATTTGATATTTGGTAGGGATGAAGAGGAGGACCAGTAGGCGTGTCGCGTGCAACAGAGACAACTCTCACTTTAACTCTTCATGTAGTTATCTCCCCTGAAGCAGAAATTGTAGCCTAATCCTTGTGTGCTCCATAACTTTGATACCCTTAGACATACTTTGATAATATTAGTAGGAATGTAGAGGAGGTACAGTAGGCATGCAAGAGAGAAAACTCTCACTGCCTTCATTAGATAGTTCTCTCCCCTGAAGCTGAAATCTTGTGCCGGCCATTACTCCCATACTGTTTGAGATAATTTGATAATATTTGGTAGGGATGAAGAGGAGGACCAGTAGGCGTGTCGCATGCAAGAGAGACAACTCTCACTTTATTCCTTATGTAGTTATCTCCCCTGAAACAGAAATTGTACAGTTATCTCCCCTGAAACAGAAATTGTACTCATCCTTGTGTGCTCCATAACTTTGATACCCTTAGACATATTTTGGTAATGTTTGGTAGGAATGAAGAGGAGGACCAGTAGGTGTGTCGCGTGCAAAAGAGACAACTCTGTCTTCCTTATTAGCTCACCTGAGCACGAAGTGCTCATGGTGAGCTATTGTGGTCAGTCAATGTCCGTCGTCCGTCGTGCGGCGTCAACAATTGCTTTAAAAGCCTACTCCTCCTACATTCCTGGGCCAATTGACTCGATACTTGGTAGGAAGCATCAGGGTGACCTATAGATCAAAAATAGCTAAAATCCTGCCGATCGGAAATCCAAGATGGCCACCATGTCTGCCATCTTGAAAATCAATTTTTCGCTTCTTCTCCTGAACCAAAAGGCCAATTGACTCCAAACTTGCTAGGAAGCATCGTGGTGACTTGTAGATCAAAATTAGCTAAAATCGTGCTGATCGGAAATCCAAGATGGAGGCCATGGCCGCCATCTTGAAAATCTATTTTTCGCTTCTTCTCCTGAACCGAAAGGCCAATTGACTCCAAACTTGCTAGGAAGCATCAGGGTGACTTGTAGATCAAAAATAGCTAATATCGTGCCAATCGAAAATCCAAGATGGCCGCGATCTTGAAAATCTATTTTTCGCTTCTTCTCCTGAACCGAAAGGCCAATTGACTCCAAACTTGCTAGGAAGCATTGGGGTGACTTGTAGATCAAAAATAGCTAAAATCGTGCCAATTGGAAATCCAAGATGGCCCCCATGGCAGCCATCTTGAAAATCTATTTTTTGCTTCTTTTCCTGAACCGAAAGGCCAATTGACTCCAAACTTGCTAGGAAGCATCAGGGAGACTTGTAGATAAAAAATAGCTAAAATCATGCCGATTGGAAATCCAAGATGGCCGCCATCTTGAAAATCTTTTTTTCGCTTCTTCTCCTGAACCCAAAAGCCAATTGACTCCAAACCTGGTAGGAAGCATTGGGGTGACTTGTAGATCAAAAATAGCTAAAATCCTGCCGATCGGAAATCCAAGATGGCCGCCATCTTGAAAATCTATTTTTTGCTTCTTCTCCTGAACCGAAAGGCCAATTGACTCCAAACTTGCTACGAAGCATAGGTGTGACATGTAGATCAAAAATAGCTAAAATTGTGCCCTGGCGGCCATCTTGAAAATCTGTTTTTCGCTTCTTCTCCTAACCCCAAATGCTAATTGACTCGAAACTTGGTAGGAAGCATTGGGGTGACTTGTAGATCAAAAGTAGTTAAAATCGTTCCAGTCGGAAATCCAAGATGGCAGCCATGGTCGCCATCTTGAAAATCTATTTTTCTTTTTTTCTCCTGAGCCGAAAAGCCAATTGACTTGAAACTAGGTAGGAAGCATCGGGTTGACTTATAGATTGAAATTGGCTAAAATCGTTCCGATTGGAAATCCAAGATGGTAGCCATCTTGAAAATCTGTTTTTCACTTCTCCTGAACCAAAAGGCTTATTGACTTTAAACTAGGTAGGAAGCATTGGGATGACTTGTAGATATAAAAATAGCTAAAATCGTTCCAGTTGGAAATCCAAGATGGGGGCCATATTGAAAATCTATTTTTCCCTTCTTCTTCTGAACTGAAAAGCCAATTGACTCGAAACTTGATAGGAAGCATCGGAGTGACTTGTACATGAAAAATAGCTCAAATTGTTGCGATAGGGAATCCCAAATTGTGGCTATGGTGGTCATCTTGAAAATCTTGTTTTGAACTTTGTTTATGTTTATTATATTTCCCTGCCACTGTGCTGTTTACATGTATAAAATCATGATTCTTCAGAAACCAATTAGCCAATTTCCTCCAAATTTCTCATTGATCCTACTGTTGAAATGTGATTGAGAGTTTGTTCAAATGATCATGCTCCATTGACTGTCATGCCATATATAATATTCTTCTTCAAAATTAAGAACTGCTTAAAGGTTGATCTTTTCATTAGCTGTGATGACAGGACTGGAAAAATGTTGCATAACATCTGCATAACTGCAGTGGCTATGTCATTCAGGTGAGCGACCTGTGGCCCGAGGGCCTCTTGTATAGTTATCGCTCCTGAAGCCGAAATTTGATTAATTTTTTCTGAACATTCTTGTACGCTCCATCATTCAGTAACAGTCAGAATATCTTCATGCAATTTTATAGGAATATGTATTAGGTCAGGACGACATGTCGTGCAAAAGAATGATTGTTCCCGCTTTCATAGTTTACAAGTTATGCCCCATTGATTAATTTTTCCAAACATGCGTGTACGCTCCATAATTCAGTTTCAGTTCAGAATATCTTCATGCAATTTTATAGGAATATGTATTAGGTCAGGAGGACTTGTCAGGCACAAGAGTGATTGTACCCCCTTTCTTAGTTTCCAAGTTATGCCCCTTTTATTAATTTTTCCAAACATTCTTGTACGCTCCATAATTCAGTAACAGTTCAGAATATCTTCATGCAATTTTATAGGAATATGTATTAGGTCAGGACGATGAGTCCCACACAAGAATAATTGTTCCCCCTTTCTTAATTTCCAAGTTTCGCCCCTTTGATTAATTTTTTCCAAACATTCTTGTACGCGCCATAGCTCAGTAACCGTTAGGGATATCTTCATGCAACTTTATAGGAATATATAATATATTAGGTTACAACGATCACAACTATGATTGTTCCCTCTTTCTTATTTTCCAAGTTGTGCGCCTTTGATTAATTTTTCCAAACATTCTTCTATGCTCCATAATTCAGTAACAGTTAAGAATGTCTTCATGCAATTTTCTAGGAATATGTATTAGGTCAGGAGGACGTGTCACACACAAGAATGATTGTTCCCCCTTTCTTAGTTTCCGAGTTATGCTCCTTTGATTAATTTTTTCCAAATATTCTCGTATGTGCCATAACTCAGTAACCCTTAAGGATATCTTCATGCAACTTTATAGGAATATGTATTAGGTTATGATGATGTATCTTGAATAAGATTGATTGTTCCCTCTTTCTTTTTTTTCAAATTATGCCCCTTTGATTATTTTTAGCTCGCCTGTACGAAGTACAAGGAGAGCTATTGTAGTCACCCCGGTCGTCCGCGTTTGCGTTTGCGTTTTCGTTTGCGTTTGCGTTTGCGTTCCCGTTCCCGTCACACTGCGTTAAAGTTTTTCAAATGCTTATATCTCAACAGTCTCTCCTCACAGAGGCATCAAATTTGGAACTTAGGTACCTTGGAGGGTCTTCTGAGATTCCAAGAGAATAAACCCCTGGGTTCATGGCCCTGGGTGGGGCTAGGGGTCAGAATCTAGGACACCTTTGTAATACTGTGTTAAAGTTTTTCAAATTCTTATATCTTGACTTTCACTCCTCATAGAGCATTCGTATTTAGAATTTGGGTACCTGGAGGAGTCTTCTGAGATTCCAAAAGAACATACCCCTGGGTTCATACCTCAGGGTGGGCCTTGGAGTGGGGCTAGGGGTCAAAATCTAGGACACATTTGTAAAATCTTATATGCCTACAGGTTATAGACACAACTGGTTATACATCAGCTAACTATGTGACATCGGTTTAAGTGTAAGAGAGTGAAGGTCATGGTGACCTACATTTTACGGTCCAGGTCACCTAGATTTCACGGTCCAGTGATTTTGCCTTATATCTTGAATACTATTTGTTGGATAAATGTCACACCTGGGATATTACTTCCATGTGACCCAATGAATGACCAATTACTATATCTAGGTCATTGTGACCTATATTTCATGGTTTCAGTGATTTTGCCTTATATCTTGAATACTATTTGTTGGATAAATGTCACACCTGGGATATTAGTTCCTTGTGACCCGATTATTGACGTCAAAATATATCTCTGTTGGTGTGACCTATATTTCATGGTTCAGTGATTTTGCCTTATATCTTGAATACTATTTGTTGGATAAATGTCACACCTGGGATATTAGTTTCATGTGACCCAATGAATGACCACTTACTATATCTAGGTCATTGTGACCTATATTTCATGCTTCAGTGATTTTGCCTTTTATTTTTATTACTATTTCATGGAGAATTGTCATACCTGGATTATTATATCTATGTAACAAAATGATTTACATACAAATACATCTAGGTCAGTGTGACCTATATTATATGGTTGAATGATTTCGCCATATAACTTGAAAATTATTTCATAGATTATTTCATTTTGAATTTCTTAATGATAAAAATGTTACAATATAAAATGTACCCAGCAGGCGAGCTACGCTGTCCTACGACAGCTCTTGTTTCCAAACATTCTTGTATGCTCCATAATTCAGTAACAGTTCAGAATATCTTCCTGCAATTTTCAGGGTGGGTAATCACGTGGTTTTTGTTATGATACACTGCATGGACAAAATGGTGAAATTTTGATTCTGAGCAGAGATAAGCAGCATTTTCTCTATGTTTGCTTAGGTTTATCCAGAGAGTAACACACCATTTTCCAGCCCATATTTATCCGGAACTAATGATACCAGGATGTCGTCATAAAAATCCATATTTTGAGTAAACACTCTGTCACAAAATTTGAAATGGCGAAGATCGAGACTAAAATACCGGGATAATATGCACGGACGGTAGATAATTTTTATACGCCCGTTTGAAAAACGGGACATATTATATTATGGAGTATGGCGTCCGTCCGTCTGTAAACTTTTTCGTTTCCGGCTAACTCCTCCTACAGTTTACATCCGATCAAGTTGAAACTTGGTATATAGTTAGACCATGATGTGGCGCAGCGTATATTGTTTTGGGGTTACAGTCCACCAAATGTTTGCAGAGTTATGCCCCTTAGAAAATTTTTCATTTCCGGTTAACATCTCCTACATTTTACATCAAATCAGGCTAAAACTTCATATATAGTTAGACCATGATGTGGAGCAGCGCATATTGTTTCGAGGTTACAGTTCACCAAAGATTAGCAGAGTTATGCCCCTTTGAAAATTTCTGTTGACTTTTCGTTTCCGGCTAACTCCTCCTACAGTTTACATCCAATCAAGCTGAAACTTGATTTGTAGTTAGACCATGATGTGGAGCAGCGCATATTGTTTCAAGGTTACAGTCCACCAAATATTAGCAGAGGTATACCCCTTTGAACATTTCTATTAATTTTTGGTTTCTGGCTAAATCCTCCTACAGTTTACATCCAATCAAGCTGAAACTTCATGTACAGTTAGCATGATGTGGTGCAGCGCATATTGTTTCGCGGTTACAGTCCACCAAATATTAGCAGAGTTATGCCGCTTTGAAAATTTCAGTAAACTTTTTGTTTCCGGCTAAATCTTCCTACAGTTTACATCCTATCAAGCTGAAATTTTATCTGTAGTTAGACCATGATGTGGAGTAGCGCATATTGTTTCAAGGTTACAGTCCACTAAATATTAGCAGAGTTAAACCCCATTGAAAATTTCTATTAATTTCTATTAATTTTTTGTTTCCAGCTAAATTCTTTTGTAGTTTACATCCGATCAAGCTGAAACTTTATAAATAGTTACACGATGATGTGGAGCAGCACATATTATTTCAAGGTTACAGTGCACCAAATATTTGCAGGTTTATGCCCCTTTGAAAGTTTTTGTAAATTTTTTGCAGCATATTGTTTAGAGGTAATAGTGTGCAAATTTTATTTTATAATAGGTATATTTTTTGCAAGTTTTGGTCATATGGGCAAGATATTGATTTTTTTTTTTTTTTTTTTTTCTTCTTCTTCTTTTATTAGATTTGCAAGGAAAGGTTGCCATTATTAAATCTTTATGAATACATGATTCTTTTTGGATTTTTTTTTTTTTTTTAATACTCTTCTGAATTGGCTCCCTTGAAGAACAAAAATAAAATCAGTATTAAACAAGTTTAAGGTTTACAAGAAAATTTCTTGCAGCATTTTTTTTTTTTTTTTTTGGTTGTTTAGTTTTGTTTTGTTATTGTTTGGTCCGATATTGAAGTATAGGAAAAACAAATCAGCCAAAGGCTCATATGAGCTTATAATATAGTTGCTTCTGTGGTGTGTCCTCCGTCAGAAAGCATTTCTCCCTAGAAGCAGCAAACTTCTCCCTATTTTCCCAGGAGGGAGAAGTCATTTCTTCCTTAATTCCTGGGCCAGCTTGGTCGCTTAGGTTACAGTTCACCAAATATCAACAGAGATATGCCCCAATGAAATTTTTTTAATTTTTTTTTTTTTTTTTTTTTGTAATTCCACTTACAGTTTATATCCGGAGCACTGAATTATATAGGAGCCAGTTTTTGCGCTACATCTTTTTACTTGCCACGGGCGTATAATGCCCCGCTTTGCGGAGCTCTTGTTGTCTGTTTGAGTGCACGCAGTGTCGTTTGGTCGCAAACCCATCGTCAGATAACACATGGGACAACTAGATACCGAAAATATTGACTTCGTTTACTTAGGACCACTCAGCCCCTGAAAATTTTCGAATTTAAGAAAAGGATAAAATGCACGGACAAAATTTTTGGATAAAATGCACGGACGAACAAAGCAAATTAGATAAGATGCACGGACGGACGATGTTCTTTTGCAAGAAAGCAGTTGTTCTCTGCTGTGTGGGTCCCATGTGCTCAGCAGGCTTATAAGTATTATTGCCACCTTTACAACTTAATAAGCATACTTACAGCTGATGCAGCTGGTATTAAAGGGATGTACATTTCCCAAAATGGGAAACCTCGTGACATTTTATCGGTAATTAGAACTGACTTTAGAGAAAAATAGCACATCTTTCCGTTGGAATTTCATCTCCATCTTAGATTATGCCGGGCTATGGAAATGACTAGCTTATGTTTTCACAACCTTTGTACATATTCCTTAGTCGGCCTCGGTGGCTCAGTTGGATGCGCCGTCCGACTGGAGACCAGGAGGTCGCGGGTTCAACCCCCGCCGAGGTCGGCAACATTCTTTCGTGGAGATTGATCATGAAATATTTTCTACGGTCATTCTCTCCCTTCGGCTGATTCAAGAAGGGCAGTTGTCAGTTTCTGGCGAAAGAATGTGCACAATACTGGTTAACCGCTTAGAGGACTAAGCCTGCCCAGTAAACGTGTGGTTAGGTAAACTGACCGCGCTCGACATGACCCCATTGGGTTGACTGGGCCGTAAAACCTCAACACAAACAAACAAATATATTCCTTAATCAAAATGGTTTCCCACAGACACATGTAGCCTGTTTTTGAATATTGCATAAAGCTGGATATCATATTCAATGAGCCGAAAGTGCGGTAACGTGCAAACCTCGATGCAAATAATTGATGGGTTTTTAAGCAGTAACCATACAGACTCATTAAATGCTCCTTATATACATGTATAAATGAAGAAAAATTATCTTTGTAAGGTAACTGCACTTTGTGTGATCATAATTCATTTAATATAAACACATTTATGCATAGCAGCCCATTAATGTGGCACTGTCAAACAGTGTAGACCCAGATCGCGGCATCTGATTAGGGTTTACACTGGTTGCATTAAATACAGCATTTTTCATAAAACATGGTAGTAATAAAAACTAACCAGACATATTATATAGATATATATTGAAATAGACCACTCCGAAGAGTGAAGTTAGAGGAGTTCATTAGGCATAAATGGGTTAACGAAGAATTAAATAAGTGAAATTCCACTAATCTGCAAAAAATACAAATGACTGCCATATAAAACTTTCCAATTTGTGTACTAGTATATAATAAAAATATTACTTGATTAATCTACAATTCGTGGAACAGTGTTTCTTTTTTGACCTAGTATATTCAGTTCTGCTTAAATGTATGCAAGAGGACATGGGCAGTGTCGCATTTTTTACATACTTCTTATGAACAGACTCAGTAAACCCGGGCATATTCATGTCTTGTGCGATTCCCTTGCTTCCAAAGAATATGAGTTCCAGAGTGTATTTCAAGTTATTTTTATTGCTTCAGATGGCAGAATCCATATCCAATCCACAAATCTGCCAGTATTATTGGAAATAGATGTTATGGGTACTCATTAGAACTGCTTCTTATGCGTACCCACAACACATATTAAAACCTGGTATGAAAACTGTTACGTGATACCCACTCTTATCATGACCTATGGTGCAAGAATTCCTCGAAAGCGTAGAAGCTATGCCGGCAATGAGGCTGTGTCATGCTTGTAGGGGCCAAACCTGCATTCTGGTAATTGTACGGTAACCATACCTAGATGTAAGTGTTTCCTTTAACCATTTCCGGTTTTGAGAAAGGGATTTCATCCCCAAGGACAGGTGCAAATAAACCGTACTCATGTATCAATAAAAAAGCTCTTACTGTTATTGAGAAATGGACTGTAACATTGCAATCACTTTTATATTGAATGCAACATTGAACAAACAAACAGACAGGTCCCTACATCCTTAGAGAAAGCACAGGCTTATACAGAATGAAATAGCAATAAGACTGACAGGAGGACGACATCTAGGTAGGTCTAAATAAGAGTGGGTATTAGGTGAAGAGTTTCCTTAATTCTCGAGGAAAACATATGATGTGGGTACTCACTAAAAGGATCTTGCCGAGGTACTTCTAATGAGTAACGACAACATATTTTTTGTTGAGAAATAACAAAAGTGTAGATACTTTTTGGATGAAAAAAAGCTCCTTATCAAGAGCTATGAGATTCTAGCAAGTAGAGAAAACAACTAAATTTTTTTGCAAGATAAAATCTCATTTAATTGTTATTTATAATTAATTTCACTGGTTCCTGTTATTAGCATCTGACCATAGTAAATAAGCATCACTGTTACTGTTCTTCTATTCTGGTTTGTGATTCTGAAACAGGAAAGGTTCATTCCGTTTTAAATATGCAGATTTGCATAGTCAATACTGAAGTTTCGCGCAAGTACATTTAGACTGCTTTAAGATTTTGTGTAAAGTTGATGTGCAATAAACAAGAGAGCCATAGCGGTCTTATATGGAGTACCAATGCAGTATATGGCAAGCAATGGGGAAAGGAAACTATCAAAGAAGACTTTTTATGGATCATTTCTGTCGTATGACCGCAATCTAAATAGTACTCTTAAATGAAATAATTGTAAATGCATGGATGGACAACAATGAACGGTGACTGATCATAATAGGTCCGCCTTGTCCCTCAAAAACGCAAGACATGGTCCTTTTTTTTTGACTGATGTCCCCTAAACGTCTAAGAGAAATTGATGTCCCTTAAAATTTTCAGTATTTTTCTGTAAATTCGAAGCCCTGAAATTACCCCATATGTTCCCTAAAATATGGGTCAATAGAGACAGAGGTCTCCGTAAATATATTTCTGAAGGAAGACCCTGAATATGGCGCACTTACTTCCATTAAGACAACACTTGTATCACTCAGACATGAATGCCGGGCTTAGGAATTGTTAGAAAGTATCTCACTCCTCCACAGCAAACTGGCATGAATATTGACAGATACTTTTTGCAGTCGTTTATATATATATATATATATATATATATATATATATATATATATATATATATATATATATATATATAAAATGAAACAAAACTCTGATGAGTTTATCTGTACGATTCCACCATGAATGCTTGGCTTGAAGATTGTAAGAAAGTACCACAGGATACTGGCATGAAGATTGACAGATACGTGCACTTTTTATTGATATTGATATATGTTTAAACTAGAGTTTACAATGTTTAAACTAGAGTTGAAAAATTTACAGAGCTACATGTATATATAAACTTTTAAATTACTACATACATTTTTGGGTGACACTAAACACTACAAATCACCACAAAACACCACAAAACACTACAAAACACCACAAAACACACCACAAACCACCACAAAACACCAAAAACCACCACAAAACACACCACAAACCACTACAAAACACCATAAACCACCACAAATTACAATAGGCTACCACAAAACACATAAAGATAATTTAAACAATCATCTGTATCCATCATTCGGCCAAGAAGAACATATACAGCAATACCTGAAAATATCAATTTCCGCTGATTCAAGACGGGCAATCCGTTTCTGACGAAAATATGCACTGAAATTACTGGTTTCTTACCCTGGAAAAGTGTTGTTAGGTAAACTGACCATCCTGACAGGACCTTTGCTGTTTACTGGGATGTAAAACATAAACTCAAAGAAAATTTCAGTGTTCGCCCTGTGTTTACCACAAAGCTGATGGAGAATATATGTGGTGCTGTTTTTTTTTGTTGTTTTTTTTTTTTCCAATATATCTAGAAACACATATTTGGGAGTTATGTTTTAACATGATACAAAAATATATCAAGCCAAACAAGGAAGTCCTGCTATCAAAAACCTTTTCCAGCCAAGGCACCAAGAAGAAGAAAAACATACAAAGATAAAGGAACTTGAACAATCAGAGCTCAATACCTCTCCTGAACATCAGAAGGGTGAAGAAGTATACATACTTAAAATGATCCTAATGACCTCAGTATCACAGCAAGTTGTCACCTTTGCATTTTACTTAGGATAAAATTGCCAGATTAGGCTGCTCCTGATCTAGGTATTCACTGTTAGCAATGCCATTTACAAGTTAGACACATTTATTTAATGTGGTATCATTCTATTCAACTTCCTTCCTTCCTTCCTTCCTTCCTTCATTCATTCGTTCATTCATTCCATTCCTTCCTTCATTTTGAGCCCTGCCCAAGGAGTTTAAAATAGAGGAATATATAAACGGAGGAATATATTAGGTTACTATAGTGGTATAGGTTAATGCCATCAGACAGTACTTGCAGTAGTGACGTAAAAGTGATAATCAAGCATTTCTGAAAGGTTCTTTTCCAAATGCCTGTCAAACAGCATTTTTGGCCGAATGATGGATCCAGATGATTGTTTAAAGGTCGTCTTTATGTGTTTTGTGGTAGTTGATTGTGTTTTGTGGTGTTTTGTGGTGGTTTGTAGTGTTTAGTGTCACCCTACATTTTTCCCCGAATATGAGTTTCATTTAATCATCATCTGTACACCACAATGAATGCTGCGCTGGAAGATTGTTACGTACATATTAAATCACTCCTCCACAACAAACTGGCATAAAGATTGACAGATACATGTACTTTTTGTAGATATGTACTTTAAATTTGTAAAATTTACATAGCTACTTGTACATATATACATTTAAAATATTCGAGACTAACTACATATATACGTTTATTCCCGATTATGAGTTTCACTTAACCATCATCTGTACTACTCCACCATGAATGCTGGGCTTGAAGACTAGTAACTCACTCCTCCACAACAAAATGGCATGGAGATTGACAGATACTTCTTGCAGACATTTAAAAATGTAAAATTTACAGAGCTGGGCATGTTTAAAAAAATGTAACCAAAGCCTTTTAGACCTTTTGAAGGAAAAACATGTAGGGATTTCTTAATGCATTACTATTGTTAAGATGAATTACACTGACCTTAAGATAGCTGCCAATTTTTATTGCGTTCCATAAAGTATTAAAACAAAATTTTGCAGTACTCTGTGTCGCGCCACGCAAAACTTACAGAGTCGGTGAACTGTGAAATATAGATCAAGATCTAATACGGATGCTGCGATCTGAGTTATATTTACTTTTACCAAATGGTGGACCGCATATACCCTTCTGAGCTGCAATTGAATAGAGTCAATTCTTTCGATACCGAGCACCTTTTTTGGATTTGATATATATGTATATCTAATGGTACAGTTTCCACCAAAATTTATGATAAACGGGGCGATTTCGATTTTGATATAATCAGTTTCACTTTTCTAGATGGCGATGTCCCCGACGTACCGCATATGGGGTATACATTTCTCAACTTATTAGATTCGCCAGGGCTTCTTAAATCTTAGTGGCTTTAACTGCGGTAATAAAGCCCTTACAGCCAAACTTCTTAGGCAGGGCTATCGTAATTTTAAACTTCGTCAGGCTTTTTCGAAATTTTATTGCAGACACAGTACCTTAGTAGAAAAATATGACGTCAGTCTGAAAACATTTTTGCAACAAGGTACATCAAAACCAGAATTTTACGGTGACTTAATTTGATTTTTATGTTTTCACTTTGATGCATTGACTGAGTTGGGAGCCTTTGTGCGAACCGAATTTTTATGTATTTCTGTATTAAGAGTTGCATCGTGACCAAGGGTGAGGTTGGCTAGCTGTAAAAGTGCTTTAACCCCGCCCCCCCCTACCCCCGATGGTTTACTCTACTGACCGTTCTAAGGCGGTGGTCCCGGTGTTAGTCTTACTCTTTGTTGCTTTGTGGTTTATTCTACGAGGCGGTTTGTTTTATGTCTTACTTTGTGTCATTTTGTTCTTGTGTTTTTCAGTCCTTTTAGCATTGCGATTACCTTGCTTGGGGAATAGAGAGCTAATCTTAGTGCTTTTCGTACGTTTGTTCGATTTGTACTTGTTTGGATTTGTCGGTTTCCTCTTCCTTAGTAGAGTAAGTAGAGTAAACCACCAGGGATGGGGGGGGGGAGGGGGGGGGGGGGGTGTTGGTTAAAGCACTTTTACAGCTAGCCAACTTCACCATGGTTCCCGATACTACTCTTAATACAGAAGTACATAAAAATTCGGTTCGCATAAAGGCTCCCAAATCAGTCAATGCATCAAAGCGAAAACATAAAAATCGAATTAATCACTATAATAAACAAAGACAAGTACTTATGGCTAATTCTGTGGTATGCCAGAGTAAATGAAAACCAATAGTTGAACCATGGCGGGCCAAGCCAAAGACATATCGTCAAGCCCCAACCTACTGGTTAAAGTTTTATGAAGAGGCCGTTCGAACCACAGTCGTGCAATTAAAGAGAGAAGCAGAGCCATCAACAATGATTGGGTTGACAACTAGGCATGCAGTCTGCCGCATAATATCCAGGCTATAGCCAATTCTTTTATAACGGTTAATAAGTTTTCTGAATTGCTCCGAAAAGTTAGATTTCCCTACAATGTTTTCTAAATCTGTACACTAAGTCACAGTAAAATTCTGGATCCGATATACCTTGTTGCAGAAGTGTTTTTAGACTGACGCTATATTTTTCTACCAAGGCATTGTGTCTGTGATAAAATTTCGAAAACGCCTTACGAAATTTAAAATAAGGATAGCCCTGCTTAAGAAGTTTGGCAGTAAGGGCTTTAATACGGTAGTTAAAGTCACTAAGAGTTGAAGAAGCTCTGGCGAATCTAATAAGTTGAGATATGTATACCCCATATGAGGTACGCCGGGGGACATCGCCATCCAAAAAAGGGAAATTGACTATATTTGTCCCGTTTATCATAAATTTTGGTGGAAACTGTACCATTAGATATACATAGATTCAAATCCAAAAAAGGTGCCTCGGTTGCTCTATTTAATTGGAGTTCTTTAGGGTATATGCGGTCCACCATTTGGTCAAAGTAAATATTGTAAAATATTTAATAAATCATCAAGGTATCTTGAAGTTGAATTGAAAGCCTCAATGATGTCAGCCTGATTTTCTCGTGAGAGAGACTTCATGAAATCTCTCTCATAACAAAAAAGAAACAATGCACATCAATATTCAAGAATTTTATTGGTATAGTAAGAATATCCAAATTATAGCTTGCTACACTAATTTTTGTCTATAATTTTTTATTTATGACCTTCAATTCTATTTAAAAACATGGCACATTATGTAGTTGAGCACAAAGTCTTTCTGTTAAATGTTTAATCTATGTAACATAAAATGTTATTTCTGATGAAACAATATTGGTACAAGCATTGTCTTATAGCAAGAAGTGCATGTATTTAGTACCAGAATAGCGTTTACATGTAGTCCTGATCAAAACAAAATGTTTATCACTTGTCATTGACAGCTGAGCATATTGAGAGTCTGTCTCTATAAAACAACATGCACTGGTGGCAAATAGCATGCTAGTAATCAGGAATTTAGTATTTACATCAAATTGTTTCCATTGTTTTGAGGGTAACGTTGGTAACATGGCTGTTACATGCAAATGCCCTCATGGCCAGAGGGCTAACACGTCATTTTTTTAGCTCACCTGAGCTCTACTCAGGATGAGCTATTGTGATCACTTTTCGTCCGTCGTCTGTCCGTCCGGGCGTCTGTCCGTTATCATTTTCAAACGACTTCTCCTCTGAAGCCGCTGAGCCAATTTTGCTCAAATTTCATATGGAGCCTCCTTAGGGTGGGGGAACAAAAAATTGCTAAAATGGTCGCGGTCCGTTGACCAAGATGGCCGCCACACCCATATATGGTAAAAACCTTTAAAAATCTTCTCCTCCAGAACCGAGAATGCCTTGGGGCTGAACCTTTGCAGGAATCATCAGGGACGGGAGGTCTACCAAAATTGCTATAAGAATTGTCGTACGTTGACGTTTGACCTTTTTACGGCAATGTCAAGTTTGCTTCCCTATGCATTTATATGGGAAAAACATTTAAAAATCTTCTTCTCCAAAACCGAGCATGCCTTATGGCTGAATCTTTGCATATATCTTCGGGAACAGGAGGGCTACCAAAATTGCTAAAATAATGGTCGTACATTGACATTTGACCTTTTTACAGTAAGGTCAATTTTGCTTCCTTATGCATTTGTATGGGAAAAATGTTCAGAATTTCAAACAACTTCTCCTCTGGAGCCTCTAGGCCAATTTTACTCAAATTTCATATGGAGCCTCCTTAGATAGGGGGAACAAAAAATTGCTAAAATGGTCACGGTTCGTTGACCAAGATAGCCGCCATGCCCATATAATTATGGTAAAAACCTTTAAAAATCTTCTTCCCTAGAACCGAGAATGCTTTGGGGCTGAATGTTTGCATAAATCATCGGGGACAGGGGGTCTACCAAAATTGCTAAAATAATGGTCATACATTGACATTTGACCTTTTTACGGCAAGGTCAAGTTTGCTTCATTATTCATTTGTATGGGAAAAAACATTTAAAAATCTTATTCTCCAAAACCGAGGATGGCTTGTGGCTGAATCTTTGCATATATCATCTGGAACAGTTGGTCTACCAAAGTTGCTAAAATAATTGTCATACATTGACATTTAACCTTTTTACGGTGAGGTCAAGTTTGCTTCTGTATGCATTTGTATGGGCCCCATACATTTGTATGGAAAAAATGTTGATAATTTCAAATGGCTTTTCCTCTGAAGCCTCCGGGCCAGTGTTGCTCAAATTTTATGCGGAGCCTCCGTGGGCAGGAGAATGAAAGATTGCTAAAATGGGTATGGTCTATTGATCAAAATGGCTGCCATGCCCATATATGGTAAAAACCTTTAAAAATCTTCTTCTCCATAACCAAATAAGCCCTGGGTCCTAATCTTTGCACAAATTATGGGGGACAGATCTACCAAAATTGCTAAAATGATGGATCTGTGTTGACATTTGACCTTTTTACCTCCAAGGTCAAATTTGCTTCCCCTTCCCTATTTGTATGGGCCATATACATTTATATTGAAAGTATCGAAGTGACTTGTAGATCAACGGTAGTTAAAATTGTTCTGATTGGAAATCTAAGATGGCCATCATCTGGTTTATATTTATAATATTTCCCTGCCACTGTGCTGTTTACATGTATAAAATCATGATTCTTCAGAAACCACTTAGCCAATTTACACCAAATTTCACATTGATCCTTCTGTTGAAATGTGATTGATAGTTTATTCAAATGATCATGCTCCATTGACTGTCAGGCCCATGTATTCTTCTTCAAAACTAAGAACTGCTCAAATGATGATATTTTTATTAGTTGCGATGATAGGATTGGAAAAATGTTGCATAACATCTGCATGTCTGCAGTGGCTATGTCACTCAGGTGAGCGAACCGTGGCCCGTGGGCCTCTTGTTTCTTATTAGCTCACCTGAGCACATAGTGCTCATGGTGAGCTATTGTGGTCAGTGAATGTCCGTCGTCTATCATCTGTCGTCATTCGTGCGGCGTCAACAATTGCTTTAAAAGCCTACTCCTCCTACACCCCTGGGCCAATTGACTTGATACTTGGTAGGAAGCATCGGGGTGACATGTAGATCAAAAATAGCTAAAATCGTTCCGATTGGTAATCCAAGATGGCCGCCATGGCCCCCATCTTGAAAATCTATTTTTCGCATCTTCTCCTGAACCGAAAGGCCAATTGACTCCAAACTTGCTAGGAAGCATCAGGGTGACTTGTAGATCAAAAATAGCTAAAATCATGCCGATCGGAAATCCAAGATGGCCGCCATCTTGAAAATCTATTTTTCGCTTCTTCTCTTGAACGGAAAGGCCAAGGCCAATTGACTCCAAACTTGCTAGGAAGCATCAGAGTGACTTGTAGATCAAAAGTAGCTAAAAATCCATGCTGATCGGAAATCCAAGATGGCCGCCATCTTGAAAATCTATTTTTCCCTTCTTCTCCTGAACCGAAAGGCCAATTGACTCCAAACTTGCTAGGAAGCATCAGGGTGACTTGTAGATCAAAAATAGCTAAAATCATGCCAATCGGAAATCCAAGATGGCCACCATGGCCGCCATCTTGAAAATCTATTTTTCGCTTCTACTCCTAAACCCAAAAGCCAATTGACTCCAAACTTGCTAGGAAGCATCGGGGTGACTTGTAGATCAAAAATAGCTAAAATCGTGCCAATCGTAAAACCAGGATGGGCGCCATGGCAGTCATCTTGAAAATCTATTTTTCGCTTCTTCTCCTGAACCGAAAGGCCAGATGACTCGAAACTTGGTAGGAAGCATTTGGGTGACTTGTAGATCAAAAATAGCTAAAATCATGAACTTCATGATAGTGCAGTTTTAGTTTGTAAATCCAAGATGGCCGCCATCGTGGCTATCTTCTATTTTTCGCTTCTTCTCCTACACCCAAAAGTCACTTGACTCGAAACTGAGTAGGAAGCATCAGGGTGACTTGTAGATCAAATATAGCTAAAATCATTTTGATCCGAAATCCCAGATGGCCATTATGGCCGCCATCTTGAAAATCCATATTTAGCTTCTTTTGCACTGAAAGACCAATTTACTCCAAACTTGGTAGGAGACATTGGGGTGACTTGTAGATCAAAAATAGCTAAAATCATGCCAATCGGATATCCAAGGTGGCCGCCATGGCAGCCATCTTGAAAATCTATTTGTCGCTTCTTCTCCTGAACCGAAAGGCCAATTGGCTTGAAACTTGGTAGGAAGCATTGGGGTGACTCGTAGATCAAAATTAGCTAAAATCGTGCCGATCGTAAATCCAAGCTGGCCGCCATTTAGAGTTTGTTCAAATAATCACGCTCCATTAACTGGCATGCCATATATATTCTTCTTCAAAATTAAGAACTGCTTAAATGATGATCTTTTCATTAGTTGCGATGACAGGATTGGAAAAATGTTGCATAACATCTTCATATCTGCAGTGGCTATGACACTCAGGTGAGCGACCCGTGGCCCGTGGGCCTCTTGTATAATGTAGTTTTAGAAAATTATAGTGTATAAAATTCCCCCTGGGGGTGAGGGAGTGGGTCTATGGCCGGCTCAAGGTCTAACGCTCCCGGTGTTAGTCTTACTCTTTGTTGCTTTGTGGTTTATTCTACGAGGTGATTAGTTTTAAGTATTGCCTTGTGTTATTTTGTTCTTGTGTTTTTCAGTCCTTTGAGCATTGCAATTACCTCACTTAGGGAAGAGAGAGCGAGCTAATCTTAGTGGTTTTCGTACGTTTGTTCGATTTGCGCTTGTTTGGTTTTGTCTGTTTCCTCTGCCTCTTGGTTTCTGGGAAGGGCTGCGGATTGTGATTGTGACACTCCCTGGACTTTTCTCTTACCTTTTTTTTTGTCATTACTGAGTGTACACTTATACCAACTATCAACAATGTAGCCTTTATAAACCATAGTTCTTTGAAAATGAACTTGAACATTATGGTTGCAGTTAGGGTTGACGCAAATGTTGACGGCTGATAGCGTGTTAAAAAGTGGAAGAGTCGATATATTGTTGTCTGATTTGGACTGAGTAATTATGACCAAATGACACAGGGTAATTGTTTGATTTAAGCTTGTCTGAGGACAGGAGAGTGTTGACCTGTTTGTCACGCAGGCTTATCTCTGTTTTAAGGGCTTTAATTTCTTCATTTTTTCTGATTTATTTGAGGATCCATGGCTTCGGTTTTAAGTTTTCTTAACGCTCCTTCAGCTGCGTCCGAGACGCGCTTAGCCATTGATTTTTAAATACTCAACGTTATTGTTTTCTTAATGCTTGGTTTCAGAGAATTTTGGAGGGCTCGAGCAACTTCTTGGACCGTTTTGGGATCTTGGAATCCTATCCTAATCCTCTGACAGAGGAAATGTATTTTTGGGGTCTGATTCTTCATGAAGATCAGGCAGGTACCTAGCATCACCAGACACACGAGTTGTGACCCTGAACAACTTTAGTCAATTAATCCACACTGCTCCATCAATAATGACTCGTATAAGCACAAGAGCTTATGCTACAATTGATTAAAAAAAAAAAAAAAAATTGTATTTTATACAAAATCTTCTTTACTGAACGTGGGTCGTCCAACAAGTTGTAAGCAATAATGAAAGACCCCGTGATAAAGATACATCGCATGTAAAAATTCTTATTTGACAAGAAATTCTGGCATATTATCTATTTCATGAATTTGAGTGATAGCAGATTCAATTGTTGTCATGGCTAATTCCGAGTATTTCAGTTGGCAAGGTTGCTCGTTTGCGAGATGCATGGATACGAAATCCGTTCATTCAGCCGTGAAAGAAAAACTGCTTTTTTGCAAAATGTCATCGTCCGTGCATCTTATCTAATTTGCTTTGTTGGTTCATGCATTTTATCCAATTATTTTGTCCGTGCATTTTATGCTTATTTTAAATTTGTAAATTTTCAGTGGCTGAGTGGTCCTAAGAAAACGAAGTGGATATTTTCGGTTTGTTTTCGGTATCTAGTTTTCCAGATTTGTTACCTGACGACGGATTTGCGATAAAACGACACAGTGTGCGCTCAAACAGACAAAAATTATCTGCCGTCCCTGCATATTATCCCGGTATTTTAGTCTCGATCTTCGCCACTTCAAATTTTGTGACAGAGTGTTTACTTAAAGTACGGATTTTTATGACGATATCCTGGTATCATTAGTTCTGGATAAATATGGGCTGGAAAATGGTGTGTTACTCTCTGGATAAAACTAAGCGAACATAGAGAAAATGCTGCGTATCTCCGCTCAGAATCAAAATTTCGCCATTTTGTCTGTGCAGTGTATCATAACAAAAACCACGTGATTACCCACCCTGATTTTATAGGAATATGTATTAGGTCAGGACAATGTGATGCACACAAGAATGATTGTTCCCCCCTTTCTTACTTTCCAAGTTATGCCCCTTTGATTTTGCCAGAATTCTTGTATGCGACATAACTCAGTAACCGTTAGGGATATCTTCATGCAACTTTATAAGAATATGTATTAGGTCACAAGGACGTGTGGCACAAAAGAATGATCGTTCCCCCTTTCTTGGTTTCCAAGTTATGCCCCTTTGATTAATTTTTTTCAAGCACTCTTGTATGCTCCATAACTTGGTAACAGTTAGGGATATCTTCATGCAACTTTATAGGAATGTGTATTAGGTTAGGACCACGTGTTATGTATAATAATGGTTGCTTTCGGCTACTTTCTCTCAGAGTTATGTCCCTTTGAATGTTTTTTATGCTAATTTCGATACAAATCTTGTGCATGCCATAACTTGATAAACAATAGGAAAATATTGATGAAACTTTATAACAGTGTGTATATGCCCATTTTTAAAATGGTGGACATATTATAGCATGGTGCTGTCTGTCCAGCCATCCATCCGTCTGTCGGTTCGTATGTCCATAAACATTCTTGTACGCGCCATAATTCAGTTACCCTTGAGGATACCTTCATGTAAATTTATAGGAATATGTATAAGGTCAGGACAACTTGTCACATACAAGAATGATTGCTCTCCCTTTCTTAGTTTCCAAATTATGCCCCTTTGATTTTTTTTTTTCAAACATTCTTGTATATGCCATATCTCTAACCTTTGGGGATATGGTCATGTAATTTTATAGGAATGTGTATTAGGTCTGGTTGACGTGTCGTGTGCAAGAATAATTGCTCCCCCTTTCTTACTTTGCAAGTTTTTCCCCTTTGATTAAATTTTTCTAAACATTCTTGTTTGCTGTAACACAATAACCATTTGGGATATCTTCATGCAATTTTATAGGAATGTGTATTAGGTCAGGAGGATATGTCATGTACAAGAATAATTGCTCCCCCTTTCTTACTTTCCAAGTTTTGCCCCTTTGATTAATTTTTTCTAAACATTCTTTGAAACTTAGTAAACATTGGGGGTATCTTCATGCAATTTTATAGGAATGTGTATTAGGTCAGGACAACAAGGACGTGATGCGTACAAGAATGATTGCTTCCCCTTTCTTATACGCCCGTTTGAAAAACGGGACTTATTATGTTACGGGGTATGGCGTCCGTTCGTCCATCCGTAAACTTTTTCGTTTCCGGCTAACTCCTCCTACAGTTTACATCCGATCAAGCTGAAACTTGGTATATAGTTAGACCATGATGTGTCGCAGCGCATATTGTTTCGGGGTTACAGTCCACCAAATGTTTGCAGAGTTATGCCTCTTAGAAAATTTCTGTAAACTTTTCATTTCCGGTTAATTCCTCCTACATTTTACATACAATCAAGCTGAAACTTCATATATAGTTAGACCATGATGTGGAGCAGTGCATATTGTTTTGAGGTTACAGTCCACCAAATATTAGCAGAGTTATGCCCCTTTGAAAATTTCAGTTGACTTCTCCTTCCCAGCTAACTCCTCCTACAGTTTACATCCGATCAAGCTGAAACTTGATTTGTAGTTAGACCATGATGTGGAGCAGCGTATTTTATTTCAAAGTTACAGTCCACCAAATATTAGCAGAGTTTTACCCCTTTGAAGATTTCTATTAATTTTTCGCTTCTGGCTAAATCCTCCTACAGTTTACATCCAATCAAGCTGAAACTTCATGTACAGTTAGACCATGATGTGGTGCAGCGCATATTTGTTTCGCGGTTACAGTCCACCAAATATTAGCAGAGTTATGCCCCGTTGAAAATTTCAGTAAACTTTTTGTTTCCGGCTAAATCCTCCTACAGTTTACATCCTATCAAGCTGAAATTTTATTTGCAGTGTGACCATGATGTGGAGTAGCGCATATTGTTTCAAGGTTACAGTCCACCAAATATTAGCAGAGTTAAACCCCGTTGAAAATTTCTATTAATTTCTATTAATTGTTTGGTTTCCGGCTAAATCCTTCTATAGTTTACATCTGATCAAGCTGAAACTTCATAAATAGTTACAGGATGATGTGGAGCAGCACATATTATTTCAAGGTTACAGTAAACCAAATATTTGCAGATTTATGCCCCATTGAAAGTTTTTGTAAACTTTTCGCAGCATATTGTTTAGAGGTAATAGTGTGCAAATTGTATTTTATAACAGGTATATTTTTTGCAAATAACTAAAGTTTTGGTCATATGGGCAAGATATTGATTGATTTTTTTTTTCTTCTTTTATTAGCTCACCTGAGCATAAGCTCAGGGTGAGCTATTGTCATCACCCTATGTCCGTTGTCCGTCGTCCGTCCGTCATCAACAATTAGTTTGTTAACACTCTAGAGGTCACAGTTTTGACCCAATCTTGATGAAACTTGGTCAGAATGTTTGCCTCTATGAAATCTAGGTCAGGTTCGATACGGAGTTCTTTGGGGTCAAAAACTAGGTCACCAGGTCAAATCAAAGGAAAAACTTGTTAACACTCTAGAGGTCATAGTTTTGACCCAATCTTGATGAAACTTGCTCAAAATGTTTGCCTCTATTAAATCTAGGTCAAGTTCGAAACTGGGTCACTTGGGGTCAAAAACTAGGTCACCAGGCCAGATCAGCAGAAAACATTGTTAACACTCTAGCGGTCACATTTTTGAAGCAATCACCATGAATCTTGCTCAAAATGTTTGTCTTGATGATTTCTAGGTCAATTTCGAAACTGGGTCACTTGGAGTCAAAAACTAGGTCACCGGGCCAGATCAGCAGAAAACCTTGTTAACACTCTAGTGGTCATTTTTTTCAAGTAATCATCATGAATCTTGCTCAACATGTTTGTCTTGATGATTTCTAGGTCAAGTTTGAAACTGGGTCACTTGGGGTCAAAAACTAGGTCACCTGGCCAAATCAGCAGAAAACCTTGTTAACACTCTACCGGTCACATTTTTGAAGCAATCGGCATGAATCTTGCTCAATGTTTGTCTTGATGATTTCTAGGTCAGGCTTGAAACTGGGTCACATGGGTTCAAAAACTAGGTGACCTGGCCAAATCAAAGGAAAACCTTGTTGATGATCTAGAGGCCACATTTTTTAAGTGATTATCAGGAATCTTGCTCAAAATGTTTGTCTTGATGATTTCAAGGTGATGTATAGTTTTCTGTCCAGTGACTCTCTCAAGTTTTTCCATTTAGGTCAGTTTCTCAGTAATTATTGGTCCTACAGAGTGATATTTGGTACTTGTGAAGTGTTTGTGTTTAGGTCAGTTTCTCAGTAACTATTGCTTCTACAGCCAGTGATACTTAGTACATGCAGACATCTTAGCATGGCCTCTTGAGTGCAGTCATCCATATTTGACCTTGATCTTTATTTCACAGTCCATTAGACATGCTACATTGTCTTACTTGTTAATATAATCATTTTGAACTTTGATCAGAATGTTTGCCTTGATCAGTTCTAGATCAGGCTCTCAAAGTGCTATGTTGCTCAGGTGAGCGTTACAGGGCCATCATGGCCCTCATGTTAGATTTGCAAGGAAAGGTTGCCATTATTAAATCTTTATGAATACATAATTCTTTTTGGATTTTTTTTTAATACTCTTCTGATTTTGCTCCCTTGAAGAACAAAAATAAAATCAGTATTAAACAAGTTAAAGGTTTACAAAAAAATTTCTTGCAGCATTTTTTTTTCTTTTTTTTTTTGGTTGTTTATTTTTGTTTTGTTATTGTTTGGTCCGATATAAAAGTATAGGAAAAACAAATCAGCCAAAGGCTCATATGAGTTTATAATATAGTCATGCTTCTGTGGTGTGTCCTCCGTCAGAAAGCACTTCTCCCTAGAAGAAGCAAATTTCTCCCTATTTTCCCAGGAGGGAGAAGTCACTTCTTCCTTAATTCCTGGGCCAGCTTGGTCGCTTAGGTTACAGTTCACCAAATATCAGCAGAGATATGCCCCAATGAAATTTTTTAATTTTTTTTTTTTTTTTTTGTTATTCCGCTTAAAGTTTATATCCGGAGCACTGAATTATACAGGAGCCAGTTTTTGTGCTACATCTTTTTACTTGCCACGGGCGTATAATGCCCCGCTTGGCGGAGCTCTTGTTAGTTTCCAGTTATGCCCCTTTGATTAATTTTTCCAAACATTCTTGTATGCACCAAAACTCAATAACCAGTGTGGATACTTTCATACAGTTTTATATGAATTATACCAATGTGTCTTAGGTCAGGACGACATATCAAATGTAATAGCAAACGGGCATGGAATGCGCAGATTGCGAAGCTCTTGTTCTGTAATGTTTTGTTTTATAAGTCTGTAAAACAATGTTAAACACAAGGATCACTTTAGTACAGTTCAGTTTTACCATACTTTGGCATTTGAATTTCACCTTATTTCTCAAGCCTTTATATGATTTTGTATGAGCCTGCTTTGAGAGTATTCAAATGGAATGTGAAGTTCAGTTTTTCAGGGTAGGAAATGAGAAAAACTAAAGTGTTAAGTGTGCAGTTGATGGTTATCTGATTTTCTCTCTCTCCAACTTGTTCCTATATTTGCAGTCTGATAATGACTTAATTGTTATTAGTGCCAACAAGGGGCTTCAGTATTTTCTTCTTAACGCTTAGTGTACTGTGTAAAATATTCCACATGATAATATTGAAATAGCTTTTAGCAGAGGGGCCAGCTTTAAAAAGAGCTCTGAATCAGATTTTTATTCAATCCACTTGCTATAAAAATTCCACTTATACTAAGTGATAGTATCACTATATAGAAGTTAAAAAAGTATGTATGCCAGATTCAAAAGTGGTGCAGATTTTTTTTCAGACGACGTTTTGTTACCCCACCCACAAATCCCAATGCTAATACGCAATATGTTTGGGGCTAATTTAGTTTAACTTGCTCTCCATAAACTCAGCTTTAATTGGTACCAAATTGTCTTCTGGGACCAGTTAAATGCAGGAAACAAGTTTTCAAAGCAAAAGCTTATTTGGGCTATATGAAATCCCACTGTTTCCATGGCAACCTATGGCAACAGATTGAAATATGAGGTTACACATATTAAATTGACCATATCTCAGCCCTCATTCAATATAGGTTCACAATGTTGGTACCAATAAAATGTTGAGGCATTAACTTTTAATTTGATATGCAAATATGCATATTATCTCATTTGCATATTCATAAATACTAACTAATACTTAATTTTTGGAAAAATAAAACAAAAACAAAACAAGGTTTAAAATGTCAATTTTGAATAAAAATCTATGCAGATTAAAGGGCAAATATAAAGAAGTTTAAAATATTCCTGATTTTCAGGGTGTTGATAGAATGCTTTAAGAGAATTATTTTGTTGAAAACCCCATCAAAAAATTCCAATCCAATCAAAAGTTATGGTGATTAATTTACGATACCTACCTTTTTTCCTGTTAGAGTAACCTCCCTTGGATTGTGTATTGATTAAGGCCCACAATGCAATATTCTGTGATGTCATAGTGGAACTTAAATTTTAAATTGAAATTTTAAACAGGAATATTCTGCATTTCCTTATATGCTACACAGTTTTTCTCCTTAACCGTTATTGAAATTGGTCTCTGTCCACAAATAAGCCCATGAATAGAGAATTTAACTCAAAATTTAATCTGTTATTTAAATTTAAAGCTAAATTTTAAAATGTTTATAACTTGACTAATATTAAATTTTTCGTAAGTTTTTTTTAATAATAGTGAATTTTGGGTGTATATCATATAAATGAATACCAAAAAAGTCAATTTTGGCTAATTATTAAGCATTGTAACTGGATTTTAAATTATTTAAATGAAATTTTTAAATTTGAAATGTAACACTTTAAACGGAAAATAAGAGCTAAATTCCTATGTATATTAGTTTTAAGGAGCTGAATAAATTAAACAATATGAAAACTGAATTGATGCAGATTAAAGAGCAAAAAATATTGGCAATTTAAAAAAGTTTAAAATTTTACTGTTCCCTTATGATGCCATAAAAAGGCTCATGAATATTAATGAGGCAGCCTGAATTCAATCCTCTTGGATGTTAAATATCAAATTTCAAATCGCAATATTTCAGAAACCGTTTAAGATAATTTGATGCGGTTTTCGGCAGTCACCTCCTTACTGAAGTGCCCTTAAATATTTAGTAGAATTAAAACCTTTATATTTGCCCTTTAAGTTATTTTCACAACCATAATGTTTATGATCTTGATGCAGAGAACACTATCATCATCATCATCATCATCATCATCATCATCATCATCAATAACAACATCATTGTCATCAAAAACATTACTTTTCAACCTAATTAACTTTATGCAACTGCGATGAACACTACCCAGACGTACATAACACAAAATTGATTGTAATTATCATCACTTTTCTAGCTTCAGTCATCACCATCATCATCATCACTTTCAGAGCTCAGAGAGCATTATAGTCTGTTTAGACGTACTTCGTCATATCTACATGCATCAGTGCATTATAATGTCCCCTTGTTGCAGCTACAACGTTTCGTCTTGCAGTCAGTCGTGCAATAACACTTTGAAAAATCCAATTAGGCTTCTGGCGCAGGAAATGGTAATTAACTCCACTCGGATGCATGTGCAATAGAAACTGCCTGATTAACAGATTCTGCTGCCCTCTTTTTTTTGATTGCGTCTAATTATGCCCCCAACTTTGAAGAAGTTGGAGGGGCGTATTGCTTCTGGGACGCTTGTACGAACGTGCGTGCATCCGTGTGTCCATCCGTTACGCTTTTTGATGCATAACATAACTTCTGAACCGTGCATGCTAGGGTTTTGAAAAATTAGCTGACACATATTTTTTCCCATCAAGATTATGCCCCTTTCCTGAGCTATGGCCCTTTGAAGAAATATGGATGGAATCTTGTCAGAAAAATATCTACAAAACTATTGAAGCTAGAGCCTTGAAATTTAAGGAATAGATCGGTAGCGATGAGTAGATGACCTAATTATTTTTTGAATAAATTCTGAAATGTACTTCTTGAGTTATGGCCCTTTGTCATTTTGGGCATTTTTACATTGCACACTTTTTTGATCCATAGCATAAAGTTTGAACTGTTCATGCTAGTTTGAAATTTCAGATATGGATTCCTCATGAAAAAATAGATGACCCATACTTTTTTCCTATCCGAATTATCTGCCATTTTAGAGTTATTTCCCTTTTTATAAAATAATTTTGAAATCTCGTATGTTTGTACTGTTGTTACCGTCATGAGCAAGCAGCATTGGAGTCCAGCAGTGTTAGAGTCAGCCAGTTGGGGGTATAGTGTTTTACAAACACCAGCTCTAGTTTCCATTATTCCCTCAAGCACTACAGGGCTTTTTCCATATTTGTGAGCCATCGCTTCTTCCCTACACCATAAAATGAGCTAATGGAATCACAACCACTTAAAGCATGTATAACTAATAGTGCCAGTGACATGTTATTGCCTAATTATGATGCCACACCATGCATTGGAATGTATCTCTTTTGCTCTATCACACCTGTCCTAAAGAATAGATTGATGTCTGGATGTGCTATTCTTGGGCATATGGACGCAACATCAAAATCAACACTCCAGAGAACAACACTATATTCATTCAGATTCCTTACAGCATAATTAGTATACACAAACATTCAGGAATCTGCCCTTCATGGTCCAAGATACTTTTCACTGGTACAAAAATCCCTTCTAACTCTTACTGCTTTCTTTGGATCTGTGCTACTATTGTCAGTTTATTGAAAATCTATCTGTCAATAATTAGGGGATAACTGTATTGAAAATTTGCATTTGGGGAGGTCTATCATCTGTTTTACAGTTGTAAATTTTGTTCTACGGAGAAGCATGAGCGGAGCCGTAAAACAAAATTTCTGACCGTAAAACCGACAATATAAATTTTCATTACGGTTATTCCCATTCTAATGCACTTCTTCAGCTTTAAAACCCTGAGGAACCTCTAATGCTTGGTTTTTAATCATTTTTGTTAACAAAAACATGCACTATCTGCACAAAGTGGCAAGCATTGTGAGCTGCATAAAACCAATTGCCAGCCAATGAAAAGCAACATCGCGTGATTACGTCAGGTTTCCCACAGTATATCGCAGTATATACCATCGCAATTTTTTCACGTTATCTAATCAGACTTCGCATTACATACCAGGGTGCATTAGAATCACTGACTCGACCGTTTATTCATGGAAGTAAATTTTCTGACAGTTTGTTTGGGTATTGGAGCGATGAAATCAGTCTTGTTATTCTGCAGTCTATCTTCCACTTTTAAAAGCGGGCTTTGATCCAACTGGAAAACTTCGAATCTTTAGACTCCATACATGCCTCATCACTAGGGGTGTAACGATACACCTACCTCACGATACGATACGTATCGTGATACTTACCTCACGATACGATACGTATCGTGATACTTTTAATCAGACAGACAGACTGACACACACACAGCCTGGCCATACTATAAGCTTGTTCAGCTGTTAGATTCTTGGGTTTTGACTCGGGTTTTTGAAGGGTTATTTCTGGGTGTTTCCTTTTCAGATAAGTCGACATATTAGAGGTATTGCCATTACTGTACGACACTGACCCTTTGCAAATTTTGCAAATACTTTTGGTTTTGTCAGTTTCTCAGACTCCTTTGTCGGACGTAATTTGAACAAATCCAAAAGTACTGGCGACTTAAAAGAAGCTGGTGGGTCAACCAAGTTCGGTTCTTTGTCTTTTTGGCCCCTAAACATGCTCATTTTCTCCGCTCTTTCGCTTGAGTTCGCCGCGATCAGCTGTGACAAAAATTTCAAAGGTCAAGGTTATGGATTCGGCCTTAATGCATTCATGACAGGAGCGTTCGGCGCCGTAAAAATAACTGTAAACTTAATATTTTTTATATGTCTGACTTTTTTTTATTTCATTCAAAATCTGTTAATAAGCTAATATAGAACCATGTTATGGAAGATTTAATCATTAAAACAATATTTCTTTCACGAAAATTGAGATATTTTTATGGGCCAAACAGTCTATTGTTGCGAGTGCTTTTTAGCCGAACGGAATACGGTGGTTGTCGTAAGGCGAAAGAAGACGCTTACATCGATAATTAATTTATCAATAAAGCAAAGTTAAGTAGGATTCAACATAAAAACAACATTTAAGCAGTTTCTCTGCTATTTTTGTTCTTAATTTTGTCATTCGAAGAAATTTTTTTGGGTGAACCGAACCGAACCGAAATTACCAAAAAACGGACCGAGAGCCGAACCGCCAGCTTTGTACCGCGGTGAACCGTACTTTCGGTGAATCGTTACTCCTCTACTCATCACACACTGTGAGATAAAATCGCACAGAATTTGGCCCAACTGGAAGGCAATCCCATAAAAATTAAAATCTCACAGAATTTTCAAACCATTTTACTATATTTATTTTATAACGAAATAAGCATAAATCATACACATTGTTGTTTCACAAGCTTCTTACATGAAAAGAAAAAGACTTTAGACTATATTGAGGGAGTACCAAAGTGATCATTGTCTAAGAAAATCTCACATAATTTTGTCAATTTTCCTTATCTCACCGATTTTGGTCCACAGCGTATGGCATGTATGATACTCTAATCACCTGTCCAAAAGCGAGAAAATTGTTAACTTGCTTGCAATTATCATAATAAGCAGTAAGTCTTAACACATTCAGCTTGCATTTTACAAGCACCTATGAATGGAGTGAGTTAATAAAACTTAAATAATAGTCTCTATAACATCTACCTTTTGCTGCATTTGAAGCTACTTGAATCAATAAATCATTTAGTTTCAAGTCAAACATCAACATATCAATTTACAAATGTCATATTATTTCATATTCAAATATTAGCTGTTAATATTGCTGGGTGGGGTAACAAGCTCAGACAGATGTACATAAATCGCTCTTTTATCTGCTTTGTACCTTTGTTTGCTACAATGGGATAATAATGTAGCCTAAAAGAAAAAGAACTCTCACTTTCCTTCTGAATATTTTACGGTTGTTCACGGATTGTATATTAGCATTGGGTTTTGGTGGGTGGGGTAACAAAATGTCGGCTGAAAAAAATCTGCACCACTATTGAATCTGGCATACACCCTCATTTGACTTCTATATGATACACCTTTCACCTGGTATACATGGAATTTTTATACCGTATGGATTGAAAAAAAATGGCAGTCACCTGGCCAGCCCTTTGACTATTTCTTATTTTCCCCAGAAAACCGGTTTGACATTACAGTATAACCTCAATGGCTCGAACACGGATGGCCCGTTTACCGTGGATGATTCGAACTTGTTTTTCAGTCCCTACAAGATTCTTCCAATAGCTCAAGAAAACAAATATTTAGGAATTTTTTCTTATTTAATCATGGCATTGTATGTTGTGTGTACTCATTAGAATTGCCTCATCGAGGCAATTCTAATGAGTACACTCAACATACAATCGTTGTATAGAAAATCGAAAAGATTTCCCTAAATTATCGCTATTTTCTTCCTGAACTGGTGCCATGATTAACCACCCATGTCTCGAACAAATTTCAATGGTCCCAAAGATGTTCCAGCCATAGAAGTTCGACTGTATATGCAAATTGTCTCCAATATGAAATATCAAATCCTGTTATATGGTAAAAATCAGGAAAATATCATGAATTTGTCATCTGCTGAATTAGCCCAGGGAGTAGTAAAGGTTAAATGTATCAGTGACCTATTTCAGAGTTACTGTATCAGTGATGCACATTTTAATGTTATATTCAAGCTTGCGTCAAAATCGGTTCCTGCCTCAGAGGCAAGCAAGAGTGACAGTCGACACTCAAGACAATACCACCCTTACAAGAAGGAAAAGGAAAGGACAGAAAAGAAGTCCAGAACCCCTAAATGGTCATTTGATATGGCTTACAGGTCAGTTCTTGTGCTAATAATTGTGGTCAATATAAGACATCATGAATTGTCTTACCTTTATAGATAATTTGACAGTGCCGTCACAGCAGCTATCACTCTACCTGGGTAAGGCAGGTTTTGCATGAATTGTCAGGAAAACCGTACTGAAAATTTTATGCATATACACTCTTGTAACTATAAGTGTGATTTTGGTTAGTACGATGAAATGACGCAGTTGTTAGAGCGGAGCACTCTGGACGAACGATTATATGATTGTTTAGTACACGAGGTCCTAGCAGCTCATTTTTTTTTTGTCCCACCTGCTTGTAGCAGGGTGCGATATAGGCGTCCGATTTTCCGTCCGTCCGTCTGTCAACATTTATGTCGAAGTTAGCCATGTATGTCAGAGTTAGTATTCTAATCAGATACAAGACTAATCAACCATCAAACCTTGCATGAAACATCTCCCTGACCTCCTGACTTTGCGACATAGGCGTCCGCTTTTCTGTTCGTCTGTCCGTCTGTCAACATTTATGTCGAAGTTCGACATTTATGTCAAAGTTAGTATTCTAATCAACTACAAGACTAAACAACCATCAAACCTTGCATGAAACATCTCCCTGACCTTCTGACTTTACGACATAGGCCTCCGCTTTTCCGTTCATCCATCAGTCCGTCTGTCTGTCTGTCAACAGTTCTGTTATGTCGAAGTTCGACATTTATGTCAAAGTTAGTATTCTAATCAACTACAAGACTAAACAACCATCAAACCTTGCATGAAACATCTCTGATTTTCTGATTTTGTGACAAAGGCATCTGCTTTTCCGTTCGTTTGTCCGTCCGTTTGTCCGTCAGTCCATCTGTCAACATTTATGTCAAAGCTCGACACCTTTTTATCGCACCTGCTTGTCCGTCTGTCAACAGTTCTGTTATGTCGAAGTTCGACATTTATGTCAAAGTTAGTATTCTAATCAACTACAAGACTAAACAACCATCAAACCTTGCATGAAACATCTCTCTGATTTTCTGATTTTATGACAAAGGCATCTGCTTTTCCGTTCGTTCGTCCGTCCGTTTGTCCGTCAGTCCAAAGTTCGACTTTTATGTCAAAGTTAGTATTCTAATCAACTACAAGACTAAACAACCATCAAACCTTGCATGAAACATCTCCCTGACCTCCAGACTTTGCGACATAGGTCCCCGCTTTTCCATTCGTCTGTCTGTTCGTCCGACTGTCTGTCCGTCTGTTAACAGTTCTCTTATATCGAAGTTCAACATTTGTGTCAAAGTTAGTATTCTAATCAACTACAAGACTAAACAACCATCAAACCTTGTATGAAACATCTCCCTGACCTCCTGACTTTGCGACATAGGTGCCCACTTTTCCATTCGTCTGTCCGTTCATCCATCTGTCTGTCTGTTAAAAGTTCCATTATGTCGAAGTTCGACATTTACGTCAAAGTTAGTATTCTAATCAACTACAATTCTACAACAACCATCATACCTTGCATGACACATCTCCCTGACCTCCAGACTTGGCAGGTACATTGAACCAATGACCTTGACCTATATTTTGCGCTCCATTGACTTGGACATAATTTATGTTGACGTTCCAGATCTTTTCAACTATGAGGTGTACAACTACCAAATCTTGCATAGTGCTACTCCTAGATGTACTGACTCCGCAGGTACCTTGACCTATATTTTGCGCTCCAGTGACTTTGACACATTTTGCATCAAAGTTCAATATCTCCTCAACTATAAGGCCTACAACCATCAAACCTTGCAAAGTGCTTCTTCTCAGTGTACTGACTCGGCAGATACCTTGACCTGGTGACCTTGACCTATATTTTGGCTGCAGTGACTCACATAATTTACGTCAACATTCCAGATCTCCTCACGTGTTAGACTTCTAGCCACCAAACCTTGCATAGTGCTTCTCCTAGATGTACTGACTTGGCAGGTATCTTGACCCGGTGACCTTGACCTATATTTTGCGCTCCAGTGCTTTTTACACATTTTACGTCGACGTTCAATATCTCCTCAACTATAAGGCCTACAATCATCAAACCTCGCATAGTGCTTCTCCTCAATGTACGGCCTCCGCAGGTACCTTGACTGGGTGACCTTGACCTATATTTCGCGCTCCATTGACTTTTACACCTTTTATGCACCCTTCCATAATTATGTCCTCAACTGTAAGGCCTTCAACCACCAAATCTTATATAGTGCTTCTTCTCGATGTACTGATTTGGCAGGTACCTTGACCTGGTGGCCTTGACCTGTATTTTGCACTCCAGTGACTTTGACACTTTTTATGTTGATGTTCGGTACCTCCTAAAATATAAGACTTACAACCACTAAACCTTGCACAGGTACCTTGACCCGGTGACCTTGACCTATATTTGACACATTTTACATTGATGTTTGATAACTCCTCAACTATAAGGCCTACAACCACCATACCTTGCATAGTGCTTCTCCTTGATGTACTGAATTAGCAGGTACCTTGACCCGTGACCTTGACCTATATTTCACGCTCCAGTGACTTTTACACATTTTATGTCGACGTTCCATTATCATTGGGCTGTATAATGCGAAAAGTCAGTGCTGAAGATATAGCCATTAGAGGGAATGGTACTGGCCTGGAATATATGTGCCCAACTAGGCACTTTGTCTACATTTTTTTTAACCCAGTTTTCCAGCTAAGCACTGCTAAGAATGAAATAAACTTATTAAATAACCACATTCTGATTGTGGCTCCTGTGACTTTTGCCCCAGCAGGTGCGATGACGCCTTCCGCGGAATTCTTGTTGTCAAAGTTAGTATTCTAATCAACTACAATTCTACAACAACCAAAATACCTAGTATAACACATCTCCCTGACCTCCTGACTTGTCAGGTACATTGACTTGGTGACCTTGACCTATATTTCACGCTCCAGTGACTTTTGACACAATTTACATTGAGGTTCCAGATCTTCTCGACTATAAGGCCTACAACTACCAAACCTTGCATAGTGCTTCTCCTAGATGTACTGACTCGGCAGGTACCTTGACCCATTGACCTTGACCTATATTTTGCGCTCCAGTGACTTTGACACATTTTGCATCAACGTTCGATATCTCCTCAACTATAAGGCCTACAACCATCAAACCTTGCAAAGTGCTTCTTCTCAATGTACTGACTTGGCAGATACCTTGACCTGGTGACCTTGACCTATATTTTGGCTGGAGTGACTTTGAAATAATGTAGTCAATGTTCCAGATCTCCTCAAGAGTAAGACCTCTAACCAGACCAAACCTTGCATAGTGCTTCACCTAGATGTACTGACTCGGCAAGTATCTTGACCCGGTGACCTTGACCTATATTTTGCGCTCCAGTGCCTTTTACACATTTTACATCGACGTTCAATATCTCCTCAACTATAAGGCCTACAACCACCAAACCTTGCATAGTGCTTCTCCTCAATGTACGGACTCTGCAGGTACCTTGATACAGTAACCTTGACCTATATTTTGCACTCCATTGACTTTTACACCTTTTACGTCACCCTTCCATATGTCCTCAACTATAAGGCCTTCAACATCCACACCTTGTTAGCTCACCTGAGCACGAAGTGCTCATGGTGAGCTATTGTGGTCAGTCAATGTCCCTCTTGAGTCGTCCGTCATGCGGAGTCAGCAATTGCTTTAAAAGCCTACTCCTACACACCTGGGCCAATTGACTCGATACTTGGTAGGAAGCATCAGGGTGACTTGTAGATCAAAAATAGCTAAAATTGTGCCGATCAGAAATCCAAGATGGCCGCCATCTTGAAAATCTATATTTAGCTTCTTCTCCTGAACTGAAAGGCCATTTGACTCCAAACTTGCTAGGAAGCATCAGGGTGACTTGTAGATCAAAAATAGCTAAAATCGTGCTGATCGGAAATCCAAGATGGCCGCCATCTTGAAAATCTATTTTTCGCTTCTTCTGAACTGAAAGGCAAGTTGACTCCAAAGTTGCTAGGAAGCATCAGGGTGACTTGTAGATCAAAAATAGCTAAAATCCTGCTGATCGGAAATCCAAGATGGCCGCCATGGCCGCCATCTTGAAAATCTATTTTTTGCTTCTTCTCCTGAACCGAAAGACTAATTGACTCCAAAGTTGCTAGGAAGCATCAGGGTGACTTGTAGTTCAAAAGTAGTTAAAATCTTGCTGATCGGAAATCCAAGATGGCTGCCATGGCCGCCATCTTGAAAATCTATTTTTCGCTGCTTCTCCTTAACTGAAAGGCCAATTGACTCCAAAGTTGCTAGGAAGCATCGGGGTGACTTGTAGATCAAAAATAGCTAAAATTGTGCTGATCAGAAATCCAAGATGGCCACAATCTTGAAAATCTATTTTTCGTTTCTTCTCCTGAACGGAAAGGCCAGTTGACTCCAAACTTGCTAGGAAGCATTAGGGTGACTTGTAGATCAAAAATAGCTAAAATCGTGGCTATTGGAAATCCAAGATGGCTGCCATGGCCGCCATCTTGAAAATCTATTTTTCGCTTCTTCTTAACCTAAAGGCCAATTGACTCCCAACTTGCTAGGAAGCATCAGGGTGACTTGTAGATCAAAAATAGCTAAAATAGTGCCGATCGGAAATCCAAGATGACCGCCATCTTGAAAATCTATTTTTGCTTCTTCTCCTGTACCAAAAGGCCAGTTGACTCGGAAGCATCGGGGTGACTTGTACATCAAAAATAGCTAAAATCGTGCCGATCAGAAATCCAAGATAGCCGCCATGGCAGCCATCTTGAAAATCTGTTTTTTGCTTCTTCTCCTAAACCCAAAAGCCAACTGACTCCAAACATGGTAGGAAGCATCAGGGTAACATAGATCAAAAATAGCATAAATCGTTCCAATCAGAAATCCTAGATGGCCGCCATGACAGCCATCTTGAAAATCTATTTTTTGCTTCTCCTCCTGAACTGAAAGGCCAATTGACTCCAAACTTTCTTGGACGCATTGGGGTGACTTGTTTAAGCAATCATCATGAATCTTGCTCAGATTGTTTGTCTTGATGATTTCGAAGTCAAGTTCGAAACTGGGTCACCTGGGGTCAAAAACTAGGTCACCTGGCCAAATCAGCAGAAAACATTTTTATCACTCTAGCGGTCACATTTTCAAGCAATCATCATGAATCTTGCTCAAAATGTTTGTCTTGATGATTTCTAGGTCAAGTTCAAAACTGGGTCACTTGGGTCACCTGGCCAAAACAACTAAAACCTTGTTAACACTCTTGCGGTCTCATTTTTGAAGCAGTCATCATGAATCTTGCTTAAAATGTTTTGTCTTGATGAGTTCTAGGTCAAGTTTGGAACTGGGTCACTTGGAGTCAAAAACTAGGTCACCGGGCCAAATCAGCGGAAAACTTTGTTAACACTCTAGCGGTAACATTTTTTAACCAGTCATCATGAATCTTGCTCAAAATGTTTGTCTTGATGATTTCTAGGTCAGGTTCGAAACTGGGTCACCTGGGGTCAAAAACTAGGTCACCTGGCCAAATCAGCGGAAAACCTTGTTAACACTCTAGTGGTCACATTTTTTAAGCAATCATCATGAATCTTGCTCAACATGTTTGTCTTGATGATTTCTTGGTCAAGTTAGAAACTGGGTCACTTGGGGTCAAAAACTAGGTCACCAGGCCAGAGCAGCAGAAAACCTTGTAAACACTCTTGGAGTCACATTTTTAAAGCAATCGTCATGAATCTTGCTCAAAATGTTTGTCTTGATTTCTAGGTCAAGTTTGAAACTGGGTTACTTGGGGTCAAAAATTAGGTCCCTAGGCCAAATCAGCAGAAAATTTTGTTAACACTCTAGTGGTCACATTTTTGAAGCAATCATCATGAATCTTGCTCAAAATGTTTGTCTTGATGATTTCTAGGTCAAATTCGAAACTGGGTCACAGGGGCTCAAAAACTAGGTCACCAGGCCAAATCAGCAGAAAACTGTTAACACTCCAGAGGTCACATTTTTTAAATAATCATATTAAATATTGCTCAAAGTGTTCGTCTTGATAATTTCTAGGTCTAGTTTAAAACTGGGTCACTTGATATCAGAAACTAGGTCACCTGGTCAAATCAGAGGAAAACCTTGTTGATGCTCTAGAGGTCACATTTTTGAAGTGATCATCATGAATCTTGCTCAAAATGTTTCTTGATGATTTCAAGGTGATGTATATTTTTCTATCCAGTGACTGTCTTAAGTTTTTCAGTTTAGGTCAGTTTCTCAGTAATTATTGGTCCTACAGAGTGATATTTGGTACTTGTGAAGTGTATGATGCTCAGGTGAGCGTTACAGGGCCATCATGGCCCTCTTGTATAGTGCTTCTTCTTGATGTACTGACTCGCCAAGTACCTTGACCTGGTGACCTTGACCTATATTTTGCACTCCAGTGACTTTGACACATTTTACATTGATGTTCAATATCTCCTCAAATATAAACCCTACAACCACTAAACCTTGCATAGTGCTTCACCTCATTGTACTGGATTGGCAGGTACCTTGACCTGGTGACCTTGACCTATATTTGACACATTTTACGTTGATGTTCGATAACTCCTCAACTGTTAGGCCTACAACCACCATATCTTGCATAGTGCTTCTCCATGATGTACTGATGGCAGGTACCTTGACCCGGTGACCTATATTTCACACTCCAGTGACTTTTACACATTTTACGTCGACGTTCCATTATCATTGGGCTGTATAATACGAATAGTCAGTGCTGAAGATATATCCATGAGAGGAAATGGCACTGGCCTGGAATAAATGTGCCCCACTAGGCACTTTGTCTACATTTTTAGCTCACCTGAGCTATGCTCAGGATGAGCTATTGTGATCACTTTTCGTCCGTCCGTTCGTCCGTCCGTCCGTCCATCCGTCCTTCCGTCCGTCCGTTAACATTTTCAAATGACTCCTCCTCTGAAGCCCCTGAGCCAATTTTACTCAAATTTCATATGGAGCCTCCTTAGGTTGGGGGAACGAAAAATTGCTAAAATGGTTGCGGTCCATTGACCAAGATGGCCGCCATGCCCATATATGGTAAAAACCTTTAAAAATCTTCTTCTCCGGAACCGAGGATGCCTTGGGGCTGAATCTTTGCATAAGACATCGGGTACGGAAGGTCTACCAAAATTGCTAAAATAAAGGTCATATATTGACATTTGACCTTTTTACGGCAAGGTCAAGTTTGCTTCCCTATGTATTTGTATGGGAAAAACCTTTAAAAATCTTGTTCTCCTAAACCTAGGATGCCTTATGGCTGAACCTTTACATATATCATTGGAAACAGGAGGTCTACCAAAGTTGCTAAAATAAAGGTCGTACATTGACATTTGACCTTTTTACGGTAAGGTCAATTTTGCTTCCTTATGCATTTTTATGGGAAAAATGTTCAGAATTTCAAACGACTTCTCCTCTGGAGCCTCTGGGCCAATTTTGCTCAAATTTCATATGGAGCCTCCTTAGGTTGGGGGAATGAAAAATTGCTAAAATGGTCACGGCTCGTTGACCAAGATGGCCGCCATGCCCATATATGGTAAAAACCTTTCAAAATCTTCTCCGGAACCGAGGATGTCTTGGAGCTGAATCTTTGCATAAGTCATCGGGGACGGGAGGTCTACCAAAATTGCTAAAATAAAGGTCCTATATTGACAGTTGACCTTTTTATGGCAAGGTCAAGTTTGCTTCCCTATGCATTTGTACGGGAAAAACCTTTAAAAATCTTGTTCTCCAAAACCGAGGATGCCTTATGGCTGAACCTTTACATATATCATCGGAAACAGGAGGTCTACCAAAGTTGCTAAAATAAAGGTCGTACATTGACATTTGACTTTTTTACGGCAAGGTCAATTTTGCTTCCTTATGCATTTGTATGGGAAAAATGTTCAGAATTTCAAACAACTTCTCTTCTGGAGCCTCTGGGCCAATTTTGCTCAAATTTCATATGGAGCCTCCTTAGGTTGGGGGAATGAAAAATTGCTAAAATGGTCGCGGCTCGTTGACCAAGATGGCAGCCATGCCCATATTGGTAAAAACCTTTAAAAATCTTCTTCTCCAGAACTGAGGATGCCTTGGGGCTGAATCTTTGCATAAGCCATCAGGAACGGGAGGTATATTGACAGTTGACCAAAAATTGTTCTGATTGGAAATCTAAGATGGCCGTCATCTTGTTTATATTTATTATATTTCCCTGCCACTGTGCTGTTTACATGTATAAAATCATGATTCTTCAGAAACCACTAAGCCAATTTCCACCAAATTTCACATTGATCCTACTGTTGAAATGTGATTGATAGTTGATTCAAATGATTATGCTCCATTGACTGTCAGGCCCATATATTCTTCTTCAAAACTAAGAACTGCTCAAATGATGATCTTTTCATTGGTTGCGATGATAGGATTGGAAAAATGTTGCATAACATCTGCATATCTGCAGTGGTTATGTCACTCAGGTGAGCGAGTCGTGGCCCATGGGCCTCTTGTTTTCAACCCAGTTTTTCAACTAAGCACAGCTGAGAATGAAATAAACTTATTTAATAACCACTTCTGATTGTGGCTCCTGTGACTTTTGCCCCAACAGGTGCGATGACGCCTTCCGCGGAATTCTTGTTTGTCTTAGGCGTGCAAGTTTCCATCTGTCTGTTCGTCTGTCTGTTCGTCTTTCCGTCAATATTTAACGTGGGTGTCTTGTGAGCGCAACTCCTCTTACAGTTTTGTACCGATCATTTTGAAACTTTGCATGTGTTTTTGTCATGGTATGAAGATGTACATGTGGTTTGGATATAATTGTCAGATTATTTTTTTGTCTCTTTCTCCGCATTGTGAACTTAGTCATTTTTCCCCTCAATATATAAACAGTGTGTACCTCTTGAAAGCTCAACTCCACTTACAGTTTTATACTGATTGTTTTGAAAGTTTGCATGTGTGTTTTCTTCATGGTATGAGGATGTGCATGTAGTTTGGGTAAAATTGTTAGAACAATTTTTGTCACTTTTTCCACATTGTGAACTTAGTCATTTTTCACCCTCAATATATAGACAATGGGTACCTCTTGTGAGCGCAACTCCTCTTACAGTTTTGTACAGATCGTTTTGAAACTTTGCATATGTTTTCTTCATGGTATGGGGATGTGCATGTGGTTTGGGTATAATTGTTAGAACATTTTTGTCATTTTTTCCACATTGTGAACTTGGTCATTTTTCACTCTCAATATATAGGCAATGGGTACCTCTTGTGAGTCCAACTCCTCTTACAGTTTTGTACCAATTAATTTGAAACTTTGCATATGTTTTCCTCATGGTATGAGGATGTGCATGTGGTTTGGATATAATTGTTACATTATTTTTGGTCACTTTTTCCACATTGTGAACTTAGTCATTTTTCACCCTTTATATATAAACAGTTGGTACCTCCCTCTTGTGAGTCCAACTCTTCTTACATTTTTAGCTCACCTGAGCACGAAGTGCTCATGGTGAGCTATTGTGGTCAGTCAATGTCCGTCGTCCGTCGTGCGTCGTCCGTCGTCCGTCGTGCGGCGTCAACAATTGCTTTAAAAGCCTACTCCTCCTACACCCCTGGGCCAATTGACTTGATACTTGGTAGGAAGCATCGGGGTGACTTGTAGATCAAAAATAGCTAAAATCTTTCCGATAGGAAATCCAAGATGGCCGCCATGGGCGCCATCTTGAAAATCTGTTTTTCGCTTCTTCTCCTGAACCGAAAGGCCAATTGACTCCAAACTTGCTTGGAACCATCAGGGTGACTTGTAGATCAAAAATAGCTAAAATCGAGCCGATCAGAAATCCAAGATGGCCGCCATGGCCGCCATCTTGAAAATCTATTTTTCGCTTCTTCTCCTGAACCGAAAAGCCATTTGACTCCAAACCTGCTAGGAAGCATCAGGGTGACTTGTAGATCAAAAATAGCTAAAATCGTGCCGATTGGAAATCCAAGATGGCCGCCATGGCCGCCATCTTGAAAATCTATTTTTCGCTTCTTCTCCTGAACCAAAAGGCCAATTGACTCCAAACTTGCTAGGAAGCATCAGGGTGACTTGTAGATCAAAAGTAGCTAAAATCGTGCTGATCGGAAATCCAAGATGGCCGCCATGGCGGCCATCTTGAAAATCTATTTTTCGCTTCTTCTCCTGAACCGAAAGGCCAATTGACTCCAAACTTGCTAGGAAGCATCAGGATGACTTATAGATAAAAAATAGCTAAAATCGTGCCGATCGGAAATCCAAGATGGCCGCCATTGCCGCCATCTTGAAAATGTATTTTTCGCTTCTACTCCTAAACCGAAAAGCCTTTTGACTCCAAACTTGGTAGGAGGCATTGGGGTGACTTATAGATAAAAAATAGCTAAAATTGTGCCTATCGGAAATCCATCTTGAAAATCTATTTTTCGCTTCTTCTCCTGAACCGAAAGGCCAGTTGACTCCAAACTTGGTAGGAAGCATCGGGGTGACTTGTAGATCAAAAATAGCTAAAATCATGCCGATCGTAAAACCAGGATGGGCGCCATGGCAGCCATCTTGAAAATCTGTTTTTTGCTTCTTCTCCTGAACCGAAAGGCCAGTTGACTCGAAACTTGGTAGGAAGCATTTGGGTGACTTGTAGATCAAAAATAGCTAAAATCATGCCGATCATAAATCCAAGATGGCCGCCATGGCAGCTTTCTTGAAAATCTATTTTTCGCTTCTCCTCCTAAACCCAAAAGTCACTTGACTCAAAACTTAGTAGGAAGCATCAGGGTGACTTGGTAGATCAAATATAGATAAAATCGATCTGATCAAAAATCCCAGATGGCCACCATGGCCGCCATCTTGAAAATCTTTATTTAGCTTCTTCTTCTGCACCGAAAGGCCAATTGACTCCAAACTTCGTAGGAGACATTGGGGTGACTTGTAGATCAAAAATAGCTAAAATCATGCCAATCGGATATCCAAGATGGCCGCCATGGCAGCCATCTTGAAAATCTATTTTTCGCCTCTTCTCCTGAACTGAAAGGCCAGTTGACTCGAAACTTGGTAGGAAGCATTGGGGTGACTCGTAGATCAAAAATAGCTATAATTGTGCCGATCATAAATCCAAGCTGGCTGCCATTTAGAGTTTGTTCAAATGATCACGCTCAATTGACTGGCATGCCATATATCTTCTTCAAAATAAAGAACTGCTTAAATGATGATCTTTTCATTAGTTGCGATGACAGGATTGGAAAAATGTTGCATAACATCTGCATATCTGCAGTGGCTATGTCACTCAGGTGAGCGACCCGTGGCCCGTGGGCCTCTTGTTACAATTTTGTACCAACCCTGCTTATTTTTGTATTACAAACATCTCACTGATAGGAGTTGCCACTTACTTGTCCACTTATATTTGAAAAAAATAGCTGTGTTTCCGCTAACATGCTGAAAAAAAAAATTGGTTGGTAGGTAGGAGAATTTTTTTTTTATTTTTTCTCCTGAAAAAAACAGGTTCGGGCGTGTAATTTTATGGAAATACAGGTATTTTGTTGAGGGTCTGTGCGTTACTATTTAGCTCACCTGAGCTGTAGTGATCACTTTTTGTCCGTTGTCCATCCGTCCAGTTGTCTGTCTGTAAACACTTTCAAAGGACAACTCCTCCAAAGCCATTGAAGCAATTTGTCCCTAACGTGCTAAGAATGTTGCTTGGATAGGGGCCTCTAAAAATAGCTAAGATTATGGTGATCTGTCTCTTGGTTTGGTTGCCATGGCGACAGAAAACTCCAATAGACTTATAATGGGAAAATGGTTAAATTGCATTTTCTCCATAACCAGTGAAGTAATGTGAATCATATTTGGCAGTTATGATCATTGAATGATTGTCTACTCAATATATGTGTTTTATGACCAATGGCCATTTTGTTTAGTTGCCATGGCAACATTAAACTTTAAAAAAGGAATATTTTAAATGACGTCTCTTCCAAAACCACTGAAGCAGTAGGACTCCAATTTTGTACAAATGTTGCTTGGGTAAGGACAATTCAAAATAGCTAAAATTATGGCGATCTGTCTATTGGTTTGGTTGCCATAGCAACAGAAAGCTCCCATAGACTTATGTGAGAAAATTGTTAAATTGCATTTTTAGCTCACCTGAGCACGAAGTGCTCATGGTGAGCTATTGTGGTCAGTCAATGTCCGTCGTCCGTCGTCTGTCGTGCGTCGTGCGGCGTCAACAATTGTTTTAAAAGCCTACTCCTCCTACACCCCTGGGCCAATTAACTTGATACTTGGTAGGAAGGCCCCGGTGGCTCAGTTGGATGCGCCGTCCGACTGGAGACCAGGAGGTCGCGGGTTCAACCCCCGCCGAGGTCGGCAACATTCTTTCGTGGAGATTGATCATGAAATGTTTTCTACGGTCATTCTCTCCCTTCCGCTGATTCAAGAAGGGCAGTTGTCAGTTTCTGGCGAAAGAATGTGCACAATACTGGTTAACCGCTTAGAGGACTAAGCCTGCCCAGTAAATGTGTGGTTAGGTAAACTGACCGCGCTCGACATGACCCCATTGGGTTGACTGGGCCGTAAAACCTCAACGCAAACAAAACTTGGTAGGAAGCATCGGGGTGACTTGTAGATCAAAAATAGCTAAAATCGTTCTGATCGGAAATCCAAGATGGCTGCCATGGCCGCCATCTTGAAAATCTATTTTTCGCTTCTTCTCCTGAACCGAAAGGCCAATTGACTCCAAACTTGCTTGGAACCATCAGGGTGACTTGTAGATCAAAAATAGCTAAAATCATGCCAATCGGAAATCCAAGATGGCCGCCATGGCCGCCATCTTGAAAATCTATTTTTCGCTATTTCTCCTGAACCGAAAGGCCAGTTGACTCCAAACTTGCTAAGAAGCATCAGGTGACTTGTAGATCAAAAATAGCTAAAATCGTGCCGATCGGAAATCCAAGATGGCCGCCATGGCCGCCATCTTGAAAATCTATTTTTTGCTTTTTCTCCTGAACCCAAAGGCCAATTGACTCCAAACTTGCTAGGAAGCATCAGGATGACTTGTAGATCAAAAATACCTAAATTCGTGCCAGTCGGAAATCCAAGATGGCCGCCATGGCAGCCATCTTGAAAATCTATTTTTCGCTTTTACTCCTAAACCCAAAAGCCAATTGATTCCAAACTTGGTAGGAGGCATTGGGGTGACTTATAGATCAAAAATAGCTAAAATCGTGCCTATCGAAAATCCAAGATGGCCGCCATGGCAGCCATCTTGAAAATCAATTTTTCGCTTCTTCTCCTGGACCGAAAGGCCAGTTGACTCCAAACTTGGTAGGAAGCATTTGGGTGACTTGTAGATCAAAAATAGCTAAAATCATGCCGATCATAAAACCAGGATGGGCGCCATGGCAGCCATCTTGAAAATCTATTTTTCGCTTCTTCTCCTGAACCGAAAGGCCAGTTGACTCGAAACTTGATAGGAAGCATTTGGGTGACTTGTAGATCAAAAATAGCTATAATCATGCCGATCGTAAATCCAAGATGGCCGCCATGGCGGCCATCTTGAAAAATTATTTTTCGCTTCTTCTCCTAAACCCAAAAGTCACTTGACTCGAAACTTAGTAGGAAGCATCAGGGTGACTTGTAGATCAAATATAGCTAAAATCGTTCTGATCAGAAATCCCAGATGGCCACCATGGCCGCCATCTTGAAAATCTAAATTTAGCTTCTTCTCCTGCACCGAAAGGCCAACTGACTATAAACTTCGTAGGAGACATTGGGGTGACTTGTAGATCAAAAATAGCTAAAATCGTGCCAATCGGATATCCAAGATGTCCGCCATGGCAGCCATCTTGAAAATCTATTTTTCTGCACATCTGCATATCTGCAGTGGCTATGTCACTCAGGTGAGCGACCCGTGGCCCGTGGGCCTCTTGTCTCTATTACCAGTGAAGTAATGTGAACCATATTTGGCAGTTATGATTATTGGATGATTATCTACCCAGTGTATTGTTTTATGACAATTGGCCTTTTTGCTTGGTTGCCATGGCAACATTAAATTTTAAAAAAAGGATTTTTCAAATGACATCTCCTCGAAAACCACAGAAGCAGTAGGACTCTAATTTTGTACAACTGTTGCTTGGGTAAGGACAATTCAAAATAGCTAAAATTATGGTGATCTGCCTCTAGGTTTGGTTTCCGTTGCAACAGAAAGCTCCCATAGACTTATTATGGAAAAATGGTTATATTGCATTTTCTTCATAACCAGTGAAGTGATGTGAACCATATTTGGCAGATATGATTATTTGATGATTGTCTACCCAGTTTATGTGTTTTATGACCAGTGGCCATTTTGTTTGGTTTCCATGGCAACATTAAATTAAAAAAAAAAAAAAAAGGATTTTTTTAATGACTACTCCTCAAAAACCACTGAAGATGTAGGACTCTAATTGGTACAAATGTTAAATGGGTAAGAGCAATTGAAAATAGCTAAAGTCTGCCAATCTACCTCTTGGTTTGGTTGCCATGGGAACAGAAAACTCTGGCCGGCCTCGGTTGCTCATTTGGATTTGCGTCAGATTGGAGACCAGGAGGTCTCGGATTCGATCCCGGCCAAGGTCGGCAACATGCTTTGGTGCAGATTGATCATGAAATATTTTCTACGGTCATTCTCTCCCTTCTGCTGATTCTAGAATGGCAGTTGTCAGTTTCTGGCAAAAGAATGTGCACAATACTGGTTAACCGCTAAGAGGACTAAGCCTGCCAAGTAAATGTGGTTAGGTAAACTGACCCCGCTCGACATGACCCCATTGGGTTGACTGGGCCATAAAACCTCAACACAAACAAACAAACAACTGAAAACTCCCACAGACTTATAGTGAGAAAATGGTTTAATTGCATTTTCTCCATAACCAGGGAAGTGATGTGAACTATATTTGGCAGTTATGATCACTGGATGACTTTCTACCCAGTTTATGTGTTTTATGACCAGTGACGATTTTGTTTGGTTGCCATGGCAACATTAAATTTAAAAAAAAAAAAATTTTTTTTAAATGACAGCTCCGATAAAACCACAGTAAGCAGTGTTGCAAACTTCATTACTGCTTATGAAGAGTCAGTAAAAACAAGATTCCCATTTTTATATGCCAGTTTGAAAAATGGGACGTATTATGTTACGGGATATGGCATCTGTCCGTCTGTAAACTTTTTGGCTTCCCACTAAACTGAAACTTCATGTATAGTTAGACCATGATGTGGCGCAGCGCATATTGTTTCGGGGTTACAGTCCACCAAATGTTTGCAGAGTTATGCCCCTGAGAAAATTTCTGTAAACTTATCATTTCTGGTTAACTCCGCCTACATTTTACATCCGATCAAGCTGAAACTTCATGTATAGTTTGACCATGATGTGGAGCAGTGCATATTGATTCAAGGCTACAGTCCACCAAATATTGGCAGAGTTATGGCCCTTTGAATATTTCAGTTGACTTTTCGTTTCCGGCTAACTCCTCCTACAGTTTACATCCGATCAAGCTGAAACTTGATTTGTTGTTAGACCATGATGTGGAGCAGCACATATTGTTTCAAGGTTACAGTCCACCAAATATTAGCAGAGTTATACCCCTTTGAAAATTTCTATTAATTTTTTGTTTCTGGCTAAATTTTCCTACAGTTTACATCCAATCAAGCTGAAACTTCATGTACAGTTAGACCATGATGTGGAGCAGCGCATATAGTTTTGAGGTTACAGTCCACCAAATATTAGCAGAGTTATGCCCCTTTGAAAATTTCAGTAAACTTTTCGTTTCTGGCTAAATTTTCCTACAGTTTACATCCTATCAAGCTGAAACTTGATTTATAGTTAGACCATGATGTGGAGCAGTGCATATTATTTCTAGGTTACAGTCCACCAAATATTAGCAGAGTTAAACCCCTTTGAAAATTTCTATTAATTTTTTGTTTCCGGCTAAATCCTCCTACAGTTTATATCCGATCAAGCTGAAACTTCATAAATAGTTACACGATGATGTGAAGCAGCACATATTATTTCGAGGTTACAAATATTTGCAGATTTATGCCCCTTTGAAAGTTTTTGTAAACTTTTCGCAGCATATTGTTTAGAGGTAATAGTGTGCAAATTTTATTTTATAATAGGTATATTTTTTTTGCAAATAACCAAAGTTTTGGTCATATGGGCAAGATATTGATTTTTTTTTTTTTTTTTTTTTTTTTTTTTTTTTTTAACATCTTCCTTTATTAGATTTGCAAGGAAAGGTTGCCATTATTAAATCTTTATAAATACAGAATTCTTTTTGGATTTTTTTTTTTTTTTTTTTTAATACTCGTCTGATTTGGCTCCCTTTAAGAACAAAAATAAAATCAGTATTTAACAAGTTAAAGGTTTACAAAAAAGTTCTTGCAGCATTGTTTTTTTTTTTTTTTTTTTTTTTTAGCTCACCTGAGCACAAAGTGCTCATGGTGAGCTATTGCGGTCAGTCAATGTCCGTCGTCCGTCGTGCGTCGTCAACAATTGCTTTAAAAGCCTACTCCTCCTACACTCCTGGGCCAATTGACTTGATACTTGGTAGAAAGCATCTGGGTGACTTGTAGATCAAAAATAGCTAAAATCATTCCGATCGGAAATCCAAGATGGCCGCCATCTTGAAAATCTATTTTTTGCTTCTTCTCCTGAACCGAAAGGCCAATTGACTCCAAACTTGCTAGGAAGCATCAGGGTGACTTGTAGATCAAAAATAGCTAAAATCGTGCCGATCGTAAATCCAATCTATTTTTCGCTTCTTCTCCTGAACCGAAAGGCCAAGTGACTCCAAACTTGCTAGGAAGCATCAGGGTGACTTGTAGATCAAAAATAGCTAAAATCATGCTGATCGGAAATCCAAGGTGGCCACCATGGCAGCCATCTTGAAAATCTACTTTTCGCTTCTTCTCCTAAACCCAAAAGCCAGTTGACTCCAAACTTGGTAGGAAGCATTGGGGTGACTTATAGATCAAAAATAGCTAAAATCGTGCCTATCGTGGCCATCTTGAAAATCTATTTTTCACTTTTTCTCCTGAACCGAAAGGCCAGTTGACTCCAGACTTGGTAGGAAGCACGGGGTGACTTGTAGATCAAAAATAGCTAAAATCATGCCAATCGTAAAACCAGAATGGGCGCCATGGCAGCCATCTTGAAAATCTATTTTTCGCTTCTTCTCCTGAACTGAAAGGCCAGTTGACTTGAAACTTGGTAGGAAGCATTTGGGTGATTTGTAGATCAAAAATAGCTAAAATCATGCCGATCATAAATCCAAGATGGCCGCCATTGCTGCTATCTCGAAAATCTATTTTTCGCTTCTTCTCCTAAACCCAAAAGTCACTTGACTCCAAACTTGGTAGGAAGTATCAGGGTTACTTGTAGATCAAATATAGCTAAAATTGTTCTGATCTGAAATCCCAGATGGCAACCATGGCCGCCATCTTGAAAATCTATTTTTAGCTTCTTCTCCTGCACCCAAAGGCCAATTGACTTCAAACTTCATAGGAGACATTGGGGTGACTTGTAGATCAAAAATAGCTAAAATCGTGCCAATCGGATATCCAAGATGGCCGCCATGGCAGCCATCTTGAAAATCTATTTTTTGCTTCTCCTGAACCGAAAGGCCAGTTGACTCTAAACTTGGTAGGAAGCATTGGGGTGACTCATAGATCAAAAATAGCTAAAATCGTGCCGATCGTATATCCAAGCTGGCTGCCATTTCGAGTTTGTTCAAATGATCATGCTCAGTTGACTGGCATGCCATATATATTCTTCTTCAAAATTAAGAACTGTTTAAATGATCTTTTCATTAGTTGCGATGACAGGATTGGAAAAATGTTGCATAACATCTGCATATCTGCAGTGGCTATGTCACTCAGGTGAGCGACCCGTGGCCCTTGGGCCTCTTGTTTTTTTTAAACTTTCAGCATTTTTTTTGTGACAGAAACAAACTTATCTTTGTATGACAGAAACAAACAAGTAGGGGCAAGCATGTTTTTTAAAACAGTTTTATACTCTGCCACATGATAGTGGTGAGGTGTTATAGTATACCCTCCGATGTCCTTCTGTCCGTCTGGACTTGGTTTGCGGATAACTCCTCCTAAAGTTTTCATCGGATCATGTGAAACCTGGTGGACATTTAGACCATGAGGTGGTACAGCGCATATTGTTCTGAGATTATGGTACACCAAATTTTGGTGGAGTTATTACACTAAATATACCCTGCCACATGATAGTGGGGTCGGGGGGTGGGTAAACCCCACCACACGATAGTGGTGAGGTATTAGGGTATACTCTCTTGTGTCCGTCCTTCAGTCAGCACTTATTTTCGGATAATTCCTCCTACAGTTTTCATGGGATCACATTGAAACTTGGTGGACAGGTAGAAAATGAGGTGACACACCGCATATTGTTTCAAGGTTACAGTACTCCAAATTTTGATAGAGTTATTACACTTTTAAATGATTTTTCAGACTTGACTTTTTTTCCGGATACATCCTCGTACAGTTTTCATCTGATCAGGTTGAAACATGGTGGACAGTTAGACTAAGAGGTGATGCAGCACATTATTGTTTCAAGGTTACAATACACCAAATTTCGATAGAGTTACAGCTCTTTAAAGGTTATTAAAGGCATGATTTCATTTCCAGGTAACTCATACTATACATATAGTTTTCATCTGATCATGCTGTTATTTTGTATGTTGTTGGATAGAAAGAAAATGTAGAGCATTGCAGCCAGGTTACAGTATACTAAATTTTCATATTCTTTCAAGGTTACAGTATACAAAATTTTCATAGTTATTACTTATTAAAGCATTCTAACTTGCTTTTAGGCTAACTCCTCCTACAATTTTACACCAGTACCAGTTGAGACTGTGAAGTGATACAGCACATTTTCTTGCGAGTTTACAGTGCCCCAGTGTTTTAGTAGAGTTATTACGTGTCAAACACAGTCATCTTTTCTACAATTTAACCCTGCGGTGGCACACCGCAGGGTATCATGCAGTGTCTGTGATGCTTTTATTAAAGATTTTTCTGCTTTGTTTCCTCATTTCCGGATCAACTTCTCCAACAATTTTCATAGGATCAGATTGAAACTTGGTGGACAGTTAGTCCATCAGATGGTTAAAGCATATTGAGTACACCAAATTTTGAAAAGAGTTATTACAGTTTTTAAAGATTTTTAAAACTACCAAGGGGGGTTGGGACATATTGTTTTTGGGTAGGATCCCATTGGCGTCGGCGTTAGTGTAAAACTTCTTGTCCACTGTAACTTGAATACACTTTGGAATATTTTGATGATAATTGGTAGAAATGTAGATCAGGATGAGATGACATGTCGCATACAAGATTGACAACTCTGGCTTTCTTATTTTTGGAGTTGTCACCCATTGTTTTATTAGCTCACCTGAGCACGAAGTGCTCATGGTGAGCTATTGTGGTCAGTCAATGTTCGTCGTGCGTCATCCGTTGTGCGGTGTCAACAATTGCTTTAAAAGCCTACTCCTCCTACACCCCTGGGCCAATTGACTTAATACTTGGTAGGAAGCATCGGGGTGACCTGTAGATCAAAAATCATTCCGATCGAAAATCCAAAATGGCCGCCATCTTGAAAATCTAATTTTCGCTTCTTCTCCTGAACCGAAAGGCCAATTGACTCCAAGCTTGCTAGGAAGCATCGACTTGTAGATCAAAAATAGCTTAAATCATGCCGATCGGAAATCCAAGATGGCAGCCATCTTGAAAATCTATTTTTCGCTTCTTCTCCTGAACCGAAAGGCCAATTGACTCCAAACTTGTTAGGAAGCATCGGGGTGACTTGTAGATCAAAAATAGCTAAAATCGTGCCAATGGGAAATCCAAGATGGCCGCCATGGCAGCCATCTTTAAAATCTATTTTTGGCTTCTTCTCCTGAACTGAAAGGCCAATTGACTTGATACTTGGTAGGAAGCATCGGGGTGACTTGTAGACCATAAATAGCTAAAATCGTGCTGATCGGAAATCCAACATGGCTGCCATGGCAGCCATCTTGAAAATCTATTTTTCGCTTCTTCTCCTGAACCGAAAGGCCAATTGACTCCAAACTTGCTAGGAAGTATCAGGGTGACTTGTAGATCAAAAATAGCTAAAATCATGAAGATCAGAAATCCAAGATGGCCACCATCTTGAAAATCTATTTTTCACTTCTCCTGAACCGAAAGGCCAATTGACTCCAAACTTGCTAGGAAGTATCGGGGTGACTTGTAGATCAAAAATAGCTAAAATCGTGCTGATGGGAATTCCAAGATGGCTGCCATGGCAGCCATCTTGAAAATCTATTTTTCGCTTCTTCTCCTGAACTGAAAGGCCAATTGACTCCAAACTTGCTAGGAAGTATCAGGGTGACTTGTAGATCAAAAATAGCTAAACTCGTGCGGATCAGAAATCCAAGATGGCCGCCATGGCTGCCATCTTTAAAAATCTATTTTTTTTTGCCTCCTCTCCTGAACCGAAAGGCCAATTGACTCCAAACTTGCTAGGAAGCATCGGGGTGACTTGTAGATCAAAAATGGCTAAAATTGTGCTGATCGTAAATCCAAGATGGCTACCATGGTGGCCATCTTGAAAATCTATTTTTCGCTTCTTCTCCTAACCCCAAATGCCAATTGACTAGAAACTTGGTAAGAAGCATTGGGGTGACTTATAGATCAAAAATAGCTAAAATCGTTCCAATCGCAAAATCCAAGATGGCCGCCATCTTGAAAATCTATTTTTTGCTTCTTCTCCTGAACCGAAATGCTAATTGACTCCAGACTTGGTAGGAAGCATCAGGGTAACTTGTAGATCAAAAATATCTAAAATCATGCTGATTGGAAATCCAAGATGGCCGCCATGGTGGCCATCTTGAAAATCTTTTTTTCACTTCTTCTTCTAAACCCAAAAGCCAATTTACTTGAAACTTGGTAGGAAGCATCGAGGTGACTTATAGATTAAAAATGGCTAAAATCGTTCCGATTTGAAATCTAATATGGCCGCCATCTTGAAAATCTATTTTTCACTTCTTCTCCTGAACCGAAAGGCTTATTGACTTTAAACTAGGTAGGAAGCATCATGGTGACCTGTAGATCAAAAATAGCTAAAATCATTCCTATCAGAAATCCAAGATGGCTGCCATGACGGCCATCTTGAAAATCTATTTTTCGCTTCTTCTCCTGAACTGAACGGCCGTTTGACTTGAAACTTGGTAGGAAGCATTCCGGTGACTTGTAGATCTAAAATAACTTAAATTGTTTGGATTGGAAATCCAAGATGGCCGTCATGGCGGCCATCTTGAAACTCTTTTTTTCGCTTATTTTCCTGAACCAAAGGGCCAGTTGATTTGAAAATTCGTTGGAAGCATCAGGATGATTTGTTGATATAAAAATAGCTAAAATCGTTCCAATGGGAAATCCAAGATGGCGGCCATCTTGAAAACCTATTTTACCCTTCTTCTTCTAAACTGAAAGGCCAATTGACTCGAAACTTGGTAGGAAGCATCGGGGTGACTTGTAGGTAAAAAAAAAGTTCAAATCATTGCGATAGGAAATCCCAAATTGCGGCTATAGCGGCCATCTTGAAAATCTGTTCTGAACTTTTTGTCCTGATCCGAAAGGGCAATTCACTCAAAGTTCATTGGAAGTATCGAGGTGACTTGTAGATCAACAGTAGCTAATATCATTCTGATTGGAAATCCAAGATGGCTACCATCTTGTTTAAGTTTATTATATTTTCCTGCCACTGTGCTGTTTACATGTATAAAATCATGATTCTTCAGAAACCACTTAGGCAGTTGCGACCAAATTTCACATTGATCATACTATTGAAATGTGATTGAGAGTTTGTTCAAATGCTCCATTGACTGTCATGCCATATATGATATTCTTTTTCAAATTTAGGATGATCTTTTCATTAGTTGCAATGACAGGATTGGAAAAATGTTGCATTACATCTGCATATCTGCAGTGGCTATGTCACTCAGGTGAGCGACCCGTGGCCAGTGGGCCTCTTGATTTAAAAAGATTTTGTGTCTATTCTGTAACTCGAATACCCTTTGGAATATTTCGATGGTACTTTGCAGAAATGTAAAACAGGACCAGACGAAATGTCGTGTACAGAATGACAAATCTACCTTTCTTACTTTTGGCGTTATCTCCCTTTGTTATATTTGACAGTGATAATCCATTGATTTTGTGTCGGCTCTGTAAGTCAAAGACCCTTTGGAATATTTTTATGATACTTGGTAGAAATGTAGAACAGGACCAGATGACATGTCGCATACAAGAATGACAACTCTGCCTTCTTTACTTTTGGCATTATCACCCTTTGTTATGTCTGACAGTGATTATCCATTGATTTCATGTCCGCTCTGTTGTTCAAAGACCCTTTGGAATATTTTTATAATACTTGGTAGAAATGTAGAACAGGACCAGACGACATGTCGCATACAAGAATGACAACTCTGCCTTTCTTACTTTTGGCGTTATCTCCCTTTGTTTTGTTTGAAACAGATTTCTCATCTGCTCTGTAATTGGAATACCCTTTGGAATATTTCGATAGTACTTGGCAGAAATGTAGAACAGGACCAGATGATGTGTCGCGTACAAGAATGACAACTCTGCCTTTCTTACTTTTGGCATTATCTCCCTTTGTTATATTTGACATTTATAATCCATTGATTTTGTGTTCGCTCTGTAAGTCAAAGACCCTTTGGAATATTTTTATGATACTTGGTAGAAATGTAGAACAGGACCAGACAACGTGTCGCATACAAGAATGATAACTCTGCCTTTCTTACTGTTGGTGTTATCTCCTTTTGTTATGTCTGACAGTGATTATCCATTGATTTTGTGTCTGTTCTATAAGTCAAAGACCTTTTGGAATATTTTTATGATACTCGGTAGAAATGTAGAACAGGACCAGACAATGTGTCGCATACAAGAATGACAACTCTGCCTTTCTGACTTTTGGCCTTATCTCCCTTTGTTATGTCTGACAGTGATTATCCATTGATTTCATGTCTGCTCTGTAAGTCAAAGACCCTTTGGAATATTTTTATGATACTTGGTAGAAATGTAGAACAGGAACAGATGACATGTCACGTACAAGAATGACAACTCTGCCTTTCTTATTTTTGGAGTTATCTCCCTTTGTTTTGTTTGAAATAGATTTCTCACCTGCTCTGTAACTGGAATACCCTTCAGAATATTTTGATGGCACCTGGTAGAACTGTAGAATAGGACAAGACGATGTGTTCCTAACCAGAATGACAACTCTGCCTTCCTTACTTTTGCTTTTATCTCCCTTTGTTATATTTGACACTGATTATGCATTGATTTAGTGTCCGCTATGTAAGTCGAACACTCTTTGGAATATTTTGATGATACTTGGTAGTAATGAAGAACAGGACCAGATGACATGTCACATACAAGAATGACAACTTCGGCTTTTTTTATGCCCCTAACTTCAAAGAAGTTGGAGGGGCATATTGCTTCTGGGTTGTTCATCCCTCCGTCCGTCCTTTCATCACACTTTTTGATGCATAGCATAACCTTAGAACCATGAATGCTACTGTTTTGAAATTTCTCATATGGATTCCTCATGAAAAAATAGCTGATACGTATTTTTTTTCTTGACAGGATTATGCCCCTTTTCTGAGTTATGGCCCTTTGAAAAAATATGGATGCAATCTTGTCAGCAAAATATCTCAAAAACTATTGAAGCTAGAGCCTTCAAATTTGATGAATAGATTGGTAGTGATGAGTTGACAACCTGATTAACTTTTTAAGAAATTCTGAAAAATACTTCTTGAGTTATGGCCCTTTGTAATTTTGGGCATTTTTACCTTGTCAACAAAATATCTAAAAAACTGTTAGAGCTAGAGCATTGAAACTTAGCAAATGGATTTGTAGTGATGAGTAGATGACTTGATTAACTTTTGAAGAAATTCTGAAAAATACTTCATGAGTTATGGCCCTTTGTAATTTTGGGCATTTTTCCCTTGTCAGCAAAATATCTCAAAAACTGTTGGAGCTAGAGCCTTGAAACTTGATGAATAGAATGGTAGTGATGAGTAGACAACCTGATTAACTTTTGAAGAAATTTTGAAAAATACTTCTTGAGTTATGGCCCTTTGTAATTTTGGGCAGTTTTACCTTGTCAGCAAAATATCTCAAAAACTGTTAGATCTAGACCCTTAAAACTTAGTAAATGGATTTGTAGTGATGAGTAGATGACCTGATTAATTTTTGAAGAAATCATGAAAAATACTTCATGAGTTACGGCCCTTTGTAATTTTGGGCATTTTTACCTTGTCAGCAAAATATCTCGAAAACCATTGGAGGTAGAGCCTTGAAACTTGATGAATAGACTGGTAGTGATGAGTAGACAACCTGATTAACTTTTGAATAAATTTTGAAAAATACTTGTTGAGTTATGGCCCTTTGTAATTTTGGGCATTTTTATCCTCTCAGCAAAATATCTCAAAAACTGTTAGAGCTAGAGACTTGAAACTTGGTGAATTGATTGGTAATGATGAGTGGATGACCTGATTAACTTTTGTATAAATTCTGAAAAATATTTCGTAAGTAATGGCCCTTTGTAAATTTGAGCATGTTTCCCTTGTCAGCAAAATATCTCAAAAACTATTGAAGCTGGGGCCTTGAAACTTGATGAATAGATCGGTAGCGACGAGTAGATGACCTGATTTTGCATCCAGTTTCGAATGAAATTGATGGGGCATATTATTTTGCCTTCGTTTGTCCGTCCGTCTGTCTGTTCGTCAAGCTTTTTTGTGCATACCATATCTTAAGAACCCTGCATGCTAGGGTTTTGAAATTTTATATATGGGTTCCAAATGAAAAATAGCTGACCCATATTTTTTTTCTTGTCCGGCATGTTTGTTTAGAGTTATGCCCCTTTGAAAAAAATCAGCATTAGATCTTGTGAGCAAGATATCTTGTAAAGTATTTAAGCTGGGTTCTTGAAATTCGATATAGTGAGTAGGAATGATGTGTAGATTACCTGATTATATTTTGAGAGAATTCCGTGAAAAAAATGATAAAGTTACGGCCCTTTGCAGTGTTGCGCATTTTTACCTTGTCAGCAAGATGTCTCAAAAAGTACTTAAGCTAGGGTCTTGAAATATTATATGCTGATTGGGGATGATGTGGATATTACCTGGGTTTTTTTTAGGGAATTCCATGAAAAATTGACAGTTACGGCCCTTTGTAGTTCTAGGCATTTTGACCTCAGCAAGATATCTCAAAAGTATTTAAGCCAGAGCCTTGATATTTGGTATACTGATTGGGATTGAGGAGGAGATCACCTGATTAAATTTTGAACCAATTAAATGAAATGTTGGAGTTATGGCCCTTCGCAATTTCTGGTTTAGAGTTATTTCCCTTTTGATCCCTATTGATAAAATAACATTGAAATCTAGTATATTTGTAATATTGTTACCATCATGGGCAGGCAGTGTTGGAGTCAAGCAGTGTTATAGTTAGGCAGTTGGGGGCATAGTGTTTTACAAACACCAGCTCTAGTTAACTCACCTGAGCACAAAGTGCTCATGGTGAGCTATTGTGGTCAGTCAATGTCCATCGTGCGGCATCAGCAATTGCTTTAAAAACCTACTCCTCCTACACCCCTGGGCCATTTGACTCGATACTTGGTAGGAAGCATCAGGGTGACTCGTAGATCAAAAATAGCTAAAATCGTGCCGATCAGAAATCAAAGATGGCTGCCATGGCCGCCATCTTGAAAATCTATTTTTAGCTCACCTGAGCTCTGCTCAGGATGAGCTATTGTGATCACTTTTCGTCCGTCGTCCGTCCGTCCGTCCGTGCGTCCGTCCGCCGTCCGTGCGTCCGTCCGTTAACATTTTCAAATGACTTCTCCTCTGAAACCGCTGAGCCAATTTTGCTCAAATTTCATATGGAGCCTCCTTAGGGTGGGGGAACAAAAAATTGCTAAAATGGTCGCGGTCCGTTGACCAAGATGGCCGCCACGCCCATATATGGTAAAAACCTTTAAAAATCTTCTTCTCAAGAACCGAGAATGCCTTGGTGCTGAACCTTTGCAGGAATCATTGGGGACGGGAGGTCTACCAAAATTGCTAAAAGAATTGTCATACGTTGACGTTTGACCTTTTTACGGCAAGGTCAAGTTTGCTTCCCTATGCATTTATATGGGAAAAACCTTAAAAACTTCTTCTCCAAAACCGAGCATGCCTTATGGCTGAATCTTTGCATATATCTTTGGGAACAGGAGAGCTACCAAAATTGCTAAAATAATGGTCGTACATTGACATTTGACCTTTTTACATTAAGGTCAATTTTGCTTCCTTATTCATTTGTATGGGAAAAATGACCAGAATTTCAAACAACTTCTCCTCTGGAGCCTCTGGGCCAATTTTGCTCAAATTTCATATGGAGCCTCCTTAGGGTGGGGGAACAAAAAATTGCTAAAATGGTCACGGTCCGTTGACCAAGATGGCCGCCACGCCCATATATGGTAAAAACCTTTAAAAATCTTCTCCTTCAGAACCGAGAATGCCTTTGGGCTGAACCTTGGCAGGAATCATCGAGGACGGGAGGTCTACCAACATTGCTAAAAGAATTGTCGTACGTTGAAGTTTGACCTTTTTACAGCAAGGTCAAGTTTGCTTCCCTGTGCATTTGTATGGGAAAAAACCTTTAAAAATTTTCTTCTCCAAAACTGAGCATGCCTTATGGCTGAATCTTTGCATATATCTTCGAGAACAAGAGGGCTACCAAAATTGCTAAAATAATGGTCGTACATTGACATTTGACCTTTTTACGTTAAGGTTAATTTTGCTTCCTTATGCATTTGTATGGGAAAAATGTTCAGAATTTCAAACAACTTCTTCTCTGGAGCCTCTGGGCCAATTTTGCTCAAATTTCATATGGAGCCTCCTTAGGTAGGGGGAACAAAAGATTGCTAAAATGGTCACTGTTCATTGACCAAGATGGGCGCCATGCCCATATATGGTAAAAACATTTATAAATCTTCTTCTCTAGAACAGAGGATGCTTTGGGGCTGAATATTTGCATAAATCATCGGGGACAGGGGTCTACCAAAGTTGCTAAAATAATGGTCATACATTGACATTTGACCTTTTTACGGCAAGGTCAAGTTGCTTCCTTATGCATTTGCATGGGAAAAAACATTTAAAAATCTTATTCTCCAAAACCGAGGATGGCTTGTGGCTGAATCTTTGCATATATCATCTGGAACGGGCGGTCTACAAAAGTTGCTAAAATAATTGTCATACATTGACATTTAACCTTTTTACGGCGAGGTCAAGTTTGCTTCTGTATGCATTTGTATGGGCGCCATACATTTGTATGGAAAAAATGTTGATAATTTCAAATGGCTTTTCCTCTGAAGCCTCCGGGCCAGTGTTGCTCAAATTTCATGCGGAGCCTCCGTGGGCAGGAGAATGAAAGATTGCTAAAATGGGTATGGTCCATTGATCAAAATGGCTGCCATACCAATATATGGTAAAAACCTTTAAAAATCTTCTTCTCCATAACCAAATAAGCCCTGGGTCCTAATCTTTGCACAAATTATAGGGGACAGGAGATCTACCAAAATTGCTCAAATGATGGTTTATGTTGACATTTGACCTTTTTACCTCCAAGGTCAAATTTGCTTCCCTATTTGTGTGGGCCATATACATTTATATTGAAAGTATCGAAGTGACTTGTAGATCAACAGTAGTTAAAATTGTTCTGATTGGAAATCTAAGATGGCCATCATCTGGTTTATATTTATAATATGTCCCTGCCACTGTGCTGTTTACATGTATAAAATCACGATTCTTCAGAAACCACTTAGCCAATTTCCACCAAATTTCACATTGATCCTTCTGTTGAAATGTGATTGATAGTTTATTCATGATCATGCTCCATTGACTGTCAGGCCCATATATTCTTCTTCAAAACTAAGAACTGCTCAAATGATGATATTTTCATTAGTTGCGATGATAGGATTGGATAAATGTTGCATAACATCTGCATGTCTGCAGTGGCTATGTCACTCAGGTGAGCGAATCGTGGCCCGTGGGCCTCTTGTTCACTTCTTCTCCTGAACTGAAAGGCCATTTGACTCCAAACTTGCTAGGAAGCATCAGGGTGACTTGTAGATCAAAACTAGCTAAAAGCGTGCCGATGGGAAGTCCAAGGTGGCCGCCATAGCCGCCATCTTGAAAATCTATTTTTCGCTTCTTCTCCTGAACCGAAAGGCCAATTGACTCCAAAATTGCTAGGAAGCATCGGGGTGACTTGTAGATCAAAAATAGCTAAAATCAGACCATTCGGAAATCCAAGATGGCCACTATGACAGCCATCTTGAAAATCTATTTTTTGCTTCTTCTCCTGAACCGAAAGGCCAATTGACTCCAAAGTTGCTAGGAAGCATCGGGGTGACTTGTAGATCAAAAATAGGTAAAAATCGTGCCGATCGGAAATCCAAGGTGGCCGCCATGGCTGCCATCTTGAAAATCTATTTTTTCGCTTCTTCTCCTGAACTGAAAGGCCAACTGACTCCAAACTTGCTAGGAAGCATCAGGGTGACTTGTAGATCAATAATAGCTAAAATCGTGCTGATCGGAAATCCAAGATGGCTGCCATGGCCGCCGTCTTGAAAATCTATTTTTCGCTTCTTCTCCTGAACTGAAAGGCCAATTGACTCCAGACTTGCTAGGAAGCATCAGGATGACCTGTAGATTAAAAATAGCTAAAATTGTGCCGATCAGAAATCCAAGATGGCCACCATCTTGAAACTCTATTTTTTGCTTCTTCTCCTGAACCGAAAGGCCAATTGACTCCAAAGTTGCTAGGAAGCATCAGGGTGACTTGTAGATCAAAAATAGCTCAAATCGTGCCGATCGGAAATCCAAGCTGGCCGCCATGGCCGCCATCTTGAAAATCTATTTTTTGCTTCTTCTCCTAAACCCAAAAGCCAATTAACTCCAAACATGGTAGGAAGCATCAGGGTGATTTATAGATCAAAAATAGCTAAAATCGTTCCAATCGGAAATCCAAGATGGCCGCCATGACAGCCATCTTGAAAATCTATTTTTTGCTTCTTCTCCTGAACTGAAGGGCCAATTGACTGCAAACTTGCTAGGAAGCATCGGGGTGACTTGTAGATCAAAAATAACTAAAATTGTTCTGATTGGAAATCCAAGATGGCTGCCATGGCAACTATCTTGAAAACCAATTTTTCGCTTCTCCTCCTGAACCGAAAGGCTTATTGACTTTAAACTAGGTAGGAAGCATCTGGGTGACTTGTAGATCAAAAATAGCTAAAATTGTTCTGATCGGAAGTCCAAGATAGCTGCCATGGCGGCCATCTTGAGAATCAATTTTTCGCTTCTTCTTCTGAACTGAAAGGCCATTTGACTCGAAACTTGGCAGGAAGCATTGGGATGACTTGTAGATCTAAAATAGCCAAAATCGTCCCGATCCAAAATCCAAGATGGCTGCCTTGGTGGCTATCTTGAAAATCTATGTTACGCTTCTTCTCCTAAACTGAAAAAGCCAACTGACTTTAAACTTGGTAGGAAGCATCGGGTTGACTTATAGGTCAAAAAGAGCTAAAATCTTTCAGATTGGAAATCCAAGATGCCTGCCATGGCAGCCATCTTGAAAGTCTATTATTCCCTTCTTCTCCTGAATCCAAAGGCTTATTGACTTTAAACTTGGTAGGAAGCATCTTGTAGATCAAAAATAGCTAAAATAGTCCCTATTGGAAATCCAAGATGGCTGCCATCTTTTTAGCTCACCTGAGCAAAAGCTCAGGGTGAGCTATTGTCATCACCCTATGTCCGTCCTCGTTCGTCGTCAACAATTAGTTTGTTAACACTCTAGAGGTCACAGTTTTGACCTAATCTTGATGAAACTTGGTCAGAATGCTTGCCTCTGTTAAATCTAGGTCAAGTTCGATACTGGGTTACTTGGGGTCAAAAACTAGGTCACCAGGTCAAATCAAAGGAAAAACTTGTTAACACTCTAGAGGTCATAGTTTTGACCCAATCTTGATGAAACTTGCTCAAAATGTTTGCCTCTATTAAATCTAGGTCAAGTTCGAAACTGGGTCACTTGGGGTCAAAAACTAGGTCACCGGGCCAGATCAGCAGAAAACCTTGTTAACACTCTAGCGGTCACATTTTTGAAGCAATCATCATGAATCTTGCTCAGTATGTTTGTCTTGATGATTTCTAGGTCAAGTTCGAAACTGGGTCACTTGGGGTCAAAAACTAGGTCACCGGGCCAGATCAGCAGAAAACCTTGTTAACACTCTAGCGGTCACATTTTTGAAGCAATCATCATGATTCTTGCTCAAAATGTTTGTCTTGATGATTTCTAGGTCAAGTTGGAAACTGGGTCAGTTGGAGTCAAAAACTAGGTCACTGGGCCAAATCAGCAGAAAACCTTGTTAACACTCTAGCGGTCACATTTTTGAAGCAATCATCATGAATCTTGCTCAAAATGTTTGTCTTGATGAGTTCTATGATATGTTTGAAACAGGGTCATGTGGGGTCAAAAACTAGGTCACCGGGCCAAATCAGCAGAAAACCTTGTTAACACTCTAGCGGTCACATTTTTGAAGCAATCATCATGAATCTGGCTCAAAATGTTTGTCTTGAAGATTTCTAGGTCAAGTTTGGAAGTGGGTCAGCTGGAGTCAAAAACTAGGTCACCTCGCCAAATCAGCGTAAAATCTTGTTGTTACTCTAGCGGTCACATTTTTCAAGCAATCGTCATGAATCTTGCTCAAAATGTTTGTCTTGATGAGTTCTAGGTCAGGTTTGAAACGGGGTCACTTGGAGTCGAGAACTAGGTCACCGGGCCAAATCAGCAGAAAACTTTGTTAACACTCTAGCGGTCACATTTTTTAAGCAATCATCATGAATCTTGCTCAAAATGTTTGTCTTGATGATTTTTAGGTCAGGTTTGAAACTGGTCACCTGGCCAGATCAGCAGAAAACCATTAGACATGCTACATTGTCTTACTTGTTAATATAATCATTTTGAACTTTGATCAGAATGTTTGCCTTGATCAGTTCTAGATCAGGCTCTCAAAGTGCTATGTTGCTCAGGTGAGCGTTACAGGGGCATCATGGCCCTCTTGTTTATATATACATATATAGGGAAAACCTTTAAAAATCTTTTTGTCTGAAACGAGAAGGCCCTTGCCTTTGATATTTGGTTACATAGCTTCATCTAGTTCACATGTCTATTCAACAATAAGGCTCCATGCGATCATGCTTCTGTCCAGCACCCCCTAGCCTGTCATCCGAAAACATTCATTTTCAACAAATTTTAAACAAACATAGTCCTATGAAGAGAAATCATAGTCTTTTAGAATATACTAGAGACAATGACACTCAGGTGAGCGAATTAGGGCCCTCTGGGCCCTCTTGTTTACTTTTGGAGTTATCTCCCCTTCTTGTGTTTGAATTTGATTTTTCTCTGCTCTGTAACACTTTTTTCACTTTGTTAACTTAGTCAGTTTTTACCTAAAACCCTTATAGTCAGTGGGTGTCTCATGAGCGCAACTCCTCCTGCAGTTTTAGGCCAATAGTTTTGCAACTTCACAGATGATTAGGTCAGGGTCTGAAGATTTGCACATTGTTTGCACATAAATCTCAGATTTTTTTTTTTTTTTTTTAACTTTTTCCGCTTTGTTAACTTAGTCAGTTTTTGCCTAAAACCCTTATAGTCAGTGGGTGTTTCGTGAGCGCAACTCCTCCTGCAGTTTTAGGCCAATAGCTTTGAAACTTCTCAGATGATTAGGTCATGGTCTGAAGATGTGCATATTGTTTGCACATAAATCTCAGATTCATTTCAGCAGAGTTAGGGGCACTTGATTTATGCCCAAAGTTGGGTTCCGCTCAATATCTTGTGAAAGAATTGATGGATTAGGATCATATTTTGCATACATATTGTTGTTAACAATACCTAGCTTGGGATTGTCACATGACATTTTTTGTCAATTTTCAGCTGAGTTACTGGCCTTGATTAATGGGCAAAAATGATATCCGCTCAATATCAATATCTTGTGAAATAATGGACAGGTATATTCCAAATTTTCTACTTTGTCCATTTTTCTAACCCATCAATTTCTTCAATACTGCAAAATAGATTTTTTTCAATACAAATAGGAACTTGTATGACTTAATCCCCGCAGGTGCGACATCGCTTTCTGCGGATTTCTTGTTTCTAAAAAACCTTCTCTAGTTCAGACGACTTTACTTCTGGATAGTTCCTCCTACACTTTTCTTCTGATTGAGGTGAAACATGCTGGCCAGTTAGAGTATGAGGTGGCATATTGTTTTGAGGTTACAGTACACCAAATATTGTTTTGAGGTTACAGTACACCAAATTTCAATATAGGTATAGCTCTTTTAAGATTGTTAAACATGATTTCATTTCTGGCTCACTGCTATAGTTTTCATCTGATCAAGCTGTTATTTGATGGACAGAGATCAGAAGACAGAGAGAAGATTGGGAGAGCTGCAGCCATGTTACAGTACACAAATTTTTATATACTTTCAAGGTTACAGTTCACAAAATTTTTATTTTGATACAAGCACTTTTTTTCGCAGATGAAATTGTTTACTCTTGTGTATTCATCAAACCGTTGTGGCTTCAAATTCTTATGGTGGCTTACAATTTATTAAGTACCATATCAAACACAGCCATCTTTTCTACATGTTTTGTTACCCTGCAGTAGTGGGGTTACCCTGCAGTGGCGAGGTATTATGTAGTGTCTGCGATGCTTTTATTCTCTGTCTCTAGTAATCCTCAGGGATTTTAGTATTAACAACTCAGTACAAGTTATTTCTGCTCTCTTTTTTGCCATATGTTAGAGACAAAACTATTGAAATCTTCTACTCCATCTATTAACAGCCTCAGTATTGATCCCACATGACACTTTTAAGTTTTCAGCAGATGGCATGCATGGATAATTATGGCTCAGAATACCATGGGAGAAATATCTCATTCAGCCGGAACTGTCGAGAAGTTATGAATTTTATGAAAGGTAGCAAAATCCATAGCTAACTTATAGTTTGCTATGAGTTTTTACCTCCCATTTACAAATTTCAGTGAGATTTTTGTTAAAACAAAAGGAGCAAATCTCTCAAAGTCATGCCCAAAAATAATCCCAGGACATATATATTAAGGCTGTCTAATCAGAACTAAAAAGGTAATCGACTATCAGTCCTGCCATTGTGATTGATAATCGATTAGTAATCACTAAAGATTTTGTCATAGTTTTACCTGTCTGAGCATGACTCTTACCATATGTTATACTTAATTATATGTATTTGGACAGACAGGCCTGAGCAAATGCAGCGTCTCATCAGTGTCCACACTGTTTGCCACTCATCCAGTTATTTTAGACACAACTGTGGATAGTAAATTATACTTGTTCAAATTTTAGATAAAGGATGGTAAGGAGTTGAGGTGTCTGAGTACTAAGGGTAAATATGGTAAATCACAGAAGTCAAATGATTGGTTATTAGCAAATCTGTAATGATAATCTTTTTTCTTTAATTTATCGATCAATTAATCGATTATCCGATTAATTGTGCCAGCCTTGATATATATAGGCTGTTATGTAGACACTCACTATGGAGGCTGGTACATGAGCACTTACTATGGAGGCTCCTACAAAGGCACTCAATATACAGTCTTTAACATAGACACTCAATATGGAGGCTATTACACAGATTTAGAAGAAAAGTGCCATGATGGATCAGTATGGAGGCTATTAGACTGAAGTGGAATGAGTTAAAAAGTTTTGCCCCAAAGAAGAGACTAATCCCTCAAAAGCTGATAGAAAAAAAAAAAAAAATAGAACAGAAAAAAATGGGTCTTTTTTCTTAGTTTTCCTATTTTGTTAATCCATATTTTCAGAAGAAAAAAGACAACTGAAGTGGATTGCTAAGGTCAATTTGATGATTAAAATTATTTTGTAGCATTGGCTACAGGAAAAGTACAACTTCCAAGAAACAGACTGTTCTGTTACATCCTTTCACATTAAGATATTTAGCCTGGTTATGGTTAGGAGAGTGTTATAAAGAACAAAATTAATGTAACATATGCATTAAGGCTGGCACAATTAATCAGATAATTGAGCGATAAATTCCACAAAAATGATTATCATTACTGATTTGCTAATAATCGATCATTTGATTTCTGTGTTTGTTACTTTAACATATTTATTACCCTTAGTATTCAGACACCTCAACTCCTTACCATACTTAATCTAAAATTTGAACAAGTACAATTTACTACCCACTGTTTTGTCTAAAAATGGCTGGATGAGAGGCAAACAGTTTAGACCCTGATGAGACGCCGGGTTTGCGGTGTCTCATCTGGGTCTACTCTGTTTGCTCAGGCCTGTCTGACCAAATACATACAATAAAGTATGACATATGATAATCATGGTCAAACAGGCAAAATTATGACCAAATCTTCAGTGATTACTAATCGATTATTGATCACAAAGACAGGACTGGTAATTGATTATAATTTCAGCTCTGATTAGTCAGCCTTAGTAGGCATCATTACATAAACAAGCTGCACCACTGCACAAATGAGCAAACTGATATAGGCCTTTCAACTTCACAGAGCTCTAGTATGTTCAAGCCATTTATAAGAAAATGTACAGACAACCCACTTTATACCAACACTCGATACAATGACACAATTTGTTATAATGACAATTTCACTGTCACGAAACCTTTGCTTAAGAGGTAACAGTTAGTCACAAATTATGCAAGAATATTGTATTTAATACTTTAAAGAAACATACGTTTTGGATATTTGTAAGAATCACCTCAGTGAGGCAATTCTAACAAATATCCAAAACATATGTTCTATGAGGAAATAAGAACAAAACAAGACCTTTATTACATATCATTCCTCATTAAGTATTCTGTACAACAGCAAATTCATTTTAACAGCAACATCTTAGGGAACAACTGCTGTCGTTGTAAGGAGGGTTCACTGTACCTTCAAATGTGTGTGCTCATCAAAGTCTTTGATCAGATGTAGAGCAAATGTGCAAGCAGGTCTGAGTCTTCACTGAGACATGCCACCAGGTACAATATCTCAGAGGCTGCTCAATTGAATATTTTTGTATTAGCAGACAATGACTTGACGTAAAGTGTTTTCTCATGGCACACCAAAGTTACCATTCCTTTATATATTTCAGGGATATGAATGAGTTACTTCAGAACCTCACCACACAGTTTTTCAAGTCAGCCAACAAACGCCCTGCATCCATTCCAAAGTCCTCTCGCAACAGAAGGTACTCACGACCCCCGGGTCTGTTTGTTTACTGCATCATAGTTGTTAAGTCTTTGTGGCATTAACCGTTACCTTTCTCTGGGCGAATTCGGTAGACCATAGACTGATGATATTTCTTGTATTTCCCCATAAAATAGGCCTTGAAATTTCTTGCAAATTGTGATTATGACCCCGTCGCCTATGATCCTGACCACAAGGTTTGAAACTTTTTTCATGCTCAGTTTAGCTGAGCATAAAATTTTCTCTGCTGATAAATATGAAAATGCCAACTGAAGTTTGCAATTTCATATTTATTAGCAGAGAAATCATGCCAAGCAGTGTTTATCAAGAAAGAGTAATTTGAGATTAATTAGCAGGACGAATTGCATGCCCAGCTGAGTTGAGCATGAAAAAAAGTTATATAACATTGGGGCCTGGTCAGACTATCATAGTACCAGGTAAGAAGGGTAGCCAGATAAATATTTTTCTTATTTCTATGCTAAGTGTTGTGGACACTCAATAGAGCCAATGTGCTTCTAATGAGTACCTACAATATCTGTGCAACATTCTTTCGTGGAGATTGATCATGAAATATTTTCTGCGGTCATTCTCTCCCTTCTGCTGATTCAAGAAGGGCAGTTGTCAGTTTCTGGCAAAAAAAATGTGCACAATACTGGTTAACCGCTTAGAGGACTAAGCCTGCCCAGTAAACGTGTGGTTAGGTAAACTGACCACACTCGACATGACCCCCATTGGGTTGACTGGGCCGTAAAACCTCAACACAAACAAAAAGCAATATCTGTTTAAGTGGAGAAAAAAAAATATCAATAGTTTTTTGTTTCTATTAAATTATAGTGTACCTTCCTACTGCTGAATATTTCACATGCCTACCAAATGAATGAATGCGTAACCACCGGTTAAGAACGTGAAACAATTAGATCGACATCTGGTTAGGAATAAGATGACTCAAAAAGGTAAACAAACTTTGCATTTTCTGTGTTTCATGAGCGATATAAATGTTTTGAGGAAATTATTTAAAAAACGGGGAATTACATTCAACTGCCCATTGATATTGGCGTCTGTGGAGTAAATCTCAAACCACCTACTTCACGCATATTGGCCAAATTATTTTTCTCGTGCTGGAGGTGTACCGAAAGGCATAGAAAACACGTGGTAATTCGCAGTGTTTTTTGTCCTTTATTTAATTTTGTGCTTTGCTAGAAGTTCAACATATCATCACGCACACACGATAGATACATGTGGTTCAGGGCTCGGGAAAACCGGAAAAATAGCCGGTCTGGACCGAAATTAAGAATTCTGGACCGATTTCAAACACCCCAAAACGCTAATAAATCGGTCCAACATTTCCCAAACCAACCAATTTTCACAAATCAATGATGTCTAAAAAATCACAAACGGTCAAGTCTTTCCAAACTGACAACGTCCGCGCACCTTTTAAATGCGATATTATGGTAGTTAAAAGGCTCTAAACGGTCATTTGACATGTATATTGGAGAGACAGCAGAATAACGGCAACCTACCCGCAGCACAAATTAATTACGTCATTATCAAAACATTGTCAAAAAATCAACTCTTCACTGACCTTTGTGCGGTAAACAAGCGATTAACACGAATCATCAGTAACGGTAGTTTGATAATTAATCCATTTGTGTGACACGTGTGAATACACTGAGACTGCAAAACATCCAGGTGCAGTCGGCGTGTCCAAAAGATCAAAGGTCGCTTTACTTAGAGTGATAAAAGAATGCACCGCTTGAACGCACCCGTTTTCTTCCTCTTCTTTTTTGTTTTGTTCAACACGGTTTGTCGGTCCCAGATTCGATAAATGAATTCCCAAACCGTGTACGTCCTGATCAGATGTCGCATACAACGGCGTCTGATCTGGGTATAATTGATTGCTTCTTTTTTTTTTTTTTTTGTTGATTGCCGTAACACGTGAGTTTAATTCAAGGTAGATTTCACAGTAAAAATAAGTAATGCACCACTTGCGCCAGGCAAGATTGGTCAGTGCTTAAAATTTAAGCAGTCTGATTATATCTTGAAACACTGAAAACTGCAAAACCACCCGTGGCGCAGGCCTTTTTTATTAGACCTAATTAGGTCCATGAAAGTCGTTTCGTTCCGTCTCTCCTGTTTCCCGCCGTCTTCGCGCTTATACAAGACGGGAATCAGTTGTTTATAAATAGTTTAGGAAAACCCTGCGGAGGTGGAAATAACAACAAAACTGTTTTTTCTTTTTTTTTTTTTTTTTTTTTTCTTTTTTCATACCTGACTGTATTTATTGATGACGTCAGCTTTAATCATGCTTGTTGTACCCGGACTTCCGTCATATAACGGAGCTGAGGTGTATTATTTAAAAGGAGTTATAGGACTGCCAATTGTCATTAGTTTTCGTGACAGGTGATATACACATATTTTTTTTTTTTTGGAAATGGGCTCATTGATGACGTCATCGGCTGGACCGATTCAGATTTCAAAATTTCCAGAGCCCTGATGTGGTTATTTGTGTTATGGATATTTTGGTTGTTAATGCAGCATTGTCGAAAAATCGCCACGGGAAGGGACAAAAATGGCTGGTTCTATATAAATAATAACAAAACGCCGGTATAAAGCGGGTCTGATTTCACCTCCATGTCTCTTTAAAAAACACACGAAGCTTGTTGTACGGAACCAATTTTAGCCAACCAGATAAGCAGTGTACTGTTGATTCAGAAATAACATAGAATTTAATACAAACATCTTCACTCTCCAGAATCCTAGTCTATAATGACTTTGTTTGTGTTTTCACACCAATTCAGTGGCCCTGCAATTGTCTGAAATGAAATTTAACAGGTTTTGGATTTTTTTTTTCCTGCGAAGAAGTGCTGATCTGCCTAATTTTGCTGGTTAAGCATTAGATTGTCTGGTTATGAATTCCATAACCGATCAAGCTGAAACTTCATATATAGTAAGACCATGATGTGGAGCAGCGCATATTATTTTGAGGTTACAGTCCACCAAATATTTGCAGCGTTACGCCCCTTTGAAAATTTCAGTAGACTTTTCGTTTCCGGCTAACTCCTCCTACAGTTTACATTCGATCAAGCTGAAACTTGGTATATAGTTAGACCATGATGTGGCACAGCGCATATTGTTTTGAGGTTACAGTCCACTAAATGTTTGCAGAGTTATGCCCCTTAGAAATTTTCTGTAAACTTTTCATTTCCGGTTAACTCCTCCTACATTTTACATCCGATTAAGCTGAAACTTCATATATAGTTAGACCATGATGTGGAGCAGCGCATATTGTTTTGAGGTTACAGTCCACCAAATATTAGCAGAGTTATGCCCCTTTGAAAATTTCAGTAGACTTTTTGTTTACGGCTAACTCCTCCTACAGTTTACATCCAATCAAGCTGAAACTTGATTTGTAGTTAGACCATGATGTGGAGCAGCGCATATTGTTTCAAGGTTAAAGTCCACCAAATATTAGCAGAGTTATACCCCTTTGAACATTCTATTAATTTTTCGTTTCTGGCTAAATCCTCCAACAGTTTACATCCAATCAAGCTGAAACTTCATGTGAAGTTAGAGCATGATGTGGAGCAGCGCGTATTGTTTCGAGGTTACAGTTCACCAACTATTAGCAGAGTTATACCCCTTTGAAAATTTTGATGGCTAGAAATGCAAAGTTTCAGCCGATGTATCCACTTCTTGAAGGCGTCACTGTACGCTGATTTGGGCACAGTAATAAGGTACTGATGAATGGCAGATCCAAGTGCCTGTCGGGACTGGTATTTCCGCCCAGCAAGGAATGCTTTCAATTTCGGAAACAAAAAGAAATCACATGGGGCAAGGTCTAGGGAATACGGGGGGTGAGGCAAAACAGTTACTTTTTCTTTCTTCAAAAACGCCGTAACTATTGCGGAGGTATTAGCTGGGGCATTGTCATGTAGAAGACTGACATGTTTAAAACCATTGGCAGGGCGTCGTTTCTGATAATACTTTTTCAGTTTCTTCAGTACTACGTCTTTGTAGTACTTTCCGGTGATGCTTTTGCCCTTTTTAACTGGCACTTTTATTGCGACTCCTTCACCAGAGAAGAAGATTGCATACAAAACCTTCTTTGTACTCAAAGAACGTTTGGCAATTATTGGGCGTTTGCTGTGTTAAGTGGCCCAGATCTTATTGCTAATCTTTCTGATGGGCTCAAAATAATGGACCCAGGTTTCATCACCTGTGACGACATTGGCAAACTGCTTTTTGTCATATTTTGGAAACATTTGAAGCAGCTTTTTGGCCACTTTAACCCGTTTCCTCTTTTGCTCGTCAGTCAACATGTGATATGCCTACCTTTCGTGCAATATCACGAACTGTAAATCTGGCATCTCCTTCAATGATTTCCTTTATTTTGGAAACGATTTCTTTACGAGATGAGGGGGTGGTCGGGTGGTGCGAAGGTGCTGTGTATCTTACATCACCGGGGCGTCCAACTGATATTGGCTTACAGTTGGGCAAGGCCTGCTATCCTTGTAGTGGGTAAGGGTAGAGGGGGAATGTTTTTATTTCTTCTGTTTCTTCACTTTCATTCCTGTTCCTCTTTCTTCCCTGTCCCTCTCTTTCATCTCCTCTACTCTCTCTTCTATCTCTTTTCTCCCTTTCTCTGGGAGACGACACAAAATGACCCTCAAGGGTTGACGTGTCGTTAAACCCCAACACAATCAATCTTTACGAGATGCAGATTTTGGCCTACCTGATTTCGGTGCATTTTTGATGGACTCTACACCAGACTCAAATTTCTTTTTCCACCGCCGAACTGTGTCATAAGACACACAAGAAGGTCCAAAAGCAATAGAAATTTCAGTCATCAGCTTCTTCAAAGAACAACCAAGTTTTGTGCGAGCTTTGATGTAAGCCCGTATTTCATCTTTTTTGTCGACGCTTCTACCAACCATTTTTACTGCAGTGGTCAATGACTGTGTGTATTCAAATGGCAAATTTTATGTCTTACACTTAGTCTAACATGTACATTTATATACCATTGTGTAGATATTGAATAGCCCTATACAGGTATGTATTGGTTTTTATCGTGCCCCACGTGGATATCGAGCTAGAGGACAATAAGCAATTCATTTCGAACATCCCTCGTATTTTGTTTTTGCAAATAACTAAATTTAAAGTTATGGTCATATGGGCAAGATACTGATTTTTTTTTTTTTTTTAACATCTTCTTTTATTAGATTTGCAAGGAAATGTTGCCATTATTAAATCTTTATTAATACATTTATTAAATGATATAGAATTAAGAAGCTTAACTAATTTCAAAACTTCTAAACATAATTCTTTTTTTTTTTTTTTTTTTTTTATGCCCCCACCATTTTCAATGGGGGGGGGGGGGGGGGGGGGGGGGGCATATAGTATCACCGCTGTCCATACGTACGTCCATCCATCCCGTCCGTCTGTCCCGTACGAAACACTTTTGGTTTCCGTGCTATATCTTTTGAAAGGATTGGTGTATTGGATTGAAATTTTATACACTGGTATATAATCATAAAATACAGGTCAAGTTCGATTGAGGGTAAAATCCGCCTATTATTTTGGGAGTTATGGCCCTTTTTGACTTTGAAAAATTTTCAACTTTGAAAAATGGTTTCTGTGCGATATCTTTTGAAGGGGTTGGTGTATTGGACTGAAATTTTGTACACAGGTACATAATCATGAAATGTAGGTCAAGTTAGATTTAGGGTAAAATACACCTATTATTTTTGGAGTTACGGCCCTTTATCAATGTTGAAAAATAGTTGAAAATGGTTTCCGTTTGGTATCTTTTGAAAAGATTAGTGTATTGGATTCAAATTTTATACACAGGTATATAATCATAAAATGTAGGTCAGATTCAATTTAGGGTAAAATCCACCAATTATTTTTGGAGTTACGGCCCTTTATCAGTGTTGAAAAATAGTTGAAAAATAGTTTCCGTTTGATATCTTTTGAAATGATTAGTGTATTGGATTCAAATTTTATACGCAGGTATATAATCATAAAATGTAGGTCAAGTATGATTCAGGGTAAAATCCACCAATTTTTTTTGGAGATATTGCCCTTTTTCAACTTTAAAAAATGGTGTCCATTCGATAACATTTTAAAAGATTAGTGAATTGGATTCATATTTTATACAGAAGCATATAATTATAAAATATAGGTCAAGTTTGATTTAGGGTAAAATCCACCAATTAATCTTTGGAGTTTTGGCCCTTTATCAGTGTTGAAAAATAGTTGAAAAATGGTTTCCGTTCAATATCTTTTCATCCGGACCCAACAGTAAACGTTTACCTTTTGGTTAACCTTTTTTCAAAGTTGTGTTACCGTTATTCTTCAGCCAATTGCTTTCATATTTAGTAGGAATAGAGAGGACAACCAGTAGGTGTGTCACGTGCAAGAGAGACAACTCTAGCTGACTCCGTTTTGGAGTTACCTCCCATAGTTTTTATACGCCCGTTTGAAAAACGGGACGTATTATGTTATTGGTTATGGCGTCCGTCCGTCCCTAAACTTTTTCGTTTCCGGCTAACTCCTCCTACAGTTTACATCCGATCAAGCTGAAACTTGGTATATAGTTAGACCAGGATGTGGCGCAGCGCATATTGTTTCGGGGTTATATATTTGCATATATTTGTAGAGTTATGCCCCTTAGAAAATTTCTGTAAACCTTTCATTTCCGATTAACTCCTCCTACATTTTACATCCGATGAAGCTGAAACTTCATATATAGTTAGACCATGATGTGGAGCAGTGCATATTATTTCGAGGTTACAGTCCACCAAATATTAGCAGAGTTATGCCCCTTTGAAAATTTCAATAGACTTTTCGTTTCCGGCTAACTCCTCTTACAGTTTACATTCGATCAAGCTGAAACTTGGTATATAGTTAGACCATGATGTGGCACAGCGCATGTTATTTCGGGGTTACAGTCCACCAAATGTTTGCAGAGTTATGCCCCTGAGAAAATTTCTGTAAACTTTTCATTTCCGGTTAACTCCTCCTATATTTTACATCCAATCAAGCTGAAACTTCATGTATAGTTAGACCATGATGTGGAGCAGCGCATATTGATTCGAGGTTACAGTCCACCAAATATTAGCAGAGTTATGCCTCTTTGAAAATTTCAGTAGACTTTTGGTTTCCGGCTAACTCCTCCTACAGTTTACATCCGATCAAGCTGAAACTTCATGTATAGTTAGACCATGATGTGGAGCAGCGCATATTATTTCGGGGTTACAGTCCCAAATATTAGCAGAGTTATACCCCTTTGAAAATTTCGATTAATTTTTAGTTTATGGCTAAATCCTCCTACAGTTTACATCCAATCAAGCTGAAACTTCATGTACAGTTAGACCATGATGTGGAGCAGCGTGTATTGTTTCGAGGTTACAGTCCACCAAATATTAGCAGAGTTAAACCCCTTCGAAAATGTCTATTAATTTTTTGTTTCCGGCTAAATCCTCCTACAGTTTACATCCTATCAAGCTGAAACTTTATTTGTAGTACGACCATGATGTGGAGCAGCGCATATTGTTTCAAGGTTACAGTCCACCAAATATTAGCAGAGTTAAACCCCTTTGAAAATGTCTATTAATTTTTTGTTTCCGGCTAAATCCTCCTACAGTTTACATCTGATCAAGCTGAAACTTCATAAATACACGATGATGTGGAGCAGCACATTTTATTTTTAGGTTACAGTGCACCAAATATTTGCAGAGTTATGCCCCTTAGAAAATTTCTGTAAACTTTTAATTTCCGATTAACTCCTCCTACATTTTACATCCGATGAAGCTGAAACTTCATATATAGTTAGACCATGATGTGGAGCAATGCATATTATTTCGAGGTTACAGTCCACCAAAAATTAGCAGAGTTATGCCCCTTTGAAAATTTCAATAGACTTTTCGTTTCCGGCTAACTCCTCCTACAGTTTACATTCGATCAAGCTGAAACTTGGTATATAGTTAGACCTTGATGTGGCACAGCGCATGTTATTTCGGGGTTACAGTCCACCAAATGTTTGCAGAGTTATGCCCCTGAGAAAATTTCTGTAAACTTTTCATTTCCGGTTAACTCCTCCTATATTTTACATCCAATCAAGCTGAAACTTCATATTTAGTTAGACCATGATGTGGAGCAGCGCATATTATTTCGAGGTTACAGTCCACCAAATATTAGCAGAGTAATGCCTCTTTGAAAATTTCAGTAGACTTTTGGTTTCCGGCTAACTCCTCCTACAGTTTACATTCGATCAAGCTGAAACTTTATGTATAGTTAGACCATGATGTGGAGCAGCGCATATTATTTCGGGGTTACAGTCCACCAAATATTAGCAGAGTTATACCCCTTTGAAAATTTCGATTAATTTTTAGTTCATGGCTAAATCCTCCTACAGTTTACATCCAATCAAGCTGAAACTTCATGTACAGTTAGACCATGATGTGGAGCAGCGTATATTGTTTCGAGGTTACAGTCCACCAAATATTAGCAGAGTTAAACCCCTTCGAAAATGTCTATTAATTTTTTGTTTCCGGCTAAATCCTCCTACAGTTTACATCCTATCAAGCTGAAACTTGATTTGTAGTACGACCATGATGATGAGCAGCGCATATTGTTTCAAGGTTACAGTCCACCAAATATTAGCAGAGTTAAATCCCTTTGAAAATTTCTATTAATTTTTTGTTTCCGGCTAAATCCTCCTACAGTTTACATCTGATCAAGCTGAAACTTCATATATACACGATGATGTGGAGCAGCACATATTATTTTTAGGTTACAGTGCACCAAATATTTGCAGATTTATGCCCCTTTGAAAGTTTTTGTAAACTTTTCACAGCATATTGTTTAGAGGTAATAGTGTGCCAAAGGCTCATATGAGCTTATAATATAGCCATGCTTCTGTGGTGTGTCCTCCGTCAGAAAGCTCTTCTCCCTAGAAGCAGCAAACTTCTCCTTTAATTTCTTGGCCAGCTTGGACCCTTAGGTTACAGTTCACCAAATATCAGCAGAGATTATGCCCCAATGAATTTTTTTTTTAATTTTTTTTTTTTTTGTAATTCCACTTACAGTTTATATCCGGAGCACTGAATTATACAGGAGCCAGTTAATGTGCTGCATCTTATTACTTGCCACGGGGGTATAATGCCCCGCTTGGCGGAGCTCTTGTTAAACCTTGTGCGGCCCATAACTCTAAAACCCTTTAAGGTATTTTCATGATATTTCACCATTAGGAAGAGGACATTGAGTAGGTGTGTCGCGTACATGAAAGACAACTCTAACTGACTGTGTTCTTGAGTTATCTTCCATAGTTATAAAATCTTGTGCAGGCCATAACAATAACTCTGAGATATTTTCATGATACTTGATCAAGTTGTCGAGGACATTGAATAGGTGTGTCACATACAAGAACAACGATTCTAGCTGACTCCCTTTTGGGAGTTATCTCCCATAGTTGTTAAATCTTGTGCGGCCCTTAACTCTAAACCTTATAAGTTATTTTCATGATACTTCACCAATAGGTAGAGGACATTGAGCAGGGGTGTCACATACAAGAATGACAACTCTAACTGACTGCGTTCTGGAGTTATCTCCCATAGTTATGAAATCTTGTGCAGGCAATAACTCAATAACCCTTTGAGATATTATCATGATACTTGATCAAGTTGTAGAGGACATTGAGTAGGTGTGTCACATAACAAGAACAACAACTCTGACTCAGTTCTGGAGTTATCTCCCATATTTGTTAAATCTTGTGCAGGCCATAACTCTTCAACCTTTTGAGATATTTTTATGATACTTCATCAAGTCGTAGAGGACATTGAGTTGGCATGTCATGTACACAAAAGACAAGTCTGACTCCATTTTTGAGTTATCTCCCATATTTTTTAAATATGCTGATGGTCATAACTTCTCTACTAGTTGAGATTTTTTGTTGATAATTAATAGGGATGCTTAGAACATTAAGAAGGAGAGTTGCATTTAAAAATTGTAACTATGGGTTACTCATTACTCCATTTATTTTCAATTATCTCCCCTGGTTGTAAAATCTTGTGCAGGCCATAACTCTTTAACCAGTGGAGACATTTTGATGATAGTATGTAGAAATGCTTAGAACATAAACTAGGTGTGTCACAATATGTAAGGGCAACTCTGACCTACAGAATGTTGGAGTTATCTCCCTTACTTACACTTCAGATGCAGATTTATCAGCAATGCATGCAGCAGGCTTTATTTTTCTCATTATTTTTGGATTCTTTGTTGAAAATCACTTACTAGCGAACACAAAATTGAGTTTCTCAGACTTATGGCTGAAGAGTTACAGGCCTTGCATTCAAAGGGCCTTATATTTCTCATTATGTTTGGATTCTTTGTTGAAAATCACTTACTAGCAAACACAAAAAATCCAGTTTCTATGACTTACAGTTTGAGAGTTATAATCATTGCAGGCAACGGGCCTTATTTTTCTCATTATTTTTGGATTCTTTGTTGAAAATCACATACTAGCAAACAAAAAATCCAGTTTCCATGACTTACGGTTTGAGAGTTATAATCATTGCAGGCAACGGGCCTTATTTTTCTCATTATTTTCAGTTTCTTTGTTGAAAAACACAAACTCCAGTTTCTACAACTTATGGTTTTAGAGTTCTGTGTCTGATTCACAGTTGTGGAGTTATCACCCACTGCAGGGTTAAACAAGTGTATCCCTTGATAAAATTACATCTCTGATGCCCTAGATTGAAAAAAGACTGCCATTTGCGGTGCGGTCAGGGGATTTGCCATCTCTTTTGATGGCTATTTTTTCAAGTTAACTCCCCCGAATGAATTTCTAAGCCAAATTCTTGTGCACTTCATAACTTCTAAACGGTTTGAAATATTTTGATAATATTTGGTAGAGGCATAGATAAGGGCAAGGAGGCATGCCCTGTATAAGAGAGACAACGCTGACTTTCTTTGTTAGGTACCTGAAGCCGAAAGCTTGTGCAGCCAAAATTGAATTTTGGACGGATTTTTCATAAATCTGTCTTTTAAAATAGCGATGTCATGGCTGTGGGCATTGGGTCTTCCGAGGTTTACCTTTTCATTGACCTTTTGAAAAACCTGCCCATAATGCGTTAGGCATTTTTCTTGTTTTAAAAAAGTTTGATTTAGGGTAAAATCTGCCAATTATTATGAGAGTTATGGCCCTTTTTCAACTTCATTTTTTGCAAAATACCTGCCCGTGGGTGAGGATGGCCCTGGGCGGGGGCATCTGTGTCATACTGACACATTTCTAGTTTTTTAATACTCAGAATTCTGAGTTGGCTCCCTTGAAGAACAAAAATAAAATCAGTATTAAACAAGTTAAAGGTTTACAAAAAAAATTCTTGCAGCATTTTTTTTTTTTTTTTTGGTGGTTTATTTTTGTTTTGTTATTGTTTGGTCCGATATTGAAGTATAGGAAAAACAAATCAGTCAAAGGCTCTTATGAGCTTATAATGTAGCCATGCTTTTGTGGTGTGTCCTCCGTCAGAAAGCACTTCTCCCTAGAAGCAGCAAACTTCTCCCAATTTTCTCAGGAGGGAGAAGTCACTTCTCCCTTAATTTCTGCCCCAGCTTGGACCCTTAGGTTACAGTTCACCAAATATCAGCAGAGCTATGCCCAAATGAAATTTAAAAAAAAAAAAATTTTTTTTGTAATTCCACTTACAGTTTATATTCGGAGCACTGAATTATACAGGAGCCAGTTTATGTGCTACATCTTATTACTTGCCATGGGCATATAATGCCCCGCTTGGCAGAGCTCTTGTGTTTTTTTAACATCTTTTATTAGAATTGCAAGGAAAGGTTGTCATTATTAAATCTTTATAAATACATAATTCTTTTTGAATTTTTTTTTTTTTTTTTTTTTTTTTTTTTTTTTTTTTTTTTTTTTTTAATACTTTTCTGATTTGGCTCCCTTGAAGAACAAAAATAAAATCAGTATTAAACAAGTTAAAGGTTTACATAAAAAATTTCTTGCAGCATTTTTTTTTTTGGGGGGGTTATTTTTGTTTTGTTATTGTTTGGTCCGATATTGAAGTATAGGAAAAACAAATCGGCTCATATGAGCTTATAATATAGCCATGCTTCTGTGGTGTGTCCTCCGTCAGAAAGCACTTCTCCCTAGAAGCAGCAAACTTCTCCCTATTTTCCCAGGAGGGAGAAGTCACTTCTCCCTTAATTTCTGGGCCAGTTTGGACCCTTAGGTTACAGTTCACTAAATATCAGCAGAGATATGCCCTAATGAAATTTTTTTAAATTTTTTTTGTAATTCCACTTACAGTTTATATCCAGAGCATTGAATTATGCAGGAGCCAGTTTATGTGCTACATTTTATTACTTGCCACGGGCTTATAATGCGCCGCTTGGCGGAGCTCTTGTTTGTACGTTGTCGTGAAATCATCAGATGCAGGAAGTCATGGTGAAAAAAAGGTTTTCTGGACAAGGCCATTGAAATACTGGATTTCAAGATTATTTGACCAAATGGAGCATCAATTCATATATCAGAGGTCATTATTTGCTTAAATGAAATACTATATTATTTCCGAACCAACAATGCACTGCTTATCAGGTTGGCTAAAAACGGTTCGTAGAACAAGCTTAGTGTGTTCCTGGCGACATGGAGGTGAAATCAGATCCGCTTTATAGCTGTAAGTTTTGTTATTATTTATATAGATCTTATTCGTAACCAGCCATTTTCGACCCTTCCTGTGGCGATTTTTTGACAGTGCTGCATTAACAACCAAAATATCCATAACACAAATAACCACATGTGTCTATCGTGTGTATGTGATGATATGTTGAACTTCTAGCAAAGCGCAAAATAAAATAAAGGACAAAAAACACCACGAATTACCACGTGTTTTCTATGCCTTTCGGTACACCTCCAGCACAAGAAAAATAATTCGGCCAATATGCGTGAAGTAGGTGGTTTGAGATTTACTCCACAGACTCCAATATCAATGGGCAGTTGAATGTAATTCCCCGTTTTTTAAATGATTTCCTCAAAACATTTATATCGCTCATGAAACACAGAAAATGCAAAGTTTGTTTACCTTTTTGAGTCATCTTATCCCTAACCGGATGTCAATCTAATTGTTTCACGTTCTTAACCGGTGGTTATGCATTCATTTGTTTGGTAGGCATGTTTCAGAGGGTTTGCCTTACCATCATTGGTTTTTGGCAAAGTTCTTGTTTCACTTGGAACAAGACCAGAACTTTGGGCCTCTACCTGGTTCTTTTTTTTTCCTTTAACCTTTCCCTTTCTCAGGGAGATGGCTCAACATGACTTAAATATTGTTGATAGGGCCATTAAACCTGAAACATATAAAATTATTGTACCATTGACAGACAAGCTGTTATTTGGATGAGCTATGTTCTTGTGTGACAGGTCTTGATCTGTATAACTGTAGAAAATACTAGGTGCCAGTTGGATTGAGAAAATCTTACAGCTCTAGATAAGGCACTTCTTCAACAAACTAGATTGCACTGTCGATGGCAGGCCGTCACAAAATCCCCATGCTCCCTGCTAATATTGCTGATAGTGTCACAGACAGATAGACAGAAGAATAATGTTACTCACACACACCCTTACCATGTAGGGAAGTCATGTAGCAAGTTTGGTTAAATTCTGCCCAGTGTTTTAGGAGGAGATAGGGTGACTGACAGACAGACGGAGACCATGACCATTTGACCCCAATCAAAGGTCACATGGGGCAGAACGAAAAATAATGTTGCTGTCGCACACCCTTACCATTTGGTGAAGTCATATGCAAGTTTGGTTAAACTCCACCAGGTGGTTCAGGAGGAAATAGCATGACAAACGAACGTAGGCTTTTATAACAATATCCCCATCGCTAAAGCATAGGGATAAATACTTGAGCAGGGACACAGCATTTCCTACAAGATAGCATGTACTGATCTGAGACATGGTGCAGTTTATATAGCGATCAGCATGGCGTCCGTCCGTCCGTAGACACAACCTTGTGCACTCCATAACTTCGATACCCTTGGACTTATTTTGATAATATTTGGTAGGAATGTAGAGGAGGACCAGTAGGCGCATGCAAGAGAGACAACTCTCACTGTCTTCGTTATGTAGTTATCTCCCCTGAAGCCAAAATCTGTGCAGGCCATAACTCCCATACTAAGATAATTTGATATTTGGTAGGGATGAAGATGAAGACCAGTAGGCATGTCCCATGCAAGAGAGACAACTCTCACTTTATTCATTATGTAGTTATCTCCCCTGAAGCAGAAATATTGTAGCCTCATCCTTGTGCGCTCCATAACTTTGATACCCTTAGACATACTTTGATAATATTTTATTTGGTAGGAATGTAGAGGAGGACCAGTAGTCGTGTCGTGTGCAAGAGAGACAACTCTCACTGTCGTCATTATATAGTTATCTCCCCTGAAGCCGAAATCTTGTGCAGGCCATAACTTCCATACTGTTTGAGATAATTTGATCATATTTGGTAGGGATGAAGAGGAGGACAAGTAGGCGTGTCTCATGCAAGAAAGACAACTCTCACTTTATTCATTATCTCCCCTGAAGCAGAAATTGTACTCATCATTGTGCGCTCCATAACTTTGATACCCTTAGACATATTTTGGTAATGTTTAGTAGGAATGAAGAGGAGGACAAGTAGGTATGTCGCGTGCAAGAGAGACACCTTTCACTGTCTGCCTTATATAGTTATCTCCTCTGAAGCCAAAATCTTGTGCAGGCCATAACTCCCATACTGTTTGAGATAATTTGATAATATTTGGTAGGGATGAAGAGGAGGACCAGTAGGCGTGTTGTGTGTAAGAGAGACAACTCTCACTTTATTCGTTATATAGTTATCTCCCCTGAAGTGGAAATCTTGTGCAGGCCATAACCTAAGACATATTTTGATAATGTTTGGTAGAAATGAAGAAGAGGACCAGTAGGTATGTTGCGTGCAAGAGTGACAACTCTCACTGTCTTCATTATATACTTATCTCCTGAATCTGAAATCTTGTGCAGGCCATAACTCCCATACTGTTTGAGATAATTTGATAATATTTGGTAGGGGTGAAGAGGAGGACCAGTAGGCGAGTCTCGTGCAAGAGAGACAACTTTCACTTTCTTCGTTGTGTAGCTGTCTCCCCTGAAGCAGAAATCTTGTGCAGGCCACAACTCCCATACTGGTTGAGATAATATGATAATATTTGGTTGAGATTAAGAGGAGGACCAGTAGGTATATCACATGCAAGAGAGACAACTCTCATTTTCTTCTTTGTTATGTAGTTATCTCCCCTGAAGCCAAAATCTTGTGCACTCCATAACTTTGATACCCTAAGACATATTTTGATAATGTTTTGTAGAAATGAAGAGGAGGACCAGTAGGCATATCACATGCAAGAGAGACAACTGTCACTTTCTTTTTTATGTAGTTACCTCCCCAGAAGCCAAAATCTATTGCGCTCCATAACTTTGATACTCTTAGACATATTTTGATACTGTTTGGTAGAAATGAAGAGGAGGCATGTACCATGCAAGAGAGACAACTCTCACTTTCTTCCTGATGTAGTTATCTCCCCTGAAGCCGAACTCTTGTGCAGGCCATAACTCCCATACTGTTTGAGATAATATGATAATAATTGTTAGAGATGAAGAGGAGGACCAGTAGGTGTGTCACATGCAAGAGAGACAACTCTCACTTTCTTCTTTATTATGTAGTTATCTCCCCAGAAGCCAAAATCTTGCGTTCCATAACTTTGACACCCTTAGACATATTTTGATAATATTTGGTAGAGGCATTGGTATCCAACAATAGGTGTGTCACATGCAAGAGAGACAACCTCTGCTGTGTTTGTTTTCTAGTTACCTCCCATGAATGAATTTCTAAGCTAAATCCTTGAGTATGTGGTTTGAAATATTTTGATAATATTTGGTAGAGGCATAGATAAGGACCAGTAGGCATGTTGTGTTCAAGAGTACTCTCACTTTCTTGCAGGCTTCGGTGGCTCAGTTGGATGCGCATCTGACTGGTGATCAGGAGGTTGCAGGTTCGACCACCGCCGGGTCGGCACATTCTTTCGTTATTTTCTATGGTCATTCTCTCCCTTCCGCTGATTCAAGAAGGGCAGTTGTCAGTTTCTGGTGAAAGAATGTGCACTGGTTAACCGCTTAGAGGACTAAGTCTGCCCAGTAAAAGTGTGGTTAGGTATACTGACCGTGCTCGACATGACCCCATTTGGTTGACTGGGCCTTAAAACCTCAACACAAATGAACAAACTCTCACTTTCTCCATTATTATCTCCCCTGATACCAAAATCTTCTACAGGCCATCACTCCCACACTGTTTGAGATAACTTGATAATTTTTGGTAAGGACATATATCAGGTCAAGAAGGTGTGTAGCATGCAAGAAGGACAACTTTTACTCTGTTGATTTTTTACCCCAATAAACATACAGCAAGTTCCTTTACTTTACAAGGCATTTATTAGCTCAACTGAGCACGAAGTGCTCATGGTGAGCTATTGTGGTCAGTCAAAGTCCGTCGTGCGTCGTTCATCGTGCGGCGTCAACAATTGCTTTAAAAGCCTACTCCTCCTACACCCCTGGGCCAATTGACTCGATACTTGGTAGAAAGCATCAGGGTGACTTGTAGAGCAACAATAGCTAAAATTGTGCCGATCGGAAATCCAAGTTGGTATATTGTGTTTTCCGCAATCAGGGCCAAGGGCTCATAACTTCTGGAGTTTGATAGGTTTAACAATATGCCATTTATGAAAAAAATTTGTTATAGATGTCTCAGGAACTATGAAAGCTGTAAAGTTGAAACTTGGTACACACATGGACAGTGGGCTGATGTATTGTGTATACCAGAATCGGGATCAAGGGCTTATAACTAGTTACATTCCTTAATAGGTTTTTACAGTTTTGCCATTAATGAAATTTTTTTGTTACTTTTCTCAAGAACTTTAAGTAGGCCACTGGCCAGCTATGGTTTACCTCCCCGAGGGGGAAATTTGTAGACCATGCTTTTCTTAAAGCCTATCATTTTGCAAGTATTTTGCAGCATGTTAGCCCTCTGGTGATGGGGAGTTTATGAGTAACAGCCTGTTACATTAGTTACCCCTACAAAATGTATAATACAAAAGGAAATTATTAAACACATGAGAATTGGAGCAAAAGTAATTATATGTTCCAACTAAATTTATGAAGTTAAAGAACAGTCCACTAGCTACAAAATGTGATGTTTGAAACTTCTTTTTGGTTTTACATGGTGTTATGCATGTTACATTTTCCAATGTACCCTTTAGAACTGAGTATTTTAACTCATATAGTTTATTTTCATACATTGTAGTTTGCCTCTGTGACCTTAAAATTGTAATTTCTGATAAGGTATTTCAATACTCTTTCCAAAGCTGCAAAAATTATCTCGCTAGCCATTATACTTTGTCAGTGATTGGCTGTTAAGCAAAGTCACCACATTGTGAAATGTAACATTAAAAAAAATCATTTTCACATAAAATAACATCAAATGCAGCCTAGGAGTTGTACCAGTAATTCTTATTTTAGGGAAACGAAAATTCAAGCAAGGCTACTTGATTTAACCCAGATTGTAAATGTGCTAAAAGTGATTTCTATTCAAGTAAACATGTTTAAGATGAATCCGACAAACAAGAATAAGGCCAGATTTTTTGAGAATAAAAAAGCTTTCCGTAATGTGAAACACAAGGCCAAAAGTGTTTATATTTAGCAAACTAAACGCGACATGTCAAATCTTAGTAAAACATTGCCGAGAAAGTTTTGGAAAAAAATTAATAGGTTTAAGAAAGGCAAGCTTTCTTCATCGGATCAGGTATCAATAGATGAATTTGTCGATCACTTCAAGCTTATATCAAATACACCTCATACTGATAAAACATTTGACAGCACTGATTTGGCAAATAGACCAATTAATGTTGTTGAACTGGATAAGAAAAGATCAGCCGATAAGATTTCAAGGGCAGTTGATTAGATGAAAATGGGTAATAGTCAGGGAGTAGATGGTTTGGTGAGCGACTTTTTCTTGATGGTAAGGCATTCTTGATACCATATCTGCGTAAGGTTTACAACTATATTCTTGAAACAGGTATTTACCCAAAGATTTGGGCAGAAGGGCTGATAGTTCCTATACCAAAGAAAAGGGATCTATCTGATCCAACAAATTACCGTGGCATAACGCTGATAAGCACGTTTGCAAAATTATTTGCACTGATTGTTCGAAATACATAAATAACTGGTGCGAAGACCAGAACCATTTAGATAACTGCCAGTTTGACTTCAGGGACGGACGTAGTACAACGATTGTAAATTTATACTGCAATCTATCATCCAAAAAGCCTTCAAGAACAAATAAAAATTTTACTGTGCATTCATAGATTACGAGAAGGACTTCGACACTATCATTCAGGATGCAGTGTGGGCTAAGCTCATAAATACTGGTGTAAGTAGCAAAACTGTCACAATTTTAAGGTCAATTTATAGTTAAATAACTGCATCAGTCAAACTCAACGAGGATGTCTCCACGTTTCAACATATGCCTGGGTCTGAAGCAGGGAGAGCCACTGTCCCCATTGCTGTTTGTTCTTTTTATTCATGACACACATCAACACTTAGAGGGGGAGAGGGCAGAAGGCACAATCTGTGGAATAAGGATTGAGCAACTAACCCATTTCATATTACTCTTCACAGATGATATGGTCTAGTTTTCCCAAAACCCTGATGAGCTTCAAATATTATTAAACAGGTTATATCAGTACTCGACATATTAGGGTCTAAAGGTAAACATATTAAAAACCAAAATCTGTGTCTTTCAGAAGAGGTGAAAAGCAGCAGTTAGAGTCTGGAAATATAACAATGAAGTATTAAAAATAGTAGAGAGCATTTTCTATTTAGGATTAAAACTCTAATATAATGGCAATATAGAGATGACGACGAAAATGCTTTCTGAACAAGCATTAAGAGCAGCAAACGATCTGCTAGCATTATTTAAAAAGCTAACTTTTGATGTTAAAACTCTCTTTTCGATGCCTGGTTGCACCTATTATTTAATATGGGGCCGAATACTGGGGAATTTTCGATATAAAAAACGTCGACAGAATCCACATAAAATTTTGCAAGTCTGTTTTAGGGGAAAGGCAACAAACACCAAATAGTGCAGTATATGGTGAACTTGGCCGATATCCCTTATCTGTCTGATGTAAAGAAAGGGCATTTAAGTATTGGATAAGACTACTGAAGATGAAAGATTCTGATACACCTGTTTTTCATGTGTATAACTTGCTGGTTAACCAAACAGTTAGTAATCCGCAGATCAAGTCATGGGCTTCGGAAATTAAAAGGGAACTAAATAATTTGGGCCGGAGTAATCTCTGGAACTACCAGTTTGAAAGGATACCGCAATGATCTGTCATTGCTTGGAAATTGAAATGGGTAGACAACAATATACCAAGAGAGCAAAGGATATGTAAAGTATATAATATGCAGCAAACAGAATCGAATATCATTTCCTACTTGTATGTCTGGCTTACCATGATCTCAGAATAAGATATTTACCATGTAACTATATTTCTTGGCCGACTTTACAAAAATTTGATACTCTTGTGACACATAGTGGTAATAAAATGTTATCAAATATTGCTAAGTTTATTGCAGCAGCTAATAAGTTAAGAGCTGAAATTAGTGGCTTCAGATAGCCAATATATCTTTAACAAATTCATTAGTCTTCAGTGTGAAAATACTATACATTTGTTTGCTATGTAGTCACATCACTGTATTTTCCCAGTTTCCTTGGATTGTTTTGTATGTGCATGTATACATTTGCATATGTATTTATATGTATATTTGCTATGTTAATACTTAGTAATTAGCCCAAAGCAATGTGTAGGCATGCTGATTTGCTAATAAAGTTCATTCATTCATTCATTCATTCATTCATTATATCTTAGTAATATGGGATACATAGGCACATTTAAGCATGTCTCTGTCATATCATTGTGCCCATGGTAACGTAGGTAACATCTAAAATATCTACATACTTTGGCTTTGTTGGTTTTCTGTATGGTAATCTGCATCAGTATTTAGTGTCTCTGTTTTGTATCTTTTATCGTAAGCATTTCCAAAATTGCAAATTTAATGTTGATATTCTTTATCAGTTATATACTTTTCATCCTGTTAACAGACAAATTGCTGTCTACATCAAGCCACGTTTGCATAAAATACTGAACACTGTCCTGAAGTTTTCAATTTATGGCAAATGCTTATAATTTCTTTATGTCTAATTAAAATATCTACAGATGAATTATGTGTCAGACCGGCATATGACTTTGCTTAATGATTTATCAGTGGTAACATATGTACACTGTAATGTCTTCATTTTTTAGGGATTCTTGGCTCTGTAAAGGTCTTTAATTATGCAGTGTCTATAGGAGGCCCAAGGTCTAAAGGGCTACAAAGTTGAAACCTGGTACACTATTGGACAGTGGGCTGATGTATTGTGTATACCAGAATCAGAGGCAAGAGCCTATAACTCTTTGAGTTAAATCCCTTCATAGGTTTTACAGTTTGCCATAAATGAATTTTTTTTATTACAGATTTCTCAAGAGCTATGAAAGCTCTAAAGTTGAAACTTGGTACACACATGCAGTGGGCTGTTGTGTCATGTATACCAGAATCAGGGCCAAGGGCTTATAACTTTTGGAGTAACATCCCTTGATAGGTTTTACAAATTTCCATTAATGATTTTTTTTTCTCAAGAGCTGTAAGGGTAACAAAGTTGAAACCTAGTAGATACATGGAGAGTGGATTGATGTATCATGTATACTGGATTCAAGGCCAAGGGAACTAATGGAGTTAAATCCCTTGATAGGGTTTACATTGCCATGTTACCATGTCCTACAGTGATTTATCTGGTAAGCGTGAATTGAAAATATTTCAACACTGGGTATTTCTCCTCTGATAGCACTGCAGCTGGGCTATAGTCAGATCCTCTGACAGTTATACTTTTCCTTGGGATTATTGAGTCCATGCTGGTATCTTGGAAAATCGAGTTTGCTTTAGCTTGTGCTAGGGGATGTATGCAGCCTTGCAAAGTACACTGCTGCATATGAAGAGTCTCAACAAAAGCAAGGTTCTGATTTGTTTTATTTTGTGTGTTGGGTGTTGCCAAGGCCAACTTAATATAGATTTTATTGGCTAGGCACACATGCAGTCTTGTAGGAAATACTGTACCCTTGCTCATTTATATTCCCTTCTCATTTCTTCATGAAATCGTATGTTGAGAGTACTCATTAACACCACAATGAAGATGACAGCACATTTGTTTCCATGAAGACTTTAGAATAATATTTACATGGATACCCATTTTAATTAGGTTTCAATGAGGAAATCATGTTTTCTAAAAATTTTTTACAGCTATGATAGAAAGCCTAGGCGGTTTGCAGGTTTTAGATTCCAGAGGTCTGAAATACCTAAGACTCCACCCAGGACAAGATCTCCAAGGTAAAATACATATGTTCATGTTACTTTGCTTCATACCCCAGTCTGAATTTCTCTGGGGGAAAAAAAATCAGGGCCCGGTTATTCAAAACTAACAATGTCGTTAGTTAACAAATCCTTAAAACTTTGATCATTAAATATATAAAAAAACTTCTTCTCTGAAACCATGAGTTCCAGAGCTTATATATTTAGTATGTAGCAATGTTTAGTGGTCCCCTACATAAATCCTGCCAATCAAGCCCCTGGGGTCCAAACTGGCAGCACACCCCGGTGATCATTAGCTCCCATAGACTTATAATGGAAAAAAACTTAAAAAATCTTCTCCTCTGAAACCATGAGGCCTACAGCTTACATATTTAGTATGTAGCAATGTTTAGTTGTCCCCTACTTAAATTATGCAAATCAAGTCCCTGGGGCCCAAATTGGCCACTCCCCGGGGGTCATTAGGTCCCATAGACTTATAATGGGAAAAATTAAAAAAAATCTTCTTCTCTGAAACCATGAGGCCCAGAGCTCATATATTTAGTAGGTAGCAATGTTTAGTGGTCTCCTACATAAATTCTGCCAATCAAGCCCCCGGGGTCCAGACTGGCCACGCCCCCGAACTCATTACCTCCCATAGACTTATAATGAGAAAAACTTAAAAAATCTTCTTCTCTGAAACCATGAGGCCTACAGCTTATATATTTAATATGTAGCAATGTTTAGTGGTCCCCTACATAAATCCTGCCAATCAAGTCCCTGGAGTTAAAAATGGCCACTCCCGGGGGTGGGGCTGGGGGTGGGGCTGGGGTGGTCATTAGCTCCCATAGACTTATAATGGGAAAAAAACTTTAAAAAATCTTCTTGTCTGAAACCATCAGGCTCACAGCTTACATATTTAGTATGTAGCAATGTTTAATGGTCCCCTACATAAATCCTGGCAATCAAGCCCCTGGGGCCCAAACTGGCCATTAGCTCCCATAGACTTATAATGGGAAAAACTTAAAAAATCTTCTTCTCTGAAACCATGAGGCCCAGAGCTTATATATTTAGTATGTAGCAATGTTTTGTGGTCCCCTACATAAATCCTGCCAATCAAGCCCCTGGGGTCCAAACTGGCCATGCCCTTAGTGTCATTAGCTCCCATAGACTTACAATAGTAAAAAAATTTAAAAAAATCTTCTGAAAGCACGAGGCCCACAGCTTACATATTTAGTATATAGCAATATTTAGTGGTCACCTACATAAATTCTGGCAATCAAGCCTCATGGGTCCAAACTGGCCATGGCCCAGGGGTCATTAGCTCCCATAGACTTATAATGGGAAAAAAAAATCTTCTCTGAAACCATGAGGCCCAGAGCTTATATATTTAGTAGTAGCAATCTGTAGTGGTCCCCTACATAAATCCTGCCAATCAAGCCCCTGGGGTCCAAATTGGCCACACCCCAGGGGTCATATGCTTATATAGAGCTATATAGCTAAAGAACCTTCAAAAATCTTCTTCTTTGAATCCATGATGCGGAGACTTAATAGATTAAGTATAAAGCGATGTTAAGTGGTCTACATAAAACCTGCCAACCATGCCCCTGGGGTCCAAATTGGCCATACCCTTGGGGTCATTAGCTCCCATAGACTTATAATGTGAAAAAATTAAAAAATCTTCTTCTCTGAAACCATGAGGCCCAGAGCTTATATATTTAGTATGTAGCAATGTGTAGTGGTCCACTACATAATCCTGCCAATCAAGCCCCTGGGGTCTAAACTGGCCATTCCCTGGGGGGTCATTAGCTCCCATAGACTTAAATTGTGAAAAACTTAAAAAAACTTATTCTCTGAAACCATGGGACCCACACCTTATATATTGAGTATGTAGCAATGTGTAGTGGTCCCGTACATAAATCCTGCCAATCAAGCGCCTGGGCTCCAAACTGGCAACACCCAAGGGGGTCATATGTATATATAGAGCTATATAGCTAATAACCTTTAAAAATCTTCTTCTCTGAAACCATGAGGCAGAGAGCTAACAGATTAAGTATGTAGCAGTGTTTAGTGGTCTCCTACATAAATCCTGCCAGTCAAGTCTCTTGGGTCCAAACTGGGAGGTCATTAGCTCCCATAGACTTATAATGGGAAAACTTAAAAAATCTTCTTCTCTGAAACCATGAGGCCACAGCTTAAATACTTAGTGTGCAGCAATGTTTAGTGGTCCCCTACATAAATCCTGCCAATCAAGACCCTGGGGTCTAAACTAGCCACGGCTCGGGGGTCATTAGCTTCCATAGACTTATAAAGGAAAAACTTAAAAAAATCTTCTGCTCTGAAATCTTAAGACTCACAGCTTATATATTTAGTGTATAGCAATGTTTAGTGGTCCCCTACATAAATCCTGCTAATCAAGCCCCTAGGCTCCAGACTGGCCACACCCCTGGGGGTCATATGTTTATGTAGAGCTATGTAGCTAAGAACATTCAAAAATCTTCTTCTTTGAAACCGTGAGGCCCAGAGCTAACAGATTAAGTAAGTAGCAATGTTTGGTGGTGTCCTACATAAATCCTGCCAACCATGCCCCTGGGGTCCAAATTGGCTGTGCCTCAGGGGTCATTAGCTCCCATAGACTTAAAATGGGAAAAACCTAAAAAGTCGTCTTCTGAAACTATGAGGCCCACAGCTGATATATTTAGTATGTAGCAATGTGTAGTGGTCCCCTACTTTAATCCTACCAATCAAGCCCCTGGGGTCCAATTTGGCCACACCCAGGGTATATAGAACCCTGTAGCTAAAGAACCTTCAAAAATCTTCTCTGAAACCATGAGGCCCAGAGCTAACAAATTTAGTATGTAGCAATGTTTGGTGGTTGTCTACATTAATTCTTCAAACCATGCCCCTGGGGTCCAAATTTGCCATTTCTCAGGGTGTCATTAGCTCCCTTGGACTTATAGTTGAAAAAAAAAATAAAAAAATATTTTTCTCTGAAACTATGAGGCCCACAGCTTTAATATTAAGTATGTGGCAATGTTTAGTGGTCCCCTACATAAATCCTGCCAGTGAAGCCCCTGGGGTCTAAATTGTCCATGCCCCGGGGGTCATTAGCTCCCATAGACTTATAATGGGAAAACGTTAAAAAATCTTCTTCTCTAAAACCATGAGGCCCACAGCTCATATATTTAGTATGTTGCAATGTGTAGTGGTCCCCTACATAAGTCCTGCCAACCATGCCCCTGGGGTCCAAATTAGCAATGCCCTGGGGGTCCTTTACTCCCTCAGACTTATACTATATAAATGTAAAAATCTTCTTGTCCGAGACCACTGGACCGATTTCCATATCATTTTGCAGAAATGTTCCTTATGTGATCCTCTACCAAGATTGTTCAAGCCATTTGGATTTGTCAAAAAATGGCTGCCAGGGGGGCAGGGCTTATTTTCCCTATATATCTATATAGAAAACTTTAAAAATCTTCTTGTCCGAAACCACTGGACCAATTTCAATATAATTTTGCATAAATGTTCAAGCCATTTGGATTCGTCAAAAAACATGGCCGCCAAGGGGTGGGGCTTATTTTCCCTATATATCTATATAGAAAACTTAAAAAATCTTCTTGTCAGAAACCACTGGACCGATTTCCATATAATTTTGCAGAAATGTTCCTTTGGTGATCCTCTACCAAGATTGTTTGAGCCATTTGGATTCGTCAAAAACATGGCCGCCGGGGTTCGGGGCTTATTTTCCCTATATATCTATAGAAAAATGTAAAAATCTTCTTGTCTGAAACCACTGGACCGATTTCCGTATAATTTTGCAGAAATGTTCCTTTGGTGATCCTCTACCAAGATTGTTCAAGCCAGTTGGATTCGTCAAATAACATGTCCGCCAGGGGGCAGGGCTTATTTTCCCTATATACGTATCTATATAGAAAACTTTAAAAATCTTCTTGTCAGAAACCAGTGGACGGATTTCAATATAACTTGGAAGGAATGTGTATTTGGTCACCCTCTACCAAGATTGTTCAAGCCGTCATGCTTCGTCAAAAAATATGGCTGCAAGGGGGCGGGGCTTATTTTCCCTATAATATCTATATAGAAAACTTGAAAAAAAATCTTCTTGTCAGAAACCACTGGACTGATTTCAGTATTACTTGGCAGAAATGTTTCCTTGGTGACCCTTTACCAAGATTGTTCAGGCCGTCATGATTTGTCAAAAAACATGGCTGCTAGGGGGCGGGGCTTATTTTCCCTGTATATCTATATAGAAAACTTGAAAAAATCTTCTTGTCAGAAACCACTAGACTGATTTCAATATAACTTGGCAGGCATGTTTCCTTGGTGACCCTTTACCAAGATTGTTCAAGTAATCGTGATTTGTCAAAAAACATGGCCGCTAGCGGGTGGGGCTTATTTTCCCTATATATCTATATAGAAAACTTTAATAATCTTCTTGTCAGAAACCACTGGACCGATTTCAATATAACCTAGCAGGAATGTTTCTTTGGTGACCCTCTACCAAGGTTGTTCAAGCTGTCGTGATTCGTCAAAAACATGGCCGCTATGTGGGGGGTGGGGGGGGGGGGGTAGAGATGCTTATTTTCCCTATATATCTATATAAAAAACTTTAAAAATCTTCTCGTAAGAAACTGTTGCACCGAGTTCAATGTAACTTGACAGGAATGTTGCTTTGGTGACCTTCTACTAGGATTGTTCAAGCTTTCATGATACGTCAAAAAACATGGCCCCCAGTGGGGGCGGGGCTTATTTTCCGTATATATCTGTATAGAAAACTTTGAAATTCTTCTTGTCAAATACCCCCTGACTGATTTCAATGTTGCTTTGGTGACCCTCTACCAAGAATGTTCAAGCAATCCTGATTTGCAAAAAAAATGGCTGTTAGGTAGTGGGGCTTATTTTCCCTATATATCTAGATGGAAAACTTTGAAAATCTTCTTGTCAGAAACCACTGAACCGATTTCACTTTAACTTGGCAAGAATGTTCCTTTGGTTACCCTCTACCAAGTTTTTTCAAGCTGTCATGATTCGTCAAAAAAAAAAAAAATGGCTGTTAGGGGGTAGGGCTTTATAGCTATATAAAACACTTTAAAAATCTTTTTGTCAGAAACCACTGGACCAATTTCAATATAACTTGGCAGAAATGTTCCTTTGGTGACCCTCTTTCAAGATTTAGTGGTCATGATGCGTTAAAAAGAAAAAAAAAACATGGCTGCTGTGTGGGGGGTGCCGGGCTATAAAATTTAGAGCAGTGACCTTGGCTGAAACTTTAACAGTAATATAAGTATGCAAATCTGTTTGCTCAGGTGAGCTATATAGGACCATCATGGTCCTCTTGTTTCCATCTCTCACACCATGTCAAAGGAACTACTGCGGCTAGGATTTTGAAATTTGGTACACACATTGGGTACAACTCTTCGTATTGTGTAAGACAGAATCGGCGTCCTCACATTTATCATTCCCTTTAATTGTCCATTTTTCTTTTTCTCCAAGAATATTTTTTTTTTGTCAAATATTTCTCAGGAACTACTGCACCAAGGATTTTGAAATATGGTACAAACATTGGATATGGCTCTAGAGTTGTATTTTGTAAGAGAGAATGAGTATCCTCATGCTTAACATCCTTTTTATTTGTCCTTTTTCTTTGTTTCTCACAAAAATCAATCAGGTTTTTCACCTGCTATTAGAGTCAGAGTCGTCAAATTTTGTGTAAACCCTGACAGTTAAGTATTTTATATAAGAGAAAACCAAGACCCTGAGATTTTTTTTTTTCTTTTGCCCGTCTCTCCATTGCAATAGTAAGGGAAATTTGTATCTACAAAATTAGTTCACCATACCTCTGATAGCTATGGCTGGGAGTATGTGAGCTTTGCTCACTAACTGCTATATTTTTGTGTCGCCTGCATAGCATGGCAGACACATAGGGATCATGTTGTCCGTCAGCGTCGTCTGCGGAGGCGTCATCGGTGTCATCGTCACAATTTTCATTTCCGTTCAGTAACTTTTGAAGGAATATATAGATTTCATTCAAATTTTGCAGAACTTTATATCAATATAAAATACAGGTCAAGTTCGATATTGATATTCATCCACCAAATTTTGGCTCAGTTATATGGCCCTTTTTCGACTTAGTTTTTGTTGTTCATTTCCGCTCAATAACTTTTGAAGGGATGCATTGATTTCATTCAAACTTTGCTGAACTTTATATCAACATAAAATTCAGGTCAGGTTCGATATTGGTAATCATCTGCCAAATTTTGGCTGAGTTATGGCCCTTTTTCGACTTAGTTTTTAGCTCGCCTGAACAACGTTCACGGAGAGCTATTGTACTATCCCCGGCGTTGGCCTTGGCCTTGGCGTCCACAAATGTTAAAGTTTTTATTGAAGTTTTTAAGACCTCATTATTTCCTAACCTTATCACCGATTTGATTCATCTTTGGTATGATGATACATATTGGTCCAAAATTTTGCACAGTACCATCCCCACCACTCTAGTTCATGTCAAGGTCACAGACTTAGAATTTTCATGCTAAAATTTTATATCAAAGTTTTTAGGATCTCATTACTTCTACACTAAATGATAGATTTTCTTCCTATTTGGTATTATGATAGACACTGGTCAAAAGCTTTTCTCAGCACCATCAGCATTCATTACCGTGACCTTGAGGTAGAGGTCACAGACTTAGAATTTAAATGTTAAAGTTTTCGTTAAAGTTTTTTAAGTCCTCATTATTTCCTAACCTTATCACCGATATGATTCATCTTTGGTATGATGATACATATTGGTCCAAAAATTTGCGCAGTACCATCCCCACCACCTTAGGTCAAGGTCAAGGTCAAGGAAATTGAGTTGAAGAAAGCTTCCGTTTCAGTTCGTTTCGCCTCGTTTCAGTAGTTTCTCTATATATTCTTATCGTTTCAGTTGTTTCACTGGTTTTGTGTGCTTACCCAGCAGAAATTGAGTTGAAGAAAGCCTCCGTTTCAGTTCGTTTCACCTCGTTTCAGTAGTTTCCCTATATATTCTTAATGTTTCATTTGTTTCACTGGATTTTAGATCCTTCCCAGAAGAAATTGAATTGAAGAAAGCCTCTGTTTCAGTTCGTTTCGCCTCGTTTCAGAAATTTCTCTATATATTCTTATCATTTCAGTTGTTTCACTGTTTTTTTTTGTGGCTGTCCAGCAGAAATTGAGTTGAAGAAAGCTTCCTTTTCAGTTCATTTCGCCTCGTTTCAGCAGTTTCCCTATTAATTCTTATTGTTTCGGTTGTTTCATTGGTTTTGTGTGCCTACCCAGCAGAAATTGTGTTGAAGAAAGCTTCCGTTTCAGTTTGTTTCGTCCCATTTCAGTAGTTTTCCTATATATTCTTATCGTTTCAGTTGTTTCACTGGATTTTAGAACCTTCCCAGAAGAAATTGAATTGAAGAAAGCCTCTGTTTCAGTTTGTTTCGCCTCGTTTCAGAAGTTTCCCTATGTATTCTTATCGTTTGGGTTGTTTCACTGTTTTTTTGTGGCTGTCCAGCAGAAATTGAGTTGAAGAAAGCTTCCTTTTCAGTTCGTTTCGCCTCATTTCAGCAGTTTCCCTATTAATTCTTATTGTTTCGGTTGTTTCATTGGTTTTTTGTGCCTACCCAGCAGAAATTGTGTTGAAGAAAGCCTCCGTTTCAGTTTGTTTAGTTCGTTTCAGTAGTTTTCCTATATATTCTTATCGTTTCAGTTGTTTCACTGGATTTTAGAACCTTCCCAGAAGAAATTGAATTGAAGAAAGCCTCTGTTTCAGTTTGTTTCGTGGGGTGGTCGGGTGGTGCGAAGGTGCTGTGTATCTTACATCACTGGGGCGTCCAACTGATACTGGCTTACAGCTGGGCAAGGCCTGCTATCCTTGTTGTTGGTAAGGGTAGAGGGGGAATGTTTTTATTTCTTCTGTTTCTTCACTTTCATTCCTGTTCCTCTTTCTTCCCTGTCCCTCTCTTTCATCTCCTCTACTCTCTTCTATCTCTTTACTCCCGTTCTCTGGGAGACGACACAAAATGACCCTCAAGGGTTGACGTGTCGTTAAACCCCAACACAATCAATCAGTTTGTTTCGCCTTGTTTCAGAAGTTTCCCTATATATTCTTATCGTTTCGGTTGTTTCACTGTTTTTTTTTTGTGGCTGTCCAGCAGAAATTGAGTTGAAGAAAGCTTCTGTTTCAGTTTGTTTCGCTTGGTTTCAGTAGTTACCCTATATATTCTTATCGTTTCAATTGTTTTGCTGGTTTTGTGTGCCTGCCCAGTAGAAATTAAATTGAAGAAAGCCTCTGTTTCAGTTCGTTTTGCCTCGTTTCAGTAGTTTTCCTATATATTTTTATCGTTTCAGTTGTTTCACAGGTTTTGTGTGGCAACTCAGCAGATATTGAGTTGAAGAAATATTTATTAGAGATTGTTATATTTCATCTAACTTCTATCCTATAAATTCTTATCGTTTCATTTGTTACACTTTTCAGCGAAACGAAATGTGCCATCCTGGAAAACTGCGTTGCTTTTGTGCCCTATATGCAAGATGGCCGCCATGATAGCCATCTTGAAAATCTATTTTTAGCTCACCTGAGCCGAAGGCTCAAGGTGAGCTATTGTGATCACTCACCATCTGTCGTCGTCGTCCGTCTGTCTGTCCACAATCTTTAAACAACTTTGCCTCCTAAACCACTGATTGGAATTTGACCAAACTTCACAGGATTGATCCTTGGTTGGTCCTCTTTCAAAGTTGTTCAGATGGTTCCAGTCCATTGATATCTAGGTCACAGGAGCTAAAAATAGATTTTTAGCTCACCTGAGCTGAAGGCTCAAGGTGAGCTTTTGTGATCACTCTCTGTCGTCGTCTTCCATATGTCCGTCCGTCCGTCCACAATCTTTAAACAACATCTCCTCCTAAACCACTGATTGGAATTTGACCAAACTTCACAGGATTAATCCTTGGTTGGTCCTCTTTCAAAGTTGTTCAAATGGTTCCGGTCCGTTGCATATCTAGGTCACAACAGCTAAAAATAGATTTTTTAACTAAAAACTTAAAAAATCTTCTTGTCAGAAACCACTGGACCGATTTCCAAAATTTTGCAGAAATGTTCCTTTGGGGACCCTCTACCAAGATTGTTCAAGCCATTCGGATTCGTCAAAAAACATGGCCACCAGGGGGCGGGGCTTATTTTCTCTCTATATCTATATAGAAAACTTTAAAAATCTTCTTGTCAGAAACCACTGGACCAATTTCAATATAATTTTGCAGAAATGTTCCTTTGGTGATCCTCTACCAAGATTGTTCAAGCCATTTGGATTCATCAAAAAACATGGCTGCCAGGGGGCAGGGCTTATTTTCCCAATATATCTATATAGAAAACTTAATAAATCATCTTGTCAGAAACCACTGGACTGATTTCCATATAATTTTGCAGAAATGTTCCTTTGGTCATCCTCTACCAAGATTGTTCAAGCCATCTGAATTTGTCAAAAAACATGGCCGCCAGGGGGCGGGGCTTTTTTCCCTATATATCTATATAGAAAACTTAAAAAATCTTCTTGTAAGAAACCACTGGACCGATTTCCATATAATTTTGCAGAAATGTTCCTTTGGTGATCCTCTATCAAGATTGTTCAAGCCATTTGGATTTGTCAAAAAACATGGCCGCCAGGGGGCGGGGCTTTTTAGCTCACCTGAGCCAAAGGCTCAAGGTGAGCTATTGTGATCACCCACCGTCCGTCGTCGTCGTCTGTCTGTCCGTCCACAATCTTTAAACAACATCTCCTAAACCACTGATTGGATTTTGACCAAACTTCACAAGAATGATCCTTGGTTGATCCTCTTTCAGAGATGTTCAAGTGGTTCCGGTCCATTGCATATCTGGGTCACAGGAGCTAAAAATAGATTTTTTAACTAAAAACTTACAAAATCTTCTTATCAGAAACCACTGGACCGAATTCAATGTAATTTTGCAGAAATGTTCCTTTAGTGATCCTCTACCAAGATTGTTCAAGCCATTTGGATTCGTCAAAAAACACGGCCACCAGGGGGCGGGGCTTATTTTCCCTATATATCTATATAGAAAACTTTAAAAATCTTCTTGTCAGAAACCACTGGACCAATTTCAATATAATTTTGCAGAAGTGTACCTTTGGAGATCCTCTACCAAGATTGTTCAAGCCATTTGGATTCGTCAAAAAACATGGCCGCCATGGGGCGTGGCTTATTTTCCCTATATATTTATATAGAAAACTTTAAAAATCTTCTTGTCAGAAACCACTGGACCGATTTCAATATAATTTTGCAGAAATGTTCCTTTGGTGATCCTCTACCAAGATTGTTCAAGCCATTTGGATTTGTCAAAAAACATGGCCGCCAGGGGGCGGGGCTTATTTTCCCTTTATAATCTATATAGAAAACTTTAAAAATCTTCTTGTCAGAAACCACTGGACCGATTTCATTATAATTTTGTGGAAATGTTCCTTTGGTGATCCTTTACCAAGATTGTTCAAGCCATTTGGATTCGTCAAAAAACATGGCCGCCAGGGGCTTATTTTCCCAATATATCTATATGGAAAACTTTAAAAATCTTCTTGTCAGAAACCACTGGACTGATTTCAATATAATAGGCAGGAATATTTCTTTTGTAATCTTCTACCAAGATTGTTCAGCGCTTCATGATTCGTCAAAAAACATGGCCGCCAGGAGGCGGGGCTTATTTTCCCTATATATTTATATAGAAATCTTTAAAAATCTTCATGTCAGAAACCACTGGACCGATTTCTATATAACTTGGCAAAAATGTTTCCTTGGTGATCCTCAACCAAGATTGTTCAAGCCGTCATGATTTGTCAAAAAACATGGCCACTAGGGGGCAGGGTTGATTTTCCCTATACACTGGAGATCAAATACATCGCGGTCCGTTATTTCGCGATATCCAGTATATCGCGAATCGTCCGTGGATCCCAAATTTACCATGACCATAAAAAAAAAAATAAGTAAATGTTTTTTTTACTTAATTTGAAAAAAAAAAAAAAAAAATGACTGTAATTCGTTGCGGTATTGATTTTTCGCGCATATCCAAACGCGAAATCGCGTCACGCATTATGACCAAACAATCCAATTAGTGTCAATCAGTACACAGATTGATAATAATTGGCAATCAATTAATATTAATCGCCGCACTTGTCATAATCAGTGTCATAATTGAGTACATGTTCTCAGTGCTCAATCAATTAACGATGTCCACGCGCCGTCTATTTAACTTCTTGTTGGAGGCCTCAGACAGAAGTACAGCCGTAGAAGTGACTCATCTGAGAAATATTTTACATCGGGCAAAGGCTGAGGCACGAGAATCCTGCAGACAGACAATGCTGACAGATTTTTTCTTTAGAAATTAGGCCCTAATTCTGCCCCCGCAGACGAAAACGGTCCTTTTCAGGACCAACAAATAATAAGAAAAGAGTAGCCTTATGATGTTGCCTATCTGTCCTAAACACCCAGTTCGTAGCCCTCCCACTTTACACTTTCCCAGCAAGTAATAATTTAACAAATAAAAATAAATAAAGTATGAAAGAATTAAAAAGATCAAAAGATAAATAGAATAGTTTTTGGGCCCGCAGCAGACGAAAGAAGCGAAGGGAAGCAACCCGAATTGCCTCAGCAAAAGTCCGTGATATTCTATTCTATTCTATCCTTAGGATATGCGAGTTGCCCCCCTTCATCCAAAATGGCGTCCTCGCTTGACATTTCCGCGAACAAATGATTTTAAACGTCGTTTATCAGCTAGTCTCGATTAAATTTAATTGGTAGACATAATCTCCCAGTGTAAATACTGCCATTGAGTAATTCTAAACCTACTATACTGATGTAATGTGGCCGATAGCTTTACTGACAGCCGTTTGGTGTTGATTGATTAGCGGCGTCTCAGCAAACTACCACCCCAGCTTATATCGCGATCCGGATATATCGCGGTAGCGGAACTTGGACCCCAAGCACCGCGATATATTGGATCTACAGTGTATATCTATATAGAAAATTTTTATGATCTTCTTTTCAGAAACCACTGGACCGATTTCAGTATAACATTGCAGGAATGTTTCTTTTGTAAGCCTCTACCAAGATTGTTCAAGTCGTCATGATTCATCAAAAAACGTGGCCGCCAGGGGGCGGGGCTTTATTTCCCTATATATCTATATATAGTAAACTTTAAAAATCTTCTTGTCAGAAACCACTGGACCGATTTCATTATAACATGGCAGAAATGTTCCCTTATTGACCCTCTACCAAGATTGATCAAGTTATCGTGATTCGTCAAAAATCATGGCCGCCAAGGGGTGGGGCTTATTTTCCCTATATATCTATATAGAAAAGTTTAAAAATCTTCTTGTCAGAAACCAATGAACCGATTTCAATATCACTTGGCAGGAATGTTTCTTTGGTGACCCTCTACCAAGATTGTTCAAGCCATCATGATTTGTCAAAAAACATGGCCGCTAGGGGATGGGGCATATTTTCTGTATATATCTATATAGAAACTTTAAAAATCTTCTCGTAAGCAACTGTTGGATCGAGTTCAATGTAACTTGGCAGGAATGTCGCTTTGGTGACCTTCTACCAAGATTGTTCACACCCTCATGATACGTCAAAAAACATGGCCGCCAGGGGACGGGGCTTATTTTCCGTAAATATCTCTATAGAAAACTTTAAAATTCTTCTTGTCAGAAACCACCTGACTGATTTCAATATTACTTGGCAGGAATGTTTCCTTGGTGACCTTCTACCAAGATTGTTCAAGCAATCATGATTCGTCAAAAACATGGCTGCTAGGTGTGGGGCTTATTTTTCCTATATATCTAAATAGAAAAATTTAAAAATCTTCTTGTCAGAAACCACTGAACCGATTTCAATATAACTTGGCAGGAATGTTCCTATGGTGACCCTCTACCAAGTGTGTTCAAGCTGTCATGATTTGTCAAAAAACATGGCGGTTAGGGGGTGGGGCTTAATTTCCCTATATAGCTATATAAAACATTTTAAAAATCTTTTTGTCAGAAACCACTGGACCGATTTCAATATAACTTTGCAGAATTGTTCCTTTGGTGACCCTCTTTCAAGAATCAGTTCAAACCATGATGATGCTTGAAAAAAACATGGCCACTGGGGAGCAGGGCTATAATAAACTTTATTAAAAATTCTTAGAGCAGTGAACTTGGCTGAAACTTCAGTAGTAAGTATGCAAAGCTGTGCTCAGGTGAACGATATAGGACCATCATGGTCCTCTTGTTACCTTATATATCTATATAGAAAACTTAAAAAATCTTCTTGTCAGAAACCACTGAACCAATTTCCATATAATTTTGTAGTAATGTTCTTTTGGTGATCCTCTACCAAGATTGTTCAAGCCATTTGGATTTGTCAAAAAACATGGCTGCCAGGGGGCGGGGCTTATTTTCCCTATATATCTATACAGAAAACTTAAAATCTTCTTGTCAGAAACCACTCGACCGATTGCAATATAATTTTGCATAAATGTTCCTTTTGTGATTCTGTACCAAGATTGTTCAAGCCTTCATGATTTGTCAAAAAACATGGCCACCAGGGGGCAGGGCTTATTTTCCCTATATAACTTTGTAGAAAACTTGAAAAATCTTCTTGTCAGAAACCACTGGACCGATTTCATTGTAACTTGGCAAAAATGTGTCCATGGTGACCCGCTACCAAGATTGTTCAAGTAATCGTGATTCATCAAAAACATGGCCGCTAGGGGGTGGAGCTCATTTTCCCTATATATCTATATAGATAACTTGAAAAAATCTTCTTGTCAGAAACCACTGGACCGATTTCATTATAACTTGGCAGATATGTTTATTTGGTGACCCTTTACCAAGATTGTTCAAGCTGTCATGATTTGTCAAAAAAAATGGCCGCCAGTGGGCGGGGCTTATTTTCCCTATATATCTTTAAAGAAAACTTGAAAAATCTTCTTGTTAGAAACCACTGGACCGATTTCATTATAACTTGGCAAAAATGTGTCCATGGTGACCCTCTACCAAGATTGTTCAAGTAATTGTGATTCATCAAAAAACATGGCCGCTAGTGGGTGGAGCTCATTTTCCCTATATATCTATATAGAAAACTTGAAAAAATCTTCTTGTCAGAGACCACTGGACCGATTTCAATAGAACTTGGCAGAAATGTTTACTTGGTGACCCTTTACTAAGATTGTTCAAGCCGTCATGATTTGTAAAAAAACATGGCTGCTAGGGGGCGGGGCTTATTTTCCCTATATATCTATATAAAAAACTTCCTTTGGTGACCCTCTTTCAAGATTAAGTCAAGTCGTCATGATGTGTTAAAGAGAAAAAACATGTCTTTGGTGGGGGTAGGGCTATAAAATTTATACATAAATCTTAGAGCAGTGAACTTGGCTGAAACTTCAACAGTAAGTATGCAAATCTGTTTGCTCAGGTGAGCGATGGACCATCATGGTCCGCTTGTTTGCTTCTTCTCCTGAACCGAAAGGCCAATTGACTCCAAGCTTGCTAGGAAGCATCGGGGTGACTTGTTTAAGCAATCATCATGAATCTTGCTCAAAATGTTTGTCTTGATGATTTCTAGGTCAAATTTGAAACTGGGTCACCTGGGGTCAAAAACTAGGTCACCTGGCCAAATGAGCGGAAAACCTTATTAACACAATAGTGGTCACATTTTTCAAGCGATCATCATGAATCTTGCTCAGCATGTTTGTCTTGATGATTTCTAGGTCAAGTTTGAAACTGGGTCACTTGGGGTCAAAAACTAGGTCACTTGGCCAAATCAGCAGAAAACCTTGTTAACACTCTAGCGGTCACATTTTTGAAGCAATCATCATGAATCTTGCTCAAAATGTTTATCTTGATGAGTTCTAGGTCAGATTTGAAACTGGGTCACTTGGGGTCAAAAACTAGGTCACCAGGCCAAATCAGCAGAAAATTTTGTTAACACTCTAGTGGTCACATTTTTGAAGCAATCATCATGAATCTTGCTCAAAATGTTTGTCTTGATGATTTCTAGGTCTAGTTTGAAACTGGGTCACATGGGGTCAAAAACTAGGTCATCAGGCCAAATCAACAGAAAACTGTTAACACTCCAGAGGTCACATTTTTTAAATAATCATCATAAATATTGCTCAAAATGTTCGTCTTGATGATTTCTAGGTCTAGTTTAAAACTGGGTCACTTGATATCAGAAACTAGGTCACCTGGCTAAATCAAAGGAAAACCTTGATGATGCTCTAGAGGTCACATTTTTGAAGTGATCATCATGAATCTTGCTCAAAATGTTTGTCTTGATGATTTCAAGGTCATGTATATTTTTCTATCCAGTGACTTTCTTTTCCATTTAGGTCAGTTTCTCAGTAATTATTGTCCTACAGAGTGATATTTGGTACTTGTGAAGTGTTTGTGTTTAGGTCAGTTTCTCAGTAACTATTGCTCCTACAGCCACTGATACTTAGTACATGCATACATCTTAGCATGGCCCCTTGAGTGCAGTCATCCATATTCGACATTGACCTTTTTTTCACAGTCCGTTAGACATGCTACATTGTCTTACTTGTTAATATAATCATTTTGAATTTTGATCAGAATGTTTGCCTTGATCAGTTCTAGATCAGGTTCTCAAAGTGCTATGATGCTCAGGTGAGCGTTACAGGGTCATCATGGCCCTCTTGTTTGACTTACTTTTTATTGGTGTGTTGATATTGGTTTCCGCTCAATAACTTTTGCAGGGATGCATTGGTTTTATTGAATGTTTGCAGAAGATATATCATTGTAAAATACAGGTCAAGTTCGATATTGGTAATCATCTGCAAAATTTTGGCCAAGTTATGGCCCTTTTTCAACTTAGTTTTTGTTTTTGGGGTAAAATACAAGGTAAAGATATTGTTTCCCCTCAATAACTTTTGAAGGGATGCATTGATTTCATTCGAAGTTTGTAGTGAGGGGTTGCCTTTAGGGATAGGAGCGATAATAAGGACCAGTGTTTTTAGCTCACCTGAGCTCTGCTCAGGATGAGCTATTGTGATCACTTTTCGTCCGTCATCCATACGTCCGTCCGTCCGTTAACATTTTCAAACGACTTCTCCTTTGAAGCCACTGAGCCAATTTTGCTCAAATTTCATATGGAGTCTCCTTAGGGTGGGGGAACGAAAAATTGCTAAAATGGTCGCGGTCCATTGACCAATATGGCCGCCACGCCCATATATGGTAAAAACCTTTAAAAATCTTCTCCTCCAGAACCGAGAATGCCTTGGGGCTGAACCTTTGCAGGAATCATCGGGGACGGGAGGTCTACCAAAATTGCTAAAAGAATTGTCGTACATTTACGTTTGACCTTTTTACGGCAAGGTCAAGTTTGCTTCCCTATGCATTTGTATGGGAAAAACCTTTAAAAATCTTCTTCTCCAAAACCGAGCATGCCTTATGGCTGAATCTCTGCATATATCTTTGGGAACAGGAGGGCTACCAAAATTGCTAAAATAATGGTCGTACATTGACATTTGACCTTTTTACGGTAAGGTCAATTTTGCTTCCTTATGCATTTGTATGGGAAAAATGTTTAGAATTTCAAACAACTTCTCCTCTGGAGCCTCTGGGCCAATTTTGCTCAAATTTCATATGGAACCTCCTTAGGTAGGGGGAACAAAAGATTGCTAAAATGGTCACCGTTCGTTGACCAAGATGGCCGCCATGCCCATATATGGTAAAAACCTTTTAAAATCTTCTTCTCTAAAACCGAGGATGCTTTGGGGCTGAATGTTTGCATAAATCATCGGGGACAGGGGGTCTACCAAAATTGCTAAAATAATGGTCATACATTGACATTTGACCTTTTTATGGAAAGGTCAAGTTTGCTTCCTTATGCATTTGTATGGGAAAAAGCATTTAAAAATCTTATTCTCCAAAACCGAGGATGGCTTGTGGCTGAATCTTTGCATATATCATCTGGAATAGGCGGTCTACCAAAGTTGCTAAAATAATTGTCATACATTGACATTTAACCTTTTTACGGCGAGGTCAAGTTTGCTTCTGTATGCATTTGTATGGGCCCCATACTTTTTTATGGAAAAAATGTTGATAATCCTCTGACGCCTCCGGGCCAGTTGCTCAAATTTCATGCGGAGCCTCTGTGGGCAGGAGAATGAAAGATTGCTAAAATGGGTATGGTCCATTAATCAAAATGGCTGCCTTGCCCATATATGGTAAAAACCTTCAAAAATCTTCTTCTCCATACCCAAATAAGCCCTGGGTCCTAATCTTTGCACAAATTATGAGAGACAGGAGATCTACCAAAATTGCTAAAATGATGGTTCTATGTTGACATTTGACCCTTTTACCTCCAAGGTCAAATTTGCTTCCCCATTTGTATGGGCCATATACATTTATATTGAAAGTATCGAAGTGACTTGTAGATCAACAGTAGTTAAAATTGTTCTGATTGGAAATCTAAGATGGCCATCATCTGATTTATATTTATAATATTTCCCTGCCACTGTGCTGTTTACATGTATAAAATCATGATTCTTCAGAAACCACTTAGCCAATTTCCTTCAAATTTCACATTGATCCTTCTGTTGAAATGTGATTATTCAAATGATCATGCTCCATTGACTGTCAGGCCCATATATTCTTCTCCAAAACTAAGAACTGCTCAAATGATGATATTTTCATTAGTTGCGATGATAGGATTGGAAAAATGTTGCATAACATCTGCAAGTCTGCAGTGGCTATGTCACTCAGGTGAGCGAATCGTGGCCCGTGGGCCTCTTGTTTTTTCATTTTCATATCAAATGGCTGGCACTTTAAGCAGGGGACATATCTAATTCTCGGAATTCTAGTGCTTCTACTTCTGAACCGAAAAGCCAATTGACTTGAAACTTGGTAGGAAGTATCGGGGTGACTTGTACATCAAAAATAGCTAAAATCTTTCTGATCAGAAATCCAAAATGGCCTCCATGGCTGGTATCTTGAAAATCTATTTTCTGCTTCTCCTGAACCAAAAGGCCAATTGACATGAAACTTGGCAGGATGCATTGGGGTGTCTTGTAGAGCAAAAAATAGATATATTGTTCTGATCCAAAATCCAGGAATGGTGATGACTGTAATCGGGAGATGCTGCCTGTTAGTCATTCCAACTCGTAAAAAATTGTCTTTGCTCAATATATCACACACCATGCCAGCTACACATATGGTGTACCAAAAGTATAAAAAATGCCGATGCCTGTCACCATAAATTATTGTGATAAATTAAAAGTTAAGTAATTCAATCAGTTGTGGATGTACTTAATCGATTAAACTAAAAACAGAGCAAAAATGATTATTACATCCTAGTTTTCATGATACAAAATTACCTCCCTTAAAGTTAAGGTGAGCTACACTTTAAGGAATGATTGTAGTCCTGGGCCAGAAAGTTGACACATACATGGGGAACAACCTATGTCACAAATCAAGTGATTCTAAAAATAAAATAATCTCGATACCTGTAAGAAAATGAGTTATATCTCAACTTTTACAAGGCCTATTTTAATTTTGTAAAATGCCTGAAGTGGCTTCAGTTTTCAGCGAATGTCAAAGTTAAATGAAAATATGTCAGTTACCCGAATACTTCATAGGAATTGCTGTTTTTGAAGTGTTCTGATAAAACGATGACATTTGCTGAAGACAAGGGATATTGCTACGGGGTTCATGCACTTAATAAAATTAAAAAAATATGTAACAAAAAAAAAAAAAAACTGTTTCCAATCTATTTTTAGCTCACCTGAGCTGAAAGCTCAAGGTGAGCTTTTGTGATCACTCACTGTCCGTCGTCGTTGTCGTCGTCCGTACATCCGTCCGTCCGTCTGTCCACAATCTTTAAACAACATCTCCTCCTAAACCACTGATTGAATTTTGACCAAACTTCACAGGAATGATCCTTGGTTGGTCCTCTTTCAAAGTTGTTCAAATGGTTCCGGTCCATTGCATATCTAGTTCACAGGAGCTAAAAATAGATTTTTTAACTAAAAACTTAAAAAATCTTCTTGTCAGAAACCACTGGACCGATTCCAATATAATTTTGCAGAAATGTTCCTTTGGTGATCCTCTACCAAGATTGTTCAAGCCATTCGGATTCGTCAAAAAACATGGCCGCCAGGGGGCGGGGCTTATTTTCCCTATGTATCTATATAGAAAACTTTAAAAATCTTCTTGTCAGAAACCACTGGACCGATTTCCATATAATTTTGCAGAAATGTTCCTTTGGTGATCCTCTACCAAGATTGTTCCAGCAATTTGGATTTGTCAAAAAACATGGCCGCCAGGGGGCAGGGCTTATTTTCCCTATGTATCTATATAGAAAACTTTAAAAATCTTCTTGTCAGAAACCACTGGACCGATTTCAATATAATTTTGCAGAAATGTTCCTTTGGTGATCCTCTACCAAGATTGTTCAAGCCATGCGGATTCGTCAAAAAACATGGCCGCCAGGGGGCGGGGCTTATTTTCCCTATGAATCTATATAGAAAACTTTAAAAATCTTCTTGTCAGAAACCACTGGACCGATTTCCATATAATTTTGCAGAAATGTTCCTTTGGTGATCCTCTACCAAGATTGTTCAAGCCATTTGGATTTGTCAAAAAACATGGCCGCCAGGGGGCGGGGCTTATTTTCCCTATGTATCTATATAGAAAACTTTAAAAATCTTCTTGTCAGAAACCACAGGACCGATTTCAATATAATTTTGCAGAAATGTTCCTTTGGTGATCCTGTACCAAGATTGTTCAAGCCATTTGGATTCGTCAAAAAACATGGCTGTTAGGGGGCGGGGCTTATTTTCCCTATATATCTATATAGAAAACTTTAAAAATCTTCTTGTCAGAAACCGCAGGACTGATTTCCATATAATTTTGCAGAAATGTTCCTTTGGTGATCCTCTACCAAGATTGTTCAGGCCATTTGGATTCGTCAAAAAACATGGTCGCCAGCGGGCGGGGCTTATTTTCCTTATATATTTATATAGAAAACTTTAAAAATCCTCTTGTCCGAAACCACTGGACCAATTTTAATATAATTTTGCAAAAATGTTCCTTTAGTGATCCTCTACCAAGATTGTTCAAGCCATTTGGATTCGTAAAAAAACATGGCCGCCAGGAGGCGGGACTTAATTTCCCTATATATCTATATAGAAAACTTTAAAAATCTTCATGTCAGAAACCACTGGATCGATTTCCATATAATTTTGCAGAAATGTTCCTTTGGTGATCCTCTACCAAGATTGTTCGAGCCATTTCGATTAGTCAAAAAACATGGCTGCTAGGGGGCGGGCCTTATTTTCCCTATATATCTCTATTGAAAAATGCAAAAATCTTCTTGTCCGAAACCACTGGACCGATTTCCATATAATATTGCAGAAATGTTCCTTCGGTGATCCTCTACCAAGATTGTTCAAGCCATTTGGATTCGTCAAAAAACACGGCTGCCAGTGGGTGGGGCTTATTTTCCCTATATATCTATATAGAAAACTTTAAAAATCTTCTTGTCAGAACCACTGGACCGATTTCCATATAATTTTGTAGAAATGTTCCTTTAGTGATCCTCTACCAAGATTGTTCGAGTCATTTGGATTTGTCAAAAAACATGGCCGCCAGGTGGCAGGGCTTATTTTCCCTATATATAGAAAAATGTAAAAATCATCTTGTCCCAAACCACTGGACCGATTTCCATATAATTTTGCAGAAATGTTCTTTTGGTGATCCTCTACCAAGATTGTTCAAGCCATTTGGATTTGTCAAAAAACATGGCCGCCAGGGGGCAGGGCTTATTTTCCCTATATATGTATCTATATTGAAAACTTTAAAAATCTTCTTGGCAGAAACTAATGGACTGATTTCAATGTAACTTGGAAGGAATGTGTCTTTGGTCACCCTCTTCCAAGGTTGTTCAAGCCATCATGATTCGTCAAAAAATATGGCTGCAAGTGGGTGGGGCTTGTTTTCCCTATATATCTATATAGAAAACTTGAAAAAAAATCTTCTTGTTTTCCCTATATATCTAAATAGAAAACTTTAAAAATCTTCTTGTCAGAAACCACTGAACAGATTTCAATATAACTTGGCAGGAATGTTCCTTTGGTGACCCTCTACCAAGTTTGTTCAAGCTGTCATGATTCGTCAAAAAACATGGCTGTAGGGTGTAGGGCATTATAGCTATATAAAACTTTTTAAACCACTGGACCAATTTCGATATAACTTGGCAGAAATGTTCCTTTGGTGACCCTCTTTTAAGATTCAGTTCAAGTTGTCAAGATTTGTAAAAAAAACATGGCCGGGGGTGTGGGGGAGGGGGGTGGGGGTGGTTAGTGCTATAAAGTTTATACAAAAATCCTAGAGCAGTGAACTTGGCTGAAACTTCAACAGTAAATATGCAAATCTGTTTGGTCAGGTGAGCGATATAGGACCATCATGGTCCTCTTGTTATACTTACATGTATTTCCATTTTGGTTTTGAGTGCGGGATGTGAGATCTAATTGTATTAGTTCTTGATCATTGTCTAACAAAAATATATATGATATTCGCATTCTGATAGATTAGTGCGATGTTTAATGAACGAGTCTTTTGAGGCAGTGGTCTACAAATAAAGCATAACAATATGTGTAGCTGCAATAACTCTTCAGATTTTCACTACCTTTTCTTACATCACAGGCACCTCCATGCCGTCACAGGCACCTCCAGTTGTTTTTTAGAGAACCCAGCCTAAATTGGAGTTTATCAAAGTTTATATTTGGGCAAGGAGGTTTACTTTACTTAAGCAAGAAAAATGCATTTAAGACCTAAAACAACCTATTTTTTTCTGATTTGAATACTTTTGGTTGATCTTAACACCACGTCAGCATTCATAACTTTTGTAAATGTTGAAAGTTCTGAGGAATATGTCGTGTGACATAACTATGCCTATAAGGGTCGAATAGCACTCTTTGATTTTCAGTAAACTTGCTGGTTATTGTGTATTTTATCAAAAAAGACAAACACCTACCTTTTTATGTCTAGTTTTTGACCATCACAGGCAGATCCGGATATCTGTCACAACCATTTAATCAGTACCTCCGTGGAGGTACCTGTGATAGTTTACCAGGCGTGATTCAGCAGTTTTTTTAATGCATACACATATAATTAGGTTTATACCATTTTCTCCAGGCTCCAGCAAATGCTATAAACCTAATTATAGGAGGGGGGTTCAATAAGTTCGTAGAACTCGGGGTTTAACTCGCAGATTGGAAGATGGTTTCAACATTATTTTTCAATATAATCCCCCTTTACTTCAATGCATTTGGCCCACTTTTCTTTTAAGCAGTCTATGCCTTTGAATTAAAAGTCGACTCTGTAGCAGCCTTGAGCTCATCATCGTCCCAAAATCTCATTCCACGCAAGTGGGACTTCAAATTTCGAAACAGATAATAATCACTTGGGGCCAGGTCTGGACTGTATGGCGGGTGATTTAACTGCTCGAACTTGCACTCACGAATAGCAGCTTGTGCAACTCTGGACTTGTGCACAGGGGCATTATCATGCAGAAGAAGGACACCAGCAGCTAGCTTTCCCCTTCGTTTTTCTTTAATAGCAACTCTTAATTGTTTAATGATATTGGCATAGTATTCTCCTGTAATTGAAGTACCCTATCAATATAATCCCTTTGGAGTCCCAAAACACCGTGGCATTTACCTTGCTGGCTGATGGTTGGGTACGAAATTTCTTAGGTGGGGGTGAGCCAGGGTGCTTCCATTGCATCGACTCTTTTTTAGTATCTGGGTCGCAGTGGTGAAGCCAAGTTTCATCTCCTGTCACAAGACGTGAGTGAAAGTCTTCTGGATTGGCATTGTACACTTCCAGAAGTTCTTGACTTGACTCCACCCTTTGCTGACGATCTTGCATGTTCAGGTTTCTGGGTACCCACCTGGTAGATACTTTTGACATGCCTAAATGTTCATGGATTATTGTGTAAACACTTCCATTAGAAATACCATATTCTGAAGCAAGTTAGGCAACTTCGATTCGGCGATTGTTTAGCACAAGTCTCTCAACACGGTCGATCATCTCCTGGCTGATACCAGTGCGACCTGGCCTTGGGTCATCTTCTAAGGAGTCTCGCCCACGTTTAAATTCTGCTGACCACTTTGCCACTGTGGAATACTTTGGGCTACTATCACCATACACATCAGCCATGCGCCAATGGATTTCTTTGGCCTTTGCACCCTCCTTAGTGAGGAACTGTATAACTGCTCTGAACTCAATATTCTGACTTTCCGTTTTTGCCTATGGGTATAAGTTTTCAAACAAAAAGTAAGAGCAAAAAATGTACGTGTTGACTGAACGGCTGTTATCATTCAACTGACAAAGGTTTACACTTCACAAAAATGATAAAAGAAATCTTGAATTGTATAGAAAAATACCGAGTTCTACGAACTTATTGAACTACCCTCGTATGTGTATGCATGTTAAAAAACTGCTAAATGAGTGAAGCAAATGGTATAAACCTAATTATTTGTGTATGCATTTAAAAAAAATGCTGAATGAGTGGCACATGGTATAAAGCCTGAATATATGTGTCTGCATTTCAAACACTGCTGGATGATTTGTCTCTCATCCAGTTGGGGGTGGACAGGTGTGGTGAAGGTATCGTGTATCTTACTCCACTGGGGCATCCAACTGATATTGGCTTACAGTTTTATGCATTTAAAAAAACTGCTGAATGAATGGCACATGGTATAAAGCCTGATCATATGTGTCTGCATTTCAAACACTGCTGGATGATTTGTCTCTCATCCAGTTAGGGTGGATGGGTGTGGCGAAGGTGTCGTGTATCTTACGTCACTGGGGCATCAAACTGATATTGGCTTACAGTTGGGCAAGGCCTGCTGTCCTTATAGCAGGTAAAGGTAGAGGGGGGATGTTTTTATTATACCCCAGGCCAAAGGGGTATATAGTTTTTGTCAGTTCCGTTTGACCGTTTGTCTGTCCATCTTTCTGTCTGTCCTTCCGTGATTCCGTCCATTAACCCTTTCTATAACCTTGACCTTATTTTCAAGGTCACTACACTATAAATACTCAAAAAGTGAGCACTCTATTTCATGAATCAATAGATGGAATTTTACCAAATTAGCACAGATGCATCATTGGGATTGGGGAAAGAAGTGATAAGATTTCCCTGACCTTTATCTTGTTTTCGATACCCATGGCAGCCATCTTGAAAATCTATTTTTCGCTTCTTCTCCTGAACCCAAAAGCCAATTGACTCCAAACATGGTAGGAATCATTGGGGTGACTTATAGATCAAAAATAGCTTAAATTGTTCCGATCGGAAATCCATGATGGCTGCTATGGCAGCCATCTGGAAAATCTATTTTTTGCTTCTTCTCCTGAACCGAAAGACCAATTGACTCCAAACTTGCTAGGAAGCATAGGTGTGACATGTAGATAAAAAATAACTAAAATTGTGCCGATCGTAAATCCAAGATGGCCGCCAAGGCAGCCATCTTGAAAATCTATTTTTCGCTTCTTCTCCTTACCCCAAATGCCAATTGACTCGAAACTTGGTAGGAAGCATCGGGGTGACTTGTAGATCAAAAGTAGCTAAAATCATTCCAATCGGAAATCCAAGATGGTCGCCATGGTTGCCATCTTGAAAATCTATTTTTCTCTTCTCCTGAGCCGAAAGGCCAATTGACTCCAAACTTGGTAGGAAGCATCAGGGTGACTTGTAGATCAAAAGTAGCTAAAATCATGCTGATTGGAAATCCAAGTTGGCCCCATGGTGGCCATCTTGAAAATCTTTTTTTCACTTCTTCTAAGCCCAAAAGCCAATTGACTTGAAACTTGGTAGGAAGCATCGGGGTGACTTATAGATTGTAATTGGCAAAAATCGTTCCGATTGGAAATCTAAGATGGACGCCATGGCAGCCATCTTGAAAATCTGTTTTTCACTTCTCCTCCTGAACCAAAAGGCTTATTGACTTTAAACTAGGTAGGAAGCATCAGGGTGACCTGTAGATCAAAAATAGCTAAAATCATCCCTATCAGAAATCCAAGATGGCCCCCATGACAGCCATCTTGAAAATCTATTTTTTCGCTTCTTCTCCTGAACTGAAAGGCCATTTGATTCGAAACTTGGTAGGAAGCATTTGGGTGATTTGTAGATCTAAAATAGCTTAAATTGTTTGGATCGGAAATCCAAGATGGCCATCATGGCGGCTGTCTTGAAACTCTTTTTTTCGCTTATTTTCCTGAACCAAAGGGCCAGTTGATTTGAAAATTGGTAAGTAGCATTGGGATGATTTGTAGATATAAAAATAGCTAAAATCGTTCGAATCGGAAATCCAAGAGGGCGGCCATCTTGAAAATCTATTTTTCCCTTCTTCTGATGAACTGAAAGGCCAATGGACTCGAAACTTGATAGAAAGCATTGGAGTGACTTGTAGATGAAAAATAGCTCAAATTGTTGCGATAGGGAATCCCAAATTGCGGCTATGGTGGCCATCTTGAAAATCTTGTTTTGAACTTTTTCTCCTGAACTGAAAGGGAAATTGACTCAAAATTCATTGAAAGTATCGAGGTGACTCGTAGATCAACAGTAGCTAAAATCATTCTGATTGGAAATCCAAGATGGCTGCCATCTTGTTTATGTTTATTATATTTCCCTGCCACTGTGCTGTTTACATGTATAAAATCATGATTCTTCAGAAACCAATTAGCCAATTGCCTCCAAATTTCACATTGATCCTACTGTTGAAATGTGATTGAGAGTTTATTCAAATGATCATGCTCCATTGACTGTCATGCCATATATAATATTCTTCTTCAAAATTAAGAACTGCTCAGATGATGATCTTTTCATTAGTTGCAATGACAGGATTGGAAAAATGATGCATAACATCTGCATATCTGCAGTTGCTATGTCACTCAGGTGAGCAACCAGTGGCCCGTGGGCCTCTTGTATATTTAATATGGAGCAATGTTTAGTGGTCCCCTACATAAATCCTGCCAATCAAGCCCCTGGAGTCCAGTAGCAATGCCCTGGGGGTCATTAGCTCCCATGACTTATAATGGAAAAAAAAATGAAAAAAATCTTCTTCTCTGAAACCATGAGGCCCACAGCTTACATATTTAGTATGTAGCAATGTTTAGTAGTCCCCTACATAAATCCTGCCAATCAAGCCTCTGGGGTCCAAACTGGCCATGCCCTGGGGGTCATTAGCTCCCATAGACTTATTATGGGAAAAACTTAAAAAAATCTTCTTCTCTGAAACCATGAGGCCCACAGCTTACATATTTAATATGTTGCAATGTTTAGTGGTCCCCTACATAAATCAAGCCCCTGGGGCCCAAACTGGCCACACCCCGGGGGTCATTGGCTGCCATAGACTTAAAATGGGAAAAACTTTAAAAATCTTCTTCTCTGAAACCGTGAGGCCCAGAGCTTATATATTTAGTATGTAGCAATGTTTAATGGTCCCCTACATAAATCCTATCAATCAGGCCCCTGGGGTCCAGACTGGCCACGCCCCGGGGGTCATTAGCTCCCATAGACTTAAAATGGGAAAAACTTAAAAAATCTTCTTCTCTGAAACCATGAGGCCCACAGCTTATATATTTAGTATGTAGCAATCTTAAGTGATCCCCTGCATAAATCCTGCCAATCAAGCCCCTGGGGTCCAGGCTGGCAATGCCCTGGGGGTCATTAGCTTCCATAGACTTATGGGAAAAACTTAAAAAATCTTCTTCTCTGAAACCATGAGGCTCAGAGCTTATATATTTATTAGTATGTAGCAATGTGTAGTGGTCCCCTGTATAAATCCTGCCAATCAAACCCCTGGAGTCCAAATTGGCCATGCCCCAGGGGTCATATGCTTATATAGAGCTATGTAGCTAAAGAACCTTCAAAAATCTTCTTCTCTGAAACCATGAGGCCGAGAGCTAATAGATAAAGTATGAAGCGATGTTAAGGTGTCTTCTACATAAATCCTGCCAACCATGCCCCTGGGGCCCAAATTGGCCACATCCCAGGGGTCATTTGTCCCATAGACTTATAATGGGAAAAACTTAAAAAATCTTCTTCTCCGAAACCATGAGGCCCACAGCTTATATATTGAGTATGTAGCAATGTGTAGAGGTCTCCTACATAAATCCTGCCAGTCAAGCTCCAGGGCTCCAAACTGGCCACACCCCAGGGGCATAAGTATATAGAGCTATATAGCTATAGAACCTTCAAAAATCTTCTTCTCTAAAACCATGAGGCAGAGAGCTAACAGATGAAGTATGTAGCAGTGTTTAGTGGTCTCCTACATAAATCCTGCTAATCAAGCCCCTTGCGTCCAAACCAGCCATGCCGAGGGGGTCATTAGCTCCCTTAGACTTATAATGGGAAACTTAAAAAAATCTTCTTCTCCGAAACCATGAGGCCCACAGCTTATATATTTAGTGTGTAGCAATGTTTAGTGGTCCCCTACATAAATCCTGCCAATCAAGCCCTTGGGATCTAAACTGGCCATGCCCTGGGGGACATTATCTCCCATAGATTTATAATAGAAAAAACTTAAAAAATCTTCTCTGAAACCTTGAGGCCCACAGCTTATATATATTTAGTATGTAGCAATGTGTAGTGGTCCCGTACTTAAATCCTGCCAATCAAGCCCTTGGGGTCCAAATTGGCCACACCCCGGGGGTCATATGTTTGTATAGAACCATGTAGCTAAAGAACCTTCAAAAATCTTCTCTGAAACCATGAGGCCCAGAGCTAATAGATTTAGTATGTAGCAATGTTTGGTGGTCTTCTACATTAATTCTTCCAACCATGCCCCTGGGGTCCAAAGTGGCCACTTCTCAGGGGGTCATTACCTCCCTTGGACTTATAGTGGAAAAAGAAAATTAAAAGAATCTTTTTATCTGAAACCATGAGGCCCACATCTTAAATATTTCTTGTATATCATTTGCCTCTCATCCAGCAGCCCGTAATTGCAGACACATACAATCAGATTAAATATTATTTGTCTGTGATCCAGCAATGTTTTTAATGCAGACACATATAATTGGGTTTATACCATTTGCCTCTCATCAAGCAGTCTTTTAAATGCAGACACATATAATCAGGTTTTATACCTTTTACCTCCCAGCCAGCAGTATTTTAAATGCAGACACATATAATAAGGTTTATACCATTTGCCTGTCATCCAGCAGTGTTTTAAATGCAGACACATATATTCAAGTTTTATATCATTTGCCTCTGATCCATCAGTGATTTAAATTCAGACACATATGATCCGGGTGTATACCATTTGCCTTTGATCCTTAAGTGCTTTAAATTCTGACACATATAATCCAGTTTTATACCATTTGCTCTCATCTAGCAGTGTTTTTATCACATAAGCATATAGTAAAATTGATTAGATCAAGTTTTAGGACAGAATATGGTAAGGGGTCCCAGTAATTGGGATAAATATGGTAGTTTCTTAAAGCATCATAAGCATAACCGTTTCATCCCTGAGTTTCCGAAGTGGATTCTTCCATATTTGAATTTGGATACATCCACTGTTGCAAATAGGGGTTAAAGAAAAGAATCAATAATAGACTGGCAAACCATGTAGATCCCAATGAGACAGCTCATTACAAGCCATCTCACCTGGATAGACTCTGTTAGCAAAGATGTCCATGTTGGTCTGAAGGGATGAAAGGGCTTAATATGCTTATCACAGCTACAGCAGACATTTTTGTTTTAGAGAAAATAAGGCTTAACATTCACGTGAATAATCTACCTAGCAGATAATTCACATCAAATACCAAGTCACATTTTCTCTGGAAAATAATAATAATAAGATTAGAATGTCACCTGCTACAATTTTGCTTCACACTTTAAGGGTTAACAAGTGATAATAAAATTCATGTGACATTTTGTTGTTTTTTCCTCATCCAAGTTTTAAGTGCTTCTAAAAGTGTTTATATATCAGTGTGGCTTTCCCCACTAGTGGCAACTTCTGTTGTCTGCTGATAACCTTTGCAAACAGAATGGACCCTAAACAGGCTCGATAAAATGTCGGGCCTGACCAAGTCCAAACTGTTTGACACTGATGGTATTCTTGAAAGATTTTTTTGAAAAAGTTAATTTAAAAAAACACAGATGACAAAAAACATGCAAAATTACGCAGCATGCAAAGTGTTAAAAAAATAATCTCAATTTACTCTAAATATTGGGACACCTTAACAACTTACCATACTTGCCCTAACATTTGAATATCCATTTTACTACCTGTTGACTGGAGACCAGGAGGTCACGGGTTCGAATCCGGCCGAGGTCGGCAACATTCTTTCATGGAAATTGAACATGAAATATTTTCTACGGTCATTCTCTCCCTGATTCAAGAAGAGCAGTTGTCAGTTTCTGGCGAAAGAATGTGCACAATACTGGTTAACCGCTTAGAGGACTAAGCTTGCCCAGTAAACGTGTGGTTAGGTAAACTGACAGCGTTCAACATGACCTCATTGGGTTGACTGGGCCGTAAAACCTCAACACAAACAAACAAACCTGTTGACGAGTCTTAACAAGCCAAACAAGCCACTATGCGAATGGCAAACAGTGTAAACCTTGATGAGACATCACAGAATGTGATCTTGGTCTGCACTGTTTGCTCAGGCCAGTCTGTCCGAATAGTTTCTTTTGAAAGCAAATCATGTTTGGACCACTGGATGGCATACCTTAATAACCATAATTATTGGGACAGACAGGCCTGAGCAAACAGTGTTGACGCTGATCAGAGGTTGAAGAACCTGGCGTCTGATCAGGGGCAACATTGTTTGCCACTCACCCTGCACTATAATATCAACGGTAGTAAAATAGACTCTTTCAAATTTTTGGACATGCATGTTAAGGAGTTAAGTCTTTCGATGACAAATTTCAGATGACAGTTGTCATCTTTTTTTTTTTTTTTTTTTAGCTCACCTGGACCTTTGCTCCAGGTCAGCTTATGCCGTGGCATGTTGTCCGTCATCTGTCCTTCGTCCGTCCATCATTAACCTTTCACATTTTTGACATCTCCTCCTGAAAGGTAAGTCGGATTGAGGTGAAACTTAGTGGGAGGCATTGTGGCAACATGGAGATTCAGAATTGCTAAAATCGTTCTGTTCTGATATCCAAGATGGCCGCCATTGCCGCCATCTTGAAATTCTTCAAACAACATCTCCTCCCAAACCGTAAGTCGGATTGAGTCAAAACTTGATGGGAGGCATCACAGTGACAAAAAGATTCAGAATGGCTAAAATCGTTCAGTTCTGATATCCAAGATGGCCACCATTGCCGCCATCTTGAAATTCTTCAAACAACATCTCCTCCCAAACCGTAAGTTGGATTGAGTCAAAACTTGATGGGAGGCATCACAGTGACACAAAGATTCAGAATTGCTAAAATGGTTCTGTTCCAATATTCAAGATGGCCGCCATGGAGGCCATCTTGAAATTCTTCAAACGACATCTCATCCCAAACCATAAGTCGGATTGATCCAAAATTTGATGGGAGGCATCACAGTGACACAGAATTGCTAAAATCGTTCTGTTCCAATATCCAAGATGGCCACCATGGGGGGCCATCTTGAAATTCTTCAAATGACATCTCCTCCCAAACTGTAAGTCGAATAGAGCCAAAACTTGATGGGAGGCATCACAGTGACACAGAGATTCATAATTGCTAAAATCATTCCGTTCTGATGTCCAGGCTGGCTGGCCGCCATGGTAGCCATCTTGAAATTCCTCAAACGACATCTTCTCCCAAACCGTAAGTCCAGTTGAGTCAAAACTTGATGGGAGGCATTACAGTGCATAGAGATTCAGAATTGCTAAAATCATTCCGTTCTGATGTCCAAGATGGCCGCCACGGTTGCCATCTTGAAATTCTTCAAACAGCGTCTCCTCCCAAACCATAAGTCAGATTGAGCCGAAACTTGATGGGAGGCATTGGAGTGTTATAGAGTTTCAGAATTGCTAAAATCGTTCCGTTCTGATATCCAAGAGGGCTACCAAACGACATCTCCTCCCAAATCTTAAGTTGGATTGAGCCAAAACTTGATGGGAAGCGTCACATGGACACAGAGATTCAGAATTGCTAAAATCATTTCATTCCGATAGCTAAGATAGCCGCCAAGGGGCCATCTTGAAATTCTTCAAACGACATCTCCCAAACCATAAGTCAGATTGAGCCGAAACTTGATGGGAGGCATTGGCGCATTATAGATTCAACGACATCTCCCAAACCATAAGTCAGATTGAGCCGAAACTTGATGGGAGGCATTGGAGCATTATAGAGATTCAGAATTGCTAAAATAGTTCCGCCATGGCGGCCATCTTGAAATTCTTCAAACGACGTCTCCTCCCAAACCATAGGTCCGATTGAGCCAAAACTTGATGGGAGGCATAGGAGGACATAGAGATTCAGAATTGCTAAAATTGTTCAGTTCTGATATCCAAGATGGCCACCATGGCAGCCATATTGGAATTCTTCAAACAACATCTCCTCTCAAACCTTATGTTGGATTGAGCAGAAATTTGATGGGAAGCATTGGAGCAACACAGAGATTCAGAATTGCTTAAATCGTTCCGTTTGGCTATCCAAGATGGCCACCTGGGAGGCCATCTTAAAAATCTTGAAACCACATCTGCTCCCGAACACTAAGTCAGATTGAGCCCAAACTTGGTGGGAGGCATTGGGGCCACATGGAGATTAAGAATTGCTAAAATCATTCCGTTCCAATATCCAAGATGGCCGCCTTGTCAGCCATCTTGAAAATTTTCAAACAACACCTCCTCCGGCCATCTTGAAAGTCTTCAATTGTTATCTGCTCCCGAACAGTAAGTTGGATTGAGTGGAAATGGTGGATAGCATCGGGGCGTCATAGAGATTTAGAATTGCTAAAATGGTTCTGTTCTGATATCCAAGATGGCCACCATGGCAGCCATCTTGAAAATTGTCAAATCACATCTGCTACCGAATAGTAAGTCTGATTGAGCTTAAACATGATGGGAGGCATTGGGGTGTTATGGAAATTCAGAATTGCTAAAGTCCATCTGTTCGAATGTCCAAGATGGCCGCCATCTTGACATTCTTCAAACCACATCTCCTCCCAAACAGTAAGTCAGGTTGAGGTGAAACTTGATGGGAGGCATCGGGGTGACATGGAGATTCAGAATTGCTGCATCGTTCAGTTCCAATATCCAAGATGGCGGCCATGGTGGCAATCTTGAAACTCTTCAAACAACATCAGATTCTGAATTGCTGAAGGCAATCGGATCTGATAACCAAGATGGCCACCATGGCACAGTGTAACATATCATGATCAGCCTAATCCAGGTGAGCCATTTCTGGCCCACTTGGGCCTCTAGTTTTTGTCGCACATGCTTTAGCATGGGCGACTTAGGTGTGCAAGTTTCCATCCGTCCGTTCGTCTTTCCGTCAACATTTACCCTGAGTGTCTTGTGAGAGTAACTCCTCTTACAGTTTTGTACCAATCATTTTGAAACTATGCATGTGTTTTCGTCATGGTATGAAGATGTGCATGTGCTTTGGATATAATTGTCAGAATTTTTTTGTCACTTTTTCCACATTCTGAACTTAGTCATTTTTCACCTCAATATATAGACAGTGGGTACCTCTTGTGAGCGCAACTCCTCTTACAGTTTTGTACCGATTGTTTTGAAACTTTGCATATCTTTTCATGGTATGAGGATGTGCATTTGTTTGGGTATAATTGTTAGAACATTTTTTTGTCATTTTTTCCACATTGTGAACTTAGTCATTTTCACCCTCGATATATAGGCAATGGGTAACTCTTGTGATTGCAACTTCTCTTACAGTTTTGTACTGATTAATTTGAAACTTTGCATATGTTTTCTTCATGGTATGAGGATGTGCATGTGATTTGGATATAATTATTAGATCATTTTTTGTCACTTTTTAGCTCACCTGAGCTCTGCTCAGGATGAGCTATTGTGATCACTTTTCGTCCGTCGTCCGTCCGTCCGTCCGTCCGTCCGTCCGTGCGTCCGTCCGTCCGTCCGTCCGTCCGTTAACATTTTCAAACGACTTCTCCTCTGAAGCCGCTGAGCCAATTTTGCTCAAATTTCATATGGAGCCTCCTTAGGGTGGGGGAACGAAAGATTGCTAAAATGGTCGCGGTCCGTCGACTAAGATGGCCGCCATGCCCATATATGGTAAAAACCTTTAAAAATCTACTTCTCCATAACCGAGGATGCCTTGGGGCTGAATCTTTGCATGAATCATCGGGGACGGGAGGTTAACCAAAGTTGCTAAAAGAATTGTCGTACGTTGACGTTTGACCTTTTTACGGCAAGGTCAAGTTCGCTTCCCTATGCATTTGTATGAGCTCTATACATTTGAATGGGAAAATTGTTAAGAGTTTCAAACGACTTCTCCTCAGAAGCCTCTGAGCTAATTTTGTTCAAATTTCATATGGAGCCACCTTAGGGTGGGGAAACAAAAGATTGCTAAAATTGTCGCGGTCCGTTGACCAAGATGGCCGCCATGCCCATATATGGTAAAAACCTTTAAAAATCTTCTTCTCCATAACCGAGGATGCCTTGGGGCTGAATCTTTGCACGAATCATCGGGGACAAGAGATCAACCAAAGTTGCTAAAAGAATTGTCGTACGTTGACGTTTGACCTTTTAACGGCAAGGTCAAGTTCGCTTCCCTATGCATTTGTATGAGCTCTATACATTTGAATGGGAAAATTGTTAAGAGTTTCAAACGACTTATCCTCTGAAGCCTCTGAGCTAATTTTGTTCAAATTTCATATGGAGCCACCTTAGGGTGGGGGAACGAAAGATTGCTAAAATTGTCATGGTACGTTGACCAAGATGGCCGCCATGTCCACATGTTGTAAAAACCTTTAAAAATCTTCTTCTCCATAACCGAGGATGCCTTGGGGCTGAATCTTTGCATGAATCATCGGGGACGAGAGGTCAACCAAAGGTGCTAAAAGAATTGTCGTACGTTGACGTTTGACCTTTTTACGGCAAGGTCAAGTTCGCTTCCCTATGCATTTGTATGAGCTCTATACATTTGAATGGGAAAATTGTTAAGAGTTTCAAACGACTTATCCTCTGAAGCCTCTGAGCTAATTTTGTTCAAATTTCATATGGAGCCACCTTAGTGTGGGGAAACAAAAGATTGCTAAAATTGTCGCGGTCCGTTGACCAAGATGGCCGCCATGCCCATATATGGTAAAAACCTTTAAAAATCTTCTTCTCCAGAACCGAGAATGCCTTGGGGCTGAATCTTTGCACAAATCATCGGGAAGGAGAGGTCTACCAAAGTTGCCAAAAGAATTGTCGTACGTTGACATTTGACCTTTTTACGGCAGGATCAAGTTTGCTTCCCTATGCATTTGTATGAGCCCCATACATTTGAATAGGAAAATTGTTGAGAATTTTAAATTTCTTCTTCTCTGAAGCCACTGAGCCAAATTTGCTCACATTTCATATTGTGCCTTCTTAAGTCAGGGGAACGAAAGATTGCTAAAATGGTCGCGGTAGGTCGACCAAGATGGCCACCATGCCCATATATGGTAAGACCCTTTAAAAATCTTCTTCTTCAGAACTGAGGATGCCTTGGGGCTAAATCTGTGCACAAATCATCAGGGACAGGAGATCTACCAAAATTGCTGAAAAGATTATCGTACGTTGACATTTGACCTTTTTACGGCAAGGTCAAGTTTGCTTCCCCATGCATTTGTATGAGCCCCATAACATTTATATGGGAAAATTGTTGAGAATTTGACGACTTCTCTGAAGCCACTGAGCCAAATTTGCTCAGATTTTTAGCTCACCTGAGCATGAAGTGCGCATGGTGAGCTATTGTGGTCAGTCAATGTCCGTCGTCCATCATGGGTCATGCGGCGTGAACAATTGCTTTAAAGGCCTACTCTTCCTACACCCCAGGGCCAATTGACTCGATACTTGGCAGGAAGCATCAGGGTGAAATGTAGATAAAAAAAATAGCTAAAATCGTTCCGATCGGAAATCCAAGATGGCCGCCATGGCCGCCATCTTGAAAATCTTTTTCGCTTCTTCTCCTGAACCGAAAGGCCAATTGACTCCAAACTTGCTAGGAAGCATCAGGGTGACTTGTAGATCAAATATAGCTAAAATCGTGTCGGTCCAAATTCCAAGATGGCCACCATGGCAGCCATCTTGAAAATCTATTTTTCGCTTCTACTCCGAAACCCAAAAGCCAGTTGACTCCAAACTGGTTAGGAAGCATTGGGGTGACTTATAAATCAAAAATAGCTAAAATTGTGCTGATTAGAAATCCAAGATGGCCACCATGGCAGCCATCTTGAAAAGCTATTTTTCGCTTCTTCTCCTGAACCGAAAGGCCAATTGACTCCAAACTTGCTAGGAAGCATCGGGATGACTTGTACATAAAAAATAGCTCAAATCGTGCCAATTAGAAATCCAAGATGGCCTCCATGACAGCCATCTTGAAAATCTATTTTTCGCTTCTTCTCTTAAAACTAAAAGTCAATTGACTTGAAACTTAGTAGGAAGCATCAGGGTGACTTGTAGATCAGAAAATAGCTATAATCATTCCGATCGGAAATCCAAGATGGCAGCCATCTTGAAAATCTATTTTTTGCTTCTTCTACTGCACCGAAATGCCAGTTGACTCAAAAGTTGGTAGGAGGCATTGGGGGTGACTTATTTTACTTGTAACTTTTAGAAAATTTCAGCATTTTAACCTTGTAAGCAAGATATTTTAAAAACTGTTTAAGCCATTGCCTTGTCATAAGAGTATTGGAAAAATGTTGCATGCCATCTGCATATCTGCAGTGGCGGTTTCACTCAGGTGAGCGAGTTGTGGCCCGTGGGCCTCTTGTTTCACATTGTGAGACCGGCACAGTGGCTCAGTGGTAGAGCGTCCGCTTTGTGACCGGAAGGTTGCGGGTTCGATCCCCTGCCGGGTCATACCAAAGACTTTAAAAATGGTACTAGCTGCTCTTTCGCTTGGCGCTCAGCATTAAGAAAGTAGAGCTAGAACTGGTCAGCTCAGTGTCAGTATAATGTGACTGGGTGGAATATCATGTCAAAGTGTCTGGGGCGTGATATTTCAGTGAGGCAGCACTCTAAAAGTGAGCATTGAGCTCCCTGCCACATCCAGACACCGTCGTGATATGACTGAAAAAGGTTGAAAGCGACGTTAAGCCCAAATCAAACAAACAAATTCACATTGTGAACTTAGTCATTTTTCACCCTTTATATATAAACAGTTGGTACCTCTTGTGAGTGCAACTCCTCTTACAGTTTTGTACCGATTATCATGAAACTTTGCATGTGTTTTCTTCATAGTATGAGGATGTGCGTGTGATTTGGATGTAATTATTAGATTATTTTATTCACTTTTTCCACATTGTGATGTGCATGTAGTTTGGATATAATTGTCAGAATTTTTTTGTCACTTTTTCCACATTGTGAACTTAGTCATTTTTCACCCTCAATATATAGACAGTGGTACCTCGTGAGCACAACTCCTCATACAATTTTATACTAATCTTTTTTGAACTTTGCACATGTTTTCTCCATAGTCTGAAGATGTGCACATGCTTTTCATATAATCCTTGCCTAAACTTTGTCATTTCCTGACCTCAGATGTATAGATAATGGGTACCATGTCATTAATCCCCCGCCGCGAAACGGATGGGGGATTATAAAAATGGCCTTCATCTGTCCATCCGTCTGTCTGTCCTTCCGTTACACTTTCTTGTCAGCTCCATATCTCCTGAACCCTTTGAAAGATTTTCATTAAACTTTGGTTAAATGTTCGTCTCAGTGAGTCGATGTGCAGAACCCATAAGTCCGCCATGCCAACTCAAGGTTAGTGTCACAGGTCAATCTCATGGGTTAGAGCCTTGAATTTCGTGTCCGCTCCATATCTCCTATACCCCTGGAAGGATTTTCTTTAAACTTTGGTCATATGTTTGCCTCAGTGAGACGATGTGCTGAACTCATAACTCAACCATGCCGACACAAGGTCAAGGTCACAGTTCAAGGTCACAGGTTTGAGCCTTGAATTTCGTGTCCGCTCTGTATCTCCTATACCAGTGGAAGTATTTTTTTTTAAACCTTGGTCAAATGTTCACCTTAGTGAGATGATGTGCAGAATCAATAACTCAACCATGCCAACTCAAGGTCAAGGTCACAGTTCAAGGTCATGGGTTTGAGCCTTGAATTTCGTGTCGGCTCTGTATCTCCTTTACCCTTGGGAAGATTTTCTCTAAACTTTGGTCAAATGTTCACCTGTTGGATGATGTGCAGAACCCATAACTCAGCCATGGGGACTCAAGGACAAGGTCACAGTTCAAGGTCGCGAGTTTGAGCCCAGAATTTTGTGTCCACTCGATATCTCCTTTACCCCTGGAAGGATTTTCTTTTAATTTTGGTCAAATGTTTGCCTCAGTAAAATGATGTGCAGAACCCATAGCTCAGCCATGCAGACTCACAAGGTCACCAAGGTCATGGGTTTGAGCCTTGAATTTCATGTCAGCTCTGTGTATCTCCTTTACCCCTGGGAAGATTTTCTCTAAACTTTGGTCAAATGTTCACCTGTTGGATGATGTGCAGAACCCATAACTCAGCCATGGGGATTCAAGGACAAAGTCACAGTGCAAAACCCATAGCTCAACCATGCAGACTCACAAGGTCACAGTTCAAGGTCATGGGTTTGAGCCTTGAATTTGATGTCCGCTCTGTATCTCCTTTACCCCTGGGGGGATTTTCTCTAAACTTTGGTCAAATGTTCACCTCATTGGGACAATGTGCAGAACCCATAACTCGGCCCTCAACGGACTTAAGGTCACAGTTGAAGGTCACGAGTTTGAGCCTTGAATTTGGTGCCGGCTTCATATCTCCTTTACCCCTGGAAGGATTTTCTTTAAATGTTGGTCAAATATTTGCCTCAGTGATATGATGTGCAGAACTCATAACTCAGCTGTGCTGACTCAAAGTCAAGGTCACAATTGAAGGTCACCAGTTTGAGCCTTGAATTTTGAGGCCGCTCCATTGCCGTTCAGACTGCCTTGTTAAATATGGGTCAAATGTTCGCCTTAGTGAGATGATATGTAGAACCTATAACTCAACGATGCAGACTCAAGGTCAAGGTCACAATTGAAGGTCATCCGTCTCTTTCTTGTTCGCTCCATATCTCCTGAACCCTTTGAAAGATTTTCATGAAACTTTGGTCAAATGTTTGCCTTAGTGAGGCGATGTGCAGAACCCATAACTCAAGCATGCCGACTCAGGGTCAAGGTCACAGTTAAAGGTCACGAGTTTGAGCCTTGAATTTCATTTTCATGCCATATCTCCTGAACCCTTTGAAAGATATTTATTAAATTTGGGTCAAATGTTTGCCTTAGTGAGATGATGTGCAGAACCCATAACTCAACAATGCAGACTCAAGGTCAAGGTCACAATTGAAGGCCACCAGTTTGAGCCTTGAATTTTGAGGCCGCTCCATTGTCATTCTGCTGCGGGGGATATAGCTGTCCTTCAGACTGCCTTGTTGCAACTTCTCATACAATTTTAAACGGGTCTTTTTGAAACTTTGCACATTTTCTCCCGGGTCTGCAGAAGTGCACATGGGTTGGATATGATTTTATTTTTATTTTTGTCACTTTTTCCACTTTAACTTTGTCATTTTCTTAACCTCAGATGTTTTTCCACATTGTGAACTTAGTCATTTTTCACCCTCAATATATAGACAGTGGGTACCTCGTCAGCACAAGTCCTCAAACAATTTTATACCAATCTTTTTAAAACTTTGACATGCTTTCTCCATAGTCTGAAGATGTGCATCTGCTTTTCAAATAATCCTTGTCTTAATTTTTGTCACTTTTCCAACCTAGCCCTGCTAAGAATGAAATAAACTTATTTAATAACCACATTCTGATTGTGGCTCCTATGACTTTTGCCCCAGCAGGTGCGACGCCACCTTCCGCGGAATTCTGGTTTTAATAAACTATCGCTTGGAAAGAAGTTTGTATGTAAAGTTGAAAGACTGAATGTCAAACAGCGTAGATCAAGATGAGATGGCTCATTATGAGCTATGCTGTTTGCAAAAGCCTATTAATACTGCCTGTGGCAGTGAAAGAGAAGGAAAGGAGTCTCAATACTTAGGATAAATACAGTAATTTTTTTTTTTTTTTTTTTTTTTTGTATGTTTGAAGTCCTTCAGAAGATCCTGAGAATAACAAGCTTGTACCAGAAGTGATACCAGATCGAGAAGAAAGAGCTAGACAAGCAGATCTTCTTGATGAGATAATCAATGAAAGAGGTGAATCTAAGGAAGAGCAGGAATACTCTATAGAACAGGATATATATGGCCTGGAAGAGGTACAGTATATATTTATACCCCCAGCATACGAAGTATGCCGAAGGGGTATATAGTTTTTGTCCATTCCGTTCGTCCGCCCGTCCGTCCTTCCGTTTGTCCTAGTGTGATTCCGTCTGTTAACCCTTTCTATAACCAAGTTTTACTTCGAAGTTTTTTGATTACTTATAACTCTGCAGCCACTGATCAAAAAGTTTTCATATCTGGTATGGGGGTACCTGGGAGGATTGTCTTTCATTCTACATCTATGGACTCCTGGGTCATATCCCAGGGAGGGGCTAGAGGTCAAAATCTAGGACACCCCAATAAAGTAGTATATTGCAGTTTGTTTATACAAACAACCTCTTATTACATAGTTTTTGTCCATTCCATTAGTCCGTTTGTCCGTCCGTCCGTCAGTCCGTCCGTCTGTCGAGATTTGATTCCGTCCATTAGCCCTTTCTATAACCAAGTTTTACTTCGAAGTTTTTTGATTACTTATAACTGCAGCCACTGATCAAAAACTTTTCGTATTTGGTATGGGGTTACCTGGGAGGGTTCTCTTTCATTCTACATCTATGAACCCTTGGGTCATGCCCCAGGGTGGGGCTAGAGGTCAAAATCTAGGACACCCCAATAAAGTAGTATATTGCAGTTTGTTTATACAAACAAGCTCTATTAAGGAAGGATGGGCATCAGACATGTTTATCATATCAACATTCATTGTAATAAGGTCAAGGTCATTGTGACCTTATTTTCATGTTTCAGTGATTTAGCCTTATATTTTGAAGCCTATTTCATGGATTAATGCCTCAATAAAGTAGTATGTTGCAGTTTGTTTATACAAACAACTTCTTAAAGAAGGATGGGCATCAGACATGTTTATCACATCAACATTCAGTGTAATAAGGTCAAGGTCATTGTGGTCATATTTTCATGCTCCAGCGATTTTTCCTTATATCTTGAAGACTATTTCATGGATTAATGTGATACTTGGAATATTGGTTCTGTGTTACACTATGATTGACAGCATAACAAATGTAGGTCACCTTGACCTATATTTCATGGTCCAGTAATTTTGCCTCATATCTTGAATGATAATTGATGTATGAACATCATTATTTGGGATTATGAATTAGTATGATCCAACAGTTGACCTAAAAGTTAATGTAGGTCACTGTGACCTATATTTCATAGTCCAGTGATTTTATGTTACATCTTGAAGACAATTTGATGTATTACTATATATATTTTGAGAAAATTTGCTTCATGTCTTGAAGACTGTTTACTCCAGGAAAGTTGTACTTGGGATGATAGATCAGTGTCACTCAGAGACTGACATTGTAAACTATATCTTGCCTTATATCATTGTCATTAACTTTAAAATATCTTATAATTAAGAAATGGCGCCGGCTGGGGTATTCGTGACCCTCTGGGCACTTGCTCTAGTTTGTGTGTATGTGTGCATTTTTGTCAGAAATCTTGTTTCTGCAATGAAAGTAAAGAATTTGCCCTTATCTCCTTTCATTGCTCCACATAAGGCCAAACTTAGTAAAATTTTATGTGAAATATGTGCGAAGTCCACATAGATTTGATAATTCTGGACTTATTCTTCATTAAAAAAAAAAAAAAAAAATCCCTACCTACCAAAAATATTCCTACCTACCCTACGTATTTTTATAGCCCCGCTTTGAAAAAGTGGGGCTATACTGGATTTGCCATGCCCTTCCTTCATTTTGTGATTCCGTGACTGCAAAATGAAAATGCATTTTGCTTTATAGCATTTATGTTTGTGGTCCTACTTCAGTGAAACTTATGCTACACTTGGTCTCTAAGGTAAGTAAGGTGTAATCCCAGAATAGTGGCCAAAGGCCCAAAACTCTTGGAGTTATGTCCCTTGGTAGGTTTTCAAAAATTAAAATGCATTTTGCTTAATAACTTTTATGTTTGCGGTACTAATTCAATGAACCTTACTTGGTATCTAAGGTAAGGAAGGTGTAGTGGCAGAATGGTGGCCATGGGCCCATAACTCTTGGAGTTGTTTTCAGAGTTTGCCATTCTTGAAATTTTTGTTAACAGATTTCTCAGGAACTAGAAAGCTGAAAGTTTGTATAAACATGGACGATGACTTGATGTATCTTGTATACCAGAATAGGGCCCAAGGGATTATAACTCTTGGAGTTATGTCCCTTGGTAGGTTTTCAAAAAATTAAAATGCATTTTGCTCAATAGCTTTTATGTTTGTGGTCCTACTTCGATGAATCTTATATCACACTTGGTCTCCAAGGTAAAGAAGGTGTAATGGCAGAATAGTGGCCAAAGGCCCATAACTCTTGGATTTATGTCCCTTCATAGGTTTTCAAATTTTGCCATTCTTGAAAATTTTCTTAATAGATTTCTCAGCAACTATGAAAGCTAGAAAGCTGAAAAATCGTATAAACATGGACAATGGCTGGATGTATAGTGTATACTGGTATAGGGGCCAAGGGTCCATAACTCTTGGTGTCCCATGGTAGATTTTCAAAAAATTAAAATGCATTTTGCACAGTTACTTTTATGTTTGTAGTCCTACTTCGATGAAACTTATATCCCAATTGGTCTTTAAGGTAAGGAAGGTGTAGTGGCAGAATGGTGGCCAAGAGCCCATAACTCTTGGACTTATGACCTTTGAAAGGTTTTCAAATTTTGCCATATTTGAAATTTTTTGTAACAGATTTCTCAAGAACTGTGAAAACTAGATGTATAAATGTAGACAATGACTTGGTGTATCTTGTATACCAGAATAGGGGCCAAGGGTCCATAACTCTTGGAGTTTTGTCCCTTGGTAGGTTTTCAAAAAATTAAAATGCATTTTGCTCAAATTTGCTCTAACTCCTACTTCGATGAAACTTATACCACACTTGGGGGCTTTGAAAAAGTGGTACATGCATGGACAGTGAGTTGATGTATCCTGTATTCAGGAAAAGGGCCCATAACTCATGCATTAAAGTCCCTTGATAGGTTTTATGATGCTGAGTTACCATGTCCTACAGTAGAGGGGTAACGATTCACCGAAAGTACGGTTCACCACGGTACGAAGCTGGCGTTTTGGTTCACGGTCCGTTTTTTGGTAATTTCGGTTCGGCTCGGTTCACCCAAAAAAATTTCTTCGAAAGACAAAATTAAGAAAAAAAAATAGCAGAGAAACTGCTTAAATGTTTTTATGTTGAATCCTACTTAATTTTGCTTTATTGATGCATTAATTATCGATGTAAGCGTTGTCTTTTGCCTTACGACAACTACCGTATTCCGTTCGGCTAAAAAGCACTCGCAACAGTAGACTGTTCGGCCCATACAAATATCTCAATTTTCGTCTGTCTGTCTGATTAAAAGTATCACAATACGTATCGTATCGTGAGGTAAGTATCACGATATGTATCGTATCGTGAGGTAGGTGTATCGTAACACCCCTATCCTACAGTGGTGTTATCTAGTAAGAATGAATTCAAAATATTTCAACACTATATGTATTTCTCCTCTGATAAGCTGCAGCAGGGCTATAGTCAGATCCTTGACAGCTCTAGTTTTTGCAATATGTTACCCTAAACGCACATAATTAGCTCACCTGAGCTATGCTCAGGATGAGCTATAGTGATCACTTTTCATCCAGCTGTCCATGTGTCCATGCGTGCCTCCATCCATCAGTTAACATTTTCAAACAACTTCTCCTCTGAAGCCCCAGAGCCAATTTTGCTCAAATTTGATATGGAGCCTCCTTATGTTGGGGGAACGAAAGATTGCTAAAATGGTCGCAGTCCATTTACCAAGATGGCCACCATGCCCATATATGTTAAAACCTTTAAAAGTCTTCTTCTCCAGAACCGAGAATGCCTTACAGCTGAATCTTTGCATAAATCATCGGGGACGGGAGGTCTACCAAAGTTGTTAAAATAATGACCGTACATTTACATTTGACCTTTTTACGGCAAGGTCAAGTTTGCTTCGCTTTGCATTTATATGGGAAAAAAATGTTGGTAATTTCAAATGACCTCTCCTCTGGAGCCTCTTGGCCAATGTTGCTCAAATTTCATTTGGAGCCTCCCTGGGGCAGTGTAATGAAAGACTGCTAAAATGGTTGCCGTCCATTTACCAGGATGGCTGCCGCGCTTGTATATGGTAAAACCCTTTAAAAATCTTCTCCAAAACCGAGGATACCTTGTGGCTGTATTTTTGCATAAATCATCGGGGACCAAAGTTGCTTAAATAGTGGTCATTACATGACATTTGACGTTTTTACGGCAAGGTCAAGTTTGCTTCCTTATGCATTTGTATGGGAAAAATGTTGAGAATTTTTGGGGCCATGTTGCTCAAATTTCATTTGGAGCCTCCCTGGAGCAGGGGAATGAAAGATTGCTAAAATGTTTGCCATCCATTGACCAAGATGGCTGCCATGCCCATACATGGTAAAAACCTTTAAAAATCTTCTTCTCCAGAACTGAGGATGCCTTGTGGCTGAGTCTTTGCATAAATTATTAGGGAGGGGAGGTCTACCGAAATTGCTGAAATAATGGTCATACATTGACACTTGACCTTTTTTACAGTGATGTCAAGTTTGCTTCCCTATGCATTTGTATGGAAAAATGTTGAGAATTTCAAATGACTTCTCCTCTGGAGCCTCTGGGCCATTGTTGCTCAAATTTCATGTGGAGCCTCCCTGGGGCAGGTGAATGAAAGATTGCTAAAATGGTTGCAGTCCATTGACCAAGATGGCTGCTATGCCCATATATGGTAAAAGCCTTTAAAAATCCTCTTCTCCAGAACCGAGGATGCCTTATGGCTGAATCTTTGCAAAAATCAGCGGGGACGGGAGATCTACCAAAGTTGGCAAAATAATGGTCATACATTGACATTTGACCTTTTTACAGCAAGGTCAGGTTTGCTTCCCTTTGCATGTGTATGAGAAAAATTTTGAGAATTTCAATTGACTTCTCCTCTGGAGCCTCTAAGCCAATGTTGCTCAAATTTCATTTGGAGCCTCCCTGGGGAAGGGGAATGAAAGATTGCTAAAATAGTTGCCGTCCATTGACCAAGATGGCTGCCATGCCCATATATGATAAAAACCTTTAAAAATCTTTTGTACAGAACCGAGGATGCCTTGTGGCTGAATCTTTGCACAAATCATGTGGGACGGGAGGTCTACCAAAGTTACTAAAATGATGGTCGTACATTGACGTTTTGACCTTTTTATGGAGAGGTCAAGTTTGTGCTTCTGTATGCATTTGTATGGGCCTCATACACTTGTGTGGAAAAAATGTTGATAATTTCAAATGACTTTTTCCTCTGGTGCCTCCTTGGGGCAGGAGAACGAAAGATTGCTAAAATGGGCGTGGTCCATCGATCAAAATGGCTGCCATGCCCATATATGGTAAAAACCTATAAAATTCTTCTCCAGAACCAAATAAGCCCTGGGCCCTAATCTTTGCACAAATTATGGGGGACAGGAGATCTACCAAAATTGCTAAAATGATGTTACTATGTTGACATTTGACCTTCTTATTTTTACGGCAAGGTCAAATTTACTTCTCCAGGCATTTATATGGGCCATATACATTTATATGGGAAAAATGTTGAGAATTCATATTATGGACATCTCCTCTATAATTCAGTTGAATTGAAACTTGATGATGAGCATTAGGGCACTTAGTAGACACAAAATAGCTAAATGAGCCAATAGAAAATCCAAGATGGCTGCCACAGCTGCCATCTGGAAAATGGGTTTTGGACATCTCTTCCCAAACTTTTGGTCGCTTAGAGTCGAAACTTGCTCTGTAGCAACAGGATCGAAACAAGCTAAAATTTTATTGATCAGAATTCCAAGATGGCCACAATGGTTCCACTCCATTGAACAAGATGGTCACCAGAGCTAGAAATAGAAAATCTTCAAACGACATCTCGTCCTTGACCAATGGCCTGATTTCAAAATATTTGCACAGAAGTGTTCCTCCAATGACCCTCTACCAAAATTGCTAAAATGGTTCCGCTTGGCTGAACAAAATGGTGGCCAGTGCTAAAAATAGAAAAACCTTTAAAAGACATCTCCACAGCCAGTGTCTGATTTCAAAGTAATTTCACAGAAGTGTTTCTCTTATGGCCCTTTACCAAAATTGCTAAAATAGTTCTGCTTGGCTGAACAAAATTGCCACCAGAGCTAAAAACAGAAAAAAAAAAAATTTAAATGACATATCCTCCTTGGCCAGTGGCCTGATTTCAAAATGATTTCACAGAAATGTTCTTCTTATCCCCCCTTTTAGCTCACCTGAGCCAAAGGCTCAGGATGAGCTATTGTGATCACTCTCAGTCTGTGGTCCGTCTGTCTGTCCCTCTGTCCGCCCGTCCGTTCACACCTTTGAACGACTTCTCCTCTGAAACCCCTGGGTCAAATTTCTTCAAACCTTATGTGGAGCCTTGTGAAAAAGGGGGATTGAAAATATGTACAAATGGTCATCGTCCGTAAATCAAGGTGGCCCCCATGCCCATATATAGCTCCCATAGACTTATAATGGAAAAAATTTAAAAAAATCTTCTCCGAAACCATGAGGCCCACAGCTTATATATTTTGTATGTAGCAATGTTTAGTGGTCCCCTACATAAATCCTGCCAATCACACCCCTGGGGTCCAAACTGGCCACGCCCCAGGGGTTTGTTAATTCCCATAGACTTATAACTGGAAAAACTTTAAAAAATCTTCTTCTCTGAAAGCATGAGGCCCAGAGCTTATATATTTAGTATGTAGCAATGTTTAGTGGTCCCCTATATAAATCCTGCCGATCAAGCCCCTGGGGTCCAAACTGGCCACGCCCCAGGGGGTCGTGAATTCCAATAGACTTATAATGGGAAAAACTTAAAAAATCTTCTTCTCTGAAAGCATGAGGCCCAGAGCTTATATATTTAGTATGTAGCAATGTTTATTGATCCCCTACATAAATCCTGCCAATCATGCCCCTGGGGTCCAAACTGGCCATGCCCCGGGGGTCATTAGCTCCCATTCACTTATAATGGAAAAACTTAAAAAAATCTTCTTCTCTGAAACCATGAGGCCCACAGCTTACATATTTAGTATGTAGCAATGTTTATTGGTCTCCTACATAAATCCTGCCAATCAAGCCCCTGGGGTCCAAACTGGCCATGCCGCGGGGGTCATTAGCTCCCATAGACTTATAATGGGAAAAACTTAAAAAAATCTTCTGAAACGTTGAGGCCCACAGCTTATATATTTAGCATGTAGCAATGTTTAATGGTCCCCTACATAAATCCTGCTAGTCAAGCTCCTTGGGTCCAAACTGGCCATGCCCCAGGTCATTACCTCCCATAGACTTATAATGGGAAAAACTTAAAAAAAATTCTGAAACCATGAGGCCCAGAGCTTACATATTTAGTATGTAGCAATGTTTAGTGGTCCTCTACATAAATCCCGCCAATCAAGTTACTTGACCCTAAACTGACCTCACCCGGGTGTCATTGGCTGCCATGGACTTAAAATGGGAAAAACTTAAAGAAATCTTCTTCTCTGAATCCATGAGGCCCAGAGCTTATACATTTAGTATGTAGCAATGGGTAGTGGTCCCCTACATAAATCCTGCCAATCAAGCCCCTGGGGTCCAGATTGGCCATGCCCCAGGGGTCATATATTTATATAGGGCTACAAAGCTAAAAAGACCTTCAAAAATCTTCTTCTCTGAAACCATAAGGCCAAGAGCTAATAGATTTAGTATGAAGCATTGTTAAGTGTCTCCTATATAAATCCTGCTAACCATGCCCCTGGGGGGTTGAACCCGCGACCTCCTGGTCTCCAGTCGGACGGTGCATCCAACTGAGGTCGGCAACATTCTTTCGTGGAGATTGATCGTGAAATATTTTCTACAGTCATTCTCTCCCTTCCGCTGATTCAAGAAGGGCAGTTGTCAGTTTCTGGCGAAAGAATGTTCACAATACTGGTTAACCGCTTAGAGGACTAAGCCTGCCCAGTAAACGTGTGGTCAGGTAAACTGACTGCGCTCGACATGACCCCATTGGGTTGACTGGGCCGTAAAACCTCAACACAAACAAACAAATGCCCCTGGGGTCCAAATTGGTCACACCCCAGGGGTCATTAGCTTCCATAGACTTATAATGGGAAAAAGTTGAAAAAAATCTTCTTCTCTGAAACCATGAGGCCCAAAGCTTATATATTGAGTATGTAGCAATGTGTAGTATTCCCCTACATAAATCCAGCCAATCAAGCCCCTGGGCTTCGAACTGGCCACACTCCAGGGGGTCATATGTATATATAGAGCTATATAGCTAAAGAACCTTAAAAAATCTTCTTCTCTAAAATTATGAGGCCCACAGCTTTTATATTTAGTGTGTAGCAATGTTTAGTGGTCCCCTACATAAATCCTGCCAATCAAGCCCCTGGGGTCTAAACTGGCCACGTCCCGGGGGTCATTAGCTCCCATAGACTTATAATGGAAAAAAAAACATAAAAAATCTTCTTCCCTGAAACCTTGAGGCCCACAGCTTATATATTTAGTGTATTGCAATGTTTAGTGGTCCCCTACATAAATCCTGCTAATCAAGCCCCAGGACTCCAAACTGGCCACACCCCAGGGGTCATATGTTTATATAGGGCTATATAGCTAAAGAACATTAAAAAATCTTCTTCTCTGAAACCATGAGGCCTAGAGCTAACAGATTAAGTATGTAGTGATGTTTGGTGGTCTCCTACATGAATCCTGGCAACCATGCCCCTGGGATCCAAATTGGCCGTGCCCCGGGTGTCATTAGCTCCCATAGACTTAAAATGGGAAAAATCTAAAAAGTCTTCATCTCTGAAGCCATGAGGCCCACAGCTTATATATTTAGTATGTAGCAATGTGTAGCGGTCTCCTACTTAAATCCTGTGAATCAAGCCCCTGGGGCCCAAACTGGCCACACCCAGAGGTCATATGTTTATATAGAACTGAGTAGCTAAAGAACCTTCAAAAATCTTCTTCTCTGAAACCATGAGGCCCAGAGCTAACAGATTAAGTATGTATGTTTGGTGGTTTTCTACAGTAATTCTTCCAACCATGCCCCTGGGGTCCAAATTGGCCACCTCTCAGGGGGTCATTAGCTTCCATGGACTTATAGTGGAAAAGAAAAATTAAGAGAATCTTTTTCTCCAAAACTATGAGGCTCACAGCTTAAATATTTAGTATGTAGCAATTTTTAGTGGTCCCCTACATAAATCCTGACAAATGAAGCCCCTGGGGTCTAAATTGGCCATGCCCAGGGGTCATTAGCTCCCATAGACTTGTAATTGGAAAACCTTAAAAAAAATCTTTTTCTCTGAAACTACAGCTCATATATTTAGTATGTAGCAATGTTTAGTGGCCCTCTACATAAATCCTGCCCACAATGCCCCTGGGGTCCAAACTGGCCATGCCCTGGGGTAATTTACTCCCACAGACTTGTAATGGAAAAATCTTAAAAGATCTTCTCTGAAACCATCAGGCCCACAGCATATATATTTAGTGTGTAGCAATGTTTAGTGGCCCCCTACATAAATCCTACCAATCAAGCCCCTGGGGTTTAAACTGGTTTTACTTATGGCCCTTTGAAAATTTCAGCATTTTAACCTTGTAAGCAAAATATCTCAAAAACTGTTTAAGCCATTGCCTTGAAACTTGACGGGCTAATAGGGAATGATGAGTAAATGACCTGATTAACTAACAGCAGTTAACTCAGGTGAGGGTTGTGGCCCATGGGCCTCTTGTTTTTTATTTGGCCAAAGGCACTTTTTTCAATTGAAAAATACTGGTATTATTCTTACTTTGTCATGAAAACATGTTGTGAGTACTCATTAAAAATATTTTGCCAAGGCGCTTCTATTGAGTACCTACAACAGGTTTTCATGGAAAAATAAGAAAAATATTATGTGGATACTCTCTCTTATCTGGATTTAGTCCTTCCCATATCTGTACTACATTGTAATATGAAATAAATAGGTGTTACCTATGAAACGAGCTTAAGCATTTTATGCACTTTCTTTTTTTCTTAAGGTATGCAAAGTTGCGGACCAGACAAAACCAGTTTAAATGTAGGTCCGTGGCAAAGAGCACAACATCAAACAATTTTTTTCTATGAAATTTTGCACATTAGTGTGTCACCGGGTATAGGTATATGATACACTTGTACTGCCTTGCAGTACAAGCCGTCTTTCATAGCGACGTGGTAGAGTGTCCGCCTATCACACGGACGGCCCCGGTCGTGGCATAATTTTTTTTTCATCTGTTACAAGTGTATAAATAAATATTACGACTTATAGTAAAAAGAAATTATGCATGTGCCCCAAAAATTTATTTTTATAGGCTGATTTCGTCAAAAAAAAAACAAAAACAAAAAAAACTTGATTTCTCCTTTTAGCTATACCGCGAACAATCAGCTGATTGCCAGTCAACTGAAATCACCACATATCCTACCCTTATCGCCAGTCAACTGAAATCACCGCATATCCTACCTTTATCATGTTGTCAGCGATAAATTTTTCTCCCTGCATAATTCCTGTTATATGCTGTAGGAATGTAACCCATTTTTTAACTGCACAATACATTAACCTAGAGATAATGTGCTATATTTATACCCCCGACATATGAAGTATTTATACCCCCGACATACAAAGTATGTTTATACCCCCAACATACGAAGTATGTGGGGGTATAATGTTTTCGCTTTTCAGTTCGTTCGTTAGTACGTTCTTTATTTGTTCATTCGTTTGTCTTTTCATCACAGGGTCAAAGGTTTTGCGTTAAAGTTTATAAGACCTCATATTTTGAAGACCCAGGGTTGACCTTGGTGTCAAGGTCACGGACTTTCATAAAAAAGTCAAAGTTTTTTGTGTTTAAGTTTATATAGCTATATCATCAAAACCCTTGAGGAATTTCATTTATATTTGACATGTTGGTAGATATCGGCCTAGAGTCATACTCAGCATGATTCCCACCCCTGGGTGTGACTGAGGTCAAGATCACAAACTTTTCATATAAAAGTAAAAAATTTTGCGTTTAAGTTTATATAGCCATATCATCAAGACCTTTTGTTAAATTTCATTAACCGCTAACTGAAAGGTTGAGCGGATATAGCTATCAGCAAGGAATCTTTCTCTGTTCGTTTGTCAGTTGAAGCATTATTCGTTCATACTTTATTTTTGTCTTAGGGTCAAAGTTTTTACGTTAAAGTTTGTAAGACCTTATATTATGAAGACCTTTAGATAGATTTCATTCATATTTGGCCTGATGGTAGATATAGGGCTTAAGTTTTTATCAGCCCCAATCCTACCCCGGGGGATAACCTTGGGGTCAAGGTCACGGACAGAATTTTCATAAAAAAAGTCAAAATTTTTGTGTTTATGTTTATATAGCTATTAGTCCAGTTGCTGGGCCCTATTTTTGAGATGAAAAATCCCCCCATTTGTTCGAAAGGATACTTTTTGTATCAAATTGAAGCTTACCATCTCTACTATTATTGTCTGCCGGGTGTTGTCGCGCCCGCAAGTGGTAGCGTCATATTGTAAAATGGGGAGATAACTCTGTACCCTGGTAGCCTGAGATTGAAGATGTAGATATTTAAATAAAATATGAACATAACAAATCCTTTCCAATTCTACGAAATACCATGTTTTATGAATGTACAATCAAGATGCTACAGGTACATAGTTTTAAACAATTTTTTGAACGTCGTCTGGTGTTACCTATGTGATGTAACGTACAATGACCCGGTAAAACCAGCAATGTGCACCTTCGTCGTTTATTTAGGAAGCTTCTCTTTCTATTATTATGCTCTATTATCTCAATTTCCTAAGAGTACTATTCATAAGCTTTTCAAAAATGTAAGTGTCATGTCTCTATGTAGTATACTTACTCCGATATCACGTATCAAAGATGCCCACCCTGTGTTTAAATATTTGTCAGTATGCTCATTTGTATTATTATACTAATTTATGACTACCTAGTTCATTTGAGTTAGACCATACATCTTGAGACAAACTTGATTCTGTCCATCAAAAGAATCAAACTGAAGCTTAACATTTCTGTTCAATTATTTCTCGCGTGTTATTACCTGTAGAGATAATAATATCATACATAAAATGTAGGGGTGGGGGGATAACTCGTCTCCGCACAGCTTACCCAAAATGAGAATAAGAGAATAAAAGTGAAATTATAAACAGCTAAAAGGCATGAACGGCTGATTAATTTGTTTGTTGTTTTTTTATGCCCCCAACTTCAAAGAAGTTGGAGGGGCATATTGCTTCTGGGTTGTTTGTCCATCCCTCTGTCCGTCCGTCCATCCGTTCGTCACGCTTTTTGATGCATAGCATAACTTTAGAACCGTGAATGCTACTGTTTTGAAATTTCTTATATGGATTCCCCATGAAAAAATAGCTGACATGTATTTTTTTTTCTTGACAGGATTATGTCCCTTTTCTGAGTTATGGCCCTTTGAAAAAATATGGATGCAATCTTGTCAGCAAAATATCTCAAAAACTATTGAAGTTAGAGCCTTGAAACTTGATAAATATACTGGTAGTGTTGAGTAGACAACCTGATTAACTTTTGAAGAAATTTTGAAAAACACTTCTTGAGTTATGGCCCTTTGTAATTTTGGGCATTTTTACCTTGTCAGCAAAATATATATAAAAAACTATTTGAGCTAGAGCCTTGAAACTTAGTAAATGGATTTGTAGTGATTAGTAGATGACCTGATTAACTTTTGAAGAAATTCTAAAAAATACTTCATGAGTTATGGCCCTTTAAATTTTTGGGCATTTTTACCTTGTCAGCAAAATATCTCAAAAACCGTTGGAGCTAGAGGCTTGAAACTTGATGAATAGACTGGTAGTGATGAGTAGACAACCTGATTAACTTTTGAAGAAATTTTGAAAAATACTTCTTGAGTTATGGCCCTTTGTAATTTTGGGCATTTTTACCTTGTCAACAAAATATCTCAAAAACTGTTAGAACTAGAGCCTTGAAACTTAGTAAATGGATTTTAGTGATGAGTAGATGACCTGGTTAACTTTTGAAGAAATTCTGAAAAATACTTCATGAGTTATGGCCCTTTGTAATTTTGGGCATTTTTACCTTGTCAGCATAAAATCTCAAAAACTATTGAAGCTAGAGCCTTGAAGCTTGATGAATAGACTGGTAGTGATGAGTAGACAACCTGGTTAACTTTTGAAGAAATTCTGAAAAATACTTCATGAGATATGGCCCTTTGAATTTTTGGGCATTTTTACCTTGTCAGCAAAATATCTCAAAAAACCCTTGGAGCTAGAGGCTTGAAACTTGATGAATAGACTGGTAGTGATGAGTAGACAACCTGGTTAACTTTTGAAGAAATTTTGAAATATACTTCTTGAGTTATGGCCCTTTGTAATTTTTGGCATTTTTACCTTGTCAGCAAAATATCTCAAAAGCTGTTAAAGCTAGAGCCTTGAAACTTAGTAAATGGATTTGTAGTGATGAGTAGATGACCTGATTAACTTTTGAAGAAATTCTGAAAAATTCTTCCTGAGTTATGGCCCTTTGAATTTTGGGGCATTTTTACCTTGTCAGCAAAATATCTCAAAAACTGTTGGAGCTAGAGCCTTGAAACTTGATGAATAGACTGGTAGTGATGAGTAGACAACCTGATGAACTTTTAAAGAAATTTTGAAAAAGACTTCTTGAGTTATGGCCCTTTGTAATTTTGGGCATTTTTACTTTGTCAGCAAAAAAATATCTCAAAAACTGTTGGAGCTAGAGCCTTGAAACATAGTAAATGGATTTGTAGTGATAAGTAGATGACCTGTTTAACTTTTGAATAAATTTTGAAAAATACTTCCTGAGTTATGACCCTTTGTAATTTTGGGCATTTTTACCTTGTCATCATAATGTCTCAAAAACCGTTGGAGCTAGAGCCTTGAAACTTGATGAATAGACTGGTAGTGATGAGTAGACAACATGATTAACTTTTGAAGAAATTTTGAAAAATACTTCTTGAGTTATGGCCCTTTGTTATTTTGGGCATTTCTACCTTGTCAACAAAATGTCTCAAAAACTGTTAGTGCTAGAGCCTTGAAACTTAGTAAATGAATTTGTAGTGATGAGTAGATGAACTGATTAACTTTTGAAGAAATTCTGAAAAATACTTAATGAGTTATGGCCCTTTGTAATTTTGGGCAATTTTACCTTGTCAGCAAAATATCTCAAAACCCGTTGGAGCTAGAGCCTTGAAACTTGATGAATAGACTGGTAGTGATGAGTAGACAACCTGATTCACTTTTGAAGAAATTTTGAAAAGTATTTGAGTTATGGCCATTAGTAATTTTGGGCATTTTTACCTTGTCAGCAAAATATCTAAAAAATTGTTAGAGCTAGAGCCTTGAAACTTAGTAAATGGATTTGTAGTGATTAGTAGATGACCGGATTAACTTTTGAAGAAATTCTGAAAAATATTTCATGAGTTATGGCCCTTTGTGATTTTGGGCATTTTTACCTTGTCAACAAAATATCGCAAAAACTGTTGGAGCTAGAGCCTTGAAACTTGATGAATAGACTAGTAGTGTTGAGTAGACAACCTGATTAACTTTTGAAGAAATTTTGAAAAATACTTCTTGAGTTATGGCCCTTTGTGATTTTGGGCACTTTTACCATGTCAGCAAAATATCTCAGAAACTGTTAGTACTAGAGCCATGAAATTTGGTGAATGGATTTGTAATGATGAGTAGACAACCTGATTAACTTTTGAATAAATTTTGAAAAATAGTTATTGAGTTATGGCCCTTTGTAATTTTGGGCATTTTTATCTTGTCAGCAAAATATCTCAAAAACTGTTAGAGGTAGAGACTTGAAACTTGGTGAATTGATTGGTAATGATGAGTAGATGACCTGATTAACTTTTGTATAAATTCTGAAAAAAATTTTTGTAAGTGATGGCCCTTTGTAAATTTGGGCATGTTTCCCTTGTCAGCAAAATATTTCAAAAACTATTGAAGCTTGAGCCTATGAAACTTGATGAATAGATTGGTAGTGATGAGTAGATGACCTGATTATGCCCCCAATTCGAATGAAATTGATGGGGCATATTATTTGCCTTTGTTTGTCTGTCCATCCGTTTGTCCATTTGTCAAGCTTTTTTCAGCATGCCATATCTTAAGAACCCTGCATGCTAGGGTTTTGAAATTTTATATTTGGGTTCACAATGAAAAAATAGCTGACCTATATTTCTTTTCTTGTCTGGCATGTTTGTTTAGAGTTATGCCCCTTTGAAAAAAATCAGAATTAAATCTTGTGAGCAAGATATCTCGAAAAGTATTTAAGCTCGGTTCTTGAAATTTGATATAGTGAGTGGGAATGATGTGTAGATTACCTGATTATATTTTGAGAGAATTCCATGAAAAAATTGATAAAGTTACGGCCCTTTGCGGTTCTGCTCATTTTTACCTTGTCAGCAAGATGTCCCGAAAAGTACTTAAGCTAGGGTCTTGAAATATTATATGCTGATTGTGGATGATGTGGAGATTATCTGATTTGTTTTTTAGGGAATTCCATGAAAAATTGACAGTTATGGCCATTTGTAGTTCTAGACATTTTGACCTTGTCAGTAAGATATCTTGAAAAGTATTTAAGCCAGAGCCTTGGTATATGGTATACTGATTGGGATTGAGGAGGAGATCACCTAATTAAATTTTGAACCAATTAAATGAAATGTTGGAGTTATGGCCCTTTGCAATTTCTGGTTTAGAGTTATTTCCCTTTTGATAAAATAACATTGAAATCTCGTATATTTGTACTGTTGTTACCATCATGGGCAAGCAGTGTTGGAGTCAAGCAGTGTTAGAGTTCGGCAGTTGAGGGCATAGTGTTTTACAAACACCAGCTCTAGTTATTCTGTTGTATGATCCCCTAATTGATGATTTACATAGTTGTGGCAAAGTGTTTCCAGAGGTCATATTAAGGTGAATGGATACACTTGGTAGAATTGACCTATTTGAGAGCAAATTCTTTCCTTTTAAACTAGACCTGATTTCACAAGAGATAAAAAGAAAATTTTGGTAGAGTTGTCTTCCTGGAAAGTGTTTCAGTTCACTGTAAGATTTTCTTAGCAAAACTGGTTAAATAAGATCAGAATATATATAGTTGTTTCACAAAACTTATATTGGTCCTGACAAGAGGGGTATCCCAAAACACTTTTTATACCCCCGGCATACCAAGTATGCTAAGGGGGTATATAGTTTTTGTCTTTTCTGTTTGTCTGTGAGTTAACATTTATTTTGTGTCAAAGATTTCTCAAGAACTACTATACCAAGTATGCTAAGGGGGTATATGGTTTTTGTCTTTTCTGTTTGTCTGTGAGTTAACATTTATTTTGTGTCAAAGATTTCTCAAGAACTACTATACCTAGAATCTTGAAATTTTGTACACATGACAAGTATGACTAGTTGTATCATGAGAAAGAAAATAGGGGCTGTTGGGTCAGGTCACTTAGAGTTATTTCCCTTTGTTGTCTTTTCTGTGTGTCTGTGAGTTAACATATATTTTGTGTCAAAGATTTCTCAAGAACTACTAAACCTAGAATCTTGAAATTTTGTACACATGACAAGTATGACTAGTTGTATTGTGGGAAAGAAAATAGGGGTTTCGGGTTCAGGTCACTTAGAGTTATTTCCCTTTGTTGTCTTTTCTGTGTGTCTATGAGTTAACATTTACCGATATTTCCTTCGTTCAGGCCTATGGGCATGGTGGGCGAAGCTTGCTTACCAAGTAATGCTTACTATCCGCGGACACCTGATTACATCCTTTGCATACCTGCCAACCATTATGCTTTTGGTGTAATCATTACGCTAAATTGGGCAAAATTACACATTACCCTTTGAAGTGAAGTCATTACGCTTTTATCATTCAACAGTCAAAAAATAAAAAATAAAAATCGATAAAAAATGTTGCTTTCTTCCCATCGTGACCCTCAACAAACGAATAGTTCCGGCTGTTTCCAAAAGTAATTTTTGGAATCCGATAACTTTTCTGGGTATCTCCGATAAAAAGCTGGTACCGCTCCGACTATGTTCATCGGTGTTCTACATCATTCAGTCTTTTCCGTTGATGCTAAATATAAGTCTCAAGGTCGTGTTGTCTGGTTCTATGTGCGTGCACTTCTGCTATAAATACTAGGCGATTTTTTTTTTTCAGAAAATGACCTTGAAACAGAAAGTAGACTGGTTTCCTGCAGTGTGAGCGTTGTGAATGTAAATGACTGCAACACAGAGATCCTGTTTCATCCAAAATGTCGGCCCCAAGAAGCAGGCCGTGGAAAATAAGGCCAAAAAAAAAAAGTTATTAGATTCTCAGACACTTTTTTCACATTTGGGTTTGTTTGGCTTAACAAAATGGCTACCGGAAGTATCTAAAATCTATCAACTTTTGTATCTGCAAGTTTAAAGTCTCAAACAACATAAACAGATTGTAATTTACCGATTTTCTTAGCAAGTAAGTAAGAATGCCATATGTTTGTGGTCTAGATTGCAATTTGGTTAGAAATGATTCTCAGATAAGCGAGTAAAATCCAGTGTCACGTATTTTTGTGGGTCGGAAAAAAACTTATCACTGAAAAAAATCATATATGCGGGACCTTTTAGACAGATGCGGCGGTTTTTGAGAATCTAATACTTTTTTTTAGCTCGCCTGTACGAAGTACAAGGAGAGCTATTGTAGTCACCCCGGTCGTCCGAGTTTGCGTTCCCGTTCCCGTCACACTGCGTTAAAGTTTTTCAAATGCTTATATCTCAACAGTCACTCCTCACAGAGGCATCAAATTTGGAACTTAGGTACCTTGGAGGGTCTTCTGAGATTCCAAGAGAATAAACCCCTGGGTTCATGCCCCTGGGTGGGGCTAGGGGTCAGAATCTAGGACACCTTTGTAATACTGTGTTAAAGTTTTTCAAATTCTTATATCTTGACTTTCACTCCTCATAGAGCATTCATATTTAGAATTTGGGTACCTGGAGGAGTCTTCTGAGATTCCAAAAGAACATACCCCTGGGTTCATACCTCAGGGTGGGCCTTGGAGTGGGGCTAGGGGTCAAAATCTAGGACACATTTGTAAAATCTTATATGCCTACAGGTTATAGACACAACTGGTTATACATCAGCTAACTATGTGACATCGGTTTAAGTGTAAGAGAGTGAAGGTCATGGTGACCTACATTTTACGGTCCAGGTCACCTAGATTTCACGGTCCAGTGATTTTGCCTTATATCTTGAATACTATTTGTTGGATAAATGTCACACCTGGGATATTACTTCCATGTGACCCAATGAATGACCACTTACTATATCTAGGTCATTGTGACCTATATTTCATGGTTCAGTGATTTTGCCTTATATCTTGAATACTGTTTGTTGGATAAATGTCACACCTGGGATATTAGTTCCTTGTGACCCGATTATTGACGTCAAAATATATCTCTGTTGGTGTGACCCTATATTTCATGGTTCAGTGATTTTGCCTTATATCTTGAATACTATTTGTTGGATAAATGTCACACCTGGGATATTAGTTCCATGTGACCCAATGAATGACCACTTACTATATCTAGGTCATTGTGACCTATATTTCATGCTTCAGTGATTTTGCCTTTTATTTTTATTACTATTTCATGGAGAATTGTCATACCTGGATTATTATATCTATGTGACAAAATGATTTACATATAAATACATCTAGGTCAGTGTGACCTATATTATATGGCTTAATGATAAAAATGTTACAATATAAAATGTACCCAGCTGGCGAGCTACACTGTCCTACGACAGCTCTTGTTTTTTTTTTTGCCTAAACATGTCTTGCAAAAATACAAGGATGAATACACATCAGACATAATTTCTAAATTAGACAGAGGCGATGGATTTGCTTGCTGCAAATTATGCGAATCAGACTTTTCAGTTAGCCATAGTGGGAAATTTGACATCGAGAAACACATGAAAACTAAAAAACATGTTGAAATGAGTCTTGTAAGGAAAAAATAGAAGAAGATTTTTCCATCCACTACAGTTGACAACAGCGTTATAAATGCTGAAGTGCTCTTCACCGAATTCTTAATTTAGCATGGACTTTCCATTTCCATAACGGATCATACTGGTCCTTTATTCAGGCGAATGTTTATTATTAAGACTGATGATAAAGGTGTAAAGCATTCATAAAAGACCTTAGTAATCCAGGTTTATAAAAGCATTGAATAAAAAGTTCCTGTATCAGTTTTATTGCAATTCCTGACATTACACTTTTTTTGCTCAGATTACATTTTTTGGCCTTGTCATTACACTTTTTCATCTCAAAGGGTTGGCAGGTATGCCTTTATTCTGGGGTCCATGTCTGTTGGTCTGAACATTCTGATTCGCCATTCGTTTATGGATTTACGAGTTTAGATTACGGCTTAGGTATCATGACCTCAACTACTTATTTTGTGTCAAAGGTTTCTCAAGAACTACTATACCTAGAATCTTGAAATTTTGTACACATGACAAGTATGACTAGTTGTATTGTGGGAAAGAAAATAGGGGCTGTGGGGTCAGGTCACTGAGTTATTTCCCTTTGTTGTTCTGGCTAATGGCAAAACATTAAAACCATGTTATCACTGATGGCCGTGGCCAGGGGTATTAGTGAGCATATGCTCACTTCATGGTCTAGTTTTTTATGCCCCCAACTTCAAAGAAGTTGGAGGGGCATATTGCTTCTGGGTTGTTCATCTTTCCGTCCGTCCATTCGTCACGCTTTTTGATGCATAGCATAACATTAGAACCGTGAATGCTACTGTTTTGAAATTTCTTATATGGATTCCTCATGAAAAAATAGCTGACAAGTATTTTTCTTCTTCACGGGATTATGCCCCTTTTCTGAGTTATGGCCCTTTGAAAAAATACGGATGCAATCTTGTCAGCAAAATATCTCAAAAACTATTTAAGCTAGAGCCTTGAAACTTGATGAATAGACTGGTAGTGATGAGAAGACAACCTGATTAACTTTCGAAGAAATTTAAAAAAAAAAATACTTTTTGAGTTATGGCCCTTTGCAATTTTGGCATTTTTACCTTGTCAGCAAAATATCTCAAAAACTGTTAGAGCTAGAGCCTTGAAACTTAGCAAGTGTATTTGTAGTGATGAGTAGATGACCTGATTAACTTTTGAAGAAATTCTGAAAAATACTTCATGAGTTATGGCCCTTTTTAATTTGGGCATTTTTACCTTGTCAGCAAAATATCTAAAAAAAACTGTTGGAGCTAGAGCCTTGAAACTTGATGAATAGACTGGTAGTGATGAGTAGACAACCTGATTAACTTGAAGAAATTTTGAAAAATACTTCTTGAGTTATGGCCCTTTGTATTTTTGGGCATTTTTACCTTGTCAGCAAAATATCTAAAAAAAACTGTTAGAGCAAGAGCCTTGAAACTTAGTAAATGAATTTGTAGTGATTGGTAGATGACCTGATTAACTTTTAAAGAAATTCTGAAAAATAATGAGTTATGGCCCTTTGTAATTTTTGGCATTTCTACCCTGTCAGCAAAATATCTCAAAAACCGTTGGAGCTAGAGCCTTGAAACTTCATGAATAGACTAGTAGTGATGAGTAGACAACCTGATAAATTTTTGAAGAAATTTTGAAATACACTTCTTGAGTTATGGCCCTTTGTAATTTTGGGCATTTTTACCTTGTCAGCAAAATATCTCAAAAACCATTGGCGCTAGAGCCTTGAAACTTGATGAATAGACGGTAGTGATGATTAGACAGCCTGATTAACTTTTGAATAATAATACTTGTTTGAGTTATGGCCCTTTGTAATTTTGGACACTTTTACCTTGTCAGCAAAATATCTCAAAAACTGTTAGAGCTAGAGCCATGAAATTTGGTGAATGGATTTGTAATGATGAGTAGACAACCTGATTAACTTTTGAATAAATTTTGAAAAATAGTTATTGAGTTATGGCCCTTTGTAATTTTGGGCATTTTTATCTTGTCAGCAAAATATCTCAAAAACCATTAGAGCTAGAGACTTGAAACTTGGTGGATTGATTGGTAATGATGAGTAGATGACCTGATTAACTTTTGTGTAAATTATGAAAAATATTTCGTAAGTAATGGCCCTTTGTAAATTTGGGCATGTTTCCCTTGTCAGCAAAATATCTCAAAAACTATTGAAGCTGGAGCCTTGAAACTTGATGAATAGATTGGTAGCGATGAGTAGATGACCTGATTATGCCCCCAATTTCAAATGAATTGATGGGGCGTATTATTTTGCCTTCGTTTGTCCGTCCTTTTGTCGGTTCGTCAAGCTTTTTAGCTCACCTGAGCAAAAGCTCAGGGTGAGCTATTATCGTGATCCTCTGTCCGTCGTTCGTCGTCAACAATTAGTTTGTAAACACTCTAGAGGTCACAGTTTTGACCCAATCTGGATGAAACTTGCTCAGAATGTTTGCCTCTATGAAATCTAGGTCAAGTTCGATACTGGGTTAGTTGGGATCAAAAAATAGGTCACCAGGTCAAATCAAAGGAAAAACTTGTTAACACTCTAGAGGTTACAGTTGACCCAATCTTGATGAGACTTGCTCAGAATGTTTGCTTATATGAAATCTAGGTTAAATTCGATACTGGGTTACTTGGGGTCAAAAACTAGGTCATCAGGTCAAATCAAAGGAAAAACTTGTTAACACTCTAGAGGTCATAGTTTTGACCCAATCTTGATGAAACTTGCTCAAGATGTTTGCCTCAATTAAATCTAGGTCAAGTTCGAAAATTGGGGTCAAAAACTAGGTCACAGGGCCAGATCAGCAGAAAACCTTGTTAACACTCTAGCGGTCACATTTTTGAAGCAATCATCATGAATCTTGCACAATATGTTTGTCTTGATGAGTTCTAGGTCAAGTTAGAAACTGGGTCACTTGGGGTCAAAAACTAGGTCACCGGGCCAAATCAGCAGAAAACCTTGTTAACACTCTAGCGGTCACATTTTTGAAGCAATCATCATGAATCTTGCTCAAAATGTTTGTCTTGATGATTTCTAGGTCAAGTTTGAAACTGGGTCACTTGGAGTCAAAAACTAGGTCACTGGGCCAAACCAGCAGAAAACCTTAACACTCTAGGGGTCATATTTTTCAAGCAATCATCATGAATCTTGCTCAAAATGTTTGTCTTGTTGATTTCTAGGTCAGGTTTGAAATTGGGTCACATGGGGTCAAAAACTAGGTCACCAAGCCAAACCAGCAGAAAACCTTGTTACCACTCTAGCGGTCACATTTTTCAAGCAATCATCATGAACCTTGCTCAAAATCTTTGTCTTGATGAGTTCTAGGATATGTTTGAAACTGGGTCACGTGGGGTCAAAAACTAGGTCCTGCCCTAATCAGCAGAAACCCTTGTTAACACTCTAGCGGTCAAATTTTTGAAGCAATCATCATGAATCTTGCTCAAAATGTTTGTCTTGTTGATTTCTAGGTCAAGTTCAAAACTGGATCACGTGGGATCAAAAACTAGGTCACCTGGCCAGATCAGCAGAAAACCTTGTTAACACTCTAGTGGTCACATTTTTCAAGCAATTATCATGACTCTTGCTCAAAATGTTTGTCTTTATGATTTTTAGGTCAAATTCAAAACTGGGTCAGTTGGGGTCAAAAACTAGGTCACCAGGCCAAACCAGCAGAAAACCTTGTTAACACTCTAGCCGTCACATTTTTGAAGCAGTCATCATGAATCTTGGGGGTGGTCGGGTGGTGCGAAGGTGCTGTGTATCTTACATCACTGGGGCGTCCAACTGATATTGGCTTACAGTTGGGCAAGGCCTGCTATCCTTGTAGTGGGTAAGGGTAGAGGGGGAATGTTTTTATTTCTTCTGTTTCTTCACTTTCATTCCTGTTCCTTTTTCTTCCCTGTCCCTCTCTTTCATCTCCTCTACTCTCTCTTCTATCTCTTTTCTCCCTTTCTCTGGGAGACGACACAAAATGACCCTCAAGGGTTGACGTGTCGTTAAACCCCAACACAATCAATCAATCATGAATCTTGCTCATAATGTTTGTCTTGATGATTTTTAGGTCAAGTTTGAAACTGGGTCACCTGGGGTCAAAAACTAGGTCACCTGGCCAGATCAGCAGAAAACCTTGTTAACACTCTAGTGGTCACATTTTTCAAGCAATCATCATGAATCTTGCTCAACATGCTTGTCTTGATGATTTCTAGGTCAAGTTCGAAACTTGGTCACATGGGGTCAAAAACTAGGTCACCAGGCCAAATCAGCAGAAAACTATTTACACTCCAGAGGTCACATTTTTGAAATAATCATCATAAATATTGCTCAAAATGTTTGTCTTGATGATTTCTAAGTCTAGGTTAAAACTGGGTCACTTGATATCAGAAACTAGGTCACCAGGCCAAATCAAAGGAAAACCTTGTTGATGTCCTAGAGGTCACATTTTTGAAGTGATCATCATGAATCTTGCTCAAAATGTTTGTCTTGATGATTTCAAGGTGATGTATATTTTTCTATCCAGTGACTTTCTTAAGTTTTTAGCTCACCTGAGCTCTGCTCAGGATGAGCTATTGTGATCACTTTTCGTCCGTCTTCCGTCCGTCCGTGCGTCCGTCCGTTAACATTTTCAAATGACTTCTCCTCTGAAACCGCTGAGCCAATTTTGCTCAAATTTCATATGAAGCCTCCTTAGGGTGGGGGAACGAAAAATTGCTAAAATGGTCGCAGTCCGTTGACCAAGATGGCCGCCACGCTCATATATGGTAAAAACCTTTAAAAATCTTCTCCTCCAGAACCGAAAATGCCTTGGGGCTGAACCTTTGCAGGAATCATCGGGGACGGGAGGTCTACCAAAATTGCTAAAAGAATTGTCATACGTTGACGTTTGACCTTTTAACTGCAAGGTCAAGTTTGCTTCCCTATGCATTTGTATGGGAAAAATCTTTAAAAAATCTCTTCTCGAAAACCTAGCATGCCTTATGGTTGAATCTTTGCATATATCTTCGGGAACAGGAGAGCTCCGAAAATTGCTAAAATAATGGTCGTACATTGACATTTGACCTTTTTACGGTAAGGTCAATTTTGCTTCCTTATGCATTTGTATGGGAAAAATGTTCAGAATTTCAAACAACTTCTCCTCTGGAGCCTCTGGACCAATTTTGCTCAAATTTCATATGGAGCCTCCTTAGGGTGGGGGAACGAAAAATTGCTAAAATGGTCGCGGTCCGTTGACCAAGATGGCCGCCACGCCCATATATGGTAAAAACCTTTAAAAATCTTCTCCTCAAGAACCGAGAATGCCTTGGGGCTGAATCTTTGCAGGAATCATCGGGGACGGGAGGTCTACCAACAGTGCTAAAAGAATTGTCGTAAGTTGACATTTGACCTTTTTACGGCAAGGTCAAGTTTGCTTCCCTATGCATTTGTATGGAAAAAACCTTTAAAAATCTTCTTCTCCAAAACCGAGCATGCCTTTTGGCTGAATCTTTGCATATGTCTTCGGGAACAGGAGGGCTACCAAAATTGCTAAAATAATAGTCGTACATTGACATTTGACCTTTTTACGTTAAGGTCAGTTTTGCTTCCTTATGCATTTGTATGGGAAAAATGTTCAGAATTTCAAACAACTTCTCCTCTGGAGCTTCTGGGCCAATTTTGCTCAAATTTGATATGGAGCCTCCTTAGGTAGGGGGAACAAAAGATTGCTAAAATGGTCACAGTTCGTTGACCAAGATGGGCGCCATGCCCATATATGGTAAAAACCTTTATAAATCTTCTTCTCTAGAACCGAGGATGCTTTGGGGCTGAATGTTTGCATAAATCATCGGGGACAGGGGGTCTACCAAAATTGCTAAAATAATGGTCATACATTGACATTTGACCTTTTTACGGCAAGGTCAAGTTTGCTTCTTTATGCATCTGCATGGGAAAAAACATTTAAAAATCTTATTCTCCAAAACCGAGGATGGCTTGTGGCTGAATCTTTGCATATATCATCTGGAACGGGTGGTCTACCAAAGTTGCTAAAATAATTATCATACTTTGACATTTAACCTTTTTACAGCGAGGTCAAGTTTGCTTCTGTATGCATTTGTATGGGCCCCATACATTTGTATGGAAAAAATGTTGACAGTTTCAAATGGCTTTTCCTCTGAAGCCTCCGGGCCGGTGTTGCTCAAATTTCATGCGGAGCCTCTGTGGGCAGGAGAATGAAAGATTGCTAAAATGGGTATGGTCCATTGATCAAAATGGCTGCCATGCCCATATATGGTAAAAACCTTTAAAAATCTTCTTCTCCATAACCAAATAAGCCCTGGGTCCTAATCTTTGCACAAATTACGGAGGATAGGAGATCTACAAAAATTGCTCAAATGATGGTTCTTTGTTGACATTTGAACTTTTTGCCTCCAAGGTCAAATTTGCTTCCCTATTTGTGTGGGCCATATACATTTATATTGAAAGTATCGAAGTGACTTGTTGATCAACAGTAGTTAAAATTGTTCTGATTGGAAATCTAAGATGGCCATCATCTGGTTTATATTTATAATATGTCCCTGCCACTGTGCTGTTTACATGTATAAAATCACGATTCTTCAGAAACCACTTAGCCAATTTCCACCAAATTTCACATTGATCCTTCTGTTGAAATGTGATTGATAGTTTATTCAAATGATCATGCTCCATTGACTGTCAGGCCCATATATTCTTCTTCAAGACTAAGAACTGCTCAAATGATGATATTTTCATTAGTTGCGATGATAGGATTGGAAAAATGTTGCATAACATCTGCATGTCTACAGGGGCTATGTCACTCAGGTGAGCGAATTGTGGCCCGTGGGCCTCTTGTTTTATTTTTCCATGAACACATATGTTGAGGGTGCTTATTTGAAGCACTGTACTGAGGCACTTCTAATGAGTACCTACAACATGTTTGTGTCCCCGCCTTTTCGAAGAAAAGTGAGGGGACATGGTATTTGGCTTTCCATGGTGCGTGAAGAGTGATGCGTGGTGCCTGGTTCCGAGTTTAGGTACCTTGTGAGTGCAACTCCTCCTACAGTTTTGGACCGATCCTTTTGAAACTGCACAGGTGTTTTAATCATGGTCTGAAGATTTGCATATGCTTTTAACAGAATCCTTGTTTTTTGGGGGTTTTTTTTCACTTTTTTCACATTTTTAACAGACTTTTTTTTTCAAAATGGCTGCCATGCCCATATATGGTAAAAACCTTTAAAAATCTTCTTCTCCATAACCAAATAAGCCCTGGGTCCTAATATTTGCACAAATTACGGGGGACAGGAGATCTACCAAAATTGCTCAAATTGATGGTTCTATGTTGACATTTGACCTTTTTGCCTCCAAGGTCAAATTTGCTTCCCTATTTGTGTGGGCCATATACATTAATATTGAAAGTATCGAAGTGACTTGTTGATCAACAGTAGTTAAAATTGTTCTGATTGGAAATCTAAGATGGCCATCATCTGGTTTATATTTATAATATTTCCCTGCCACTGTGCTGTTTACATGTATAAAATCATGATTCTTCAGAAACCACTTAGCCAATTTCCACCAAATTTCACATTGATCCTTCTGTTGAAATGTGATTGATAGTTTATTCAAATGATCATGCTCCATTGACTGTCAGGCCTATATATTCTTCTTCAAAACTAAGAACTGCTCAAATGATGATAATTTCATTAGTTGCGATGATAGGATTGGAAAAATGTTGCATAACATCTGCATGTCTGCAGTGGCTATGTCACTCAGGTGAGCGAATTGTGGCCCGTTGGCCTCTTGTTCTGTTTAGGTCAGTTTCTCAGTAATTATTGGTCCTACAGAGTGGTATTTGGTACTTGTGAAGTGTTTGTGTTTAGGTCAGTTTCTCAGTAACTATTGCTTCTACAGCCAGTGATACTTAGTACATGCATACATCTTAGCATGGCTTCTTGAGTGCAGTCATCCATATTTGACCTTGACCTTTATTTCACAGTCCATTAGTCATGCTACATTGTCTTACTTGTTAATATAATCATTTTGACTTTGATCAGAATGTTATCCTTGATCAGTTCTAGATCAGGTTCTCAAAGTGCTATGTTGGTACTTGTGAAGTGTTTGTGTTTAGGTCAGTTTCTCAGTAACCATTGCTTCTACAGCCAGTGATACTTAGTACATGCATACATCTTAGCATGGCCTCTTGAGTGCAGTCATCCATATTTGACCTTGACCTTTATTTCACAGTCCATTAGTCATCATGCTACATTGTCTTACTTGTTAATATAATCATTTTGACTTTGATCAGAATGTTATCCTTGATCAGTTCTAGATCAGGTTCTCAAAGTGCTATGTTGCTCAGGTGAGCGTTACAGGGCCATCATGGCCCTCTTGTTTGTGCACGCCATGTCTTAAGAACCCTGCATGCTAGGGTTTTGAAATTTTATATTTGGGTTCACAATGAAAAAATAGCTGACCCGTATTTTTTTTCTTGTCCGGCATGTTTGTTTAGAGTTATGTCCCTTTAAAAAAAACAGAATTAAATCTTGTGAGCAAGATATCTCGAAAAGTATTTAAGCTGGGTTCTTGAAATTAGATATAGTGAGTGGGAATGATGTGTAGATTACCTGATTATATTTTGAGAGAATTTCGTGAAAAAATTGATAAAGTTATGGCCCTTTGCAATTCTGCGCATTTTTACCTTGTCAGCAAGATGTCTCAAAAAGTACTTAAGCTAGGGTCTTGAAATATTATATGCTGATTGGGGATGATGTGGAGATTACCTGATTTGTTTTTTAGGGAATTCCATGAAAAACTGACAGCTATGGCTCTTTGTAGTTCTAGGCATTTTGACCTTGTCAGCAAGATATCTCAAAAAGTATTTAAGCCAGAGCCTTGATATTTGGTATGCTGATTGGGATTGAGGAGGAGATCACTTGATTAAATTTTGAACCAATTAAATGAAATGTTGGAGTTACGGCCCCTCACAATTTCTTGTTTAGAGTTACTTCCCTTTTGATAAAATAACATTGAAATCTCGTATATTTGTACTGTTGTTACCATATTGGGCAAGCAGTGTTGGAGTCAAGCAGTGTTAGAGTTAGGCAGTTGGGGGCATAATGTTTTACAGCTCTAGTTTTTAGCTCACCTGAGCTCTGATCAGGATGAGCTATTGTGATCACTTTTTGTCCGTTGTCCGTCCGTCCGTGCGTCCGTCCGTTAACATTTTCAAACGACTTCTCCTCTGAAGCCGCTGAGCCAATTTTGCTCAAATTTCATACGGAGCCTCCTTAGGTCGGGGGAACAAAAAGTTGCCAAAATGGTCGCGGTCCGTTGACCAAGATGGCCGCCACACCCATATATGGTAAAAACCTTTAAAAATCTTCTTCTCCAGAACCGAGAATGCCTTGGGGCTGAACCTTTGCAGGAATCATCGGGGACGGGAGGTCTACCAAAATTGCTAAAAGAATTGTCGTACGTTGACGTTTGACCTTTTTACGGCAAGGTCAAGTTTGCTTCCCTATGCATTTGTATGGGAAAAACCTTTAAAAATCTTCTTCTCCAAAACTGAGCATGCCTTATGGCTGAATCTTTGCATATATCTTCGGGAACAGGAGAGCTACCAAAATTGCTAAAATAATGGTCGTACATTGACATTTGACCTTTTTACAGTAAGGTCAATTTTGCTTCCTTATGCATTTGTATGGGAAAAATGTTCAGAATTTCAAACAACTTCTCCTCTGGAGCCTCTGGGCCAATTTTGCTCAAATTTCATATGGAGCTTCCTTAGGGTGGGGGAACGAAAAATTGCTAAAATGGTTGCAGTCCATTGACCAAGATGGTCACCACGCCCATATATGGTAAAAACATTTAAAAATCTTCTCCTTCAGAACTGAGAATGCCTTTGGGCTGAACCTTTGCAGGAATCATTGGGGACGGGAGGTCTACCAACATTGCTAAAAGAATTGTCGTACGTTGACGTTTGACCTTTTTACGGCAAGGTCAAGTTTGCTTCCCTGTGCATTTGTATGGGAAAAACCTTTAAAAATCTTCTACTCCAAAACCAACATGCCTTATGGCTGAATCTTTGCATATATCTTCGGGAACAAGAGGGCTACCAAAATTGCTAAAATAATGGTCGTACATTGACATTTGACCTTTTTATGTTAAGGTCAATTTTGCTTCCTTATGCATTTGTATGGGAAAAATGTTCAGAATTTCAAACAAGTTCGCCTCTGGAGCCTCTGGGCCAGTTTTGTTCAAATTTCATATGGAGCCTCCTTAGGTAGGGGGAACAAAAGATTGCTAAAATGGTCACGGTTCGTTGACCAAGATGGCTGCCATGCCCATATATGGTAAAAACCTTTATAAATCTTCTTCTCTAGAACCGAGGATGCTTTGGGGCTGAATGTTTGCATAAATCATCGGGGACAGGGGATCTACCAAAGTTGCTAAAATAATAGTCATACATTGACATTTGACCTTTTTACGGCAAGGTCAAGTTTGCTTCCCTGTGCATTTGTATGGGAAAAACCTTTAAAAATCTTCTACTCCAAAACCAACATGCCTTATGGCTGAATCTTTGCATATATCTTCGGGAACAAGAGGGCTACCAAAATTGCTAAAATAATGGTCGTACATTGACATTTGACCTTTTTATGTTAAGGTCAATTTTGCTTCCTTATGCATTTGTATGGGAAAAATGTTCAGAATTTCAAACAAGTTCGCCTCTGGAGCCTCTGGGCCAGTTTTGTTCAAATTTCATATGGAGCCTCCTTAGGTAGGGGGAACAAAAGATTGCTAAAATGGTCACGGTTCGTTGACCAAGATGGCTGCCATGCCCATATATGGTAAAAACCTTTATAAATCTTCTTCTCTAGAACCGAGGATGCTTTGGGGCTGAATGTTTGCATAAATCATCGGGGACAGGGGATCTACCAAAGTTGCTAAAATAATAGTCATACATTGACATTTGACCTTTTTACGGCAAGGTCAAGTTGCTTCCTTATGCATTTGCATGGGAAAAAACATTTAAAAATCTTATTCTCCAAAACCGAGGATGGCTTGTGGCTGAATCTTTGCATATATCATCTGGAACGGGCGGTCTACCAAAGTTGCTAAAATAATTATCATACTTTGACATTTAACCTTTTTACGGCGAGGTCAAGTTTGCTTCTGTATGCATTTGTATGGGCCCCATACATTTGTATGGAAAAAATGTTGACAGTTTCAAATGGCTTTTCCTCTGAAGCCTCCGGGCCAGTGTTGCTCAAATTTCATGCGGAGCCTCCGTGGGCAGGAGAATGAAAGATTGCTAAAATGGGTATGGTCCATTGATCAAAATGGCTGCCATGCCCATATATGGTAAAAACCTTTAAAAATCTTCTTCTCCATAACCAAATAAGCCCTGGGTCCTAATCTTTGCACAAATTACGGAGGATAGGAGATCTACCAAAATTGCTCAAATGATGGTTCTTTGTTGACATTTGACCTTTTTGCCTCCAAGGTCAAATTTGCTTCCCTATTTGTGTGGGCCATATACATTTATATTGAAAGTATCGAAGTGACTTGCTGATCAACAGTAGTTAAAATTGTTCTGATTGGAAATCTAAGATGGCCATCATCTGGTTTATATTTATAATATGTCCCTGCCACTGTGCTGTTTACATGTATAAAATCACGATTCTTCAGAAACCACTTAGCCAATTTCCACCAAATTTCACATTGATCCTTCTGTTGAAATGTGATTGATAGTTTATTCAAATGATCATGCTCCATTGACTGTCAGGCCCATATATTCTTCTTCAAGACTAAGAACTGCTCAAATGATGATATTTTCATTAGTTGCGATGATAGGATTGGAAAAATGTTGCATAACATCTGCATGTCTACAGTGGCTATGTCACTCAGGTGAGCGAATTGTGGCCCGTGGGCCTCTTGTTTTATTTTTCCATGAAAACATATGTTGAGGGTGCTTATTTGAAGCACTGTACTGAGGCACTTCTAATGAGTACCTACAACATGTTTGTGTCCCCGCCTTTTCGAAGAAAAGTGAGGGGACATGGTATTTGGCTTTCCGTGGTGCGTGAAGAGTGATGCGTGGTGCCTGGTTCCGAGTTTAGGTACCTTGTGAGTGCAACTCCTCCTACAGTTTTGGACCGATCCTTTTGAAACTGCACAGGTGTTTTAATCATGGTCTGAAGATTTGCATATGCTTTTAACAGAATCCTTGTTTTTTTTTGTTGTTTTTTTTCCACTTTTTTCACATTTTTAACAGACTTTTTTTTTTTGCATGGTTCTGAGTTTGTAGTGGGAGCCTTGTGAGCGCAACTCCTCCTACAGTTTTATACAGGTCCTTCTGAAACTTCACAGGTATCTTAATCATGGTCTGAAGAATTTTATTCAAATTTTTCACATTTTTAATTTAGACTTTTTTTCATGCTTATAGATGTGTAATCATGGTCTGTGCTTTTTACAGAATCCTTAAGTTATTTCTTTTTCTCTTTTTTCACATTTTTAACTTAGACTTTTTTGCTCTGGGGCATGATATTTCACTGAGGCAGCACACTAAAAGTGAGCATTGAGCACCCTGCCACTTCCAGACATCGTCGCGATATGACTGAAAGAGGTTGAAAGCGACGTTAAGCCCAAATCAAACAAACAAACTTAGACTTTTTTGCATGGTTCCGAGTTTGTAGTGGGAACCTTGTGAGCGCAACTCCTCATACAGTTTTATACCGATCCTTCTGAAACTTCACAGCTATCTTAATCATGGTCTGAAGATATTCATGTGCTTTTTACAGAATCTTGAAATAATTTTTTTCAAATTTTTCACATTTTTAACTTAGACTTTTTTTCATGCTTCAATACTATGAAAGTGTGTATGTAGTAGTCACCTTGTGAGTTCAACTCCTCCTACAGTTTTATACCATTCCCTCTGAAACTATACAGCTGTTTTAACCATAGTCTGAAGATATGCATATGCTTTTTACAGAATCTTGAAATTACATTTTTTTTTGTTTTTTTTTTACTTTTTTCACATTTTTAACTTTTATCATAGACTTTTTTCATGCTTCAATACTATGAAAGTGCATATAGTAGTAGGTACCTTGTGAGCACAACTCCTCCCACAGCTTTTTTTTTGTACATTTTACAGGCTTTCAAATGGATCTCTAGTCATTTGTCATTGGACCTTCTGATGCCCAGGCCACCAGCACATACAGCGCTTTGATTGCAATAATTAGCTTGTCCGTAGCATATCTCTTAAAGTATTTTACTCTTTCACTAACATAACCCTCCCACTACTGTGCATCTTTGGGGAGCATTCTTTAGTTTCATCGATGCTCTTGTTTGGAAGATTTTTAATAGGCTGGGGACATAAAGTCTCTGAATTTGCTTGTTTGTGGTGAAATAAGACTTATGGAAAAAAAAAAAAAAAAAAAAGAGACCAAAAAAAAAAAAATGGTGAAATAAGACTTATGGAAAAAAATAAGAGACAAAAAAAAGCATCCTATCTGGAGCAGTGTAACATATCTGAATACTTCTCTTTGAATATATTTATCCTATTTGGGTTGACAGATGTGAATAAACTATGAACTTCCAGATCATCAGAGTGTGCGCTGCTTGTCATTCAGCCATTACTATTTGTAAGCTGATCTGGACCTTCACTATTTGCATTTGCCCCAAACACACCTCTTTCCATGGATTACATCATGGTGCTGTTCTATTTATGTTGCAGGCTGAAGATTGTAATGGAAGAGGAAATGCTAATGAAAAAGAGAAAGAAAAGATGATGAAAAACTGGAGTGATGACACCATAAAAGATAAATCCTCAAAATTGATTTGTTCTCCGCTTGTTATACCAGGTGGTCCAAAAACTTCATTATACTCGAGTTCAGAGCTGGATGAACCCACAGAAGAGTCACAGGAATTGTTGGGTGGTCCTTCAAGCAGATTACTCCAGACTGAGATAATAGACATACAAATGAATTGTGAAGAATTGTGCAAGGAAACAGGCATTTCAGACCATGAGATAGAAACTGAAATCATATTGCTTACTTCAGACAAAAATAAAATGAGTGAGTGTTCTGCTGAAGATGCAGCTTTAATTATGTCTGATATTGCAGACTCAAAGCTTATAACCAGTGAACCAGATACGGCTAAAGAAGCAAAATTAGGCAAAGAATCAAAGTCACTTTCTGATGCTTCATCTGTGGATTATGCTCTTATTAAGCCTGAGAAATTCAAGACAGCTTGTGAAAAAGAAAAGAACAGATTATCTCTCCTGTCAGTGGACTCTGACTCCTGTTTAGACTGGACTGATGAGGAAGTTGTGCTTGACAATCTTGATGAAAAGATAACTTTTACTTCTAATGATGAACTCTCAGATATAGGTGAGGACAAAAAGTACTTGGTCCTTGACAGTGTTGGTGGAAGTGATTCAGATTCAGTTGATGATGTAAAAGCAGAGATACATTCCACAAAGGAAGGAGCAAACTCTGGCAGTACAGAAAATAAAACTCAGAGAGGTGAAATACCACATACATTAACTGTGCAACTTACTGAAAATGAACAGGCAAACCTGGTTATGAATAGTGCAGCAGTAACTTACCTAGATGATACTTTCACAAATGTAAGGAACAGTTCTACTATAGATACAGAAGAAAATGTCTTAAAACTGATTGAAGACAGTAAAACCAGCATTTTGTCAGCAGTAGACTCCTTTAAAGATACAGAACTCACTGATTGGAAAGATGAATTAGCTGTCACTGTAGGAAATGTACCTCAAGCTGTGATTGAAGTTGAAGTTGCAGATACTGAAGAAACAACTGACACTTGCATCTCTGAACCAAATGAGCAGACATTATTGGTTTGTGAAACTAATCAATATTTAATAGCAGATTCTGAAAAGGGCGAATGTCACAGTGAGGTTATATGTAATGAAACTGGTGATAATGCAGGCTTTGGTAGTCTTGAAATCACTGACAAGAAAAACAAGGGTCTGAATTACATGGTAGGTGATGGAGCTGTGAACAGTGAGAAGGTTGTTGCAGCTGCTCATGAAGAAGATCAAAGTGGATGCCTGGCAGTTGTAGGAATTGTAGCGTCTGGTTTAGATTCTCCACTACCTGATGAAAACACAGATCCAGATGACAAATTTGGCCCCAGTTCACTTCATTTTGGTGAAAAAGAAGATGATACTGTACAGCATGTTGCTTACAAAAAGGGCACAGTTCATCTCGTGGAAAGTACTTTGAAGCATGAAAACATAACCAGTGATAAAAACACATTCTCGAAATCATATGGTGAAACTCCTGCTTATAAACAAAAGCAAAAGAATTACTGTGACAGAGACTCTGTCAGTCAGACATCAGAATTTGCAGAGCTGAAGGAGTTCGAAATGGCAGAAGACCACTTCTCCTCAGTGTCTGTGGATACATTAGTTGGTTGTGATGATGCCATTGGACAACCTGATACTTGTAATACTTTAATGGATCTCTCAAATTTCTGTTATAATCAGTTACCACTTCCAGTTCCATCAGGTGCTAATAATTCACAGGTTTCAGATAATAGTGACTGTAGTATGGATATTGTTATAGGGAGCAGTGGTTTCGATGCCGATAATACCGATGATGTGGATATTCTGACACAGGCAAGTAGGGATAGCAAACAAAGTTTAATAGAATCAAAAGGGAAATATAATAAGGCATTTACTGCAGTTAGAACAGATTCCACAAGGTCATTGAATGAAATAAAAGTTAAACGGGATGATTTTAAAGCGCCTCAGTTTCGGGTTCAACAAGACAGAACACAAGGGGTAAAAAATATTGGTAACAGTGGTTCTAGAACTCTGGAAATGAACACCGCTAGAACTATAGCTGCAGTCGCTCCAATTCCAGCAGCATCACAAGCTGATTTGAATACTGATATAGGTGAGCCTTGCCAGATTATGTCCCCTGATAGTCAAGATTTGTCAAATACTTTATTACCATCATTAAGTCAACAGCAAATATGTATACAGAGTCCATATCTAAGCTCATCATTCTTAAGTCCTGGTTCAGCATTTTTAGGTCAGCCACAAGCATACAGATTTATTAATGAAACACCATTCAGACCACAGTATCATCCAATGGACTGGCATAATGTAAATGGTTTTCCTGGATTGGATAGTTGGAGATGGAGGGGATTCACCCCACAGACCTTGGCTGCATACATGCTTCCGCATTTGCAAAACTATCAGTTGCCATATTCTGGTTCAGATCTGCAGCAGACTCAACAATACAGTTTTTCTCCAGGTCAGCTACATCCTTGGATATTTTCCTTTCAGTATCCTCCCAATATTAGTCCTTACCAGCCAAACACTTTCTTTTCATTCATATATAATACGGCATTCACATTTCTTAATAGTTCTTGTTTGCCTGATTTGGGTATATGTTCTAAGGGTTTTAGAAGTCATAATTTAGACATTGGATTAATTAGAAATTCTAACTTACCCAGTTTGAAAGAATTATGTTCCAAAAATGTTGAAAAAAATAAAATGTCTAAAGCTGTAAAGGATAGAGAAAAGGAAGAAGTAATTGAAAAAGAACCAAATCAAGTTACAGAACAATATCACAGTGATAGTTTTCTGCTTAACTTGGGAACCAATTCATCAGCAGTAAAATCCAGTATAAAACTAAATGTAGTAACTGAAGCCAGTGGGTGTCATTGCAGCCAAGTGAATTATAGCACAGACGCTTCAAGTAACCTCTCTTGTAGTAGTACAGACTCACTTTGGAATGTGAAGGAGAAGGGAAAATTGCAGGAAAATGTATTTGATAATGTTGTTGATAGTAACAGAAAACCATCATCAGAAAAAAATGCTACCAATAAATTTAAAAAAGATGTGACAAATGTGCGGTCTGAAGTAAATGGAGAGGATGCTGAAAACAAAATACCATATGGAACTGCTGTTCCAGATGGTGAACATGGTATTAGAGAAAGTAATGACAAGGGAGGTGTTGAATATAGTTTGGATGCGTGTCCATCTGCAGATGCTCCTGATGATACCAGAAAAACCTTAAGATCCGAAGGTATGGACAGAAAAAATGATCTAAGTGGAGATGGTGTAAATGATCTCTTGCACATAACATCAAAGTCCATCCAGGTTGATTCTAGTGAAATTTTGGGTACAGCCACTTCTGCTTCATCAGTCAGTGAGCACTGTAACACAACAGAAGAGACTGGTACTAAAATACCTGAAATGTCTGACAGTTCTGCGACAAAAGAAAGTTGTAACAATAAGTACATGTATATGTCAACACCTGTCAGTTTTCCTTCATTGTTTAATACCGAAGAAAACATTGACAGTGAAATTCAGGATTTTTATCAGGAAGTCAAACCTTTTATACTAGATGCTGAAATTAAAGACTGCTGGAATACCCTTGAAAGCAAACGGAAGGAACTTCAAAACAAGGCTGTCAGAAGAAATTTTGATTTACAGCCATCTCGGTCTGCACACAAAGATAATTATCATCACATGAAAAAAGCTGATTTTGATTATAGACAGAGTAACGGTGAGCTAAATTGTACTAGTCAGAAAGCTAAATTAAATAGGCGTTTATTGACTGCTGAGAAGGAATTTAGAGAGCTGGAATTAAATTGTAGTTTAAAAGATGAACAGGAAACTGTAGGAAAACTTGACAGTCATGAGAAAGCAACTGATGATCACCTAAACCCTGGTGAAGACAAATCACAGCAAACTAATATTCTGTATGAAAAGAAAACTTCAACTATACAAGCATTGAAAATGAGAATAGAGAACAATATTACCAGTTCCTTATTTTGTGATGAAAAAAATACATTGATATTGGGTGAAAATAAGGTCAGTCATGTGGGGCAGATAAAGACGCATGTTTTCAGTAAAGAAGATTACAAAAATGGCAGAGGAGAAAACCTGATGACTAATAGTTCTAGTTCTGATTTACTTGAAGAAGATTTCAAGTCCAAGGTAGATTTAGGTGGTGAAGAACTTGTAGTATTGAGAAATGCAGAAGACTACAATTGTAAAAAAGGAATTGAAGAATTTTACCAGACTGTAAACTCTATATTCCCAGGAACTGAAGTTCAAGACATGCAAATTGCTCTAAGCATTAGAAAAAAAGAGATAAATGACAGAGCTGACCATATTAGAGTAAAAGAAGAAGCAAAAACAAACTTCACTACTACAGAAATAATTAAAACTTATTCACATGAGGATATAAATACTCAAACTGAAGAAGACAAGACCTATCAGAAAACTGATGTTGTAAATGCAAATAAAGTTACAAACAGTGAAACCAGTGCAGATATTGAAATGCAAATGGATATGGATCAGTTACAATTTGACAGTGAATTCCATAGAAAAGAGACAGAAATGGTACAGCAGAGTTCAGAAGTTGAAAGTCCAAAGGAACGTGATACAAAGATTGTACAACAATTTGACCAGCCTAATGATATACCTTTAGATCAAATTGAAAGAGAAAATGATAATTATGTCAGTGTAGGAGATAGGACAATACTGCATGCATCTAGCCAAAGTGAAAGCCTTCTGCTTTGTGAAGAAGGGGAAATTAGCACATCCAAAAATGAAGAAATACATTGCAAGCCACAGACAGACTGTTATATATGGAATGGTCAAGTAATACCACTAGGTAAAACTGCTGACATGAAACAAACTGTTGAAAAAAAACTGACATCCGAACAGTTGCATTCAAATGAATCTGTTAATAACAACAGTGGTGACAATGCTAATAATCAGATGGAACAGGTGACACAGTCTGTTAAACCAGTGAAACAGTCCAATAAGCAAGTAGTTAAAAAAGCGCCACCCAGTAAGAATTGTGGAACTTCAAAGCCCCCAAAAATGAGCTGTATTTCAGCCAAACATTCAGCTGCAAATTGTCTGAAATCAAATGTATTGGACAAAATTGATGATGCTGGAGAAAACACCTCATCAAATTCTCTGGCTCAAAAGGCTAACAAACCCTTTCGCAAGAAAGCAAAAAAGAAAAGGACTCGTATTGATAAAGCAGTGGACTGTTTTTACAAAGAAATAAATAACATGCAGTCACATATTGAGGTGTTACCACCTTCAAAAAGCAAAAAACCCTGTGCCCCAACTGTAAGAGCCATTGTCAGTTGTGTAGATAATGATGGTGATAAAGATGAAAGTTCAGAAAGGCCAAACTTTGTTCTTTCTTCAGTTGAGCGCATTGTTGATTATGATGATGATGAATGTGATGAAAATTCAGTGGATGTTAGCAATTTAAGAAGAAAACTGAAGAACACCAGTATGTCAGATGTGAAAGTCTGCTCACTGGCTGTAACAGGTGAGTGTCCTGCAAGCAGAGTTAATGAACATAAAAATCCCTCTGCAGAAAATAACACAGTTTATGAAATAGCTTCTAGTAGTACATCAGAATCATTTGCCTCTTCCGTTACACATTCGGCCATGTTTAGCCCTAAAGAAATTGATAAGTTTACTCTGAAAAATGATCAGCAGAAAGCATTAACAGAAACACACTTGGATGAAAAAGATTCATCTAATTTGTTGAATGGTTCAACAGACAGACCAGACTCAGCAGATATTTCAGAAAGTGATCACCAACTTTTATCAAATGTTTCTCAAGGCCAAAAGCAGAACTGTATAACAGATTTTAGTAAGAGGTATTCCCTTCATGAAACTGTTGAAAGTGGCAACAGACTGTTGTTAATGGATAAATACTTGGACACTGTTAAATATTCAGACAGTCATGTTACCACTTCTGCTAGTGATGTGAATAAAAAGAATGAAAATCCCATTACACTCCCTGTTTCAGTAAGCTATGAGAAAAATTATGAAAGTTGTGAATTGCTCATAAAACCTGTAGATTATTTGAAGTCTATTGAAGATACTCTGGGTTCTCTGTCTGCTGTACAGAATTACTTAAATGAGGATTCTAATTCATCCTGTGCTTCTATTAAAGAAGAGGAAGGAACTGTATTTGAAAAGAATTGTAATAATACCAGTCTTTCAGAGAATGCATCAAACTTTGCAAATAAAATCAATGATGTTAGCTCAGACACAGAAAAGAAAACAACAGTACAAATTAATAAAGCTTTGAGCAGTATGTTTCCAGAAGTACAGCTAAATACAAGTGAAAACAAGAAAACAGTAGAATGTTCTTCGATAATAAGCATTAAAGATTGCAGTGTGATGGACACCAAAGTTCTTTTAGAATCACATTCACATTTATCTGCTATGACTAGATGTTTAGATAATGGTTCTGAAAGCCTTGGCATTAAAAACAGTAGTGCAGTTGAATGTGCATCCTCCTCCTATTCCTCTGTTAATTCCAGAAATTACAAAGCTTGTTTTAGGACCAACACTCGTGATGGGCAGGAAAGTGATGAACAGAACAAAACTGTTGGAGTTTATTCAACTGCTGATGATCCATCAGTCTTAACAGTAGAGAATGTTATGAGTCAAGCAAATTCAGGCTGCTATTTAGATGGTAGTAAAGACAATGACCAGTCGATGAAAAATAGTCAAGGCCTGCATTGCTTTGAGACAGTGGAGAATGTTACGAGTCAAGCAAATTCAGGCTGCTATTTAGATGGTAGTAAAGACAATGACCAGTCGATGAAAAATAGTCAAGACCTTCTGCATTGCTTTGAGACTGGTATGCATAATAATTCATTGGCTTATGAAGATCCCTCTGGGTTTACTGATGTTGACTTGAATAGTACTGATACAGCTTTGACTAGTGGACCTGAAAATGCAAGTTCTATGACACAACAATCCTCATTTAGGGTGCGAAGTTCAGCTTATGATGAGAGCAGTGATGAATGTTGTAAGTTATCAGTAAACATAGGACAAGGAAAGAACACACATTCTGATGCCATTGACCTTCAAGATTCTCTTGCAGCTTTGAAGGGTTATCTGAGTGATAACTCAAGTTCTTCAGATTCTGACTTGGAAGAAGGTGTAAATACAGACATTGAAAGTAGTAGCAAGAAAATGCTCTCAGATGCATCTTTTGACATTACTAAAAATAAAAATAATTCTTTAACTGAGTCAGCGGTAAACCTCATAGATTCTTGCAACACTGGAATGATGAGTAGTTACTTAAAATGTAAATGGATTGAAGAAGACATTGTTAGTCCGGACAATAGTGATACTGAAAGTATTCATGATACATCATGTAGTCATGATACAGTTAAGGCTGTTTCAGACTGTGAAGAACTGTATACCTCAGAAGTTGTAGAACATCTGCAGCCACCTTTGAGGTATTCTGAAGGTAGAAACTCAGATGTGAACACAGATGCTAAAAGCTCTTATTCTATTAGTAAGAAAGGAAAACAGCCATCAGCAGGAATTATTGACCAATCTGAATTTTCAGACTCTTCCATTGTCCTGGATTGTTCTTTAAATGATTCACCAGTGTCAAATATTTCAAAGCTGTCTCTTTCTAAATTAGAAGAAAGAAAGAAAAGATTAACTAGAATTCTAATGAAACGTGATTCTGAGTCTTCTTTGAAGCCAGAGTATGTTTATTCAGAATTAAATGATTCCAAGTATAACCCTGATGTGTCACAAAAACTAGCTGACATTAGATACTGGATTCAACAGGCAGAGGAAGAAAGCATTATTGTACGAAAGAGGTTATATGACAAACTTCAACAGGGTTGGGATTCTCCGTGTTCTGAGGATGAGGATAGCGATGTTCCACAGCTTCAAGTAAAGGAATTTTTAATACAGGATTCCTTATCAAATTCAAATGAAGATTTGAAGTTACTAAATGAATTGACAGATTCTTCATCTGTAAAATCTAGTTCTAGCTTACAGCATGCAGAAACAAGAATAAAAAATGATCTAAAATCAAGTCATATAACTGTAAAAAATAATACAGAACTGTTACATTTAAAACCACATTATAAGAGGCAGGGGATATACTCTTCTAAAAGTTCAACTTCTGAGGATGCATATAATGATAATCAAACCATTAGTAGTTCGCCCCTATCACAAGGCTATTCATACTTCCAAAATAGAGCAAACACTCAACAGTTTGAAACACAGCAATTTGTTTCTAAGATTGATTTGCAAAACAATTTTGTGACAGATGATCTTGAGAGACATTCAGAAAAATCTGCCAGCATATCTAGGCATAAAACGCCTGACTGTACTGAAGAAATGGATAGATTAACAAGACCTGAACAAGTAACACAGTCTTTGAGACAGAGATCAAGATCAGGGTCTAGAACCTCCAACAGTGACAGTAGAAATGAAATCTTTTTATCAGTCATTGACAGGACATGGAAAAAAGACCAGCAAAGGTCAAGCTCCAATGAAACACAGTCAACTTGGTGTTCTAGTAGAGCAAGGTCAAGATTAAGAGAATTGGGAAAATTTAATCGATCAAAATCAAAAGATACATGGTCTAGTGTGAGTTCTGATAGAAATCGAGCTGTATCTAACTGTTCTTATTCATCAAGCAGGGAAAGCAGCCAGTCAAGACATTACAAGCAAAGTAAAAGGAGAACAAGGAAACGGTCACGTTCTGGTACAAATTCACATCAAGAAAGAGCTTCCAGGAGATCTAGCTCATCTAGAAAAAGATCAAGATCAAATTCAAATAGGAAGAGATTATGGTCAGAACATTCAGACAGAAGCAGGACAAGACAATCATCAGGGTCAAGAGGTGATAGACATAAAGTTTTAAGTAAAACAACTGATGAATGGAGTATAAGAAGTTCCAGAAGAAGTAGGTCCAAGTCCACTGATTCAGAATCACTTGGCTTTGAAAAATCCAAGAATGAAGCGTTCATCAGCAACCCAAGAAGAGACAAAACCATCAACATGGATGTCAGACAATGTAGCACAAGAGAAAAAGTGATTATCCTGCATTCTGCAGCCCTCGCCTGTGAAACATTTGGTATGTATAGGCCAGTTGGTTTTTGGCAAACAACACAGACCCAGATGAGATGCTGCAAAAGGTGGCATATGATCAGGGTCTCCAATGTTTTCAAATATTTCAGCCATTTTTGGCTCGCTTGGACACAGTCCAGGAAGAGCTATTGCACTACCCCTGGCGTCCGTGTCAGCGTCCACATTTATGTTAAAGTTTTTTAAGAGCTTATATTTTCCAGGCCATTTGATAGATTTGGTTCATATTTGGTATGATGATAGATATAGTTCCTAAGTTTTATTCAGCAATACCCCAGGCTATCACTTCAAGGTCAAGGTCATGGACTTAGAAATTTTTAATGTTAATTTTTAAGAGCTCGTATTTGCCAAGCTAAATGATGGACTTTGTTCATATTTGGTATGATGATAGATACAGTGCCAAAGTTTTATTCAGCAATACCCTGACCATGCCTGTGACATCAAGGTCAAGGTCACAGACTTAAAAGTTTTATATTAAAGTTTTTTAAAAGCTCATATTTTCCAAACCATATGATGGATTTTGTTCATATTTGACATGATGATAGATACAGGTCCAAAGTTTTATTCAGCAATACTCACTGCCCTTGCTCATGGCCCCAAGGTCAAAGTTAAGAACTTAGAAATTTTATATTAAAGTGTTTTAAGAGCTCATATTTTCCAAACCATATGACAGATTTAGTTCATATTTGGAATGATAATAGATACAGGTCCAAAGTTTTATGCATCATCACCCCCACCCATGCCTATGACCTCAAGGTCAAAGTCACAAACTTAGAAATTTTATAATGATCCCTGATAATGTCAAATTCATGACAACAAATGACCAAACCATAGCACAAGAAATCCTATCAAGAGCTAAAATGCCATAACATTTCCTCTTACCGTAATGATTCTAAGTATTGGGACAGATAGGCCTAAGCAAACAGTGCAGACCAAGATCAGACTGGTCCTAAAGAGCACCATGACACTAAGTATCACCCCATTTACAGGCAAGCTATGCTGTCTGCTGACAGCTGTTGTTTAAGTAGGATTATCTAAATCACATAGCCTAAAATACATAAAATTGAAATTTAACTCTTCCAATATATTCTGTGGGGAAGTGAGCTTTTGTGACTGGTCTTCGTCCGTCGTGCGTCAACAATTTACTGAAAAGATACCTCCTTCTAAACAGGTGAATTGATTTTGAAATAATTTAACAGGAATTTTCCTTGGGTGACCCTCTACCAAAATTGCCTAAATGGTTCCACTCCGCTAAACAAAATGGTCACCAGAGCTAAAAATAGAAAAAACTTAAAACGACATCTCCTCCTAGGCCACTGACCCAATTTCAAAATAATTTTACAGGACTGTTCCTTGGGTGACCCTCTTACCAAAATTGCTCAAACTGTTCTGCTCAGATGAACAAGATGGCCGCCAGGGCTAAAAACAGAAAAAACCCTAGAAACGTCTCGTCTTTCAACAGTTTACTTAAAAGACATCTTCTAAACCAGTGAATGGATTTTGAAATAATTTTTTTTCAGGAATGTTCCTTGGGGGACTCTCTACCAAAATTGCCTAAATGGTTCCGCTCAGCTGAACAAAATGACTGCCAGAGCTAAAAATAGAAAAACCTTAAATCAACATCTCCAAGGCCACTGGCCCAATTTCAAAATTATTTCACGAATATTCCTTGTGTGACCATCTACCTAAATTGTTCAAACCGTTCCGATCGGATGAACAAGATGGCCGCCAGAGCTAAAAATAGAAAAAACCTTTAAATGACTTCTCCTCCTTAACTAGTGGATGGATTTTGAAATAATTTCACAGGAATATTCCTTGGATGACCCTCTACATAAATTGCTTAAACCATTTCACTCAGATGAACAAAATGGCAGCCAAAGCTAAAAAATAGAAAAACCTTTAAACGTCTTCTCCTTAACCAGTGGATAGATTTTGAAATAATTTCACAGGAATGTTCCTTTGGTGACCCTCTACCAAAATTGCACAAACCGTTCTGCTCGGCTAAACAAGATGGCCGCCAGAGCTAAAAATAGAAAAACCTTTAAACGACCTCCTTAAACAGCAAACGGATTTTAAAATAATTACACATGAATATTCCTTGGGTGATCCTCTGCCAAAATTGCTCAAATTGTTCTGCTCGGATGAACAAGATGGCCACCAGAGCTAAAAATAGAAAAACCTTTAAACGACTTCTTGACCAGTGGATGGCTTTTGAAATAATTTCATATGAATATTCCTGGGGTGACACTCTACCAAAATTGCTTAAACCGTTCGCTCAGAAGAACAAAATGGCAGCCAGAGCTAAAAATAGAAAAATCTTTAAATGTCTTCTCCTTAACCAGTGGATAGATTTTGAAATAATTTCACAGGAATGTTCCTTGGGTGACCCTCTACCAACATTGCTGAAACCATTCCGCTCGGATGAACAAGATGGCTGCCAGGGCTAAAAATAGATCCTCAAGAGACCCTTTACTAAATTCTTTCAATTGCATAACATGCACCCCCCCTCCCACCAACACACACACACACACACACACACAAACCTCCCCTGTGGACAGCACTTGTTTTCCCTAATTAATACAACCATCCTGAACCTAAAGCAATGGGACACAAGGTGAGTGATTTTGGGCCATCATGGCCCTCTTGTTGATGAAGGTCAAGGGACATTCCGGCCTCTGTAGCTCAGTTGGACGCCCGTCCGACTGGTGATCAGGAGGTTGTGGGGATTACCCCAGCTGGGTCGGCAACATTCTTTAGTGGAGATTGATCTTGAAATATTTTCTACAGTCACTCTCTCCCTTCTACTGATTCTAGAATGGGCAGTTGTCAGTTTCTGGCAAAAGAATGTGCACAATACTGGTTAATGCTTAGAGGACTAAGCCTGCCCAGTAAAAGTGTGGATAGGCAAACTGACCATACTCTACGTGACACTATTGGGTTGACTGGGCCGTAAAACATCAGCACAAACAAACGAAAAGGGGACATAGTATTCTGCTTTCCTAATTCCCCCCTCTTAGAGTCGGTACCTTGTGGATGCAACTCCTCCTACAGTTGTGGATGAATCTCTGACACTTTGCAGGTGTTTTTATACACCCGTTTGAAAAACGGTACGTATTATATTATGGGGTATGGCGTCCATCCGTCCGTAAACGTTTTCGTTTCCGGCTAACTCCTCCTACAGTTTACATCCGATCAAGCTGAAACTTGGTATATAGTTTGACCATGATGTGGAGCAGCGCATATTATTTCGAGGTTACAGTGCACAAAATATTGGCAGAGTTATGCCCCTTTGAAAATTTCTGTAAAGCTTTCGTTTCCGGCTAACTCCTCCTACAGTTTACATCCGATCAAGCTGAAACTTGATTTGTAGTTAGACCATGATGTGGAGCAGCGCATATTGTTTCAAGGTTACAGTCCACCAAATATTAGCAGAGTTAAACCCCTTTGAAAATTTCTATTGTCTTTTTCCGTTTCCGGCTAAATCTTACAGTTTACATCCGATCAAGCTGAAACTTGGTATATAGTTAGACCATGATTAGGAGTAGCATATTGTTTCGGGGTTACAGTCCACCAAATGTTTGCAGAGTTATGTCCCTTTGAAAATTACTGTAAACTTTTCATTTCCGGTTAACTCCTCCTTCATTTTACATCCGATCAAGCTGAAACTTTATTTATAGTTAGTCCATGATGTTGAGCAGCACATATTATTTTGAGGTGACAGCCTACCAAATATTGGCAGAGTTATGCCCCTTTGAAAATTTCTGCAAACTTTTCATTTCTGGCTAACTCCTCCTACAATTTACATCCGATCAAGCTGAAATTTGATTTGTAGTTAGACCATGATGTGGAGCAGCGCATATTGTTTCAAGGTTACAGTCCACCAAATATTAGCAGAGTTGTACCCCTTTGATAATTTCTATTAATATTACGTTTCCGGCTAAATCCTCCTACAGTTTACATCTGATCAAGCTGAAACTTCATAAATAGTTACATGATGATGTGGAGCAGTGCATATTATTTCGAAGTTACAGTGCACCAAATATTGACAGAGTTATGCCCCTTTGAAAGTTTTTGTAAACATTTCGCAGCATATTGTTTCGAGGTAATAGTGTGCAACTTTATTTTATAATAGGTATATTTTTTGCAAATAACTATAAAGTTATGGCCATATGGGCAAGTTATTAGCTCACCTGAGCACGAAGTGCTCATGGTGAGCTATTGTGGTCAGTCAATGTCCGTCGTCCGTCATGCGTCGTCCGTCGTGCGTCGTGCGGTGTCAACAATTGCTTTAAAAGCCTACTCCTCCTACACCCCTGGGCCAATTGACTTGATACTTGGTAGGAAGCATATGGGTGACTTGTAGATCAAAAATAGCTAAAATCGTTCCGATAGGAAATCCAAGATGGCCGCCATCTTGAAAATCTATTTTTCGCTTCTTCTCCTGAACCATAAGGCCAATTGACTCCAAACTTGCTAGGAGCCATCAGGGTGACTTGTAGATCAAAAATAGCTAAAATCGTGCCGATCGGAAATCCAAGATGGCCGCCATGGCTGCCATCTTGAAAATCTATTTTTCGCTTCTTCTCCTGAACCGAAAGGCCAATTGACTCCAAACTTGCTAGGAAGCATCAGGGTAACTTGTAGATCAAAATTAGCTAAAACCGTGCTGATTGGAAATCCAAGATGGCCGCCATGGCAGCCATCTTGAAAATCTATTTTTTGCTTCTTCTCCTGAACCGAAAGGCCAATTGACTCCAAACTTGCTAGGAAGCATCAGGGTGACTTGTAGATCAAAAGTAGCTAAAATTGTGCCGATCGGAAATCCAAGATGGCCGCCATGGCGGCCATCTTGAAAATCTATTTTTTGCTTCTTCTCCTGAACCAAAAGGCCAATTGACTCCAAACTTGCTAGGAAGCATCAGGATGACTTGTAGATCAAAAATAGCTAAAATGGTGCTGATCGGAAATCCAAGATGGCCGCCATGGCCGCCATCTTGAAAATCTATTTTTCGCTTCTACTCCTAAACCCAAAAGCCAATTGTCTCCAAACTTGGTAGGAGGCATTGGGGTGACTTGTAGATCAAAAATAGCTAAAATCGTGCCTATTGGAAATCCAAGATGGCCGCCATGGCAGCCATCTTGAAAATCTATTTTTCGCCTCTTCTCCTGAACTGAAAGGCCAGTTGACTCGAAACTTGGTAGGAAGCATTGGGGTGACTCGTAGAACAAAAATAGCTAAAAGCGTGCCGATTGTAAATCCAAGCTGGCTGCCATTTAGAGTTTGTTCAAATGATCACGCTCAATTGACTGGCATGCCATATATCTTCTTCTTCAAAATAAAGAACTGCTTAAATGATGATCTTTTCATTAGTTGAGATGACAAGATTGGAAAAATGTTGCATAACATCTGCATATCTGCAGTGGCTATATCACTCAGGTGAGCGACCTGTGGCCCGTGGGCCTCTTGTTTATTTCTTTTTTTTTTAACATCTTCTTTTATTAGATATGCAAGGAAATGTTGCCATTATTAAATCTTTATAAATACATTTATTAAATGATACAGAATTAGGAAGCTTGACTGAAATCAAAACTTATAAACATATTTTTTTTTTTTTTTTTTTTTTAATACTCTTCAGGGTTCGTACAGACTTGAAAAGTACTTGAAAATGAAGGGCAGTCTTGAAAAGTCCTTGAAAACAAAATTTCTTGAAAAGCCCTTGAAAACTGTCCATAGACCTTGAAAAGTACTTGAATTTCACATTTTCTTGTATTCTAGACAATTTTAAATCTCTGTGAGAATCAAAAATAAAGTTTTAGAAAAAAAATCGGCAAGTTTTGAGCAACTATAGCTGTGCAGGAGTGCCATAATTAAAGAGGTCGAATGTGCTTGGCTCGAAAACAAAGTTCGAATACACATAGGTTCAAATGTTTCGTACTTGATGTTTGGATTGTCTCCCTTGCAGACTGGTATCTGGCGATTTTGACAACTTTTATCACTGAAAAAAGTCAATTCCAACAACCAGACTAAACAAACAAAAATGGCGTCTGCTGTTCTATAGTATGTGTGTGTTTGTTTTTTTTTAACCTGAATTTATTTCTGCATAATGGAAAAGTGTGTTTATAGCAGACAGTGGCCAAAACGATATCCTTGAGTAAAGGAAACAAACAGTAAACATACTGTAGGAGCACTGTAGGCCATGTAATAAGGACATCGATACAAATGGTTGAAAATGCATTGCAGTCACAGGCACAGGGAGAGGAGCATAAGAAACAAGAAAAAGCGATGTTGCGGACATTAGTAAATTTCTCACAGGTTAAAAAGAAACTGCAACACCACCACAACTTAATACTTTTGGTTTTAAGAGAATTCATTGTGACATTATTTGGCAGAAATTATCAGTTTTTTAACCCAAAATTTATCACTGGATGTGGACATAATGGATGACAGTGCCAGAATTCACGAATTTGTGTAAGTAATATGAAAATAGGCTTAGCCTAAATGGGAGCACAGTTACTTTTCTTTGATCATATTCTCTACTGTAGAGCGCACTTTGTTTGCAATGCGATGTGCCTGTCGCGAGCTATGCTGGCTGTTATAGTCCTTGAAAATTATGAGGTTGGTCCTTGAAAAGGCCTTGAATTTGACTTAGGCTTGCCTGTATGAACCCTGTCTTCTGAGTTGCCTCCCTTGAAGAACAAATGAGCTTATAATATAGCCATGCTTCTGTCGCGTGTCCTCCATCCGAAAGCACTTCTCCCTAGACACAGCAAGCTTCTCCCTATTTTCCCAGGAGGGAGAAGTCACTTCTCCCTTAATTTCTGGGCCAGCTTGGACCCTTAGGTGACAGTTAACCAAAAATCAGCAGAGCTATGCCTCAATGAAAATGTTTTTAATTTTTTTTTATAATTCCACTTACAGTTTATATCCGGAGCACTGAATTATACAGGAGCCAGTTTATGTGCTTCATCTTTTTCCTTGCCATGGGCGTATAATGCCCTGCTTGGTGGAGCTCTTGTTGTCATGATCTGAAGATATGCATGCTCTTTTGGTATGTTCCTGAAATTGTTTTTTTTGGGGAGGGGGGCGGGGAGGTTGTCTGAGGGTTGAAATTTGTCATTCAGGGCCCCTAGGAGAACCTTTAAAATCTTTAAAAACCTTTAATTTTGTTGAAATCCTTTAAAACCCTTTAATTTGGCTGAAAATTGCAATTTTTCTGTCTATTTTGCTTGAGAGGCGATGACGCGGAGTTCTTTTGCTTGGGATCTGCCAAGAAATTTAACCATTAAATGCTCTTTATTTTATGCAAAATTTATCCTGAAAAATCTTTATTTGGCCGAGAATAACCTTTACAAAAAGCCTTTATTTCTAAGAGAGATTGCTAGGGGGCCTGGTCATTTTTCAAGCTCAAATAGTATAAATAGTGGGTACCTTGTGGATGCAACTCCTCCTACAGTTCTGAATGGATCTTTTTTGAAACTTCACAGGTATTTTAGTCATGATATGAAGATGTGTATGTGCTTTTTGTATATTCCTGAAATTATTTTTTTGTGACACCTGGGTTTTTATTTTATAGTCAATTTTTAGATCTCAAACAGTATAGATAATGGGATACCTTGTGGACGCAACTCCTACATTTGTGGTCACTGGACAGTTTTTTGTGAAACTTTGCGGGTGTTTTTGTCTTTGTCTTAAGATACACGTGCTTTTGATATATTTCTAAGATTATTTTTTGTCACTTTTTTATGCCATGCCACAAAAAGTGGCAAGGGTATTATGTTATAACTTCTGAAGTTTTTAGTGTAGGTCTGTCCGTCCGTCCGTCAGCCGTTCTATCATTTGTGTGGGTTCCATAACTCTGATACTGTCCGAGATTTTTTCACAAAACTAACTTCACACAAATGTAAAGCACTATGAACCATAACTCTGGTTTTTGCCTACTTTTTGAATTATTGCCCTTTGAACATTGAATATAGCCACTTCTACCAGGTACTCTTTCTGGTTTTCTCCTCCTACAGTTTACATCTGATCAAGCTGAAACTTGATTTATAGTTGTCCCCCGCCTTTTCGAAGAAAAGTGAGGGGACATAGTATTCGGCTTTCCTTGATGCGTGATTTGTGGTGCGTAGTTCCGAGTTAAAAGTAGGTCCCTTTTGAGCGCAACTCCTCCTACAGTTTTTACCAATCCTTCTGAAATTTAACAGGTGTCTTCATCATGGTCTGAAGATGTGCATGTGCTTTTTACAGAATCCTTAAATTATTTTTTTTCACATTTTTAACTTAGACATTTTTTGCATGGTTCCAAGTCAGTAGTAGGTACCATGTGAGCACAACTCCTCGTACAGTTTTATACCGATCCTTTTGAAACTTTACAGGTGTTTTAATCATGGTTTGAAGATGTGCATGTGCTTTTTACAGAATCCTTAAATCATTTTTTTCACTTTTTACACAGTTTTAACTTAGACATTTTTTGCATGATTCCAAGTCAGTAGTAGGTACCATGTGAGCACAACTCCTCGTACAGTTTTATACCGATCCTTTTGAAACTTTACAGGTGTTTTAATCATGGTTTGAAGATGTGCATGTGCTTTTTACAGAATCCTTAAATCATTTTTTTCACTTTTTACACAGTTTTAACTTAGACATTTTTTGCATGGTTCCAAGTCAGTAGTAGGTACCATGTGAGCACAACTCCTCGTACAGTTTTATACCAATCCTTTTGAAACTTTACAGGTGTTTTAATCATGGTTTGAAGATGTGCATGTGCTTTTTACAGAATCCTTAAATCATTTTTTTCACTTTTTACACATTTTTAACTTAGACATTTTTTGCATGATTCCGAATCAGAAGCAAGTACCTTGTGAGCACAATTCCTCCTACAGTTTTATACTGATCCTTCAGAAACTTCACAGGTGTCTTAATCATTGTCTGAAGATATGCATGTGCTTTTTACAGAATCTTGAAATAACTTTTATACTTTGTTTTTCACATTTTTAACTTAAACCTTTTCATTCTTCAATACTATGAAAGTGTATATAAAGTAGGTACCTTGTGAGCGCAACTCCTCCCAACAGATTTAAACCTATCTTTCTGAAATTTTACATGTGATTTTATTATGATCTGGAGATATGCATGTGCTTTTAACAGAACCTTTCGATTATTTTTTTCAGTTTTTCACATTTTTAACTTAGACTTGTTTCTTTTTACTTTTTTCACATTTTTAACTTTTAACATAGACTTTTTTCATGCTTCAGTACTATGAAAGTGCATATAGTAGTAGGTACCTTGTGAGCACAACTCCTCCCACAGCTTTAAGCAAATGCTTCTGAAACTTTACAGGCATTTTGCTTGTGGTCTGAGGATATACATGTGCTCTTGGAATCTTGAAATTATGTTTTTTTATTTTTATTTTTTTTTTTTTATTTTTTCCACATTTTTAGCTTCAATTGTTTTCCTGCTTCAATACTTAGGCAAGTGATACACGACCAGTGGTCCTCTGGTTAACTTACTCATTTTTAACAGCTCAAATAGAAAGAAGGCGGGGGACATAAATTTCCTATGGAATTTGCTTGTTAGACCATGATGTGGAACAGCGCATATTATTTAGAGGTTACAGTCTACCCTATATTAGCAGAGCTATGCCCCTTTAAAAATTCTGTAAACTTTTTTGTTTTTCCGGCTAAGTTCTGTCATTTACATCCGATCAAGCTGAAACTTTGTAAATACTTACACTATGATGAGGAGCTGTTCATATCATTTTGAGGTTACAGTACACCAAATATTACTAGAGTTATGCCCCATTAAAAATTTCCATAAAATTTTCATTTTTACTAACTCCTACCGTTTACATCCAGTCAGGCTGAAAATTTATTTATTGTTTGACCATGGTGTGGAGAAGCGCATATTATTCCAAGATTACAGTACACTAGATAACCCTTCCTACAGTTTACATCTGATCAAGCTGAAACTTGATATATAGTTAGACCTTGATGTGGAGCAATGTATATTATTTCGAGGTTACAGTCCAACAGTTCTGTAGCGGCCCCCTTAGCCTAGTGAATAGGAGAGCTGACTCTTAATCCATTAGGTTTCTCGTTTAAGCCTCGCTCGGGTCACATGTGGGAGAGCCAAGTTTCTGCTTACTGATCGCCAGGTGGTTGTCCCCGGGTTCTTCAGTATTTGCCCACCTTTGATGAATGATCGGCTCGATATATATGAAATACTCTTGAAAGGGCCATAAAACTCAAATAAAAAAGAACAGAGTTCTGCCCCTTTGAAATTTTTTGTAAACATTTCGATTCTGGCTAAGTCCTCCTACAGTTTACATCCAATCAAGCTGAAATTTGATATATAGTTAGATCATAATATGGAGTAGCGCATATTGTCTCGAGGTTACAGTTCACCAAATATTGATAAGAGTTACGCCCCTTTGAAAATTTTTGTAAACATTTCATTTGCGGCTAACTTCTACAGTTTACATCCAGTCACGCTGAAACTTGATATATTGTTAGATCGTGATGTGGAGCAGCACATTTTGTCTCAAGGTTACAGTCCACTAAATACATTTTGTACTAATAAAAGTAATGCCTCTGTGAAAAGTATTATAAACATTTTAGTTCCGGCTAACTCCTCCTATTGATTACATTTGATCAAACAAATTTGATTTATAGTCTCACCATGGTGTGGAGCAGTACATATTGTTTTGAGGTTGCAGTCCACCAAATATTAACAGAGGTATGCCCCTTTGAAAATTTCTGTAAACTTTTCATTTCCTGCTAACTCCTACAGTTTACATCAACCTGAAACTTGATTAATAGTTAGACCACGATGTTTAGCAGTGCATATTGTTTCAAGGTCACAGTCCATCAAATATTAACAAAGTTGTGCCCCTTTGAAAATTCCTGTAAACATTTCATTTCTGGCTAACTCCTCCTGTAGATTACACCAACATGAGAAGTTTTTCTCTTAGAAAAAAAGGCCGGCCTCGGTGGCTCAGTTGGATGCGCCGTCCGACTGGAGACCAGGAGGTCGCGGGTTCAACCCCTGCCGAGGTCGGCAAAATTCTTTCGTGGAGATTGATCATGAAATATTTTCTACAGTCATTCTCTCCCTTCCACTGATTCAAGAAGGGCAGTTGTCAGTTTCTGGCAAAAGAATGTGCACAGTACTGGTTAACCGCTCAGAGGACTAAGCCTGCCCAGTAAACGTGTGGTTAGGTAAACTGACCGCGCTCGACATGACCCCATTGGGTTGACTGGGCCGTAAAACCTCAACACAAACAAACTTAGAAAAAAAGTGGCAAAAATATTCATGCTCAACTGATAATTCAGCCAGATGTTTTATGGCTACTGCCCTCAACTCTCCTACACTAGTGAGTCTGTTCACAACAGGTGGTATTACCAGATTTACCTGGGGAACTACTTTTCTCTGATAACACTGGTTCCCTGCACTGCAAAATATAGTCTTAAAATCTTTATTTTTTAACATAGGAAACCATTTAAAATTTGTAATTGGATTAATTTTTGATGCAGATGTAGATGTAGATTGGTTTTGAGCTTCTTCATTGTGTTTTGTATTTAAGAATTTTGTGTGCAGGTTTCTAGTTAACTGTCTTATCAGTATTACTTAACTAATTGCATAACAGAGCATCATTTTATTGGCAAAAGGGCAGAGTTTTATGGTATCCATCATCAGAAACATATGAGAAAGCAATACCCCACTAACCCGACTTTGATATAGTAATAGTCGGGTTAGAGGGGGTCAAAATCTCTAAGAGAAAAACATGGCATGAAACTTGCTTGGAAGCATCAGGGTGACCTGTAGATCAAAAATAGCTAAAATCATGCCGACTGGAAATCCAAGATCATGGCAGCCATCTTGAAAGTCTGTTTTTCGCATCTTCTCCTAAACCCAAAATCTGTTTTTCGCATCTTCTCCTAAATCAAAAGCCAGCTGACTCCAAACTTGATAGGAAGCATTGGAGTGACTTATAGATCAAAAATAGCTAAAATCGTTCGATCTGGAATCTAATTTTTGTCCCCCGCTTTTTCGAAGAAAAGCGGAGGCACTGTTTTCGGCTTTCCGTGGCGCGTGGTGCGTGGTTCCAAAATTTTTGTAAGTACCTTAATTGTCTCCTTAACTCCTCCCACAGATATGCATGTGGTTTTTTCAGAATCCTGAAAGTATTTTTTATCACTTTTTACACATTTTGAACTTAGACATTTTTTGAGTTTTAATATTACAAAAGTCTATAGGGAGTAGGTACCTTGTCCCCTTAACTCCTCCCAAAGTTTTTGGCCGATCCTTTTGAAACTTTACGTGGGCTTTTAGGTTGGCCTGAAGATATGCATGTGGATTTTTCAGAATCCTGAAGTAATTTTTTATCACTTTTTCCGTATTTTTAACTTAGACATTTTTTGAGTTCTAATACTACAGAAGCGTATAGGGAGTAGGTACCTTGTACCCGTAACTCCTACCACAGTTTTAAGCCGATCATTTTGAAACTTTACAGGTGCTTTAAGGATGGTCTGAAGATATGCATGTGGTTTTTTTCAGAATCCTGAAATTATTTTTTATCACTGGTTTCCTGCTTCAATACTTAGGTAAGTGATACAGGACCAATGGTCCTCTGGTTAACTTACCCATTTTTAACAGCTCAAATAACAATAAAGACATAAATTCCCTATGGAATTTGCTTGTTTGCTTCTTCTCCTGAACCGAAAGACCAATTTAGTCCAAACTTGCTAGGAAGCATCGAGGTGACTTGTAGATCAAAAATAGCTAAAATCGTACCAATCGGAAATCCAAGATGGCTGCCATGGCAGCCATCTTGAAAATCTATTTTTCACTTCTTCTCCTAAATCAAACGCCAATTGACTCCAAACTTGATAGGAAGAATTGGGGTGACTTATAGATCAAAAGTAGCTAAAATTGTTCCGATAGGCAATCCAAGATGGCCGCCATGGCAGCCATCTTGAAAATCTATTTTTTGCTTCTCCTGAGCCGAAAGGCTTATCGACTTTAAACTAGGTAGGAAGCATCGGGGTGACTTGTAGTTCAAAAATAGCTAAAATCATGCCGATCGGAAATCCAAGATGGCCCCCATGGCAGCCATCTTGAAAATCTATTTTTTGCTTCTCCTAAACCCAAAAGCCATTTGACTCCAAAGTTGGTAGGAACCATTGGGGTGACTTATAGATAAAAAATAGCTAAAATCGTTCCGATCAGACATCCAAGATGGCCGCCATGGCAGCGGTCTTGAAAATCTATTTTTGCTTCTTCTGAACTGAAAAGCTTATTGACTTTAAACTAGGTAGGAAGCATTGGGGTGACTTGTAGATCAAAAATAGCTAAAATCATGCCTATCGGAAATCCAAGATGGCAGCCATGGCGGCCATCTTGAAAATCTATTTTTCACTTCTTCTCCTAAATCAAAAGCCAATTGACTCCAAACTTGATAGGAAGAATTGGGGTGGCTTATAGATCAAAAGTAGCTAAAATTGTTCCGATAGGAAATCCAAGATGGCCGCCATGGCAGCCATTTTGAAAATCTATTTTTTGCTTCTCCTGAGCCGAAAGGCTTATCGACTTTAAACTAGGTAGGAAGCATCGGGGTGACTTGTAGTTCAAAAATAGCTAAAATCATGCCGATCGGAAATCCAAGATGGCCCCCATGGCAGCCATCTTGAAAATCTATTTTTTGCTTCTCCTAAACCCAAAAGCCATTTGACTCCAAAGTTGGTAGGAACCATTGGGATGACTTATAGATAAAAAATAGCTAAAATCGTTCCGATCAGACATCCAAGATGGCCGCCATGGCAGCGGTCTTGAAAATCTATTTTTGCTTCTTCTGAACTGAAAAGCTTATTGACTTTAAACTAGGTAGGAAGCATTGGGGTGACTTGTAGATCAAAAATAGCTAAAATCATGCCTATCGGAAATCCAAGATGGCAGCCATGGTGGCCATCTTGAAAATCTATTTATCGCTTTTTCTCCTAAATCCAAAAGCCAATTCACTCCAAACTTGGTAGGAAGCATTGGGGTGACATATAGATCTAAAATAGCTAAAATCGTCCCTATCGGAAATCCAAGATGGTCGCCATGGTGGCCATCTTGAAAATCTATTTTTCCTTTCTTCTGAACTGAAAGGTCAATTGAGTCGAAACTTGGTTGGAATCATTGTGATGATTTGTAGATCAAAAATAGCTAAAATCGTCCCGATGGGAAATCCAAGAGGGCTGCCTTGGCGGCCATCTTGAAAATCTATTTTTCGCTTCTTCTCCTAAAATGAAAAAGCCAGTTGACTCGAAACTTGGTAGGAAGCATCAGGTTGACTTATAGGTCAAAAATAGCTAAATTCTTTCTGATAGGAAATCCAAGATGTCTGCCATGGTGGCCCTCTTGAAAATCTATTTTTCGCTTCTTCTCCAGAATCGAAAGGCTAATTGACTTTAAACTTGGTAGGAAGCATCGGGGTGACTTGTAGATCAAAAATAGCTAAAATGCTCCCTATTGGAAATCCAAGATGGCCCCATGGCCGCCATCTTGTTTTTATACGCCCGTTTGAAAAACGGGACATATTATGTTACGGGGTATGGCATCCGTCTGTCCGTCCGTAAACTTTTTCGTTTCCGGCTAACTCCTCCTACAGTGTACATCCGATCAAGCTGAAACTTGGTATATAGTTAGACCATGATGTGGCGCAGCGCATATTGTTTCGGGGTTACAGTCCACCAAATGTTTGCAGAGTTATGCCCCTTTGAAAATTTCTCTAAATTTTTCATTTCTGTTAACTCCTCCTACATTTTACATCCATCAAGCTGAAACTTCATTTATAGTTAGGCCATGATGTGTAGCAGCGCATATTTTTCGAGGTTACAGTCCACCAAATATTAGCAGAGTTATACCCCTTTGAAAATTTCTATTAATTTTTGGTTTCTGGCTAAATTCTCCTACAGTTTACATCTGATCAAGCCTAAACTTCATAAATAGTTATACGATGATGTGGAGCAGCTCATGTTGTTTTGAGGTTACAGTGCACCAAATATTGGCAGAGTTATGCCCCTTTGAAAATTTCTGTAAACTTTTTTGTTTGTGGCTAACTCCTCCTACAGTTTACCTTTGAAAATTTCTGTAAACTTTTTTGTTTGTGGCTAACTCCTCCTACAGTTTACATCTGATCAAGCTGAAACTTCATAAATAGTTACATGATGATGTAGAGCAGCGCATATTATTTCGAGGTTACAGTGCACCAAATATTTTGCAGAGTTATGCCCCTTTGAAAGTTTTTGTAAACTTTTTGCAGCATATTGTTTAGAGGTAATAGTGTGCAAATTTTATTTTAGTTAGACCATGATGTGGAGCAGCGCATATTGTTTCAAGGTTACAGCTAGTCCACCAAATATTAGCAGAGTTATACCCATTTGAAAATTTCTATTAATTTTTCGTTTCCGGCTAAATCCTCCTACAGTTTACATCCGATCAAGCTGAAACTTCAAAAATAGTTACACGATGATGTGGAGCAGCGCATATTATTTCGAAGTTACAATGCACCAAATATTGGCAGAGTTATGACCCTGTGAAAGTTTTTGTAAACTTTTCTCAGCATATTGTTTAGAGGTAATAGTGTGCAAATTTTATTTTATAATAGGTATATTTTTTGCAAATAACTAAAGTTATGGCCATATGGGCAAGTTATTTATTTATTTTTTTTTTTTTTTTTTTACATCTTCTTTCATTAGATTTGCAAGGAAATGTTGCCATTATTAAACCTTTTTAAATACATTTATTAAATGATACAGAATTTAGAAGCTTGACTAATATCAAAACTTGTTAACATAATTCTTTTTGGATTTTTTGGTTTTTTTAATACTCTTCTCCCTTGAGGAACAAAAATAAAATCAGTAGAAAACAAGATAAAGCTTTACAAAAAATTTTCTTGCTGCATTTTCTTTTTTCTTTTCTTTTTTTTTTTTTTTTTTTTTTTTTTTGGTTGTTTATTTTTGTTTCGTTATTGATTGGTCACATGAGCTTATAATCTAGCCATGCTTCTGTCCTGTGTCCTCCGTCCGAAAGCACTTCTCCCTAGAAGCATCAAACTTCTCCCTAGTTTCCCAGGAGGGAGAAGTCACTTCTCCCTTAATTTCTGGGCCAGCTTGGACCCTCAGGTTACAGTTCACCAAATATCAGCAGAGCTATGCCCTTATAAAATTTTTTTTAATTTTTTTTTTTGTAATTCCACTTACAATTTATATCCGGAGCACTGAATTATACAGGAGCCAGTTTATGTGCTACATCTTATTACTTGCCACGGGCGTATAATGTGCCTTTGAGCTCTTGTATATATACTTATATATGGAAAACCTTTAAAAATCTTTTTGTCTGAAACCAGAAGGCCCTGGTCTTTGATATTTGGTTACATAGCTTCATCTAGTTCACTCGCCTATTCAACAATAAGGCACCATGCAATCATGCTTCTGTCCAGCACCCCCAGCCTGTCATCCGAAAACATTCTTTTCAACAAATTTTAAATATACATAGTCCTATTGTCTTTTAGAATATACAAGAGACAATGACATGCAGGTGAGCGAATTAGGGCCCTCTGGGCTCTCTTGTGTATTTAGTATTTAGCAATGTTTAGTGGTCCCCTACATAAGTCATGCTGATCAAGCCCCTGGGGTTTAAACTGGTTTTACTTATGGCCTTTTGAAAATTTCAGCATTTTAACCTTGTAAGCAAGATATCTCAAAAACTGTTTAAGCCAATGCCTTGAAACTTGATGGGCTAATAGAGAATGATGAGTAAATGACCTGATTAACTTACAGCAGTTAACTCATTGTGGGTTGTGGCTCATGGGCCTCTTGTTTAAAAAATTGCATTAAATTTTCAGAAATTAGAAAGTAATCTTATCTTGCTTGTTTACATGGATTCCTTTTTCTCCATGTAATTTTTTTTTTTTTTTTGTTGGAAAGTTTTCCCTGAATGGATCTGCCAAATATTTTGTGTTAATAATATCTAGAACCTCTTCTCTTGTTTTTGGATTATTCAAACATTTATAATTATAATAGTCTAAATCTGGATTCAATACACAGTTGTAATCACCACATACAGTGATATCTGTATTACCTATTTCATCGATATAATTTGAAATTATTTTAAAGAAGTCAGGATTGTCCTTGTTTGGATCATATAGATTGATCAAGGATAATCATTGGTTATGTACATTTAAATCCAAGATTATAAAATTTCCATTTTCATCAATTATTTTTCTATGTATTTTATAATCAAGATCTTTGTTACAAAATATTGCCACGCCACGGGCATTAGACTTGAAATTACTAAATATGCAGTTACTGTTACCCCATTGATCTATTACGTTTATTTCATTTTCTTTTATAAAATGAGTGTCTTGTAAACAGTAAATATCTTGTCTCATGTTTTTCAAGTATTCAAAGATGTCAGTTCTCTTTTCAGTACCCTGTAGGCCTTCCCATACCGAAAAAAAGTACAAAATAAGGACATTTTTTGGGTACAAAATAAGCACAAAATAGGCACAAAATAAGTATACCTTTTTTGTATAGAAATGGTCCACTATCTGAAACATGGGCCAAATTGATACAAAATAGGTACATCTATAGAATATAGCTATTTTGTACTATAAGCTTTTAATATCTTTACATGTACCTAAAAAGTACTCTGTGTGCCTAGAATGTACCCGGTGTACCAGCAGTGCCTATAATGTACCTAAAATACCTAAAATGTGCCTGTGTACCTAGACTGTACCTGGTGTACCCTGTATGTACCCACAGTACCTAAAATATACCTGAAATACCTAAAATGTGCCTGGGTACCTAGACTGTACCTGGTGTACCCTGTATGTACCAACAGTACCTAAAATGTACCTGGTGTACACTGAAATACCTATAGTACCTAAAATACACTTGAAATAGCTAAAATGTGCCTGGGTACCCAAAATGTACCTGGTGTACCCTGTATGTACCTGCAGTACTAAAATGTACCTGGTATATCCTGAATGTGCCTGCAGTACCCAAAATGTACCTGAGATACCTAAAATGTGCCTGGGTACCTAGAATGTACCATGTATACCCTGTATGTACCTACAGTACCTAAATTGTTCCTGGTATACCCTTAATATACCTATAGTACCTAAAATGTACCTGGTGCACCCTAAATATACCTACAGTACCAAAAATGTACCTGAAATATCTAAAATGTGCCTGAATACCTAAAATGTACCCATACTTCACTGTACATGTACTTACAACAAACTTGATCATCATATGTACCTTAAATGTACTCCATGTGCCTAATATGTGCCAAAGGTACCTAATATGTGCTCAAAGTGCCTAATATGTACCCAGAAGTACATTTTAGGTACACAGTTTCAGGTACATTTTAAGCACACTATAAAATGTGCCTAAAAGGAACCTGAGGTAGATAGATAACATGACTATTGACCAATCACATTTCACCTACCTGCTGTTTGCAGGTACACTATGGGTACCTACTTGCCTCATAATTATTTGAATAATATTGAAGGGCTGTAAAAATCAAACTGATGCAGATGAAAGGAACAAAAAGTTGCCCCCTTTTGAGCCCTTTTTTGCTAAATTTATATTCCAACTGTTCTTTACCTTTCACTATTTTTATAGTGAGGCCTGCTGGCTTTTTAGTCCGCTACAGATTGGATTCCTATCCTGGCAATGAAGAGGTTGCAAAATTGATGCCTGTCATTGCCACATATCATTCAAATAATTTCTAAACCCATTCTGTGTATAAAACGAAATTTGTATGCGCAATCTAGTTCTGGATATCAAAAACTGAATTATGGACATTTATTATAGTAATAAAAATAAAACATGAATTATGGATTTATTCTACTGACCTTTCTAAGGCGGTTGTCCAGGTGTTAGTCTTACTCTTTGTTGCTTTGTGGTTTATTCTACAAGGCAGTTTGTTCTACATCTTGCCTTGTGTTATTTTATTCTTGTGTTTTTCAGTCATTTTAGCGTTGCGATTACCTCGCTTGGGGAAAGAGAGAGCTAATCTTTTTCTTTTTTTTTTTTTTTTTTCAGTCATTTTAGCGTTGCTATTACTTAGCTTGGGGAAAGATAGAGCTAATCTTAGTGCTTTTCATATGTTTGTTCAATTTGCACTTGTTTGGTTTTGTCTGTTTCCTCTTCCTCTTGGTGTCTGGCAAGGGCTGCGACTTGTGGTTGTGGCACTCCCTGGACTTTTACCTTTTTTTTGGACTAAATATTTGCTGAGAACACCATATATACAAGGAAATCATTTTGAGTGTCTGAGACAAGCATTGTCGACTCTTCAACACATCTTGCCACTTGACATCATAATCATATCCTATTTGAATTCAATGAAAGACTTTTGAAAGCACTGCAAATTTAAATATATACACATCCTGTATTAAGACTCACATACTTGACTTTTATTCCTTGAAATTAATACATCCAATCTTTAATTTAGCTCACAAGCATGATAGAGGATTTCAATATTATTAAGGGGCTTATCATAAACCAATATAATGCATTTTACTTACAATTTCTATTAACAGACAGTCTGACTGCTGAAATTTTCAGTCACAGATCCATGGAAATTGAAATATACATTTAAACAGATGTCACAGAATGGAAAATGCAATGAAAGTAGTAGCATCTGTACAAACTTGTATATGCATGCTTCTTTAAACGTAGTAAAAATAAATTCTCCTTACCTTAATACATGACCTTACATATTATATTAAGTTAAATCCTTCACATATTCTGCATGTTTACTGCTCTATCTCTGTCTCTAAAATGGGCATTTCGGCACCGATCCAGATGTTTTTGGTCCAAGTATGTGGTCATAAATCTGATTTTCCTCAGAAAAATGTGTTACTGATTTAGAAGGAACATTATAAAATCATTATAATCCTTCAAGTGGTTCATAGGCACATTATTGGTACATTGGTTATGTCACCAAGATAAGACAAAATAAAACATTCTTTGTGTTGCTTCATACTTAATAACATTATAACATGTTATAATAATTAATTAAATAAAAATCTACAAGTTAAGTTTGATAATTTACACTAAGAAACATAAATTTAGAAAAGTTAGAAAATACAACAAAAACAACAACAAAAAAAAAAATCAAGGGTATTATTATGCAAAATCCTATTTGTTTTTGTCCAGAATGATACACATTTTCTAGTGTTTTTTCTATATTTGTTAAAAGAAAAAAAAAAAAAAAAAAAAAAAAAAAAAAACCTACATAAAGCATATTTTCCTTGTCATTTTAAATATAGCTTTCTGAAAAGTACAGCATTGTGTATAAAATTAAATTAAACTGCCATTTTAACCTCATAATCTTAACCTGATGAACATATATGGGTGTTTGGGCTTCCAGGCTATTTTCTGAATGCCCTTCAAAATCATACTTTTTACAGATAACAGATAAAATGTGTAAAGGAGTACAAAAATGTATTATGTAGGCAATGCATTTCCATACATTTGTCCTTTTTTGACAGTACACTTAATATTAAATTTTTGTTTAGATAGGAACTCATCTTTATTCTTCAAAAATAAAAATGCTAAGTCCACATATAAGCACAAAAAAGGCACACATAAAAATGACTAAGTTCTTTTGAGTAGCAAGCTGAATTTCAAAGTTCTCATAATAGATACATACACTGCAAAAATCTAAGTTCTCATAAGTACATAAAAGGCACATCAAAAAATGAAAAAGTCCAAATCAGGTACACAATAAGCACACTGGAAACATTTTAAGTTTTTAGGGGTACATAATAGGCACAATGAAAAATGACTAAGTCTGAAAAAGCACAAAAAAGGCACATTAAAAATTTCTAAGTTCTCAGTCAGGTACAAAATAAGTATACCTATTGTGTGCCTAAATCCTAAAGGCACATAATAAGTACAAAATAGGTACATAAATTAGGTACATATTTATGTACCTATTTTGTACCTAATTTTGGTATGGGTTGTGTATTATAGGAAAGTACATGCAAATCAGACATTCTTAATGAAAACTAGAACATGTATTTGTGCAAAATGTGCAGAAAGGAAAAAGGTAGCTACCAGGTCCCAAATTATGAAACATAAAACAAAAGTAACAAAGTATATTTCAATGTCAGCATACATCACCTCAAGATATTATAAGCCTTATTTGAGCGGTTCACCGCGAGATCGACCTTCAAAAGAAAGACAACTAGGAAAAAAAAAAATTGTTTGAAACAGACTATAGCTCGTCCTAGTTGTCCCCCCTACCAAGCGTCCTGTTTCTAGGTGACCAAGATCGGGTACCAGTCACGCACTGGTTCCCTTCCGTTCACGCCACCGTAAGCAACCAATCAGGACGCGCCAGGTATATTCCCGCCAAAGCACGCACCAAGCGTGTGGCACGCCTAACGCATGCGGTAGACATTGTTACTATAAAGGGTAGACGCAAGGTAGAAAACATCACTATTTTTTGGTCGCTTGCGAGGTCAGCACCTTCTGTATAGATTACGACGTTTGGATTTGGAAAGAAGTATTTTTCGCTAGAACAGATAAGTCTGTATCTTTATTTTCACTAAAGCTTTTCTTTGTAGCCCATATCAGTAGTAAGATGTTGTGCATTAATTGCAAGCAAACTAAACTTCCGGCAGACAGCCATGTTTTATGTTTTAGATGTTGCGGGTTTTCGCAACTATCTCCTTGTGCCAGGTCTGCCAATTGGGCTTCAGAGATCTGGGAAGAATTATCCCACTTCCCCTCTTATGTATCTTCTGGTCGGGGGCAGGCTCAGGGATTCCCTTCTAGTACTCTGGTGAATAATTTTCAATTGAACTCTGAGCCTGCTCCAGATTTGGAAAACAGACGTAGGGGACCCCAGGTCGCCGTTACTGTCACTAGTAATGAATGCTTGACTAGGGGACCTCGCCCAGCCCCCAGCGATGCTTCCCGACGGAAGGCAACGCGGGGGGCGCTGGCGAACCCCTGTTCCGGCGGAAATTCCGAACCTAGGTACCTGCCGGGTTATCGTACACCTTTTAGGTATGTTAGCTCGGCGGCCTTTAATACGGCGGGCTGATTCCCAAGTAATGTAACTGTGCCTTCCTCTCAATTTTCTTGGCAGGAAGGCGCAGATCAGGGGGCCTTTTATTGGCCTTATTTTTATCCCTGGGGTTCATGGGATGGCTTTAGTGGGTATGGTTATTACCCCAACTTATATTTGCCCTGTCCCGAAGCCATTTGATAGCTCGTCCAGTTCAATTACTAAGGACTGTTTCCCAGGAGAATGGTTCTCTCCCTTTAGTTGCTGGCATTCGTACCACACACCAAATATCCAGGTAACAGGATCTGTTTCTCATACTTCTCCTGCGGTGAATTCATTTAGGAATCCAAAACCTATTCAAAGTGGTAAGGCCAAAGTATCTCTTTCCACTGTGCCTACTATTAGTAAGGCTTCTCAACATAATAATACTATAGCCATTCCGACTTGCTCGGGTATTATGTTTCAGGAAGGTTCATTTTCAGATTCTTTGATAGCGGAACCAGTTATTGGTACTACCAACTTGGGTAGAAGTAGAAATAGTAAGAATAGACTGGGTACCTCTTCCACATCATCTGCTCTTCCTTCAGTCAGGGTAAGTCAGAATGTTAATGAAGCCTTCAGGCATTTGTATACGGAGGTACAGAATAGCAGCAGGGTTCCATTGGCTGACTATTCATCTGTAAGCGCACTGGGATCTGTAGAGGACGATGTCCCTATAGGTCCTAGTGTTTCTGCAGCCAGACCTTCTGTGGCTATTCCTGCTTTGAGCAGGGATAGTTCTTTAGGTCTTACAGCTACGCCATTGAGGGTAACCAACCCCTCACGTAGCACCCCTGACATTGCCTCAGCCATATCCCAGGCAGTATTGAGGACTCTATCAGGGTTGGGCAACTTGGCTTCGTCAGTGGATCTCCCTTCTGTTGCTGAAGAAGGGGAGGGGCAAACTTTCACGGGTCAGTCTGGATCCACTGGCAATGGTCGCGACCATGTTCGGACCATTAGCCAAGACCCCCGGGCTCCATATCATGAATGTGATTATGTCCCGGACCAGGCTCTGTCAGAGAGTTCATTAAGTTCTTCTCAAAAGAGCCAGTCTCATGAGCCTGCCACAAACTACCATGAGACACTGGAGGAAGTTTACTCCCTTTTGGGAGACCTTTGCCCCAAGGCTGACCAAACTCAAGACAGCGTGCGAGTCCATTCCCTGCTTGAGTCTATTTTGGATCAGCCTACTTCCTCCAGGTCAACACTTCCAGAATCCTCAACAGTGAATCAGTTGATGGGGAAGCTGTTTGACAACACCGCAGAGGCTAGAAATAATCCAAATTGGTATGTACCTAAGAAAACAATTGATTACAATTGATTACAATTGCTCGACCACATTCTTACGCTTGTCATACGGAATTTTGGCCGAGTAAGATACCCACCCTTGATGCTGACGCTGGCAGGCTAGGCATCTCAGTGGGCAGATTCGCCTCTTTACCAGTGGCTCATTTAGAGTACCTGGAGCGGTTAGCAAGGAGAGCGGTGGCCATCAGTTCACATTGTGATTTTTTTTGGTTCGGCTGCATTTCAGGCCCTCTGCACAGAGCATGTTGACCCGGATGTTCTGTGTAGTCTACTTCTAGCAGTGAACCGCTCTGCTAAGCACATCATGGCCCTAGGCCTATCTGTGTCTGCTGTGCTGTTGCATCAGCGCCGTAACGCTGCTCTAAATACCTCTAATTTACTTTTATCTCATATCAAGGACAATCTTAGAGCAGCTCCTCTGAATTCTTCCTCTCTTTTTGGGTGTAAAATAGAGGAAGTTTTCAGAGCAAATTTAGACGATAGACATCATTCCCTCCTGAGAGCAAATTATTCAGGAGTATCGGCCAACAGAAAGAGACCTTCCTCCTCTACTTTTAATTCAAATCCAGCGAAGAAGTCTAGGTGGGAACCAAAGCTAGCCGGGTTCCCACTTCCACTTCTTCTTCGTCTGCTGTCTCTTTCAAACGGTTTCGATCCACCAAGGGGGTCCGTGGTGGATCATCTTCTTTCATGGGGGGCCCGCTAGGAGGAGTAAATGACATCATCAGGGCCCTTCCATCTGCACCTCATCCTTCTCTTCCGGTGGGAGCTCGTTAAATTTTTGTGGAGGCTTGGTCAGCCATAACTCGGGATTCCTGGGCCCTTTCTATTCTCTGGAAGGGCTACAGGATTCCTTTTGCAAGGGAACCTCTATATCGTTGTCTCCAATTCTGTTCCCTGTAGCTCAACAACATTTAAATCACTTGAGGGAGGAGGTGCAGATTCTACTGGAAAAGAAGGCTGTAGAGATTGTGAGAGATACCACCTCTCTACAGCCGGATTTTCTTAGTGAAGAAGAAAACCGGCCGTTTTTTTTTCGTCTCATTATAGACCTATCATCGCTCAATAAAATGATGAAGGTAGATTACTTTCAAATGGAAACTGCGGCCTCCATTCGGAGAGCTATTCCTCCAGGGGCTTGGGCGGTTTCTATAGACTTTATGGACGCATACCTCCATATTCCTATTCATCCAGCGTCTCGCAAGTACCTGAGATTTTCCCTAGAAGGCACTATATACCAGTTTCGGGCGCTTCCATTCGAAATCTCAACAGCGCTTTTCGTTTTTTACAAACTTGATGGAGATTGTGGCGGGACATATTCGAGCTCTAGGACCAAACATTCACCAATATTTCGACGATTGGCTTGTCCGTCATCTTTCGCAGGAGTCCCTACTGTCCGACCTTTCACTAGCTTGGGAAATCATTACAAGTCTGGGTCTAATACCAAATCCTCTGAAATCAGACCTAGTTCCATCTCAGGACTTTGTGTATGCAGGAATGAGGTTCCTGACTCACATTGGCATTGTCAGAGTTCCAGAAGAGAGTCATCAAAATTCTTGTCCTTCTATTTCGGGTTCTACAGGTTCAATTCATTACCGCCCGAGAATTTTTGTCCATGTTGGGATCACTCAATGCTGCAGCAGATTTAGTTCAGTTGGGTCGCCTTCATATGAAACCTCTTCAGTTCCATCTTCTGGCCAACTGGAAACCTCACCGCGACAGTTTGGTCCAACCTATTCCAATATCCCATTCATGTCGTGTAGCAATCAAATGGTGGATGAATCCTTCCATTTATGTGGCTGGAATTCCCCTTGTTATACCAGCCTTAGATTTCCATCTGTTTTCAGATGACAGCCATTCGGGCTGGGGCGCACATTTAGAACCCCTAGGTCTAGAGGTTCAGGGACTGTGGGATGTTGCTTCCCAAGACCTTCACATCAACAATTTGGAGTTACGAGCAGTTTTCCTAGCACTCCAACATTTTCAGAGTCACATTTACAATTCTTGCGTGATGGTAGCGTCAGACAATTCATCAGTAGTGGCTTACCTCAAGAAGCAAGGGGGGACCCACTCTCCATCTCTGTGCATGCTAGTACGGGAGCTTCTTTACTGGTGTCATCATAGGAATATTCACATTCAAGTCAGGCATATTCCAGGGAAATTGAATGTTTTGGCAGACAGCCTGTCTCGCCCAGACGAATTCTCCCCACCGAATGGTCTCTAGATCGGGAGATAGCTACCCAAATTTTCAGTCTTAGGGGTACTCCTCAGATAGATCTTTTCGCCACCAGATTAAACCATCTTCTGCCCCTGTTTGTTTCTCCAGTACCGGACCACAGGGCTTGTGCAGTGGATGCTATGTCACTAGAATGGAAAAACCTATTCGCATACGCATTTCCTCCATTCAAACTTGTTCCCCTGGTTCTAAACAAGTTAAGGGATTCCAACAGTCAGTTCATTCTCATAGCCCCGTGTTGGCCTCAGAGGAGCTGGTTTTCAGTCATTTTGAGTCTCATAATAGACTTTCCCAGGGAACTTCCGGTTCATCGGGGTTTGGTATCACAACATCAGGGAAAAGTACTCCATCAGAATCCAGCTATGTTGCATCTTCACGCTTGGAAGTTGTCAGGAGTCAAATCAGAGGTAGACACATTTCTGAATTCGCTACCCAGTGTATCTCTCAATCCCGCAGAGAGTCTACGCTCAAGGTCTACTCTGCGAGGTGGAAGATGTTCTCGGATTGGTATTTGCAAAGGGAAGTTAATCCTATCGATCCCGCTTTAAATGATTTGGTAGATTTTTTATTGCTACCTTTTTAACACCCTGAAATTATCGGTAGCTTCTATTAAAGGCTACCGCTCCGCCATCTCAAATACACTGAATTTTTTCCAAATCAGCAGACTGTACGGCGGACCCAATCATTTCAGATCTTATTAAAGGTTTTGCCCTCAGAAAACCGGTTTCCAGATCTCTTACGCCCAAATGGAATTTGACTTGTGTTCTTTGGTCTCTTAATAAAGCTCCTTATGAACCACTAAAGACTGCTGACATCAAATACATCACGCTTAAAGCAGTGTTTCTTCTTACATTTGCGGCTGCTAGAAGAAGTGAGATTCATGCTCTGTCAATTGAGGAAGGCTGTTTTAGGTATGACCGCAACTCTGATTCCATTACCCTCCTCACACAACCTGGGTTTTTAGCAAAAAAAAAACCAACTTCCAGAGTCATTACCAGAACCTATTGTTATTCCAGGTCTTTCTCAGTTTTGTGGTTCTGATACGGAAGTTAGACTTTTGTGTCCGGTCAGAGCTGTTTGAGCTTATTTGTCCAGAGTGAAAGCTAAGAGATCGGGAAGGAAGAGACTGTTTTTTTACCACTGAAGGGCTCTAAAGATATTTCACCTTCCACTATTTCTTGTTGGATCTGTGACGTTATCAAACTAGCTTATGCAGATTTATCATCTTCGGATCTGTCATTCATGAAAATCTCGGCTCATGAATTTAGAGCTTTGTCTTCGTCTTGGGCTTATTGGAATTCTGTCGCCCTTGAGGATGTGGTAAGGGCTGCATATTGGCGTCCAAATAGTAACTTTTCTTCATTTTACTTTAGATATTTGGCCCCAATTAGGCAGGATACATCGTCATTGGGACCTCTCGTGGCGGCGCATTCTATTACTGGCTGCCATCGTTCTGTATCTTAAGTCTCTTCACAGTATTTTAAGCCTGCTTGAATCCGGTGTGAAACTTTTCTTCAAAGGGTCTGTCTTATTCTTCTCCATCAACGGATATTGGCATTCGACCCGCAAGCATACCTACAATGCAAAAATATTCCCCTAAAAATACTATGAATTACCAGGGGACTGCTGAACTTCACTGGATTCCAGCATGGGTGAGTAGAGATTTATATTTTTATTATTACCTTCCCACCTATGCTTATTATTCAGGCTTATAATATCTTGAGGTGATGTATGCTGACATTGAAATGAAATTTTTAAAGTAAAATTAATTACAATTAAAGCATACTCACCTCAAGATATTATCAAATGTCCCTCCTCCCACCCCGCTTTCATTGTTAAATTTTATTGCTCCCAAAAAATAGGGATGTTTTCTACCTTGCGTCTACCCTTTATAGTAACAATGTCTACCGCATGCGTTAGGCGTGCCACACGCTTGGTGCGTGCTTTGGCGGGAATATACCTGGCGCGTCCTGATTGGTTGCTTACGGTGGCATGAACGGAAGGGAACCAGTGTGTGACTGGTACCCGATCTTGGTCACCTAGAAACAGGACGCTTGGTAGGGGGGACAACTAGGACGAGCTGTAGTCTGTTTCAAACAATTTTTTTTTTTCCTAGTTGTCTTTCTTTTGAAGGTCGATCTCGCGGTGAACCGCTCAAATAAGGCTTATAATATCTTGAGGTGAGTATGCTTTAATTGAAATTAATTTTACTTTAAAAATTTCATAAAAACAATCCATATAGAAAAATGTAAAAGATATAGTCTAACTAGAATTTATGCTTTAATTCTGTGTCCTATTTTGAAAAAAAAACTGTGAGAAATAAACAAAACAGAGCAAATAGACAAAGGAAAAAAAGAAGGAAAAGCAAGAATTAACAGTAATTTTAATATTCCTCCTGTACGAAATGTAATCCATGGTCAGTAGTACAAACAGGTTGTATCCAGCATAAACAGCCCATTATGAGGATACTCAACCTGAATCCAGACACCTGGCAATCCTCCATATAGATCCAGACGAAACAGCTCAAGTGAGCCACCCCATTCAGATCTAGACCACTGACAATCTTCATGCATCATACGTCCAACTGATATGGGCTTACGGTTGGGCAAGTCCTGCTATCCTTGTAGTGGGTAAGGGTAGAGGGGGAATGTTTTTATTTCTTCTGTTTCTTCACTTTCATTCCTGTTCCTCTTTCTTCCCTGTCCCTCTCTTTCATCTCCTCTACTCTCTCTTCTATCTCTTTTCTCCCTTTCTCTGGGAGACGACACAAAATGACCCTCAAGGGTTGAAGTGTCGTTAAACCCCCAACACAATCAATCATATTACTGAACCTCGCATCAATACACCTAAAGAGCAATAGCTACATGTAACAAACAAGAGAAGTGCAAACAGTGTGGACCAAGGTAAAACAGCCAATATAAAGCCATTCCATCCAAATCCACACTGTTGGCCATCTTCCTGTCTCATAGTGTTGAAACTAGCCCTGACTAGCATGAAACACATCTCCACGCAATAAGCAAGAGCAGTGCAAACCATGTAGACCCAGATCAAACAGCTCACGTGAGCCACCCCATCTGGATCTAGATTGTTGACAGTCTTCATGCATAGTATAATTGAATCTAGCACCAACCGACATGCAATATAACATATCCATGCAACATTTAAGAGAAGTGCACACAGTGCAGACCCAGATGAAACAGCTTCTGATAGGCCATCTCATCCGAATCTACTCTGCTGGCCATCCCCCTGCTTCACAGTGATGAAACTAACAATGACCGCATGAAATACAATATTTCCATGCAATAGTCAGGCGTAGTGCAAACAGTGCAGACCCAGATGAAACTAGAGCAAGTGCCCAGAGGGTCACGAATACCCAGGCCGGCACCATTTCTTAATTATAAAATATTTTTAGCTCACCTGAGCTATGCTCAGGATGAGCTGTTGTGATCACTTTTCGTCCGTCGCCCGTCTGTCCATTAACATTTTCAAACAACTTCTCCTCTGAAGTCGCTGCCCCAGTTTTCCTCAAATTTCATATGGAGCCTTCTTAGGGTGGGGGAATGAAAGATTGCCAAAATGGTTGTGGTAGGTTGACCAAGATGGCCGCCATGCCCATATATGGTAAAAACCTTTAAAAATCTTCCTCTCCAGAACCGATGATGCCTTGGGGCTGAATCTTTACAGGAATCATCGGGGACGGGAGGTCTACCAAAGTTGCTAAAAGGTTTCTCATACATTGACGTTTGACCTTTTTATGGCAAGGTCATGTTCACTTCCCTATGCATTTGTATGAGCTCATACATTTGAATGGGAAAATTGTTGAGAATTTCAAACGACTTCTCCTCTGAAGCCTCTGAGCCAATTTTGCTCAAATTTCATATACAGCCTCCTTAGGGTGAGGAAACAAAAGTTTGCTAAAATTGTCGCGGTCCGTTGACCAAGATGGCCGCCCTGCCCATATATGGTAAAAACCTTTAAAAATCTTCTCCAGAACCGAGAATGCCTTGGGGCTGAATCTTTGCATAAATCATCAGGGACGAGAGGTCTACCAAAGTTGCTAAAAGAATTGTCGTACATTGACATTTGACCTTTTTACGGCAAGGTCAAGTTTGCTTCCCTATGCATTTGTATGAGCCCCATACATTTGAATGGGAAAATTGTTGAGAATTTCAAAGGACTTCTCTGAAGCCACCAAGCCAAATTTGCTCAAATTTCATATTGAGCCTTCTTAGGTCGGTGGAACGAAAGATTGCTAAAATGGTCGCGGTTCATTGACCAAGATGGTTGCCATGCCCAAATATGGTAAAACCCTTTAAAAATCTTTTTCTCCAGAACCGAGGATGCCTTGGGGCTGAATCTATGCACAAATCATCGGGGACAGAAGATCTATCAAAGTTGCTAAAAAGATTGTCGTACGTTGACATTTGACCTTTTTACGGCAAGGTCAAGTTTGCTTCCCTATGCATTTATATGAGCCCCATAACATTTGTATAAGAAAATTGTTGAGACGACTTCTCTGAAGCCACTGAGCCAAATTTGCTCAAATTTTATGTGGAGCCTCCTTAGGTTGGGGGAACAAAAGATTGCAGAAATGGTTGCAGTCCGTTGACCAAGATGGCAGCCATGCCCATATATGATAAAAACCTTTAAAAATCTTCTTCTCCAGAACTGAGGATGCCTTGGGGCTAAATATTTGCACAAATCATTGGGGATAGGAGATTTACCAAAGTTGCTAAATGATTGTTGTTCTTTGACATTTGACCTTTTTACGTCAAGGTCATGTTTGCTTCCTTGTGCATTTGTATGAGCCCCATACATTTGTATGGGACAGTTGTTCAGAATTTCAAAGAACTTCTCTGAAGTCGCTGAGCCAAATTTGCTCAAAATTTCATATGGAGCCTCCGTAGGTCAGGGGAATGAAAGATTTCTGAAATGGTAGGAGCCGGCTGACCAAGATGGCCGTCATGCCCGTATATGGTAAAAAGCATTAAAAATCTTCTTCTGCAGTATCCAGGATGCCATGGGGCTGAATCTTGGCACAAATTATCGGGAAGGGAGGTCTGCCAAAGTTGCTAAAATGATTGTAGTACGTTGATGTTTGATCTTTGTACGGCAAGGTCATGTTTGGTTCACTGTGCATTTATATGAGCCTCATACATTTATATGGGAACATTATTGAGAATTTCAAATGGCTTCTCCTCTGAAGCCCCTGAGCCAATTATGCTCAAATTTTATATGGCACCTCCCTAGGTCGGGGGCAATTAAAGATTGCTAAGATGGCTGCAGTCCATTGACCAAGATGGCCGCCATGCCCATATATGGTATTAACCTTTAAAAAAAATCTTTTTCTCCAGAGCCTTCGGGCTTAATCTGTGCATTGATCATCTGGGACTGGTGGTCTTCCAAAATTGCTAAAATGATGATCCTACTTTGACCTTTTTACGAGAAGGTCAAATTTGCTTCCTCATGCATTTGTATGGGCCCTATACACTAATATGGGAACAATGTTGAGAATTCATATTTTGGACATCTCTTCTAAAGACTATAATCCATTTGGGTTGAAACTTGTTGAGGCTCATCGGGGCACCTAAGAAATAAAAAAATAGCAAACTGAGCCGATTGAAATCCAAGATGGCTGCCACAGCATGCCCCACCCACTTTACTTCATAAATGGCCTAATATCTGAGAAGCCATTCAGATCCCCACCCATAAATCATATACATTGTTGTGCCTTTTGATAAGATGCATCCATTGACATAGACAGGGTTCCCCGGTGATTTGCCCCACCCTCTTCCAGTTCAAAAAAGGCCATATATCTCAGAAACCGTTCAGATCCCCACCCCTAAACCATATATATTGTTGTTCCATATGATAAGATGCATCCAGTGACACAGACCAGGAGTCCCTTGAGGGTATGCCCCACCCCGCCATTTCATAAAAGGCCTCATATCTCAGAAACCGTAGTTGCCAAGGGCCCATAATTCTTGGAGTTATGTCCCTTGGTAGGTTTTCAAATTTTGCCATTCTTGAAAATTTTTGTAACAGATTTCTCAGGAACTATGAAAGCTAGAAAGCTAAAAAGTTTGTATAAACATGGCCAATGATGTATTGTGTTTACCGGAATAGGGGTCAAGGGTCCATAACTCTTGGAGTTATGTCCCTTGATAGGTTTTCAAAATTTAAGGTGCATTTTGCTTAATAACTTTTATGTTTGTGCGCCTGCTTCAGTGAACCTTATACCACACTTGGTCCCTAAGTTAAGGAAGTTGTAGTAATAGAATAGTTGCCAAGGGCCCATAACTCTCAGAGTTATGTCCCTTGGTAGGTTTTTAAATTTTGCCATTCTTGAAAATTTTCACAACAGATTTCTCAGGAACCATGAAAGCTTGAGAGCTGAAATTTCGTATAAACATGGACAAGGACTCCATGTATGTTGTTCACTGTAATATGGGTCAAGGGTCCTTAATTCTTGAAGTTATGTCCCTTGATATGTTTTCAAAATTTAAGATGCATTTCGCTTACAAACTTTTATGTTTGTGGTCCTACTTCAGTGAAACTTTACCACACTTGGTCGCTAAGATAAGGAAGGTGTAGTAGCAGAATAGTCACTCTTGGAGCTATGTCCCTTGGTAGGTTTTCAGATTTTGCCATTCTTGAAAATTTTTGTAAGAGATATCTCAGGAACTATGAAAGCTAGAAATCTGAAAGTTCGTATAAATATGGATTGTGTATACCAGAATATGGGGTCAAGGGTCCATAACTCTTGGAGTTATGTCCCGTGATAGGTTTTCAAAATTTAAGATGCATTTTGCTTACAAACTTTTGTTTGTGGCTCTACTTCAATGAACCTTTTACCACATTTTGTCTCTTAAGGAAGATGTAGTAGCAGAATAGTGGCCAAGGGCCCATAACTCTTGCAGTTATGTCCCTTAGTAGGTTTTTCAAATTTTGCCATTGTTGAAAATTTTTGTAAGATTTCTCAGGAACTATGAAAGCTAGAAAGCTGAAAGTTCATATTAACATGAACAATGATTGGATGTATTGTGTGTACCGGAATAGGGGTCAGGGGTCCATAACTCTTCGAGTTATGTCCCTTGATAGATGTTCAAATTTTGCCATTCTTGAAAATTTTCGAATCAGATTTCTCAGGAACTATGAAAGCTACATGTAGAAAGCTGAAAGTTTGTATAAACATAGACAATGACTTGCTGTATTTTGTTTACCCAAATGGGGGCCAAGGGTCCATAACTCTTGGAGTTATGTCCCTTGGTAGGTTTAAAAAAAAATAAAATACATTTTGTTCTATAACTTTTATCTCTGTGGTCCTACGTTGATGAAACTTATACCACACTTTAAAGTAATGAAGGTGCAATGGCAGAACAGTGGCCAAGGGCCTATAACTCATCGAGTTGTGCCATATTACCATGTCCTACAGTGATGTACCTGGTAAGCATGAATTCAAAATATTTCAACACTATGGGTCTTTCTTCTCTAAAAGTGCTGCAGCGGGGCTATAGTCAGATCCTGTGACAGCTCTAGTTCCGTATGATAAGATGCATCCATTGACATAGACCAGGGGTCTCCCGGAGGTATGCCCTACCCCCTTCAGTTTATAAAATGTCTAATATCTCAGAAGCAGTTCAGATACCCACCCATAAACCATATATATTATTGTTCATTATGATAAGACTAAGCCAGAGACACTGACTGGGGTTCCCCAGTGGGTGCCTCATTCCCTTAACTTCATAAAAGGCCTGATATCTCAGAAATTGTTCAGATCCCCACCTCTAAACCATATATATTGTTGTATCTTGTGATAAGACCCATCCAGTGACACTGACCGGGGGTTCCCCAGGGGGCTACCCCAAACCCCTTCATTTCATAAAAGGCCAAATATTTTAGAAAACATTCAGATCCCCACCCCTAAACCATATATATTCTTGTTCCCTATGATAAGGTGCACCCAATGACACTGACCGTAGGTCCCCAGGGGATATGCCCCGCCCCCTCCAGTTCATATAATGTTAGAAACCATTCAGAACCCCATCCCTAAACCATATAATTGTTCATAATGATAAGATGCGTTCATTGACACTGAGCATGTGGGATTATGCCCTGCCCCTCCAGTTCACATAAGGCTTAATAACTCAGAAATCATTCAGATCCCCACTTAAATGATGATCTTTTTATAACTTGCAATGACAGTTGAAAAAATAAAAAATCTGCAGTGGCTATTCCACTCAGGTGAGCGAGCCGTGGCCCGTGGGCCTCTTGTATAGTAAATGATGAATGTTGATGTGATAAACGTGTCTGATGCCCATCCTTCTTTATTTAGAAATTGTTTGTATTAACAAACTGTAATATACTACTTTATTGAGGCATTAATCCATGAAATAGTCTTCAAAATATAAGGTAAAATCACTGAAGCATGCACAATAGTCACAATGACCTTGACCTTATTACACTGAATGTTGATGGGATAAACATGTCTGATGCTTACTCCAAGAAAGTGGTACTTGGGATGATAGCTCAGTGTCACTCAGAGACTGACATTGTAAACTGTATCTTGCCTTATATGAGGGGGAATCAATAAGTAACCAGCCTAACTTATTTGCGGTTGAGATCCACCTCTTTGTGATCACTTTTCGTCCGTGCATCCATCCGTTAACATTTTCAAACGACTTCTCCTCTGAAGCCCTTGAGCCAATTTTGCTCAAATTTCATATGGAGCCTCCTTAGGTTGGGGGAACGAATAATTGCTAAAATGGTCGCGGTCCATTAACCAAGATGGCCACCATGCCCATATATGGTAAAAACCTTTAAAAATCTTCTTCTCCAGAACCGAGGATGCCTTGGGGCTGAATCTTTGCATAAGTCATTGGGGACAGGAGGTCTACCAAAATTGCTAAAATAAAGGTCGTATATTGACATTTGACCTTTTTACGGCAAGGTCAAGTTTGCTTCCCTATGCAGTTGTATGGGAAAAACCTTTAAAAATCTTCTATTTCAAAACCGAGGATGCCTTGTGGCTGAATCTTTGCATATATCATCAGAAACAGGAGGTCTACCAAAGTTGCTAAAATAATAGTCATACATTGACATTTGACCTTTTTAGGGTAAGGTCAATTTTGCTTCCATATACACCGGCACAGTGGCTCAGTGGTAGAGCGTCCGCTTTGTGACCGGGAGGTTGCGGGTTCGATCCCCGGCCGGGTCATACCAAAGACTTTAAAAATGGTACTAGCTGCTCTTTCGCTTGGCGCTCAGCATTAAGAAAGTAGAGCTAGAACTGGTCAGCTCAGTGTCAGTATAATATGACTGGGTGGAATATCATGTCAAGTGTCTGGGGCGTGATATTTCAGTGAGGCAGCACTCTAAAAGTGAGCATTGAGCTCCCTGCCACATCCAGACACCGTCGGGATATGACTGAAAAAGGTTGAAAGCGACGTTAAGCCCAAATCAAACAAATTTGCTTCCTTATGTATTTGTATGGCAAAAATGTTCAGAATTTCAAAAGACTTCTCCTCTGGAGCCTCTGGGCCAATTTTGCTTAAATTTCATATGGAGCCTCCTTAGGTTGAGGGAATGAAAGATTGCTAAAATGGTTGCGGCTCGTTGACCAAGATGGCCGCCATGCCCATATATGGCAAAAAACCTTTAAAAAGCTTCTTCTCCAGAACCGAGAATGCCTTGGGGCTGAATCTTTGCTTAAATCATCGGGGACAGGGAATCTACCAAAATTGCTAAAATAAAGGTTGTATATTGACATTTGACCTTTTTACGGCAAGATCAAGTTTGCTTCCCTATGCATTTGTATGGGAAAAACCTTTATAAATCTTCTCCAAAACCGAGGATGCCTTGTGGCTGAATCTTTGCATATATCAAGGGAAACGGGAGGTCTACCGAAATTGCTAAAATAATGGTAGTACATAATTGACATTTGACCTTTTTACGGTAAAGTCAATTTTGCTTCCTTATGCATTTTTATGGCAAAAATGTTCAGAATTTCAAATGACTTCTCCTCTGGAGCCTCTGGGCCAATTTTGCTCAAATTTCATATGGAGCCTCCTTAGGTTGAGGGAATGAAAGATTGCTAAAATGGTCACGTTAACGTTGACCAAGATGGCCGCCATGCCCATATATGGTAAAAACCTTTAAAAATCTTCTTCTCCAGAACCTAGGATGCCTTGGGGCTGAATCTTTGCTTAAATCATCAGGGACCGGGAGTCTACTAAAGTTGCTAAAATAATGGTCGTGCATCGACATTTGACCTTTTTACGGATGCCCCGTCCGACTGGAGACCAGGAGGTCGCGGGTTCAACCCCCGCCGAGGTCGGCAACATTCTTTCGCGGAGATTGATCATGAAATATTTTCTACGGTCATTCTCTCCCTTCCGCTGATTCAAGAAGGGCAGTTGTCAGTTTCTGGCGAAAGAATGTGCACACTATTGGTTAACCACTTAGAGGACTAAGCCTGCCCAGTAAAAGTAAACTGACCGCGCTCGACATGACCCCATTGGGTTGACTGGGCCGTAAAACTGCAACACAAAGAAACGGCAAGGTCAAGTTTGCTTCCCTATGCATTTGTATGGGAAAAAACATTTAAAAATCTTGTTCTCCAAAACCGAGGGTGCCTTGTGGCTGAATATTTGCATAGATCATCGGGAACGGGCGGTCTACCAAAGTTGCTAAAATAATTGTCATACATTGACATTTGACCTTTTTAGGGCGAGGTGAAGTTTGCTTCTGTATGCATTTGTATGGGCCCCTACATTTGTTTGGAAAAATTGTTAATAATTTCAAATGATTTTTCCTCTGAAGCTTCTGGGCCAGTGTTGCTCAAATTTCATGCGGAGCCTCCTTGGGCAGGAGAATGAAAGATTGCTAAAATGGGTATGTTCATTGATCAAAATGGCTGCCATGCGAATATATGGTAAAAACCTTTAAAAATCTTTTTCTCCAGAACCGAATAAGCCCCGGGCCCTAATCTTTGCACAAATTATGGGGGACAGGAGATCTACCAAAATTGCTAAAATGATGGTTCTATATTGACATTTGATCGTTTTACCTCCAAGGTCAAATTTGCTTCCCCATGCATTTATATGGGCCATATACATTTATATTGAAAATATCGAAGTGATTTGTAGATCAGCAGTAGTTAAAATTGTTCTGATTGGAAATCTAAGATGGCCATCATCTTGTTAGCTCACCTGAGCACGAAGTGCTCATGGTGAGCTATTGTGGTCAGTCAATGTCCGTCGTGCGTCGTGCGGCGTCAACAATTGCTTTAAAAGCCTACTCCTCCTACACCCCTGGGCCAATTAACTTGATACTTGGTAGGAAGCATCGGGGTGACTTGTAGATCAAAAATAGCTAAAATCGTTCCGATCAGAAATCCAAGATGGCCGCCATCTTGAAAATCTATTTTTCGCTTCTTCTCCTGAACCGAAAGGCCAATTAACTCCAGACTTGCTAGGAACCATCAGGGTGACTTGTAGATCAAAAATAGCTAAAATCGTGCCGATCCGAAATCCAAGATGGCCGCCATCTTGAAAATCTATTTTTCGCTTCTTCTCCTGAACCGAAAGGCCAGTTGACTCCAAACTTGCTAGGAAGCATCAGGGTGACTTGTAGGTCAAAAATAGCTAAAATCGTGCCGATCGGAAATCCAAGATGGCCGCCATGGCCGCCATCTTGAAAATCTATTTTTCGCTTCTTTTCCTGAACAGAAAGGCCAGTTGACTCCAAACTTGCTAGGAAGCATCAGAGTGGCTTGTAGATCAAAAATAGCTAAAATCGTGCCGATCGGAAATCCAAGATGGCCGCCACGGCCGCCATCTTGAAAATCTATTTTTCGCTTCTTCTCCTGAACCGAAAGGCCAATTGACTCCAAATTTGCTAGGAAGCATCAGGGTGACTTGTAGATCAAAAGTAGCTAAAATCGTGCCGATTGGAAATCCAAGATGGCCGCCATGCCTGCCATCTTGAAAATCTATTTTTTTGCTTCTTCTCCTGAACCGAAAGGCCAGTTGACTCCAAACTTGCTAGGAAGCATCAGGATGACTTGTAGATCAAAAATAGCTAAAATCGTGCTGATCGGAAATCCAAGATGGCCGCCATGGCCGCCATCTTGAAAATCTATTTTTCGCTTCTACTCCTAAACCCAAAAGCCAATTGACTCCAAATTTGGTAGGAGGCATTGAGGTGACTTATAGATCAAAAATAGCTAAAATCGTGCCTATCGGAAATCCAAGATGGCGGCCATGGCAGCCATCTTGAAAATCTATTTTTCACTTGTACTCCTGAACCGAAAGGCCAATTGACTCCAAACTTGGTAGGAAGCATCGGGGTGACTTGTAGATCAAAAATAGATAAAATCATGCCGATCGTAAAACCAGGATGGGCGCCATGGCCGCCATCCTGAAAATCTATTTTTCGCTTCTTCTCCTGAACCGAAAGGCCAGTTGACTCGAAACTTGGTAAGAAGCATTTGGGTGACTTGTAGGTCAAAAATAGCTAAAATCATGCCGATCGTAAATCCAAGATGGCCGCCATGGCAGCTATCTTGAAAATCTATTTTTCGCTTCTTCTCCTAAACCCAAAAGTCACTTGACTCGAAACTTAGTAGGAAGCATCAGAGTGACTTGTAGATCAAATATAGCTAAAATCGTTCTGATCAGAAATCCCAGATGGCCACCATGGCCGCCATCTTGAAAATCTATATTTAGCTTCTTCTCCTGCACCGAAAGGCCAGTTGACTCCAAACTTCGTAGGAGACATTGGGGTTACTTGTAGATCAAAAATAGCTAAAATCATGCCAATCGGATATCCAAGATGGCCGCCATGGCAGCCATCTTGAAAATCTATTTTTGGCCTCTTCTCCTGAACTGAAAGGCCAGTTGACTCGAAACTTGGTAGGAAGTATTGGGGTGACTCGTAGATCAAAAACAGCTAAAATCATGCCGTTTGTAAATCGAAGCTGGCTGCCATTTAGAGTTTGTTCAAATGATCACGCTCAATTGACTGGCACGCCATATATCTTCTTCTTCAAAATAAAGAACTGCTTAAATGATGATCTTTTCATTAGTTGCGATGACAGGGTTGGAAAAATGTTGCATAACATCTGCATATCTGCAGCGGCTATGTCACTCAGGTGAGCGACCCGTGGCCCGTGGGCCTCTTGTTTATATTTATTATATTTCCCTGCCACTGTGCTGTTTACATGTATAAAACCATGATTCATCAGAAACCACTTAGCCAATTTCCCACAAATTTCGCATTGATCCTACTGTTGTGATGATAGGATTGGAAAAATGTTGCATAACATCTGCATGTCTGCAGTGGTTATGTCACTCAGGTGAGCGAACCGTGGCCCGTGGGCCTCTTGTTTTTTGATGTAATTGCCCTCTAGTGTGATGCACTTAGACCAATGGATGTTCAAGTGCCATCAGCCCAGAACTGAAAAAGTCAGGGTCCTTTCCATTGACCCACTCCTCAACTGCCGTCATGACTTCTTCATCAGACCGGAAATGAAGTCCACGGATTTCCTTTTTCAAGTTTGGGAATAGGAAGAAGTCGCTAGGAGCTAGGTCAGGCGAATAGGCAGGATGTGGTATTAATTCATACCCGTTTCGCTCTACAGCATCCATTGCAACTTTGCAAGTGTGGACTCTCGCGTTGTCCTGTTGCAGCAAAACACCTTTAGAGAGTTTACCTCGGCGTTTTTCACGGATGGTGGTTCTCAGCTGGTCTAACAAGTTTGCATAGTACACTCCAGTTATTGTACTTCTCTTGGGTAAAAGTCCAACATAATAACGCCTTTTTACGTCCCAAAATACTGTGGCCATCACCTTGCCAGCAGATGGTTGCATCTTGAACTTCTTTGGCCTCGGGGACCCAGGCCCTACCCACTGATGACTCTGAGCTCTATTCTCTGGCTCATAATAATGAACCCAAGTCTCATCTACAGTCACCAGACGCAAAAGAAAATCATCTTGTGACCTAAAGCGCTTCAACAAGGCGCTGCATACTGATGCTCTGGTTGCCATTTGCTCATCGCTAAGGGATTTGGGGACCCAACGGGCTGTTAGCTTGCGCATACCTAAACGATCATGTAAGATTGTTGAAACGCTACCATGTGAAATGCCTAATGCCTGCGCTGTTTTTTCCACCTGAATTCATCTATCAGAGTATACCAGGTCCCAACTTTTCTTACACATTTGATACGGGAACCAGCACGCAAAGCATAAGCAAGCAAAATTTCGCTCTACTGGAAAATGATTTTTATGCTAGGTCAAATGAACTTTGTGAATTGAATTTTCTTGGACAAGTTTATAATCATACAGAGTACATCGTGCTTTGTTCTTACTCGTGAGTGTGATGATACTTTTATAATAACTCTTATTGGAAAATTTATCTTCTAACAAAAAGAAAATGTAAAGGCGGCCATACTAACATGCCCTACGGCCAAAGTTACTTATATAAGTTATAAACGTTATTGTGAAAGCGGGTCACTCTCAATTTTTGTCCAGTCAAGGGAGATTACTGTGTATTGACTAGAACAGAGCATTGTTTAAGTTAACAAAGAATGAAAATGTCCAACCCAGAACTGTTAAAAGCGGAAGAATCCATAAAGGAAAAATACATAGAACTCATCAAAACATTATCATTTCTTGAATTAAAGAGATTCAATAAAGCTGAGTATGCTAGTCTGGTTTTGTCTGATATGGTAAAGCTTCTGCCGGAATTTGACAAGTCCCAGCTTAAGGAAACCGCCCACTATGTTTCAAATGCGCTTAATAATGAAGCCCAGCATCAACTAAAACTGAAATCTAGGGCTTCAGTTACTGTGAGAGACAATCACTCCAAACTACTTTCTCGAAGATCTGGAGTTATAACCATACGCACAGACTGTGGCGAGGATATCAATCACACGATTTCAGATTATAATGAAAGTATTGAGAGTGGTGATGATAGTGATTTATCTACATCAACTGTAGAATCTACCATACAACTTGATGACAGTCGGACAAATATAAAACAAATAGTAAACACAGAAAATGCAGCATCAGACACCACTGAGAAGTCAACTAAAGATACTAAGTGCTGTAACTCGTGCAAAATAAATGCTAAATCTAAGAAGAGATATGCAATGATACGATGTAGCTTATGCATGACATGGTACCATGAACAATGTGTTGGGATAGACAAAGATGAACCAATAGGGTTATGGCTTTGCTTATCCTGCAGAAATGTTCCCCAGGAACTAAGAACTGAAATAAGTTGTCTTAAAAAGGACGTTGATCAGCTGAAAACAGTCCACATGCTCAATATTATCAGCCGTAGGTGAACTATCTACCAAACTAGAAAACTGTATTTGGGGAATAAATGATCACATAACTGCTCTAAATAAACAAGTAAATATACATGATGTGAATATTATCGACGCCATTGACAATTTGTCTTCAACAGCATCAAATATGAAAAACAATTTTGACAAAAAATCTACCCAAATCCTTAACAAAACATCCGCAGTATTTGAGAAAGTGAAGCTGCATGAAAATAGTTTGACAAATAATACAAGTGTTAGTGCAGATGCTACAGTTTCTCAATCAAATCAACAGCCTGCTCCACAAATAACAAACCAAAAGTTACCACCGTACAACAGAAACTTGTCAAACCAAGCAAAAGTAAGCCACGTCCAAGTTCAAGAATAGACCGACCTCAACTACAGACTCAACGTAAACAACAGAAACAACAAGTACAAAACCAACAGCACAGTCAACAGATGAATAACTCCAATAATCAAAGTCAAGTGATTGATTTAACACAAACTTATAAACCAAGAAAGTTTATCAAACAATCCACCTTATTGATCGGCAGTTCGATTTTGAAAAACGTGAAAACTAACCAACTTCATGAAAACACCGCCGTAAGAACATTTCCAGGAGCAACAATAAGCATCATTAAGTCCAAACTATCAGACTTGAACATAGGACAATGTGAAACACTTATTATCCATGTTGGCGGAAATGACGCCGACAATGGTATAGAACTGGACTCCTTTTATGAAGAATTTGACTCATTGATAGACTCTGTGTCTGATGGTACACGATGTATTATTATCTCAGGCTTGTTACCTAGAGACACAGTTGATCTTGTGCCTTTCAACAAACTTCTCCAATCTTTATGTGCTGATAACGCTGTGGAGTTTGTGGACAACTACAACAGCTTCCTGTTAGCCTCCGGTGAAATAGCAGACACATATTACTGCAAAGATAAGGTGCATATAAACACCAAGGGTACTAGGAGGCTGTTGTGTAACATAGACAAACTGCACCGAGTTACCAGGCAATATGCTACTTTAGAACAACACAATCTTTCACAGGGATACCATCAAGGTTTTCGTCGAAATACAAGGGGTTTAATTAGTAGCCGATATCAGTCCTCTCCAAATAATAGATCCTCACATAAGTATTGCCACATCTGTTCTAGAAACGGTGGGCATAGCACTCAGGAATGTTGGTTTAATGGCAGGAGCAATGGTTCGGCAGGTTATGGTTAGCGATAGGAAGTCACTGGGTGTATAAAACATATATCTGCTCCCGACCTGTTACATAACACACCAGTGTCCACAGCTAACTCATTTGAACCGTTAACACAGGATAATAGTCCTGATACAAGTGTGCCCCAGCCAAGACCACCTATTACTCCTGTCATTGACAGTAATATTCAGATCTCACAAGATTTTGTTTGTAAAGATAATCCATCTTTAAACAAAAGCCATTCAACCTGTATCTTTAGCAGCCATCTGTCAGGTACAGAAAACTCAACTGAGTTAATATTTAAAGGTCTTCATATAGCCAATCTGAATGTCAGGCATATCGTGCCAAAAATAGATGAGCTTCGCATTGTAATGGCCAATGATATGGGACCTGACATATTCGGGGCTTGTGAAACCTTTTTAGAAACAAGCATCCCTGATAACCATTTAGCGATAAACAGTTATAAATTCATACGTAAAGACAGGTGTGATACTCAAGATAAAACAGGTGGTGGCGTAATTTTGTATTACAGAACCAGTTTAAACTGTAATTCTAACACTCCTCGCCTATATAGCCAATGGTTAAACTCAGTGATTTATTCTGCAACAAATGCAATAAATCACTGGGCGGAAACGCACGACGCTATCAGGCACCATTCCTACGTCATGTTGATGCTTTGCTGACATCAGTCATCGTTTCCACGGCGTTAGACGGTGTAACGTCGTTTTTCTGGCATCAACAACATAAGAAATGCAATTAAACAACAGCGTTACAGTCAAAACTGTTGGCGGGATTTCTTTATGTGATAGCGGACAGTTGGAAGAATCTGAAGGATACAATTACTTTTTCGTCGTTTTCTATGTGTTAGAATCGAAATAGATCAGCTCTTGTGCGTGATTTGTTGAGTAATAAATCACTGTTTGTCGGTCAGTTGTAAGTAGATAAATCACTCACGGTCCGCGCTCGTGATTGGATCTACTTTACAACTGACCTACAAACAGTGATTTATTACTCAACAAATCACGCACAAGAGCTGATCTATTTCTTAAACGTAAACAAGAAATTGAAATTTCAAATATTGAAACACTCTGGTGTGAAGTCATGTTACCAAACTCTAGGCCGTTTCTTGTTTGTGTGGTATATTGCCCACCTAGTGCACAAGCTGAATGGGTAGATCTGTTTGAAGAGGAATTATCAGTTGCCCAGACAATAGGTCTTGAGGTCATATTAATGGGCGACTTTAATATTGACTTATTGCACTGCACAAATAATAAATGGCTTAATTTAATCCAATTATTTGACCTCACACAAATGGTCACCAAAGCTACACGTGTCACTCAGACATCTGGCTCAATTATTGACCATGTTTATAGTTCAAATCCAGAAAATATCTCAGAATGCTTCGTACGACACTACTCTATAAGTGACCATGTTCCAGTTTGTTTCACAAGGAAAATTAACTGTAAAATTAAGAAAGCAGAACATACCACTACCTCATATAGATGTTTCAAAAATTTTAATGAAGAGTCATTTACTTCAGATCTTTCAAATGAGCTGCACCTTGAGTCAATCTGATATAAATGATGATGTGGCCACGTGGTATGCAATTATCAACAGACACTTAGATGGACATGCGCCGATCAAAATCTACAGAGTAAAATCCAAACGTCTGCCTGATTAGTTCACTCCAGAAATTATGGAAGACAGAAGAATGAGAGATAACAGCAAATGTGAAAATAATTGGGCCGATTACAAACGATAGAGAAATAAGACAAAATACTTAATAAGAAAAGCCAAACGTAAACATTTTTCGGAGTCGGTAACAAATCTAAAAGATGCAAAAGCTATCTGACAACATCTACACACAGTAAATAAATCTAATATATCTACTAGCTCTTTCCCCACTGAACTCAATACAGATAATGAACAGATTACTGATTCCCGTGATATAGCAAACAAACTAAATGATTACTTCACTTCAGTGTCTACATGGCTAAATGAAGATAATAATGCAACTCCAACGTCAGACTTAACTAAATTAATAAATTTTATTAGTAACAAATTTCCCAAAAACATATATTTCAAGATTCCACCAATTACGACACAGCAAATTTCTTCTTTTATACAGAATCTTGACTCCTCAAAGGCAACTGGTCTTGATGGCATCGGACCAAGGCTGTTAAAAATTATTCAAAACATTATATCGCCTAGTATTGCTGCCTTAATAAACAAAAGTTTGACTTCAGGAATTTTCCCTAATCAGTTAAAGATCACCAAGGTATTTCCAGTCTTTAAAAATGGTTCGAAATCTGACCTGTCAAATTACCGACCAATTTCAATTTTGCCAACAATCTCTAAAATATTTGAGAAACATGTTAATAAGCACTTAATGGGATACTTAAACAAATATAATCTTATTCATGAATGTCAGTCTGGTTTCAGACAAAAACATAGCTGTCAAACAGCTCTAGTAAAACTAATCGACCAATGGATGGCCTGCATCGATAATGGAGATATAGTAGGCACACTATTTATTGATTTTCGGAAAGCCTTTGATATGGTTGACCACACATTACTTATACAAAAACTTTCACTTTACAAACTAACAAGCACAACCTTAGATTGGTTCACATCATATCTAAATTGTCGGCTCCAAACAATAGTCAATGGCCAAAGTCGGTCAAGCTTCTCTCAGTTGCAATCAGGTGTCCCTCAAGGTTCTATATTGGGACCTACCTTACTCTTATTATTCATCAATGACTTGCCTCTTTTCATGAATCATTGTTCAACCGACATATTCGCTGAAGATACCACTTTTCATATTAATGGTAAAACTAATAAAGAAATTGAAACCAAACTCCAGTGTGACTCCCTTGAAGCACATGCTTGGAGTAAAAGCAATAAACTGCCTATAAACTATGATAAAACAACTTCTATGACTATTGGCAGTAGACAAAGATTACATAATAATCAAACATTAGAAATAAATATAGCTAATAATCCTATTGTCAGTGTAAACAAACAAAAGCTTCTTGGAGTAGTCATTGATGAACATCTGCTTTGGACTCCTCATATAGACTATCTTTGCTCCACCATTTCCTCTAGAATTTCTCTTTTGAAACACATTGCAAACTATGTGCCAGTAAAGGTTCAAAAAATTTACTATCAAGGTTACATCCTACCACTCCTCGATTATGGCTCAAACACTTGGGGCACGACATATAAAGTAAATATAGATAGACTCATTAAATTAAAAAAACACGCAGCACATATCTTAAAGGCCGATTATACCATGCCATCTACAATGATGTTCAAAGAGCTAGACTGGACGTCTGTTAGCAGTCGATGTAACTACAATAAGGCCGTATTAACTTACAAAGCTTTAAACCAACTTACACCACCATATATATCAGATCTACTCAAGCCCGTTTCACAAACCTGTACACGTCAGATAAGATCTTCTGAAAACGGCTCACTGGCTGTGCCTAGGTCGAGAACGGCGCTCTATGACAAATCAGTTACATGTTCAGCGTCAAAACTATGGAACACTTTACCATGTGCCATTAAATCAGCCCCGTCCCTAAGTTCTTTTAAAAAGTGTGTAAAAGAATATCTTAACTAGTGTTAATTATAGTCTTTAAATGTCAAGACCCTCCCAATTTTAATTAAAAAAAAACCTTTAAATGAGTTGACCGTAGTTTTATAAGCAGGCTAGTGTTAGCGTAAACATGATTTTATCAACTTTTAATTCTACTAGATGTCCGAATTTTATGCACCCCCTAAATTATGTGCAATATTATGTTTGATAGCAAGTGCGACAGTAATTGCGCATCTTAATCTTCACTGCAAATGGTATTTATATGCTTTTAAAGTAGCTTCAAAATGTTCTTAATAATGTCCTAATGTTCTTACAATTCTTGATGCAGTTATACCATTTGATCTCTTAATTTTAGATAAAACTGAATTTTTTTTTTTTTTTTAGAATGAATGTGTGACGTTTGTGTATATATGTGTATATGTTATATTTTTGCTCTTTTCAAGTAACATGTGTTTTAGAGAATTTAGTATGTTAGTAAAGGGCCACTTGGTAGAATGGCTATTTTTAGCTAAATGTGTCACCCTCTTAAAATATTGTGTAAATAAAAAATAAAAATAAAATTTCTTCGTCGGTGGCATCCAGTGGGCGTCCAGACCTGGCTTCATCTTCTAAAGACATTCTACCGCGTTTGAATTCCCCTACCCAGAATATAACCTGAGCATACGATGTTGCAGAAGACCCGTAAACATCGGCTAACTCGCCGTGTATTTCTTTGCCTGTTTTACATTTTAAATACAAGTACATAATTACAGCACGGTACTCAACTTTAGATGAAAAGCATGCCTTTGCATCACTAGCCATGTTTGACATTCAATATCTTATTAAAGAATAACTCGATATGCGTGTAATTTTGTACCCATGTATAAATCATAGATTGAAACTAAGCATGAAAATCGTGACCGCCTCGGTCCATCGGAAATGGGATAGGCTGGTTATTTATTGACACTCCCTCGTATCATTGTCATTAACTTTAAAATATTTTATAATTAAGAAATGGCGCCAACCTGGGGTATTCGTGACCCTCTGGGCACTTGCTCTAGTATATTTCGTATGTAGCAATATTTAGTGGTCCCCTTCATAAATCCTGCCAATCAAGCCCCTGGGTTCCAAACTGGGCACACTCCCGGGGGTCATATGTATATATAGAGCTATATAGCTAATAACCTTCAAATATCTTCTTCTCTGAAACCACGAGGCAGAGAGCTAACAGATTATGTAGCTGTGTTTAGTGATCTCCTACATAAATCGTGCCAGTCAAGCCCCTTGAGTCCAAACCAGCCATGCCCCGGGAGTCATTAGCTCCCATAAACTTATAATGGGGAAAAACTAATAATAAATCTTCTTCTCTGAAACCATGAGGCCCACAGCATATATATTTAGTGTATAGCAATGTTTAGTGGTCTCCTACATAAATCCTGCAAATCAAGACCCTGGGGTCTAAACTGGCCACACCCTGGGGTCATTAGCTCCCATCGACTTAAAATGGAAAAAACTTAAAAAATCTTCTTCTCTGAAACCTTGAGGCCCGCAGCTTAAATATTTAGTGCATAGCAATGTTTAGTGGTCTCCTACATAAATCCTGCTAATCAAGCCCCTGGGTTCCAGACTGGCCACAACTCAGGGGGTTATATGTTTATAGAGAGCTATATAGCTAAATTTTCTTTTTTGAAAGCATGAGGCCCAGAACTAATAGATTAAGTATGTAGCAATGTTTGGTGATCTCCTACATAAATCCTTCCAACCATGCCCCTGGGGTCCAAATTGGCCGTGCCTCGGGGGTCATTAGCTCCCATAGACTTAAAATGGGAAAAACCTAAAAAAAAATCTTCTCTGAAGCCATGAGGCCCACTGCTCATATATTTAGTATGTAGGAACGTGTAGTGGTCCCCTACATAAATCCTGCCAACCATGCCCCTGGGGTCCAAATTGGCCATGCCCCAGGGGTCATTTACTCCCACAGACTTATAATGGGAAAAACTTAAAAGATCTTCTTCTCTGAAACCATCAGGCCCACAGCTTATTAGCTCACCTGAGCACGAAGTGCTCATGGTGAGCTATTGTGGTCAGTAAATGTCCGTCGTCCGTCGTGCGGCATCAACAATTGCTTTAAAAGCCTACTCCTCCTACACCCCCGGGCCAATTGACTTGATACTTGGTAGGAAGCATCGGGGTAACTTGTAGATCAAAAATAGCTAAAACGTTCCAATCGGAAATCCAAGATGGCCGCCATCTTGAAAATCTATTTTTCGCTTCTTCTCCTGGACCGAAAGGCCAATTGACTCCAAACTTGCTAGGAAGCATCAGGATGACTTGTAGATCAAAAATAGCTAAAATCGTGCCGATTGGAAATCCAAGATGGCCGCCATCTTGAAAATTTATTTTTCGCATCTTCTGAACCGAAAAGCCAATTGACTCCAAACTTACTAGGAAGCATCAGGGTGACTTGTAGATCAAAAGTAGCTAAAATCGTGCCGATCTTAAATCCAAGATGGCCGCCATCTTGAAAATCTATTTTTCGCTTCTTCTCCTGAACCGAAAGGCCAATTGACGCCAAACTTGCTAGGAAGCATCAGGGTGACTTGTAGATCAAAAATAGCTAAAATCGTGCCGATAGGAAATCCAAGATGGCCGCCATCTTGAAAATATATTTTTCGCTTCTTCTCCTGAACCGAAAGGCCAATTGACTCCAAACTTGCTAGGAAGCATCAGGATGACTTGTAGATCAAAAGTAGCTAAAATCCTGCTGATCTGAAATCCAAGATGGCCGCCATCTTGAAAATCTTTTTTTTGCTTCTTCGCCTGAACCGAAAAGCCAATTGACTCCAAACTTGCTAGGAAGCATCAGGGTGACTTGTAGATCAAAAATAGCTAAAATCGTGCCGATCGGAAATCCAAGATGGCTGCCATGGCAGCCATCTTGAAAATCTATTTTTCGCTTCTACTCCTAAACCCAAAAGCCAATTGACTCCAAACTTGGTAGGAAGTATTGGGGTGACTTATAGATCAAAAATAGCTAAAATTGTGCCGATCGGAAATCCAAGATGGCTGCCATGGCAGCCATCTTGAATATCTATTTTTCGCTTCTTCTCCTGAACTGAAAGGCCAGTTGACTCCAAACTTGCTAAGAAGCATCAGGGTGACTTGTAGATCAAAAATAGCTAAAATCATGCTGATCGGAAATCCAGGATGGGCGCCGTGGCAGCCATCTTGAAAATCTATTTTTCTCTTCTTCTCCTGCACCGAAAGGCCAGTTGACTCGAAACTTGGTAGGAAGCATTTGGGTGACTTGTAGATCAAAAATAGCTAAAATCATGCCGATCATAAATCCAAGATGGCCACCATGGCGGCTATCTTGAAAATCTATATTTCGCTTCTTCTCCCAAAAGTCAATTGACTCGAAACTTAGTAGGAAGTATTTGGGTGACTCGTAGATCAAAAATAGCTAAAATCATGCCGATTGTAAATCCAAGCTGGCCGCCATTTAGAGTTTGTTCAAATGACCATGCTCCATTGACTGGCATGCCATATATATTCTTCTTCAAAATTAAGAACTGCTTAAATGATGATCTTTTCATTAGTTGCGATGACAGGATTGGAAAAATTGTAGATCAAAAATAGCTAAAATCCTTCTGATCCGAAATCCCAGATGACCACGATGGCCGCGATCTTGAAAATCTATATTTAGCTTCTCCTGCACCGAAAGGCCAATTGGCTCCAAACTTGTTAGGAGACATAAGGGTGACTTGTAGATGAAAAGTAGCTAAAATCGTGCCAATCGGATATCCAAGATAGCGGCCATGGCAGCCATCTTGAAAATCTATTTTTCGCTTCTTCTTTTGAACCGAAAGGCCAGTTGACTCGAAACTTGATAGGAAGCATTGGGGCGACTCGTAGATCAAAAATAGCTAAAATCATGCCGATTGTAAATCCAAGCTGGCCGCCATTTAGAGTTTGTTCAAATGACCATGCTCCATTGACTGGCATGCCATATATATTCTTCTTCAAAATTAAGAACTGCTTAAATGTTGATCTTTTCATTAGTTGCGATGACAGGATTGGAAAAATGTTGCATAACATCTGCATATCTGCAGTAGCTATGTCACTCAGGTGAGCGACCCGTGGCCCGTGGGCCTCTTGTGTATTTAATATGTAGCAATGTTTAGTGGTGCCCTACATAAATCCTGCCAATCAAACCCCTGGGGTCCAAACTGGCCACGCCCCAGGGGGGTATAATCTCCCATACACTTATAATAAGAAAAACTTAAAAAAATCTTCTCTGAAACCATGAGGCCCACAGCTTTTATTCGCTCACCTGACCAGAAGGCTCAAGGTAAGCTATTGTGATCACTCGCCATCCATCATCGTCTGAGCTATTGTGATCACTCACCATCTGTCATCGTCTGTCCGTCAGTCCACAATCTTTAAACAACATCTTCTCCTTAACCACAGATTGGATTTTGATCAAACTTCACAGGAATGATCCTTGTTTGGTCCTCTTTCAAAGTTGTTCAAATGGTTCCGGTCCATTGCATATCTAGGTCACAGGAGCTAAAAATAGATTTTTTAACTAAAAACTTAAAAAATCTTCTTGTCAGAAACCACTGGACTGATTTCAATATAATGTTGCAGAAATGTTCCTTTTGTAATCCTCTACCAAGATTGTTCAAGCCATTTGGATTCGTCAAAAAACATGGCCGCCAGGGGGCGGGGCTTATTTTCCCTATATATCTATATAGAAAACTTAAAAATCTTCTTGTCAGAAACCACTGGACTGATTTCAATATAATTTTGCAGAAATGTTCCATTGGTGATCCTCTACTAAGAATATTCAAGCCATTTGGATTCGTCAAAAAACATGGCCGCCAGGGGGCGGGGCTTATTTTCCCTATATATCTATATAGAAAACTTAAAAATCTTCTTGTCAGAAACCACTAGACCGATTTCAATATAATTTTGCAGAAATGTTCCTTTGGTGATCCTCTACTAAGAATATTCAAGCCATTCGGATTCGACAAAAAACATGGCCACCAGGGTGCAGGGCTTATTTTCCCTATATATCTATATAGAAAACTTTAATAATCTTCTTGTCAGAAACCACTGGACTGATTTCAATATAGCTTGGCAGGAATGTTTCTTTTGTCACCCTCTACCAAGATTGTTTAAGCCATCATGATTTGTCAAAAAACATGGCCGCCAGGAGGCGGGGCTTATTTTCCCTATATATCTATATAGAAAACTTTAAAAATCTTCTTGTCGGAAACCTCTGGACCGATTCAATATAATTTTGCAGAAATGTTCCTTTGGTGATCCTCTACCAAGAATGTCCAAGGTATTTGGATTCATCAAAAAACATGGCTGCCAGGGTGCAGGGCTTATTTTCCTTATATATCTATATAGAAAACTTTAAAAATCTTCTTGTCAGAAACCACTGGACCGATTTCAATATAATTTTGCAGAAATGTTCCATTGGTGATCCTCTACCAGGATTGTTCAAGCCGTTTGGATTCGTCAAAAAATGTGGCCGCCAGGGGGTGGGGCTTATTTTCCCTATATATCTATATAGAAAACTTGAAAAATCTTCTTGTCAGAAACCATTGGACTGATTTCAATATAACAAGGCAGGAATATTTCTTTTGTAACTTTCTACCAAGCTTGTTCAAGCCATTTGGATTTGTCAAAAAACATGGCCGCCAAGGGGCGGGGCTTATTTTCCCCATATATCTATATAGAAAACTTTAAAAGTCTTCTTGTCAGAAACCACTGGACCAATTTCAGTATAACTTGGCAAAAATGTTTCCTTGTTGATCCTCTACCAAGATTGTTCAAGCCATCATGATTTGTCAGAAAACATGGCCTCTAGGGGGCGGGGCTTATTTTCCCTATATATCTATATAGAAAACTTTAATGATCTTCTTGTCAGAAACCACTGGACCGATTTCAATATAACATTGTAGGAATGTTTCTTTTGAAACCTCTACCAAGATTGTTCAGTTCGTCAGGATTCTTCAAAACACGTGGCTGCCAGGGGGTGGGGCTTATTTACCCTTTATATCTATATAGAAAACTTTAAAAATCTTCTGGTCAGAAACCACTGGACATATTTATACCCCCTGAATACGAAGTATTTGGGGATATATAGTTTTCACTTTTCCATTCGTTCGTACGTATGTACGTTGGTTCGTTCGTTTGTACGTTCGTTCGTTTTTCCGTCACAGGGTCAAAGTTTTTGCGTTAAAGTTTATAAGACCTCATATTTTGAAGACCCTTTGATGGATTTCATTCATATTTGGCATGGTGGTAGATATAGGTCTAAAGTTTTTATCAGCACCATCCCCATCCCGGGGGTGACCTTGGGGTCAAGGTCACGGACTTAGAATTTTCATAAAAAAGTCAAAGTTTTTTGTGTTTAAGTTTATATAGCTATATCATCAAGACCCTTGAGGAATTTCATTTATATTTGACATGTTGGTAGATATCGGCCTAGCTTCTTACTCAGCATGATCCCCACCCCGGATGTGACCAAGGTCAAGGTCACAAACTTAGAATTTTCATATAAAAGTAAAAAGTTTTGCGTTTAAGTTTATATAGCCATAACATCAAGACCTTTTATTAAATTTCATTATCCCCTAACTGAAAGGTTGAGCTGATATAGCTATCAGCAAGGAATCTGTTTGTCTGTCCGTCAGTCCATTGAAGCATTATTCTTTCATACTTAATTTTTGTCTTAGGGTCAAAGTTTTACGTTAAAGTTTATAAGACCTCATATTTTGAAGACCCTTTGATGGATTTCATTCATATTTGGCATGATGATAGATATAGGTCTTAAGTTTTTATCAGCACCATCCTCACCCCGGGGGTGACCTTGGGGTCAAGGTCACTGACTTAGAATTTTCGTAAAAGAGTCAAAGTTTTTGTGTTTAAGTTTATATAGCTATATCATCAAGACCCTTGAGGAATTTCATTTATATTTGACATGTTGGTAGATATCGGCCTAGCGTCTTAAATGATCCACATGATCCCCACCCCGGATGTGACCGAGGTCAAGGTTACGAACTTAGAATTTTCATATAAAAGTAAAAATTTTAGCGTTTAAGTTTTTTATATAGCCATATCATCAAGACCTTTTATTAAATTTCATTATCTCCTAACTGAAAGGTTGAGCGGATATAGCTATCAGCAAAGAAGCTGTTCGTCTGTCCATCAGTCTGTTGAAGTATTATTCATTATGCCCCCAACTTCAAAGAAGTTTTGGGGGGGCATATTGCTTCTGGATTGTCCGTCCGTCCGTCCATTTGTCACGCTTTTTGATACATAGCATAACTTTAGAACCGTGGATGCTACTGTTTTGAAATTTCATATATGGATTCCTCATGAAAAAATAGCTGACACGTGTTTTTTTTCTTGACAGGATTATGCCCCTTTTCTGGGTTATGGCCCTTTGAAAAAATATTGACACAATCTTTTCAGCAAAATATCTCAAAAAGTATCGAAGCTAGAGCCTTGAAACTTGATGTATAAACTGTTAGTGATGAGTAGACAACCTGATTAACTTTTGAAGAAATTTTGAAAAATACTTCTTGAGTTATGGCCCTTTGTAGTTTTGGGCATTTATACCTTGTCAGCAAAATATCTCAAAAAATGTTTGAGGTAGAACCTTGAAACTTAATAAATGGATTTGTAGTGATGAGTAGATGACCTGGTTAACTTTTGAAGAAATTCTGATAAATACTTCATGAGTTATGGCCCTTTGAATCTTTGGGCATTTTTACCTTGTCAGCAAAATATCTTAAAAACCATTGGAGCTAGAGGCTTGAAACTTGATGAATAGACTGGTAGTGATGAGTAGACAATCTGATTAACTTTTGAAGAAATTTTGAAAAATATTTCCTGAGTTATCGCCCTTTGTAATTTTGGGCATTTTTACCTTGTCAGCAAAATATCTCAAAAACTGTTAGAGCAAGAGCCTTGAAACTTAGTAAATGGATTTGTAGTAATGAGTAGATGACCTGATTAACTTTTGAAGAAATTCTGAAAAATACTTTATGAGTTATGGCCATTTGTAATTTTTGGCATTTTTACCTTGTCAGCAAAAACTCTCAAAAACTATTGAAGCTAGAGCCTTGAAGCTTGATGAATAGACTGGTAGTGATGAGTAGACAACCTGATTAACTTTTGAAGAAATTTTGAAAAATACTTCTTGAGTTATGCCCCTTTGTAATTTTGGGCATTTTTACCTTGTCAGCAAAATATCTCAAAAACTGTTAAAGCTAGAGCCTTGAAACTTAGTAAATGGATTTGTAGTGATGAGTAGATGGCCTGTGATTAACTTTTGAAGAAATTCTGAAAAATACTTAATGAGTTATGGCCCTTTGTAATTTTAGGCAATTTTACCTTGTCAGCAAAATATCTCAAAAACCGTTGGAGCTAGAGCCTTGAAACTTGATGAATAGTCTGGTAGTGATGAGTAGACAACCTGATTAACTTTTGAAGAAATTTTGAAAAATACTTCTTGAGTTATGGCCCTTTGTAATTTTGGGCATTTTTACCTTGTCAGTAAAATATCTCAAAAACTATTAGAGCTAGAGCCTTGAAACTTAATAAATGGATTTATAGTGATGAGTAGATGACCTGCTTAACTTTTGCAGAAATTCTGAAAAATACTTCATGAGTTATGAGCCTTTGTAATTTTGGGCATTTTTACCTTGTCAGCAAAATATCTCAAAAACCATTGGAGCTAGAGCCTTGAAACTTGATGAATAGACTGGTAGTGATGAGTAGACAACCTGATTAACTTTTGAATAAATTTTGAAAAATACTGAGTTATGGCCCTTTGTAATTTTTGACATTTTTATGTTGTCAGCAAAATATCTCAAAAACTGTTAGAGCTAGAGACTTGAAACTTTGTGAATTGATTGGTAATGATGAGTAGATGACCAGATTAACTTTTGTGTAAATTCTGAAAAATATTTCGTAAGTAATGGCCCTTTGTAAATTTGGGCATGTTTCCCTTGTCAGCAAAATATTTAAAAACTATTGAAGCTGGAGCCTTGAACTTGATGAATAGATCGGTAGCGATGAGTAGATGACCTGATTATGCCCCCAGTCTAGAATGAAATTGATGAGGCATATTATTTTGCCTGTGTTTGTCCGTCTGTCCGTTTGTTCATCAAGCTTTTTTGTGCATGCCATATCTTAAGAATCCTGCATGCTAGGGTTTTGAAATTTTATATTTGGGTTCCCAATGAAAAGATAGCTGCCCTGTATTGTTTTCCTTGTCCAGCATGTTTGTTTAGAGATATGCCCCTTTGAAAAAAATCAGAATTAAATCTTGTGAGCAAGATATCTTGAAAAGTATTTAAGCTAGGTTCTTGAAATTCGATATAGTGAGTGGGAATGATGTGTAAATTACCTGATTATATTTTGAGAGAATTCCGTGAAAATATTAAGTTACGGCCCTTTGCGGTTCTGCGCATTTTGATCTTGTCAGCAAGATGTCTCGAAAAGTACTTAAGCTAGGGTCTTGAAACAATATATGCTGATTGGGGATGATGTGGAGATTACATGATTTGTTTTTTAGGGAATTCCATGAAAAATTGAGGTAGTTATTGCCCTTTGTAGTTCTGGGCATTTTGACCTTGTCAGCAAGATATCTCAAAAAGTATTTCAGCTAGAGCCATGATATTTGGTATACTGATTGGGATTGAAGAGGAGATCACCTGATTAAATTTTGAACCAATTAAATGAAATGTTGGAATTATGGTCCTTCGCAATTTCTGGCCATTTAATGTCGTTGCTTTATTGTGTATAGCATAAGTTTAGAACCATGTATGCTAATGTTTTGAAATTTCATATTTTGATTTCTCATGAAAAAATCAGTGACCCATATTTTTTTCTGATCCCAATTTTCTCCTATTTTAGAGTTATTTCCCTTTGATGAAATAACATTGAAATCTCATATATTTGTATTGTTGTTACTGTCATGGGCAAGCAGTGTTGGAGTCAAGCAGTGTTGGAGTCAGGCAGTTGGGGACATAGTGTTTTACAAACACCAGCTCTAGTTCATACTTTATTTTTGTCTTAGGGTCAAAGTTTTTGCGTTAAAGTTTATAAGACCTCATATTTTGAAGACCCTTTGATGGATTTCATTCATATTTTGCATGATGGTAGATATAGGTCTTAAGTTTTTATCAGCACCATCCTCACCCCGGGGGTGAGCTTGGGGTCAAGGTCACGGACTTAAAATTTTCATAAAAAAGTATTTGTGTTTAAGTTTATATAGCTATACCATCAAGACCCTTTGAGGAATTTCATTTATATTTGACATTTTGGTAGATATAGGTCTAGAGTTTTACTCAGGATCATCCCCATCCCGCGGTATGACCTTGAGGTCAAGGTCACAGACTTAGAAATTTCATATAAAAGTAAAAAAATGTGCATCTAAGTTCATATAGCTATATCATCAAGACCTTTTGTTGAATTTTGTTATCCTCCTACCAAGAGGTTTAGGGGATATAGCTATCAGCATGGAATCCATCCATCTGTCTGTCCACAAACACATTATTGTGCACCCCATAACTCCTAACTACCCTTTGAGCTATTTTCAGGAAACTGTCAGGTTGTAGAGGGCATTTGGTAGGGTGTCAGGTACAAGAAAGACAACTCTAACTGACTTGGTCCATGAGTTATCTCCCCTTGTCTCCAGAATTGTAAAAATTTTGTGCGAACCATAACTTTAAAACATTTTAAGATATTTTCATGATACTTCACCAGTATGTATAGGACATTGAGTAGGCACATCGCATTCAAGAATGACACTCTGACTCCATTCTGCAGTTTTCTCCCTTGGTTATTTAAATCTTGTGCGGGCAATAACTCAAAGAATTCTTTAAGATATTTTTGTGATACTTTACCGATATGTAGAGGGCATTGAGTAGGCAGGTGATGTTAAAATTTTCATTAAAATTTATATAGCTATATTATGAAGACCCTTTTGTTGGTTTCATTAATATTAAGCATGATGGTATATACAGGTCTAAAGTTTTTCTCGGCACCATCCCCAAGCTGGGGCATGGCTTTTAAGTCAAGGTCACAGACTTTTCATACAAATGTCATTTTTGCTTATATTATAAAGACTGATTGATTTCACTAGTATATGGTGATAGTTATAGGGATAAAGTTTTATTTAGCTCAATCCCTGCACCTGTGCCTGATCTTTGAGGTCTAGGGCTTCATATTATGTGTGATTGAATTTTTTCAATATTATAACATGTAGCATACAACTGCCATCTCCAGAGTCAAAGCTACATACTTTGTGCTCTTTAAAAACTGGTGGTAGCGCTGGTTGGGGGTATACGTGCCCCACTGGGCACTTTGTCTAGTTCATTATAACTTGGCAGAAATGTTTCCTTGTTGACCCTCTACCAAGATTGTTCAAGTAATCATGATTCGTCAAAAAACATGGCCGCCAGGGGGCAGGGCTTATTTTCCCTATATATCTATATAGAAAAGTTTAAAAATCTTGCCGGAAACCAATGGACCGATTTCAGTATAACTTGGCAGGAATGTTTCTTTGGTGACCCTCTTCCAAGGTTGATCAAGCTGTCATGATTCGTCAAAAAACATGGCCACTAGGGGGCGGGGCATGTTTCCTTATATATCTATATAGAAAACTTCAAAAATCTTCTCATAAGAAACTGTTAGATCAAGTTCAATGTAACTTGACAGAAATGTTGCTTTGGTGACCTTCTACCAAGATTGTTCAGGCCCTCATGTTACGTTAAAAAACATAGCCGCCAGGGGGCAGGGCTTATTTTCGGTAGATATCTGTATAGAAAACTTTAAAATTCTTCTTGTCAAAAACCACCTGACCAATTTCAATATTACTTGGCAAACTTTAAAAATCTTCTTGTCAGAAACCACTGAACCAATTTCAATATAACTTGGCAGGAATATCCCTTCGTTGACCCTCTACCAAGTTGTTCAAGCTGTCATGATTCATCAAAAAACATGGCCGTTAGGGGGTGGGGCTTATTTTCCCTATATAGCTATATAAAACATTTTAAAAATCTTTTTGTCAGAAACCACAGGACCAATTTCAATATAACTTGGCAGAAATGTTCCATTGGTGACACAAAGATTCAGTTCAAGCCATCATGATGCATTAAAAAAACATGGCCGTTGAGGGGCAGGGTTATAAAATTTATACAAAAATCTTAGAGCAGTGAACTTGGCTGAAACTTCAACAGTTAGTGAGCAATATAGGACCATCATGGTCCTCTTGTATTTAGTGTGTAGCACTGTTTAGTGGTCCCCTACATAAATCCTGCCAATCAAGCCCCTGGGCACCAAACTGGCCACACTTTAGGGGGGTCATGTGTTTATATAGAGCTATATAGCTAAAGAACCTTAAAAAATCTTCTTCTCTGAAACTATGAGGCCAAGAGCTAATGGATTAAGTATGTAGCAATGTTTAGTGGCCTCCTACATAAATCCTGCCAATCAAGCCCATGGGGTCCAAACTCCCCCCTCCCTGGGGGGTCATAACTCCCATAGACTTATAATGGAAAAAACTTATAAAATCTTCTTCTCTAAAAACCTTAAGGCCAACAGCTTATATATTTAGTATCAAGTGACATATAAGAAGAGGGCTATGAAGTAAAGTCTTAGATGGTTAGTGATGCCCTGTTCTGATTGGTTAAAATCTTGTCTGCCAGCAAGCAGCATTCTAATCTTAATAAACAGTTAATGTCATTCTGTTATGCTCATGATTATTGCCAGATGCACAAAGGTGATGCTAGTGAAAAAGGGTTGGTTTGTGTGAAAAGGGACTTTTCTGCCATGTATGACCAAACTGTGTCCATCAAAAGAATTGTGATTCATTCAAGGTGATATTACTGTCTCCAAGCAGAGACATAAAATTCATCAAACTGAATTACATGTATCAATCTGCATAAACAGGCTGATCAAAGCAAGACGTAATGAAAAAGGGCAAAAAGTACGTTTTATGCATGTTTGTTAACTGATAGGGGCCCAAATGTATATAATAGCCATGAATGACAGATTGATGTTTCTTCAGAAAACAAATCATTGCAGATAGCTACTTTCACAGCATTTTACTGTTACCTTAAAAGCCAATAAACAGGCTTCAACAGTTATTCTCACTAACCAGCTGGTCTCTTTGGTTATTGAGAGACTTGGTAGCCCTCTTCTTATATGCCACTTGTTTAGTATAGTGTAGCTCCAATACATCGCGGTCCGTTATTTCGCGAAATCCAGTATATCGCAAATAGGCCATGGCTCCCAAATTTTCCATAAGCAAAAAAAAAAAGAAAAAAAAATTTTAAAAACATAATCTTCAGGAAAAAAAAAACGCGTTCCGCCTCCGGTAATTGCTTTTTCGCGCCTATCCCGACGCTAAGTCACGTCAGGTATTATATGACAAACAATCAACTTAGTGTCAATCAGCGCACACGTTGATTATAATTGGCAAACAATAAATTGTATCGCCGTAATTGTCGTAATCATTATCATCATTTAGTACATAGATATGCTCAATGAGTCAATGATGCCCACAAACTAATTTTGCTCAGCAGGGGAAAACGGTCCACCTCCTTTTCAACACCAGCAAATTTTACAAGACAGTAGTCTTACGATGTTTCTGTCCAACATACACAGATCGTAGTCCGCTTTTTTTACACTTCTGTAGATATAAATATTTCAGAAGAAAACAACTGCGTCAAAAAAACAAAAATAAACAATAAAAAAAAAAAATAAAAAGAAATTAACTTTGTTTTGTTTTTTTGCGCCCGCAATATAAGCGAAGGGAAGCAACTCAAGTTATCTTAGCACAATTGAGTAACTTCCCTTCACCAGAGTATCCAAAATGGCGTTCTAAATTGTCAATCCGATGATTTCTTGTTTTCAAACGTAGTTTATCAGCTGGTTTCGATTGGAATTACTTGTTAGACATAGCGCACCATTGTAAATTATTCCATTGAGCAATTCTAATCCAATTTTAATTAGGAAATATGGTGACAACATAACTGAATGCCATTTATCCGTGATGTCTCAGCAAACTACCACAGCGACAAACCGAGCAAGTGTTATGCACGCCGTTATACATGCATGGTACATGTCGGGACTTATATCGCGCTCCGTTTATATCACGATAGCGGACTCTGGACCCCGAGGACCGTGATATATTGGAGCTACACTGTATGTAGTAATGTTTAGTGGTCCCCTACATAAATTCTGCCAGTCAAGCCCTTAGGGTCCAAACTGGCCATGCCCAGGGGGTCATTTGCTCTCATAGACTTCTAATGGGGAAAAACTTAAAAAATCTTCACTGAAACCATGAGGCCCACAGCTTATTAGCTCACCTGAGCCAAAGGCTCAAGGTGAGCTTTTGTGACCGGTCTTCGTCTGTCGTCTGTCTGCCAACAATTTACTTAAAGACATCTCCTCCTAAACCTGTGAATGGATTTTGAAATAATTTTACAGGAATGTTCCTTGGGTGACCCTCTACCAAAATTGCCTAAATGGTTCCGCTCTGCTAAACAAAATGGCCACCAGAGCTAAAAATAGAAAAACCTTAAAATGACATCTCCTCCTAGGCCACTGACCCAATTTCAAAATAATTTCACATGAATGTTCCTTGGGTGACTCTACCAAAATTGCTCAAACAGTTCCGCTCGGATGAACAAGATGGCCACCAGAGCTAAAAATAGAAAAACCTTAAAACATCTTCTCGTCTGTCAACAATTTACTTAAAAGACATCTCCTCCTAAACCAGTCAACGGATTTTGAAATAATTTTACAGGAATGTTCCTTGGGGGACCCTCTACCAAAATTGCCCAAACGGATCTGCTCCGCTGAACAAAATGGTCACCAGAGCTAAAAATAGAAAAACCCTAAAACAACTCCTCCAAGGCCACTGGCCCAATTTCAAAAATATTTCACAGGAATATTCCTTGGGTGACCCTCTACCAAAATTGCTCAAACTGTTCTGCTGGGATGAACAAGATGGCCACCAGAGCTAAAAATAGAAAAACCTTTAAACGACTTCTTCTTGTTAACCAGTGAACGGATTTTAAAATAATTACACGAATGTTCCTTGGGTGACCCTCTACCAAAATTGCTCAAACCATTCCGCTTGGATCAACAAGATGGCCACCCAAGCTAAAAATAGAAAAACCTTTAAATGACTTCTCCTCCTTAACCAGTGGATGGATTTTGAAATGATTTCACATGAATGTTCCTTGGGTGACCCTCTACCAAAATTGCTTAAAAAGTTCCGCTTGGATGAACAAAATGGCAATCAGAGCTAAAAATAGAAAAAAAACTTTAAAGGTCTTCTACTCCTTAAACAGTGGATGGATTTTGAAATAATTTCACAGGAATGTTCCTTGGGTGACCCGCTACCAACATTGCTCAGACCGTTCTGCTCGGATGAACAAGATGGCTGCCTGAGCTAAAATTAGAAAAACCTTCAAACGACTTCTCCTCCTTAACCCTCGGTATATAGACGTTACGTAGCCTGTCTGTGCAAAAAAGTGTTTCTAGACACCTTTTGTTCTGGCAACGTAGCCTATCTGTAGTAAACAATAAATACGGCAAGTAGGACGTCAAAAAGGTCAGGCAAATAATAATTATGGTCATTTATATCAGTAAAATCTCAATGCTTCGGAACTCTAACAATATTTATTAGCTTAAATTAAACTGTGTTTGTCTCACAAATGGCAAAGAAATACTTTAAACATGCCACTGAAAGTGGAACGGGCATGTCAGCTGAAGGCCAGAAGTGATAAAAACACCATTTTCAGCAGTTTTAAAACATTTCCCATCCTTTTTTTTCAGTGGTATATCGAAATTATCTGTTGAACAAATATATGATTACAATCAATGGGCCTCATGAGTATTTACATTTCAACTTAAATGCGTGAAATTTGAAAAATAAATGGATAGTGATTCTGTTTGTTTCTGACAATGGAACCTAAACGCTAATCTTGCTAGGAAGCCTATTTGTATACATACATGGACTCGAAGGATGTCAACGTACTTATGAATTGTTATGGACTTTTGTTCCGTTTTATCATGGCCCGAGCCAGCAGTCACTTGTTGAGTAATACATCATTCTTTTATTATTTATTTATCAGTTTTTAATTTTATCTTTTTAGAAGGGGTGATGGGGGGGGAGGGGGGTAGAGAAAGAGAGGAAGAGCACTGATCGTATCCCGAAAGCAGCAGAGGTTTGATGAATTTTTGAATGCGAAAATTTACTGTACGCCTTATCACAGTGTTCAATAAATCACAATGAGCACATCGATGTTACCTAAGAACCAATATACTGTATTTGGTCCGAGATATTACAGCATCAGTTTTAATAGGCAAGTCCGCTACTGAGAATCAAACATACAAACTATAGAACTGTATCGAAAATGTAGAAAGTTTGAAGACAACCTACACACCTAATAATGGGCACAACATGAAAATTAAAAGTTTCTGATGTTAGGATGTTTAGATATATAAACAATATTGATTGTGTTGGGGTTTAACGACACGTCAACCCTTGTTGGTCATTTTGTGTAGTCTCCCAGACAATAAAAGAGATAGTACAGGAAAGAGCGGGACAGAGGAGAAAGAGGAAAATGAATGAAAGTGAAGAAACAGAGGTAATAAAAACATTGCCCCTCTGCTATTACCTGCTGCAAGGATAGCAGGCCTTGCCCAGCTGTCCGCTAATATCAGTTGGATGCCCCGGTGATGCAGGGTACACGACACTTTTGCTTCACCCAACCACCCCCAATAATATCATGGACAGGAATTGCTGTGTTTAAATTTTCAAGTTTTTTAATGCCATAGAGCCGCAATCCATATTCTTGGGGTATCTATCTTTGTTCCTTTGTACCTCTCCCTACCACAAAATGGAAGGCTAGGCGAATGTACCATCCTATCTCGTGTATTTCATCCAAAATGTATGCGTTCATTTTCCACTTATTCAGAATGACCATTCGACCTAAAATATTTTCATTACTTTGATAAAAATTGGTCTAAAATTGGAATTTGCTCGTCGCTATTAGAATTCTTTACTAGTTTTATACCTATGACACAGGTTTCATGGTCTGGTGCCCTAAGTTCGACTCTGTACATGTCCTACATTCGTCCCCTTGTTATGACGAAATAAGGGCAACACGTTTGGAGCACAAGTTTATGGGTTACATTATGAAAAAGTTAAAAAGTGGTGATTGGCAAAAAAAACAAAATATTCAAAAATAGACTTGCTTTAGATGTTGGTCTAGTAGTCTATCAATGTCAAAAGCAGAGCAAATATTTGTTTGAAACTCATAAGCATTAACAATTGTTGCTGAAGGGAACGTACTTGGGGCAGTTGAGGATAGTTGAAATTCGTAAAAATACCGTAAAATAAATAAATACTGTCCCTTTGCTTGAAAAAATAACGGACTGTGAAAAATATTTTCGGGCTTCCGGGCTGTTGATAACAGATGGACGGATGATGGATGCAGGAACAGACAAATGCACAGAAAAGATAATGTTGCTCTGGCATACCTTTACCATGAGGAGAAGTGATGTAGCAAGTTTGGTTGAATTCCACCTGGTGGTTTAGGAGAATATTAATGGGGGTAATTAGGCTAACCAATGGGAAGCCTTGCAGGTGTTATTACATGTGTCGTTATATGATTTTTATGACATGAGTTATTTCACTGAATAACTTGACGGTCATGTGATAAAAATGCAACAGTCACATGTACATGTATACCAGCTCTGATGGGTCTGGTTCTCGCTCATAGCTTTCTTGGGCAATTGGTTACGGGGAGAACAATTACACTCTTCTATCCCGTTTCCCTAGAGGCCACCTTTTAATTAATATAAGCTTCCAGATTTCAACTTTTGTCATGTCAGATAAGCAAAAAACACGCCCTGTATGATATTAAATTTTGGTCATCTTCTTTTGCATTTAAAATAATTGTAAATTACTGTGCAAAAAATATCTCAAAGTTTGGACTACACTTGATCTTATCTCACAGCGTAGGTTACATGCAAAGAAATCCACTGCGAAAAAATTGGAAATCAATCTGCACCCTGGAATTTTTATGGCTTTAATATGATCAGACTTTTAAGTAACCGATCAGCTGTTTCTCTGTAACCTATAAGTATCCTTAGCCATGTGCGCAAATCATTATCACAAAATGCACATTTTTGTCAAAGCAAGTAGGCTCAAGATATGTCACTAACTATAAAATTCATATTTCCTACTAACGTGCGTTTCACAAGCGGGGAGAGTTTAATGGCTGATTCAGAAAAAGTGATTTTTGTTCCCAGCTTAAGACTGAGTGTTACAAAATAAGAATATTGACTCTTTTCATTGACTCAAACACTTGAAATCAGTGACTTGATTTAGCAAATGCTATTTAGATTTCAGTGATACTGTCTTGCAATCAAATAGATTTCTCTAAGCATATCACACTTAATTATGTAAGAGTTATAAAAGCTCTGTAGCATTCGAGTATTTGTGACTTAATTTGTAAATATGTTGCTTTTAGTGGCCAAGTCCGTGCTCCTTCCCTGTCATGGTCTGTTTACTACAGATAGGCCACGTTGCTAGAACAAGTAGGTCTCCAGAAACGCATTTTTTTAGGCTGCGTAATGTCTATATACCGTGTAACCAGTGAATGGATTGTAATAGACAATTTTTTAAAAATTGAAGAAAAAACAGTCAAAAAGTAAACCACTGATCCAACCTCTCGAATGTTCCTCAAGAGAGTGAGAGACCCTTTACTAAATTCTTTCAATTACACAACATGCTTCCCCACCGCCACCCACCACCCACTCACCCACTCACCCACCACCTCCACTGTGGACAGCACATGCTTTCCCTATACATTTGTACAACAATATGATCTGTATAGAAAACTTTGATAATCTTTTACAAATCACTTGCCTGATTTAAGTTAAATTACTAGGGTGAGTCAATAAGTAACCAGCCTAACTTATTTCCGGTTGAGATCCACTTCTTCATTTTCGATGTAATTGCCCTCTAGTGTGATGCACTTAGACCAACGGTGTTCAAGTGCCATCAGCCCAGAACTGAAAAAGTCTGGGTCCTTTCCATTGACCTACTCCTCAACTGCCGTCACAACTTCTTCATCAGACCGGAAATGAAGTCCACGGATATCCTTTTTCAAGTTGGGAATAGGAAGGAGCTAGGTCAGGCGAATAGGCAGGATGTGGTATTAATTCATACCAGTTTCGCTCTGCATCATCCATTGCAACTTTGCAAGTGTGGACTCTCGCGTTGTCCTGTTGCAGCAAAATACCTTTAGAGAGTTTACCTCAGCGTTTTTCACGGATTGCGGTTCTCAGCTGGTCTAACAAGTTTGCATAGTACACTCCAGTTATTGTACTTCTCTTGGGTAAAAAGTCCAACATAACGCCTTTTGCGTCCCAAAATATTGTGGCCATCACCTTGCCAGCAGATGGTTGCGTCTTGAACTTCTTTGGCCTTGGGGACCCAGGCCCTACCCACTGACAACTGAGCTTTATTCTCTGGCTCATAATAATGAACCATAGTCTCATCTACAGTCACCAGACGCAAAAGAAAATCATCTTTTGACCTAAAACGCTTCAACAAGGCGCTGCATACTGATGCTGTGGTTGCTATTTGCTCATCGCTAAGGGATTTGTGGACCCAACGGGCTGTTAGCTTGCGTATACCTAAACGATCATGTAAGATTGTTGAAATGCTACCATGTGTAATGCTTAATGCCTGCGCTATTTCTTCCACCTAAATTTGCCTATCAGAGTATACCAATCCCGAACTTTCTTACACATTTCTTCGTCGGTGGCATCCAGTGGGCGTCCAGACCTGGCTTCATCTTCTAAAGATGTTCTACCGCGTTTGAATTCCCCTACCCAGACTTTAACCTGAGCATAAGATGGTGCAGAAGACCCATAAATATCGGCTAACTCGCCGTGTATTTCCTTGCCTGTTTTACCTTTTAAATACAAGTACCGAATTACAGCAAGGTACTCAACTTTAGATGAAAAGCATGCCTTTGCATCACTAGCCATGTTTGACATTCAATATCTTATTAAAGAATGACTCAATACGTGTGCAATTTAGTACCCATGTATAAAACATATATTGAAACAAAGTATGAAAATCGTGACCATCTCGGTCCATCGGAAATGGGATAGGCTGGTTACTTATTGACTCACCCTCGTAATACAACCATCCTGAACCTAAAGCAATAAGACACAGGTGAGTGATTTAGGGCCATCATGGCCCTCTTGTTTCACTTCTGATATATACAATAATCAGAATTTATGGTATTGTCAAAAAGTCTGTGATGCCCATGTTTATCTTTTGGATAATATTATATTAGTTTTGGAACTAAACTTTATAGGCAAACTATTGGTATTCCGATGGGAACTAATTGTGCTCCTCTTGTTGCAGATTTGTTTCTTTTTTGTTATGAGAGAGATTTCATGAAGTCTTTCTCATGGGAAAGTCACACTGACATTATTGAGGCTTTTAATTCAACTTCAAGATACCTTGATGATTTATTAAATATTTACAATATTTACAATATTTACTTTGACTAAATGGTCGACCATATATACCCTACAGAACTCCAGTTAAATAGAGCCAATTCTTCCAATACAAAGGCATCTTTTTGGACTGTTTTTTTTTGTTTTGTTTTTTTGTTTTTTTTTTAATTCGGCCTTTAAAATAGCGATGTCCGGGCGGGTGGGCCTTGGGTGTCATCGGCCGTTTACCTTTTGGTTAACCTTTTTTCAAAGTTATATGTTACCTTTATTCTTCAGTGGATTGCTTTCATATTGGTAGGGATGAAGAGGAGGACCAGTAGGTGTGTCAAATGCGAGAGCAATAACTCTCACTTTCTTCGTCATGTACTTACCTCCCGAGGTCCAAGGTTTACCTTTTGGTTAACCTTTTGAAAAACCTGTCCATAATGCCATTAGGCATGTTTCTTGTTTGGATTTGAATCTATATATATCTAATGGTACAGTTTCCACCAAAATTTATGGTAAACGGGACAGTTTTGATTTTGATACAGTCAATTTCCTTTTTCTGGATGGCGATGTTCCCCGGCATACCTCATAATGGGGTATACATATCTCAACTTATTATATTCCCCAGAGCTTCTTCAAGTCTTAGTGACTTTAACTGCTGTAATAAGCCCTTACTGCCAAACTTCTTAGGCAGGGCTATCGTTCATTTTTAAACTTCGTGAGGCGTTTTCGAAATTTTATCGCAGACACAGTAGTGCCTTGGTAGAAAAATATAATGTCAGTCTGAAAACACTTTGCTACAAGTTATATCGGAACCAGAATTTTACGGTGACTTAGTGTACAGATTTAGAAAAATTGTAGAAAAATATAACTTTTTGGAGCAATTCAGAAAACTAATACCATTATAAAAGAATTGGCTATAACTTGGATATTGTGCGGCAGACTGCATGCCTACCTGTCAACCCAGTCATTGTTGATGGCTATGCTTCACTATTTAATTGCATGACGGCAGTTCGGGCCTCAGACTCAGTGACGACCTCTTCATAAAACTAAAACCAGTGGGTTGGGGCTTGATGTCTTTAGCTTGGCCCGTCGTGGTTCAACTATTGGTTTTCATTTACTCTGGCATACAGTAGAATTATTCATGAGTACTCGTCTTTGTTAGCTCACCTGAGCACGAAGTGCTCATGGTGAGCTATTGTGGTCAGTCAATATCCGTCGTGCGGCATCAGCAATTGCTTCAAAAGCCTATTCCATCTACACCCCTGGGCCAATTGACGATACTTGGTAGGAAGCATCGGGGTGACTTGTAGATCAAAAATAGCTAAAATCATTCCGATCGGAAATGTTCCAAGATGGTCGCCATCTTGAAAATCTATTTTTTGCTGCTTCTCCTCAATCAAAAGGCCTGTTGACTCCAAACTTCGTAGGAAGCATTGGGGTGACTTGTAGATCAAAAATAGCTAAAATCCTGCCAATTGAAAATCCATGGTGGCAGCCATGGCGGCCATCTTGAAAATCTATTTTTTGCTTCTTCTCCTTAACCCAAAAACCAATTGACTCCAAACTTGGTAGGAAGCATCGGGGTGACTTAAATGTAGATCAAAAATAGCTAAAATTGTGCAGATCGGAAATCCAAGATGGCCGCCATGGCCACCAGTTTGAAAAATCTATTTTTAGCTTCTTCTCCTAAACCCAAAAGCCAATTGACTCCAAACTTGGTCGGAAGCATGGGGGGTGACTTGTAGATCAAAAATAGCTAAAATCGTTCTGATCGGAAATCCAAGATGGCTGCCATCTTGAAAATCTATTTTTCACTTCTTCTCCTGAACCGAAAGGCCAATTGACTCCAAACTTGGTAGGAAGCATGGGGGAGACTTGTAGATCAGAAATAGCTAAAATCTTGCTGGTTGGAAATCCAAGATGGCCGCCATTTGAAAATCTATTTTTCACTTCTCCTGAACCGTAAGTCTTATTGACTTTAAACTAGTTAGGAAGGATCGGGGTGACCTGTAGATCAAAAATAGCTAAAATCGTCCCTATCGAAAATCCAAGATGGCCACCATGACAGCCATCTTGAAAATCTATTTTTTGCTCCTCCTGAACTGAAAGGCCAATTGACTGGAAACTTGGTAGGAAGCATTTGGGTGACTTGTAGATCTAATATAGCTTAAATTGTTCGGATCGGAAATCCAAGATGGCTGCCATGGCGGCCAACTTGAAACTCTTTCTTTCGCCTATTTTCCTGAACCAAAGGGCCAATTGATTTGAAAATTGGTAGGAAGCATCGGGATGACTTGTAGATTAAAAATATCTAAAATCGTTCCGATCGGAAATCCAAGATGGGGGAGCATCTTGAAAATCTATTTTTCGCTTCTTCTTCTGAACTGAAAGGCCAATTGACTCGAAACCTGCTAGGAAGCATTGGGGTGACTTGTAGATAAAAAAATAGCCCAAATCGTTCTGATAGGAAATCCCAAATTGCGGCCATGGCGGCCATCTCTAAAATCTATTTTGAACTTTTTCTCCTGAACTGAAAGGGCAATTAATTGACTCAAAGTTCACTTGAAGTATCGAGGTGACTTGTAGATCAGCAGTAGCTAAAATCATTCTGATTGGAAATCCAAGATGGCTGCCATCTTGTTTATGTTTATTATATTTCTCTGCCACTATGCTGTTTACATGTATAAAATCATGATTCTTCAGAAACCACTTAGCTAATCGCCACCAAATTTCACATTGATCCTACTGTTGAAATATGATTGAGAGTTTGTTCAAATGATCACGCTCCATTGACTGTCATGCCATATATATTCTTCTTCAAAATTAAGAACTGCTTAAATGATGATCTTTTCATTAGTTGCGATGACAGGATTGGAAAAATGTTGCATAATATCTACATATGTCACTCAGGTGAGCGACCCGTGGCCCATAGGTCTTTTGTTTATTATAGTGATTAATTTGATTTTTATGTTTTCGCTTTGATGCATTGACTGAGTTGGGAGCCTTCATGCGAACCAAATTTTTTTGTATTTTGTATTGAGATTGGCATTGGGACCCAGAATGAAGGTGGCTAGCTGTGAAAGTGCTTTAACCCCCCCCCCCCCCCACCCCCTCCCCCCAACCCATTCTAAAGCGGTGGTCCTGGTGTTGTTCTTACTCTTTGTAGTTCTTTGTAGTTTTGTTGTTCCCGCATTGCTTTCTGTTTTTAGCTCACCTGAGCCAAAGGCTCGAGGTGAGCTTTTGTGATTGTTGATGTCCGTTGTGCGTCTTTCAACAATTTACTTAAAAGACATCTCCTTCTAAACCGGTGAATGGATTTTGAAATAATTTTACAGCAATGTTCCTTGGGTGACCCTCTACCAAAATTGCCTAAAGGTTCCGCTTCGCTAAACAAAATGGCGGCCAGAGCTAAAAATAGAAAAACCTTAAAACAACATCTCCTCCAAGGCCACTGACCCAATTTCAAAATAATTTCACAGGAATGTTCCTTGGGTGACCCTCTACCAAAATTGCTCAAACTGTTCTGCTCGGATGAACGAGATGGCCACCAGAGCTAAAAATAGAAAAACCTTTAAACATCTTCTCATCTGTCAACAATTTACTTAAAAGACATCTCCTCCTAAACCAGTGAACAGATTTTGAAATAATTTTACAGGAATGTTCCTTGGGGGACCCTCTACCAAAATTGCCTAAATGGTTCTGCTCCGCTGAACAAAATGGCCACCAGAGCTAAAAAAAGAAAAACCTTAAAACGACAGCTCCTCCAAGGCCACTGGCCCAATTTCAAAATGGTTCCACAGTACTATTCCTTGGGTGACCCTCTGCCAAAATTGCTCAAACTGTTCTGCTCTGATGAACAAGATGGCCGCCAGAGCTAAAAAATAGAAAAACCTTTAAATGGATTCTCCTCTGTCAACCATTTACTTAAGACATCTCCTAAACCAGTGAATGGATTTTGAAATAATTTTACAGGAGGGTTCCTCGGGTGACCCTCTACCAAAATTGCCTAAATGGTTCCACTCCACTGAACAAAATGGCCGCAACAATTAAAAGTAGAAAAACCTTGAAACAAAATCTCCTCCAAGGCCACTGTTCCTTGGGTGACTCTCTACCAAAATTGCTCAAACCGTTCTGCTTGGATGAAAAGATGACCGCCAGAGCTAAAAACAGAAAAAACCTTTAAACGACTTCGCCTGCTTAACTAGTGGATGGATTTTGAAATAATTTCACATGAATGTTCCTTGGGTGACCCTCTACCAAAATTGCTTAAACCATTTCGCTCGGATGAACAAAATGGCTGCCAGAGCTAAAAATAGAAAAACCTTTAAATGTCTTCTCCTCCTTAACCAGTGGATGGATTTTGAAATAATTTCACAGGAATGTTCCTTGGGTGACCCTCTTCAAACATTGCTCAAACTGTTTTGCTCGGATGAACAAGATGGCTGCCAGAACTAACTGGCCACTCTATTTTTCGCATCTTCTCCTGAGCCAAGAGGCCAATTGACTCGAAATATAGGAAGCATCGGGGTGACTTGTAGATCAAAAATAGCTAAAATGGTTCTGATTGGAAATCCCAAGATCATGGCGGCCATCTTGCAAGTCTATTCCAAGATCATGGCGGCCATCTTGAAAATCTATTTTTGCTTCTTCTCTTGAACCGAAAGGCCAATTGACTCAAAACTTGGTAGGAAGCATCAGGATGACTTGTAGATAAAAAATAGTTAAAATCGTTCCGATTCAAAATGGCGGCAACGGCGACTGTCTTGAAAATCTACTTTTCGCTTCTTCTCCTGAACCAGAAAGCTAAATGGGCTTGAAACTTGGTAGGAAGCATCATTGACTTGTAAATCAAAAATAGCTGAAATCATTTTGATCGGAAATCCAAGATGGTTGCCCTAGCAGCCATGTTGAAAATCTATTTTGAACATTTTCTCCTGAACCAAAAGGGCAGTTGACTCAAACCTTATTGGAAGTATTGAGGTGACTTCTAATCAAAAGTAGCCAAAAACATTCTGATTGAAAATCCAAGATGGCTGCCGTCTTGAAAATCAATATTGAACTTCTCTTTAACCAAAAGGCCAGTTGACTCAAACGTCTGATAATCAGGTGAGTGATACAGAGCCATCTTGGCCTTCTTGTTTTCTTTATGTGTTGTGATGCTAGCATTGTGGTCACCATCTTCAATAGCTGCCCACTTTGCTTTCTGTTTTACTAGTTGTGATTAAGAGTGGCATCAGGACCCAGGGTGAAGTTGGCTGGCCGTAAAAGTGCTTTACACCCCCCGGTGGTTTACTCTGCTGACCGTTCTAAGGCGGTGGTCCCGGTGTTGGTCTTACTCTTTGTTGCTTTGTGGTTTATTCTATGAGGCGATTTGTTTTATGTCTTACCTTGTGTTATTTTGTTCTTTTGTTTTTCAGTCCTTTTAGCACTGTGATTACCTCACTTAGGGAAGAGAGAGTTTATCTTCGTGTTTTTTGTCCATTTGTTCGATTTGTGCTTGTTTGGTTTTGTCAGTTTCCTCTTCCTCTTGGTGTCTGGGAAGGGCTGCAGTTTGTGATTGTGGCACTCCCTGGACTTTTCTCTTACCTTTTTTATGCCCCCCAACTTCAAAGAAGTTGGAGGGGCATATTGCTTCTGGGTTGTTGGTCCATCTGTCCGTCCGTTCGTCACGCTTTTTGATGCATTGCATAACTTAAGAACCGTGAAAGCTACTGTTTTGAAATTTCTTATATGGATTCCTCATGAAAAAATAGCTGACACGTATTTTTTTTCTTGACAGGATTATGCCCCTTTTCTGAGTTATGGCCCTTTGAAAAAATACGGACGCAATCTTGTCAGCAAAATATCTCAAAAACTAATGAAGCTAGAGCCTTGAAACTTGATGAATAGACTGGTAGTGATGAGTAGACAACCTGATTAACTTTTGAAGAAATTTCAAAAAATACTTCTTGAGTTATGGCCCTTTGTAATTTTGGGCATTTATACCTTGTCAGCAAAATATCCTAAAACCGTTGGAGCTAGAGGCTTGAAACTTGATGAATAGACTGGTAGTGATGAGTAGACAACCTGATTAACTTTTGAAGAAATTTTGAAAAATACTTCTTGAGTTATGGCCCTTTGTAATTTTTGGCATTTTTACCTTGTCAGCAAAATATCTCAAAAACTGTTAAGAGCTAGAGCCTTGAAACTTAGTAAATGGATTTGTAGTGATGAGTAGATGACCCGATTAACTTTTGAAGAAATTCTGAAAAGTACTTCATGAGTTATGGCCCTTTGTAATTTTGGGCAATTTTACCTTGTCAGCAAAATATCTCAAAAAGCGTTGGAGCTAGAGCCTTGAAACTTAATGAATAGATTGCTAGTGATGAGTAGACAACCTGATTAACTTTTGAAGAAATTTTGAAAAATACTTCTTGAGTTATGGCCCTTTGTAATTTTTGGCATTTTTACCTTGTCAGCAAAATATCTCAAAAACTATTAGAGCTAGAGCCTTGAAACTTAAATGGTTTTCTAGTGATGAGTAGATGACCTGATTAACTTTTGAAGAAATTCTGAAAAATACTTCATGAGTTATGGCCCTTTGTAATTTTTGGCATTTTTACCTTGTCAGCAAAATATCTCAAAATCTATTAGAGCTAGAGCCTTGAAACTAAATAAATGGATTTATAGTGATGAGTAGATGACCTGATTAACTTTTGAAGAAATTCTGAAAAATACTTCATGAGTTATGGCCCTTTGTAATTTTGGGCATTTTTACCTTGTCAGCAAAATATCTCAAAAAACGTTGAAGCTAGAGCCTTGACACTTGATGAATGGACTAGTAGTGATGAGTAGACAAGGTGTTTAACTTATGAATAAATTTTGAAAAATACTGAGTTATGGCCCTTTGTAATTTTTTTACATTTTTATCTTGTCAGCAAAATATCTCAAAAACTGTTAGAGCTAGAGACTTGAAACTTGATGATTTGATTGGTAATGATGAGTAGATGACCTGATTAACTTTTGTGTAAATTCTGAAAAATATTTCGTAAGTAATGGCCCTTTGTAAATTTGGGCTGTTTCCCTTGTCAGCAAAATATCTGAAAACTATTGAAGCTGGAGCCTTGAAACTTGATGAATAGATTGGTAGTCATTAGTAGATGACCTGATTATGCCCCCAGTTTCGAATGAAATTGATGGGGCATATTATTTTGCCTTCGTTTGTCCGTCTGTCCGTTTGTCCGTTCGTCAAGCTTTTTTGTGCATGCCATATCTTAAGAACCCTGCATGCTAGGGTTTTGAAATTTTATATTTGGGTTTCCAATGAAAAAATAGCTGACCCGTATTTTTTACCTTGTCCAGCATGTTTGTTTAGAGTTATGCCCCTTTGAAAAAATCAGAATTAAATCTTGTGAGCAAGATATCTTGAAAAGTATTTAAGCTGGGTTCTTGAAATTCGATATGGTGAGTGGGAATGATGTGTAAATTACCTGATTATATTTTGAGAGAATTCCGTGAAAATATTGATAAAGTTACGGCCCTTTGCGGTTCTTCGCATTTTGACCTTGTCAGCAAGATGTCTCGAAAAGTACTTAAGCTAGGGTATTGAAATATTATATGCTGATTGGGGATGATGTGGAGATTACCTGATTTGTTTTTTAGGGAATTCCATGAAAAAATCGACGTAGATAATGCCCTTTGTAGTTCTAGGCATTTTGACCTTGTCAGCAAGATATCTCAAAAAGTATTTCAGCTAGCCATGATATTTGGTATACTGATTGGGATTGAGGGGGAGATCACCTGATTAAATTTTGAACCAATTAAATGAAATGTTGGAGTTATGGCCCTTCGCAATTTCTGGCCATTTAATGTAGTTGCTTTATTGTGTATAGCATAAGTTTAGAACCATGTACGCTAATGTTTTGAAATTTCATATTTTGATTCCTCATGAAAAAACTAGGTGACCCATATTTTTTTCTTATCCCAATTATCTCCTATTTTAGAGTTATTTCCCTTTGATAAAATAACATTGAAATCTCATATACTTGTACTGTTGTTACCGTCATGGGCAAGCAGTGTTGGAGTCAAGCAGTGTTAGAGTCAGGCAGTTGGGGGCATAGTGTTTTACAAACACCAGCTCTAGTTTTTAGTCATTTTTCACCCTCAATATATAGACAGTGGGTACCTTGTGAGCACAACTCCTCGTACAATTTTATACCAATCTTTTTGAAACTTTGCACATGTTTTCTCCATAGTCTGAAGATTTGCATGTGCTTTCATATAATCCTTGCCTTAATTTTTGTCACTTTTTTCTACTTTTTGAACTTTGTCATTTTCTGACCTCAGATGTATAGGTAGTGGGTACCTTGAGGTTGCAACTTCTCATACAATTTTAAACTGATCTTTTTGAAACTTTGCACATGTTTTCTCATGGGTCTGCAGAAGTGCAGGTGGTTTGGATATGATTTTTAAATTTATTTTCAACTCCTAAACCCAAAAGCCAATTCACTCCAAACTTGGTAGGAAGCATTGGGGTGACTTATAGATCAAAAATAGCTAAAATCGTGCCTATCGGAAATCCAAGATGGCCGCCATGGCGGCCATCTCGAAAATCTATTTTTCGCTTCTTCTCCTGAACCGAAAGGCCAGTTGACTCCAAACTTGCTAGGAAGCATCAGGGTGACTTGTAGATCAAAAATAGCTAAAATCGTGCCGATCGGAAATCCAGGATGGGCGCCATGGCAGCCATCTTGAAAATCTATTTTTCGCTTCTTCTCCTGAACCGAAAGGCCAGTTGACTCGAAACTTGGTAGGAAGCATTTGGGTGACTTGTAGATCAAAAATAGCTAAAATCATGCCGATCTATATTTAGCTTCTTCTCCTGCACCAAAAGGCCAATTGACTCCAAACTTGGTAGGAGACATTGGGGTGACTTGTAGATCAAAACTAGCTAAAATCGTGCCAATCGGATATCCAAGATGGCCACCATGGCAGCCATCTTGAAAAATTATTCGCTTCTTCTGAACCAAAAGGCCAGTTGACTTGAAACTTGATAGGAAGCATTGAGGTGACTCGTAGATCAAAAACAGCTAAAATCATGCCGATCGTAAATCCAAGCTGGCGGCCATTTAGAGTTTGTTCAAATGATCACGCTCCATTGACTGGCATGCCATATATATTCTTCTTCAAAATTAAGAACTGCTTAAATGATGATCTTTTCATTAATTGCGATGACAGGATTGGAAAAATGTTGCATAACATCTGCATATCTGCTGTGGCTATGTCACTCAGGTGAGTGACCCGTGGCCCTCTTGTTAGCTCACCTGAGCACGAAGTGCTTATGGTGAGCTATTGTGGTCAGTCAATGTCCGTCGTGCGTCGTCCGTCGTGCGGCGTCAACAATTGCTTTAAAAGCCTACTCCTCCTACACCCCTGGGCCAATTGACTTGATACTTGGTAGGAAGCATCGGGGTGACTTGTAGATCAAAAATAGCTAAAATCGTTCCGATCAGAAATCCAAGATGGCCGCCATGGCCACCATCTTGAAAATCTATTTTTCGCTTCTTCTCCTGAACCAAAAGGCCAATTGACTCCAAACTTGCTAGGAACCATCAGAGTGACTTGTAGATCAAAAATAGCTAAAATCGTGCCGATCGGAAATCCAAGCTGGCCGCCATGGCCACCATCTTGAAAATCTGTTTTTCGCTTCTTCTCCTGAACTGAAAGGCCAATTGACTCCAAACTTGCTAGGAAGCATCAGGGTGACTTGTAGATCAAAAGTAGCTAAAATCTTGCAGATCGAAAATCCCAGATGGCAGCCATGGCGGCCATCTTGTAAATCTATTTTTCGCTTCTTCTCCTGAACCGAAAGGCCAATTGACTCCAAACTTGCTAGGAAGCATCAGGATGACTTGTAGATCATAAATAGCTAAAATCGTGCCGATCGGAAATCAAAGATGGCCGCCATGGCCGCCATCTTGAAAATCTATTTTTCGCTTCTTCTCCTGAACCGAAAGGCCAGTTGACTCCAAACTTGCTAGGAAGCATCAGGGTGACTTGTAGATCAAAAATAGCTAAAATCGTGCTGATCGGAAATCCAAGATGGCAGCCATGGCCGCCATCTTGAAAATCTATTTTTCGTTTCTTCTCCTGAACCGAAAGGCCAATTGACCCCAAACTTGCTAGGAAGCATCAGGCTGACTTGTAGATCAAAAGTAGCTAAAATCTTGCCGATCGGAAATCCAAGATGGCCGCCATTTGCTTCTTCTCCTGAACCGAAAGGCCAATTGACTCCAAACTTGCTAGGAAGCATCAGGATGACTTGTAGATCATAAATAGCTAAAATCGTGCCGATCGGAAATCCAAGATGGCCGCCATCTTGAAAATCTATTTTTCGCTTTTACTCCTAAACCCAAAAGCCAATTGACCCCAAACTTGGTAGGAGGCATTGGAGTGACTTATAGATCAAAAATAGCTAAAATCGTGCCTATCAGAAATCCAAGATGGCCGCCATGGCAGCCATCTTGAAAATCTACTTTTCGCTTCTTCTCCTGAACCGAAAGGCCAGTTGACTCCAAACTTGGTAGGAAGCATCGGGGTGACTTGTAGATCAAAAATAGCTAAAATTGTGCCAATCGGATATCCAAGATGGCGGCCATGGCAGCCATCTTGAAAATCTATTTTTCGCCTCTTCTCCTGAACTGAAAGGCCAGTTGACTCGAAACTTGGTAGGAAGCATTGGGGTGACTTGTAGATCAGAAATAGATAAAATCGTGCCGATCGTAAATCCAAGCTGGCTGCCATTTAGAGTTTGTTCAAATGATCACCCTCAATTGACTGGCATGCCATATATCTTCTTCTTCAAAATAAAGAACTGCTTAAATGATGATCTTTTCATTAGTTGCGATGACAGGATTGGAAAAATGTTGCATAACATCTGCATATCTGCAGTGGCTATGTCACTCAGGTGAGCGACCCGTGGCCCGTGGGCCTCTTGTTTTGAGGTTACAATACACCAAATATTGGCAGAGTTATGCTCCTTTGAAAATTTCCGTGAACTTTTTGTTTCTGGCTTACTCCTACGGTATACATCCGGTCAAGCTGGGGGTGGTTGGGTGTGGCGAAGGTGTCACTTATCCTACGTCACCGGGGCATCCAACTGATATTGGCTTACAGCTGGGCAAGGCCTGCTATCCTTGTAGCAGGTAAGGGTAGAGGGGGAATGTTTTTTTTCTTCTGTTTCTTCACTTTCATTCCTGTTCCTGTTTCTTCCCTGTCCCTCTCTTTCATCTCCACTACTATCTCTTCTATCTCTTTTCTCCCTTTCTCTGGGAGACGACACAAGATGACCAACAAGGGTTGACGTGTCATTAAACCCCAACACAGTCAATCAATCAACATCCGGTCAAGCTGAAACTTGATTTACTGTGATTTATTGACCATGATGTGGAGCAACACATACTGTTTTCGAGTTTACAGTCCACCAAATATTAGCAGAGCTATGTCCCTTTGAAAATTTCTGTAAACCTTTCATTTCTGGCTTACTCCTGGGGATGATCGGGTGGTGTGAAGGTGTTGTGTATCTTACATCAAACGGGCGTCTAACTGATACTGGCTTACAGTTGGGCAAGGCCTACTACCCTGTAGCAGGTAAGGGTAGAGGGGAAATGTTTTTATTTCTTCTGTTTCTTCACTTTCATTCCTGTTCCTCTTTCTTTCCCTGTCCCTGTCTTTCATCTCTAATATCTCTTCTGTCTCCTTTCCCCCTTTCTTTGGGAGATGATACAAAATATCTCACAAGAGTTGACGTGTCGTTAAACCCCAACACAATCAGTCTTACTCCTCCTATAGTTTACATCCAGTCAAGCTGAAACTTTGTAAATAGTTACACCATGGTGTGGAGCAGCGCATATTATATCGAGGTTACAGTTTACTAAATATTAGCAGAATTATGTTCCTTTGAAAATTTTGGCAATTTTTTTTGTTTCCAATTAACTCCATATACAGTTTACATCTGGAGTACTGAATTATACTGGAGTCTGTATATGTGCTACATCTTATTACTTGCCACGGGCGTATGATGCCTCCGCTTGCGGAGCCCTTGTTTGACATTTGAACTTAGCCATTTTTGGTGCATAAGTATTATGATCAAGGTATCTTTAAAGGAAAGCATGTAGTTTGGGGCATAGTGTTTTACTAATAGATTGTCTAGTTTAAATACTATAACTAGATTATTTTAGGTGATCTGTGTGACCTGGTAAAGTCCCTGGCCCAGTACAGTACCAGCACCTGTCATTGGAAGGCTCTGGTTCATTCAAGGATGGTGTGTGACCTGGATGAATGGAGAAGGTAAATGATCTGTAGTTGTAGATGATCTGTGTGACCTGGTAAAGTCCTGGCTCAGTACAGTACCAGCACCTGTCATTGGAAGGCTCTGGTTCATTCAAGGATGGTGTGTGACCTGGATGAATGGAGAAGGTAAGTGATCTGTAGTTGTAGATGATCTGTGTGACCTGGTAAAGCCCTGGCTCAGTACAAAACCAGCACCTGTCATTGGGAGGCTCTGGTTCATTCAAGGATGGTGTGTGACCTGGATGAATAGAGAAGGTAAATGATCTGTAGTTGTAGATGATCTGTGTGACCTGGTTAAGTCCTGGCTCAGTACAGTACCAGCACCTGTCATTGGAAGGCTGTGGTTCATTCAAGGAGAGTGTGTGACCTGGATGAATGCAGAAGATAAGTGATCTGTAGTTGTAGATGATTTGTGTGACCTATTTAAGTCCTGGCTCAGTACAGTACAAGCACCTGTCATTGAAAAGCTCTGCTTCATTCAAGGAGAGTGTGTGACCAGGATGAATGGGGATGATAAGTGATCTGTAGTTGTAGATGATCTAGGTGACCTGGTAAAGTACTGGCTCAGTACAGTACAAGCACCTGTCATTGGAAAGCTCTGGTTCATTTAAGGAGAGTGTGTGATCTGGATGAATGGAGCAGTAAGTGATCTGTAGTCCTGGCTCGCTACAGCACCAGTAACTATCATTGGAAGGCTCTGGTTCATTCAAGGATAGTATGTGACTAAGATGAATGGAGAAGGTAAGTGATCTGTAGTTGTAGATGATCTGTGTGATCTGGTAAAGTCCTGGCTCAGTACAGTACAAGCACTTGTCATTTGAAAGCTTTGGTTCGTTCAAGGAGAGAGTGTGACCTGGATGAATGCAGGAGTTAAGTGATTTGTAGTTGTAGATGATCTGTGTGACCTGGTAAAGTCCCTGCTCAATAGAGCACCAGCAACTGTCATTGGAAGGCCCCGATCCATTCAAAGATGGTGTGTGACCTGGATGAATGGAGAAGGTAAGTGATCTGTAGTTGTAGATGATCTGTATGACCTGGTAAAGTTCTGGCTCAGTACAGTACCAGCACCTGTCATTGGAAGGCTCTGGTTCATTCAAGGATAGTGTGTGACCTTGATGAATGGAGAAGGTAAGTGATCTCCAGTAACTCCAGTATCATCTCCAGTAACTATCATTGGAAGGGTCTGGTTCATTCAAGGACTTAGATGAATGGAGAAGGTAAGTGATCTGTAGTTGTAGATGATCTATGTGACCTAGTAAAGTCCTGGCTCAGTACAGTACTAGCACCTGTCACTGGAAAGCTCTGATTCATTCAAGGAGAGTGTGTGACCAGGATGAATGCAGATGGGTAAGTGATCTTCAGTTGTAGATGAGCTGTGTGACCTGGTAAAGTCTGGTTCAGTACAGCACCAGCAACTATCATTGGAAGGCTCTGGTTCATTCAAGGAGAGTGTGTGACCTGGATGAATGCAGAAGGTAAGTGATCTGTAGTTGTAGATGATCTGATTGACCTGGTAAAGTCCTGGCTCAGTAGAGCACCAGTAACTGTTATTGGAAGGCTCTGGTTCATTCGAGGATAGTGTGTGACTTAGATGAATGGAGAAGATAAGTGATCTGTAGTTGTAGATGATCTGTGTGACCTGGTAAAGTCCTGGCTCAGTACAGTACCAGCACCTGTCATTGGAAGGCTCTGGTTCATTCAAGGATAGTGTGTGACCTGGATGAATGGAGATGATAAATGATCTGTAGTTATAGATGATCTGCAAAGCTGCTCACATTTTTTCAGCAAACAATACCAATGTATTAACCATATATCAAGATAAAAATTTTAACATCATGTTAACACACAACTTTGTTAAATTTTGAGCAACCGGACTCAGATTGTAAAGATACTTTCTCTCTTTGCACCTGAAGGGGCTGTTTCTAAATATTCAGACATTTTAAAGTACATTAAGTTAAATTGGAACGAAACCAAAAGAAAACAAAAAAACCTGATTGAGTGGCAAGGGACAAAAATGGACTACTTTTTGAGTGAAAAACACGGTAGATCCTGATTAGATACCATGTTTTCCAAAGAGTTTGTTAAGTTAAATTGATACTCATTTGGTAAGGTAACTTGGTAGGAGATTCTTTCCTTTTTAGCTCACCTGTACGAAAATACAGGATGAGCTACTACACTAACCCTGATGTCGGTGTTGGGTATGGTGTCAGCATTAACAAAAATGTTAAAGTTTTACGTCAAAGTTTTTAAGACCTTATATTTTCTAAATCCTCAGATGGATTTATTTTTAGCTCACCTGAGCACGAAGTGCTCATGGTGAGCTATTGTGGTCAGTCAATGTCCGTCGTGTGTCATCTGTTGTGCGGCGTCAACAATTGCTTTAAAAGCCTACTCCTCCTACACCCCTGGGCCAATTGACTTGATATTTGGTAGGAAGCATCGGGGTGACTTGTAGATCAAAAATAGCTAAAATCGTTCCGATAGGAAATCCAAGATGGCCGCCATCTTGAAAATCTATTTTTCGCTTCTTCTCCTGAATCCAAAGGCCAATTGACTCCAAACTTGCTAGGAAGCATCAGGGTGACTTGTAGATCAAAAATAGCTAAAATCGTGCCGATCGAAAATCCAAGATTGCCGCCATCTTGAAAATCTATTTTTCGCTTCTTCTCCTGAACAGAAAGGCCAGTTGACTCCAAACTTGCAAGGAAGCCTCAGGGTGACTTGTCGATCAAAAGTAGCAAAAATTGTGCCAGTCGTAAATCCAAGATGGCCGCCATCTTGAAAATCTATTTTTCGCTTCTTCTCCTGAACCCAAAAGCCAATTGACTCCAAACTTGGTAGGAAGCATTGGGGTGACTTATAGATCAAAAATAGCTAAAATCGTGCCTATCGGAAACCCAAGATGGCAGCCATGGCAGCCATCTTGAAAATCTGTTTTTCGCTTCTTCTCCTGAACCGAAAGGCCAGTTGACTCCAAACTTGGTAGGAAGCATCGGGGTGACTTGTAGATCAAAAATAGCTAAAATCATGCCGATCGTAAAACCAGGATGGGCGCCATGGAGCCATCTTGAAAATCTATTTTTCGCTTCTTCTCCTGAACCAAAAGGCCAGTTGACTCCAAACTTGGTAGGAAGCATTTGGGTGACTTGTAGATCAAAAATAGCTAAAATCATGCCGATCGTAAATCCCAAGACGTTGGCCATTGCGGCTATCTTAAAAATCTATTTTTCGCTTCTTCTCCTAAACCCAAAAGTCACTTGACTCGAAACTTGGTAGGAAGCATCAAGGTGACTTGTAGATCAAATATAGCTAAAATTGTTCTGATCCAAAATCCCAGATGGCCACCATGGCCGCCATCTTGAAAATCTATATTTAGCTTCTTCTCCTGCACCGAAAGGCCAGTTGACTCCAAACTTGTTAGGAGACATTGGGGTGACTTGTAGATCAAAAATAGCTAAAATCGTGCCAATCGGATATCCAAGATGGCCACCATGGCAGCCATCTTGAAAATCTATTTTTCGCTTCTTCTCCTGAACCAAAAGGCCAGTTGACTCAAAACTTGGTAGGAAGCATTGAGGTGACTCGTAGGTCAAAAATAGCTAAAATCGTGCCGATCGTAAATCCAAACTGGCTGCCATTTAGAGTTTGTTCAAATGATCATGCTCAATTGACTGGCATGCCATATATATTCTTCTTCAAAATTAAGAACTGTTTAAATGATGATCTTTTCATTAGTTGCGATGACAGGATTGGAAAAATGTTGCATAACATCTGCATATCTGCAGTGGCTATGTCACTCAGGTGAGCGACCCGTGGCCCGTGGGCCTCTTGTATATTTGATATGATTATATATGTTGGTCCAAAATTTTATTGAGCACAATCCACATCCCTGCTCATGACCTAGAGGTCAAGGTCAAGGACTAAGAAATTTTGTGAAAGTTTTGTGTCAAAGTTTTTGAGATATGTTAGACAAGCGTAAGTTAAGGCGAGCTGTCCTGTATAGCAAAAGGCCTTGTTTAGAATATCCCCACCCCTTCCCCTTCAGAAAAGGGACTGATGTTCAGGAAAGCAAACATGGAGTTACAAAAGTTACCTCCCTTGCCAAAAGTGGTGGTAAAAGTACCAAATGTGTATTCATTCCCCTTAGTCAGTCTCAGTGGCGCAGTCGGATGTGCATCTGACTGGTGATCAGGTCACGGGTTTGATCCGTGCCAAGTCCGGCAACATTTTTTCATGGAGATTGATCATGAAATATGTTTCACGGTCATTTTCTCCTTTTCGCTGATTCAAGAAGGGCAGTTGTCAGTTTCTACGGTCATTTTCTCCTTTTCGCTGATTCAAGAAGGGCAGTTGTCAGTTTCTGGCGAAAGAATATGCACAAGTACTGGTTAGAGGTCTAAGCATGCCCAGCAAAAAGTGTGGTTAGGTAAACTGACTGTGCTCAGCAGGACCCTAATAGTAAAATCGGAACACAAACAAACATACCCCATAAATGGGTGCTAGAAGTTGTGGATAGATAAAATCAATTTTGTTATTAGTTATGGGTTGGGTCAGTGGAAAATATGTCTACAGGTTTATGCAGACAGTGAAGACCCAGATTAGCCTGCACATCATGAGAATCAAATAATTGAACAAGTTTATTTGATTTCCTGTGTCTAAAACGTGCTAGCTAAATGGTATCTAGTGTAGGACCAGAGCAGACTGTTTACTTTTAGGAGCAGTTTGAATTGTTTACTAACCCATTGAAGACTGAATAAACTGTCCCACACTACTGGAATAGTCTATTTATGCCCCCAACTTCGAAGAAGTTGGAGGGGCATATTGCTTCTGGGACGTTTGTGCGTGCGTGCGTCCGTCCGTCCGTCCGTGTGTCCGTCCGTTACACTTTTTAGTGCATAGCATAACTTCTGAACCATGCATGCTAGGGTTTTGAAATTTCATATATGGATTCTTCATGAAAAAATAGCTGACCCGTATTTTTTTTCCCGTCAAGATTATGCCCCTTTCCTGAGTTATGGCCCTTTGAAAAAATATAGATGAAATCTTGTCAGCAAAATATCTCTAAAGCTATTGAAGCTAGAGTCTTGAAACTTGGTGAATAGATTGGTATTGACGAGTAGATGACCTGATTAACTTTTGAATAAATTCTGAAAATTACTTCATGAGTTATGGCCCTTTATAACTTTGGGCATTTTTACAATTGCACACTTTTTGATGCATAGCATAAGTTTTGAACTGTGCATGCTAGGGTTTTGAAATTTCATATATGGATTCCTCATGAAAAAATAGCTGACACATATTTTTTTTCTTATCAGGATTATGCCCCTTTTCTGAGTTATGGCCCTTTGAAAAAAATATGGATGAATTCTTGTCAGCAAAATATCTCAAAAGCTATTGAAGCTAGAGCCTTGAAACCTGGTGAGTAGATTGGTGTTGATGAGTAGATGACCTGATTAACTTTTGAATAAATTCTGAAAATTACTTAATGAGTTATGGCCCTTTATAACTTTGGGCATTTTTACAATTGCACACTTTTTGATGCATAGCATAAGTTTTGAACTGTGCATGCTAGGGTTTTGAAATTTCATATATGGATTCCTCATGAAAAAATAGCTGACACGTATTTTTTTTCTTATCAGGATTATGCCCCTTTTCTGAGTTATGGCCCTTTGAAAAAAATATGGATGAATTCTTGTCAGCAAAATATCTCAAAAGCTATTGAAGCTAGAGCCTTGAAACCTGGTGAGTAGATTGGTGTTGATGAGTAGATGACCTGATTAACTTTTGAATAAATTCTGAAAATTACTTAATGAGTTATGGCCCTTTATAACTTTGGGCATTTTTACGTTGCACACTTTTTGATGCATAGCATAAGTTTTGAACTGTGCATGCTAGAGTTTTGAAATTTCATATATGGATTCCTCATGAAAAAAAAGCTGACACATGTTTTTTTTCTTATCAGGATTATGCCCCTTTCCTGAGTTATGGCCCTTTGAAAAAATATGGATGAATTCTTGTCAGCAAAATATCTCAAAAGCTATTGAAGCTAGAGCCTTGAAACCTGGTGAATAGATTGGTATTGATGAGTAGATGACCTGATTAACTTTTGAATAAATTCTGAAAAGTACTTCATCAGTTATGGCCCTTTATAACTTTGGGCATTTTTACGTTGCACACTTTTTGATGCATAGCATAAGTTTTGAACTGTGCGTGCTAGGGTTTTGAAATTTCATATATGGATTCCTCATGAAAAAATAGCTGACACATATTTTTTTTCTTATCAGGATTATGCCCCTTTCCTGAGTTATGGCCTTTTGAAAAAATATGGATGGAATTTTTTTAACAAGCTATCTCAAAAACTATTGAAGCTAGAGCCTTGAAATTTGAGGAATAGGTTGGTAGTGATGAGTAGATGACCTGATTAACTTTTGAATAAATTCTGAAAAGTACTTCTTGAGTTATGGCCCCTTGTCATTTTGGGCATTTTTACATTACACACTTTTTGATGCATAGCATAAGTTTTGAACTGTGCATGCTAGGGTTTTGAAATTTCATATTTAGATTTCTCATGAAAAAATAGCTGATACATATTTTTTTTTTTTTTTTTTTTTCTTATTAGGATTATGCCCCTTACCTGAGTTATGGCCCTTTGAAAAAAATATGGATGAAGTCTTGTCAGCAAAATATCTCAAAAACTATTGAGGCTAGAGCCTTGAAATTTAAGGAATAAATTGTTAGTGATGAGTAGATGACCTGATTAACTTCTGAAAAGTACTTCTTGAGTTATGGCCCTTTGTCATTTTGGGCATTTTTACATTGCACACTTTTTGATGCTTAGCACAGGTTTTGAACTGTGCATGCTAGGGTTTTGAAATTTCATGTATGGATTCCTCATAAAAAAATAGCTGACACATATTTTTTCCCCCTTCAGGATTATACCCCTTTCCTGAGTTATGGCCCTTTGAAGAAATATGGATGGAATCTTGTCAGCAAAGTATCTCAAAAACTATTGAAGCTAGAGCCTTGAAATTTAAGGAATAGATTGGTAGTGATGAGTAGATGGCCTGATTAACTTTTGAATAAATTCTGAAAAGTACTTCTTGAGTTATGGCCCTTTGTCATTTTGGGCATTTTTACATTGCACTTTTTGTTGCATAGCATAAGTTTTGAACTGTGCATGCTAGTTTGAAATTTCATATATGGATTCCTCATGAAAAAATAGGTGACCCATATTTTTATTATCTCCCATTTTAGAGTTATTTCCCTTTTAATAAAATAACATTGAAATCTCGTATATTTGTACTGTTGTTACCGTCATGGGCAAGCAGTGTTGGAGTCAAGCAGTGTTAGAGTCAGGCAGTTGGGGGCATAGTGTTTTACAAACACCAGCTCTAGTTTCAATTTTAGGTATGTCAGGCTATATGATGTAGATACTCTTAAAGCTAAATTGGTTGATCAATTTGCAAACAGTGGAGAACCTGATCAGACATCATGTTCTTTGGCATCTGATCTGGGTCAGCACTGTTTGTCAGTTACCCGTTGAGGGGTCTCCAGTATTCAATGGGTTAAGGCATATCTGTCAGCTGGGCCCAGTTGATCAAAACTAAATGAAGTTGTTTGCTTACGTGAGGTTAAAACTTTTAGCTTCAAATATGGTAAATTCATTGGTATTTTTTGCTGAAAAAATATGAGTAACTTTTGCATTGCAAAAGCTACTCACATTTTGGCAGCAAAAATGTCCATGTATTTGAAAATAGTTAAGCTACAACAGTTAACAAGTTAGTAATTAATGAGCTTGTTAAGCTAACAATGCTTTGAACAACTGGGCCCAGAATATTTAGGGTAAATATGATAGTTAATCTTGAAATTTTATTATGCCCGTGCCATTTGAAGAATGGTGGAAAAGGCATATATATACAAAAGACATATATACCCCTGTTCAACTGTCTCTGTCTGCATCGGGCGTTAGGAATTTGCGTTTAAGCTTTCCAGGTGGTGGCATTCATCTGTTTTTGACAGATTACTAGTTGAGGATATTTTAATGTAAATATCAATGGTCCAGAAAAGAATAGTATCCACATAAATATTACTTTCTTATTGCACCAGGAAAACATGTTCTCGGTACTGATTAGAATTGCCTTCTTGAGGGGTTTCTAATGAGTTCCCTCAACATGTTTTCCAAAGGTGCTTTTAATGAATGCTCACAATTTATGTTTTCCTGGAACAATAAAATATCTGTACTTTTTGGTTGAAAAATGGCTTATATGGAGCTATGTGTAATGATAAGCTTTGTTTTTAGTTTTCATCTGCTGATGTACAAATTTAGCAATGTAAAAATGCTTGCTTTATTGCTTACAGTGAGAACCCATACTGCAGCATCCTTTTAGAATTACTCTCACATCTTCGAAATAAAGGTCATGTAGAGTTACTTCCCTTCCATAGTTGTGATGAAGCCAAGATGACACCTCTTCAGTGTGCTGAGCAAATCCTGGCTGAGCGTAGCAGCGTGTCTATGGCTTATCTAATTAAAGGTATAGTATTTCTTCTCTTTAGCTGCTTCTCCTCTGTTATATACCAGGAATGTCTGTTTAACCTTTACCAGTCTGGGCTAATCCAGCAGATGACATATTGACAATATTTTATTATTGTTCCCAGAATATAGGCTTTGACATTTCATGCAAATGGCTTCGAGTCGGCTGACAGGACTGCTGCCTGCTATCTGAGAGCATTAAGTGATTGGTAAAAATCTAGACAAATATTGTTCATTTATAAAAAGGCCCCAACCACTGAACTTTCTTCAGATGAAGCAAGCATCTTCCTGTCCAGCCCATGCCAGAAGTTTTGAAATTTTGTGAGAGTCTATGATAAGACCTAATTGGCTATTTCTGACTAGTCTGGTCCAGAAAAATTGACACGCCAGTATTTTTAGTCATATATGCCGAAGGGGTATATAGTTTTCGTTGGTTCCATCTGTTCATCTGTCCTTCTGTCCGTCCGTGATTCCGTTACACCTGCTATAACCAAGTTTTACTTCAAAGTTTTTTCATTATGTATATCTCTGCAGCCACTTATCAGAAACTGTTCATATTTGGTATGGAGGTACCTGGGAGGGTTCTCTTTCATTCTACATCCATGGATCCCTGGGTTATGCCCCAGGACGGGGCTGGAAGTCAAAATCTAGGACACCTCAATAAAGTAGTTTTTTGCAGTTTGTTTATACAAAAAACTTCTTAATGAAGAAGGATGGGCATCAGACTTGTTTATCATATCAACATTCATTGTAATAAGGTCAAGGTCTTTGTGACCTAATTTTTATGCTCCAGGGATTTGCCTTCTATCTTGAAGAATATTTCATGGATTAATGTGATACTTGGGATATTGGTTCTGTGTGACACCATGATTGACATCATAATAAAATGTAGGTCACCTTGGCCTATACTGGGATATTGGTTCTGTGTGACACCACGATTGACATCATAATAATATGTAGGTCACCTTGACCTATACTTCATGGTCCAGTTATTTTGCCTTTTATTATACGCCCGTTTGAAAAACGGGACGTATATGTTACGGGGTATGGCGTCTGTCCGTCCTTCCGTAAACTTTTTCGTTTCCGGCTAACTCCTCCTACAGTTTACATCCGATCAAGCTGAAACTTGGTATATAGTTAGACCATGATGTGGTGCAGTGCATATTATTTTGGGTTTACAGTCCACCAAATGTTTGCAGAGTTATGCCCCTTAGAAAATTTCTGTAAACTTTTCATTTCCAATTAACTCTTTCTACATTTTACATCCGATCAAGCTGAAACTTCATGTATAGTTAGACCATTATGTGGAACAGTGCATATTGTTTCGAGGTTACAGTCCACCAAATATTAGCAGAGTTATGCCCCTTTGAAAATTTCAGTAGACTTTTTGTTTCCGGCTGTCTCTTCCTACAGTTTACATCCGATCAAGCTGAAACTTGGTATATAGTTAGACCATGATGTGGCCCAGCGCATATTATTTCGGGGTTACAGTCCACCAAATGTTTGCAGATATATGCCCCTTAGAAAATCTCTGTAAACTTTTCATTTCTGGTTTACTCCTCCTACATTTTACATCTGATCAAGCTGAAACTTCATGTATAGTTAGACCATGATGTGGAGCTGCAAACATTGTTTCGAGGTTACAGTCCACCAAATATTAGCAGAGTTATGCCCCTTTGAAAATCTCAGTAGACTTTTCGGTTCTGGCTAACTCCTCCTACAGTTTACATCCGATCAAGCTGAAACTTCATGTATAGTTAGACCATGATGTGGAGCAGCGCATATTGTTTCAAGGTTACAGTCCACCAAATATTAGCAGAATTATACCCCTTTGAAAATTTCGATTAATTTTTAGTTTATGGCTAAATCCTCCTACAGTTTACATCCAATCAAGCTGAAACTTCATGTACAGTTAGACCATGATGTGGAGCAGCGCCTCTTGTTTCAAGGTTACAGTCCACCAAATATTAGCAGAGTTAAACCCCTTTGAAAATTTCTATTAATTTTTTGTTTCCGGCTAAATCCTCCTACAGTTTACATCCGATCAAGTTGAAACTTGATTTGTAGTAAGACCATGATGTGGAGCAGCTCATATTATATCAAGGTTACAGTCCACCAAATATTAGCAGAGTTAAACCCCTTTGAAAATTTCTATTAATTTTTTGTTTCTGGCTAAATCCTCCTACAGTTTACATCCGATCAAGCTGAAACTTCATAAATAGTTGCACGATGATGTGGAGCAGCACATATTATTTTGAGGTTACAGTGCACCAGATATTTGCAGATTTATGCCCCTTTGAAAGTTTTTGTAAACTTTTCACAGCATATTGTTTAGAGGTAATAATGTACCAAAGGCTCATATGAGCTTATAATATAGCCATGCTTCTGTGGTGTGTCCTCCTTCAGAAAGCACTTCTCCCTAGAAGCAGCAAACTTCTTCCTATTTTCACAGGAGGGAGAAGTCACTTCTCCCTTAATTTCTGGGCCAGCTTGGACCCTTAGGTTACAGTTCACCAAATATCAGCAGAGATTATGGCCCAATGAATTTTATTTTTTTTTTTTTTTTGTAATTCCACTTACAGTTTATATCCCAAGCACTGAATTATACAGGAGCCAGTTAATGTGCTGCATCTTATAACTTGCCACAGGCGTATAATGCCCCGCTTGGCGGAGCTCTTGTCTTGAATGTTATTTGAAGTATGAACATCTTTTTTCGGGTTTATGAATTGGTATGATCTGACAGTTGACCTAAAAGTAAAGATAGGTCATTGTGAACTATATTTTATGGTCACATACATGCCAGAAGCTCTTGGCAGAAATCTGTGAGATCAGGCTAATTTTTAGGGGAGATTTGACAAATTTCTGTGAGATTTTCATAAAAATCACTTTCAAGCTCACAGAAATAAGTTTAAAGCCTTTAGTTTGATAAATTAAGCATATCAAAAGTACAATGTTGTGTAATTTATAATTAGTTCTTCATAAACTATCCTTTTAGAGGGTCTGAAAATTCTGTGAGATTTGAAATTCTTATGGGAAATGGATTGCAAAGTAGCCAAATTCTGTGAGATTTTGTCTCACAGTGTGAGGTATGGCATGTATGTGGTCAGGTGATTTTATGTTACATCTTGGGAGACAACTTCATGTATGACTATCATAGTTTGGGATAATGGGCCAAAATGACACAAAGCATTTTACCGCAAAATAAATGTAGGTCTTTGTGACCTATATTTCATATCCCAGTGATTTTGTCTTATGTCTCCAACTATTTGAAGTCTAAGTGTCATACATGTATTTACAGATAATGACACAGTGTTACCCAAACTTTGACCTCAAAGTAAATATAAATCAGTATGTATTTCATGGTCTAGTGACTTTGCTTAATATCTTCTAGATTATTTAATGGATTAACATTGTAGTTGGTATAATGGATCAGTGTGACAGCAGATTGACCTCTCAAGTATATGTAGGTCAGTGACCTATTTGTTATGGTTCAGTGATTTTGGTTCATGTCTTGAAGACTATTTACTCCAGAAAAATTGTGCTTGGGGTGATAGATCAGTGTCACTCAAGACTGACTTTGTAAACTATATGTGGGTCAGTGACCTATATTTCATGACCCATTGATTTTACCTTATATCATTGTCATTGACTTAAAAATACTTTATGTTTAAGAAATGGTGCCTGCCGGAGGTATTCAAGACCCTCTGGGCACTTTCTCTTGTTGTAACTATGTTCAGATCATGAAATATTTTCTACGGTCATTCTCTCTCTTCCGCTGATTCAAGAAGGGCAGTTGTCAGTTTCTGGCAAAAGAATGTGCACAATACTGGTTCACCGCTTAGAGGACTAAGCCTGCCCAGTAAACGTGTGGTTAGGTAAAGTGACCGCGCTCGGCATGACCCCATTGGGTTGACTGGGCCGTAAAACCTCAACACAAACAAACAATGTTCAGCCATGTTGTGTATTTTTAGGGACAGAGTCACCAATGCGAGTAAAAGAAGAGCCAGATAAACCTGCTGTATCAACAATAAGTCCAGTGGCGCAGTTGAGTTTACTCAGAAAAGGTACTGGCGTATAATTACAATTTCATTTTGCCATGGTTCTGATGGCAAAATCTTTACTCGTCTGCAAGTTAGTGTATGCATTAAGCGATACAAACTTCTAAAATTTCTGGTGTTTCTGGTGCATAGGGACTCCTGTTACCAGCTCATCATATTTTGAGGCACAAATAGTCCATAATATTCAGAATGCAAGTTAATGTTCTATGCAGGCATATATTAAAGTAATCATTTGCATCATATGCTTGATTAAAAAGGTAACAGTATCAAATTTGGAGTCTCGTAGAGGGCCCATGTTTGCCCAAACAATTATTATGATCACCTCCTATATGAAAACAAATCACCATCTTTTATTAGCAACCAGTTATTTATGGCTGGAATCAACTGTAATGATATACATGACAGTTTTACAATTCGAAGATGCATCCAGTGTATATGTACATGTAATGATTATGCAGACAGCACAAAAGTTGCTCTTTAAATATTTTGTGTATTATCTACAGTTAGCACCTTAAAATTAACAATTTGTCAGTGATAAAATGCTCAGACTTTTGCAAAACAGCAGTTCTGTGTGGTCAGGATATTAAAGGTAGATTATATCACAATGAAGTCATTGCATGCTTTGATATCACTCAATAGCCCATCACCAGACTTACTAACAGGTTACAGGCTACATGGATCTGTCAATGATAATCCAAATTCTGGCACACTCTAACAGCTTTAGATAAGGTGCTTTTTCCATCCAGAAATATTGAGATTTTTTCTTATTTCTCTATGAAAACATATGTTGTAGGTACTCATTAGAAGCGCCTCACCGAGGCGCTTCTGATGAGTACCCACAACATATATTTTCATAGAGAAATAACAAAACATATACGGATACTATTCTTATCTAGAGCTATACTCTTTAACTTAAGATGCCTGGACATGATTGATGCATTGTAATGTTACATCTATGTAACTCAGATGAATTGTTAAGGAGGAGTATTTGGTTATAATTGTGGGATAATTTTCTCCAGTTCATAAAAATATATTGTGGGAGGCGCTTCTAATGAGTACCCACAATGTATGTTTTCATGGAAAAATATGAAAAAAAAAATTATGTGGATACTATTCTTATCTGGGGCTTTGCTCTTAAGTTATGATGCCTGGACAATATTGATGCATTGTGATATTACATCTATGAGATTCAAAAATGCCATGGATATAGTTGCTATCACTAGGTGAATGAACAACAGAATTGGCACAAAGACACAGCAAGCAACAGATTGTCTGAACATAGCTTCTGATGTAGTGGATATGTGTCCATACTATGGTCAAGTCCTCAATCTACTTTACTAGATTGCATGTAACACTCTTGGCTTTGAAGGACTAAACTGATGGGACTGAACTGCCTATATCAATCATAGCTCCAGATAAGAGGGGATATCCACATAATAGTTTTCTTATTTCTCCACAAAAACATGTTGTGGATACTCATTAGAAAGCGCCTCAGCGCTTCTTATGAGTACACACAATGTATGTTTTCTGGAGAAAAATATCTACTTTTCTGTTGAAAGAAATGCCTTATCTGGGGCTATGTACAGAATTGATAGCTCAGAACTCACTCGGTACTGATAAGATTCATAAGTACTTGAATGTACTTAGAATAAATTGTTTTATATGAGTGAACTTAAAAACTGTGAATAATTCAGAAATGATTATGCAGTGGAATAGACAAGAGACATTTTTGATTTTCATGTGGAATTTTGTATGCTTTGCTCTAATATCTTTACTGTCTTTCCAGATGTGGTGTATGATTTTATTCGAGAAGCGGGAAAAGGAGGTAGTAAAGACTTTATGGTCAAGGTGATTGTGGATGGTCTGACATATTTTGGAATTGGAACAAGCAAGATATTCGCTAAACAAGCAGCTGCAAAAGTTGCTCTTGTTGAAAAATTCAAGATTCTTAGTGTGCCTGGTGAGTTACCTCCTGATGTAGGACAATTTTTTACTGAGAGCTTTAAAGATCTACAAGACACTTGTAGAAGTATTTACATGCTGTCCGGTCTTCACATTCTGTGAGTGGCTCCTGACTTAGGTTCATGAGGTCCTGGGTTCGAATCCTGCCAGAGGCAGAGTTCATCTCATGACTGTATGGCATTTCATTGCACAGAGCCTTTTGTTAGCAGTTATCATTTCATTTTTTATCGTTAAGCTAACGATGTTTTGAACAACTGGGCCCAGTACTTTTTTTGTTGAAAACATTGCCTTAAATAGAGCTATATATGTGTTAGAAAGTTGTAAGAATAATACCAGATAAGAGATGTATCCAGTAAAAATATTCAAATCTTCTGTATAAATCCAAGGTCCAGTAGTTCAAAGCATCATTAGCTTAACGAGCTGGTTAATGACTCATTAACTGTTGTAGCTATTATATAGGCATTTTCAAATACATTAATAGTGTTGTTGCAAAAATGTGAGTAGCTTTTCAGAGCAACAGATAATTTTTTAGATAATAGGGTATTTTACCCTTCAAAATTCAATTAATTGGGTAAAATTTTATTTTCAGTTTTTTATACGCCCGTTTGAAAAACGGGACGTATTATGTTACGGGGTATGGCGTCCGTCCATAAACTTTTTCGTTTCCGGCTAACTCCTCCTACAGTTTACATCCGATCAAGCTGAAACTTGGTATATAGTTAGACCATGATGTGGCGCAGCGCATATTGTTTCGGGGTTACAGTCCACCAAATGTTTGCAGAGTTATGCCCCTAAGAGAATTTCTGTAAACTTTTATTTCCGGTTAACTCCTCCTACATTTTACATCCAATCAAGCTGAAACTTCATATATAGTTAGACCATGATGTGGAGCAGTGCATATTGTTTCGAGGTTACAGTCCACCAAATATTAGCAGAGTTGTGCCCCTTTGAAAATTTCAGTTGACTTTTCATTTCCGGCTAACTCCTCCTACAGTTTACATCTGATCAAGCTGAAACTTGATTTGTAGTTAGACCATGATGTGGAGCAGAGCATATTGTTTCAAGGTTACAGTCCACCAAATATTAGCAGAGTTATACCTCTTTGAAGATTTCTATTAATTTTTGGTTTCTGGCTAAATCCTTCTACAGTTTACATCCAATCAAGCTGAAACTTCATGTACAGTTAGACCATGATGTGGTGCAGCACATATTGTTTCACAGTTACAGTCCACCAAATGTTAGCAGAGTTATGCCCCTTTGAAAATTTCTGTAACCTTTTGTTTCCGGCTAAATCCTCCTACAGTTTACATCCTATCAAGCTGAAATTTTATTTGTAGTTAGACCATGATGTGGAGTAACGCATATTGTTTCAAGGTTACAGTCCACCAAATATTAGCAGAGTTAAACCCCGTTGAAAATTTCTATTAATTTATATTAATTTTTTGTGTCTGGCAGAGTTATGCCCCTTTGAAAATTTCTGTAACCTTTTGTTTCCGGCTAAATCCTCCTACAGTTTACATCCTATCAAGCTGAAATTTTATTTGTAGTTAGACCATGATGTGGAGCAGCACATATTATTTCGAGGTTACAGTGCACCAAATATTTGCAGATTTATGCCCCTTTGAAAGTTTTTGTAAACTTTTCGCAGCATATTATTTAGAGGTAATAGTGTGCAAATTTTATTTTATAATAGGTATAATTTTTGCAAATAACTAAAGTTTTGGTCATATGGGCAAAATATTTATTTATTTTTTTTCTTCTTTTATTAGATTTGCAAGGAAAGGTTGCCATTATTAAATCTTTATGAATAATAATTCTTTTTGGATTTTTCTTTTTAATACTCTTCTGATTTGGCTCCCTTGAAGAACAAAAATAAAATCAGTATTAAACAAGTTAAAGGTTTACAAAAAAAATTCTTGTAGCATTTTTTTTTTTTTTTTTTTTTTTTTTTTTGGTTGTTTATTTTTGTTTTGTTATTGTTTGGTCCGATATTGAAGTATAGGAAAAACAAATCAGCCAAAGGCTCATATGAGCTTATAATATAGTCATGCTTCTGTGGTGTGTCCTCCATCAGAAAGCACTTCTCCCTAGAAGCAGCAAACTTCTCCCTATTTTCCCAGGAGGGAGGTCACTTCTTCCTGAATTCCTGGGCCAGCTTGGTCGCTTAGGTTACAGTTCACCAAATATCAGCAGGGATATGCCCCAATTTTAATTTTTTTTTGTAATTCCACTTACAGTTTATATCCATAGCACTGAATTATACAGGAGCCAGTTTTTGTGCTACATCTTTTTACTTGCCACGGGTATATAATGCCCCGCTTAGCGGAGCTCTTGTTAATTGGGTATTTTTACCCCCCAAAATAAAAATAATTGGGTGAAATTCCAAAAATGAACAAAAAAAGCACTAAAACATGCATAAAATCAGAGACCAAAAGTAAATATCCATTTTTAATTAGTTTAATTTATCAAAATAACTTGAAACAACTAAACATTTTAACTTTATAATTTCAACAAAGGAACTACAGCAGTTAAACAGATAAAGTGGGTATTTGGTGATAATTCAGAGATAATTTCTCCATCAAAAAGAAAAAAAAATATGCTGTGGGCATTTATTAGACTTGCCTCAGTGCTTCAGTGGAAATAAAGAGTGAAGTGCCAGTCCATGGAGTACACATAAATTTACCACAGTGCCTTGGTGTCATCGGAGAGAAAAACAACAAAACAAAGAAGTAGAGTGTTGCTGTTAATCCCAACCTACTCTGCTTACACAGCGAACATCGCCAGACTTTTAGTTTATTAAAAAATAGATTTTTTTTCCTTTTATTTCAGTGGTAATAATATAATAATAACTGAACTCTTCCATCCTTTGCTGCAGGGAGGGCAGATATTTTTTATTTCTGGTTTCCTTTACAAAGGAATTGAGGAACATTTCTTTTTAAAAAAGTACTGGAATAATCCTCCCAGTGGCATCGCTCTTTCTTTTCATTTAAATTTGGTACCCAACCCCACCCAAAATGTTCGTTACTGTCTGCAGTTGTCTTTTAATTTTGAGTGCAATTGTTGTTAAGTGAAATTATTATCAATTAAAACGAATTACGATCTGTTATATGTTACCGCAAATTTAAACAGGAAATATACCCGTTCATTCTGATCATGGACTTCGAATCTCTATATTGAGCTTCCCGCAAAACATCATTTCAGTGTTTACTTCGCACCGTGTTGATATCAACACGTTAAGAAAAAAAAAAGTCTGGGTCTTTTTTTTTTCTTGCTACATTTTCAATTTTCGCAGAAGGCTTGGTATTTGAGTTTCTTTTTTGATTTGAGTCTGTTTCGTATGCATTTCTGACGAGGAGAGGCTCTACAATTTAACGAACATATGTTCGTTTTTCCTCTAAAAACGGTTTTCCGCCACGATTTCACTTGACGTCACCATTACAGCATGTGATTTCTTCATGTGGGGTAAGGAAAAATGAAACTTGGTAACGCGAACATCCCGTCGCGCGCAGGGTGGAACTGAGCAGTCCCATGAGAATCTACAAAACGTTTACTGGATAAATTATGTCGGACTTAGAAACTGTTTTTGGCCAACATAAATAACCGTTTTTTATTCACAGACTGATATTGCGCATAAGCGCTATGGTACTATTTTGCTTGTCGCCGCATTTTAACTTCATAATACATTAACCTATAGATAATGTGCTATTCTCTTCTGTTTTCACACCTTCCACAGAAAAAACGACCTTTCAGTTGTTAATTAAAGTCTTAAACCAGAAGGTCCCTTAGGCAGTTACCTGTGTGACGTAACTCTTCCCGCTCAATTGACCACGTGTCAGTTTCTTTTCTGTGGACAAAGAAATTCAACAAGGATTATTTACCTGTGATAGAAATTTGGATTATTTCTTTCCTCACGGATAAATTTATGTATCCTTGTGTTTCTTTTGTTTATTTATCACTCCTTTCACTTTCTGTGTTATTATTTAAAATTTTCAATTTTCGATTTCATGTATTTTTTGACTGGTCTTTTTCCACATGCATTTTCGCGACTCTCGCTATTCGGCACAACGCTCGTGCACGATCGGTTCGATAGTCGTGTTTATATATGCAGAATATTTTTGTTCTTTTCGTTCCAGGTTATTCAGCAATTACGATATGTTTTTCCTGGACTTTTGTTTGCAGAGATCTTCAGTTGGCTAAAGATTCTCATGGTGGAGAAGCTGATTGTAAAGAACTTGTCAACCCTTGATGGGTTATAAGACAATTCTTTACTGATGGGAGCCCCACCCCATATGGCTATACTGCCGGGGTAAGACCCATCAAGGTGGCATCTTTGGGTACTTAGTATCCGATAAAGTCTAAGTCCACCAGTCACCAGTCATCCAGTCACCAGTCAACCAGGCACCAGTCAGTCAGCTTCACCAGTCACCAGTCAATCAGGTGCCAGTCAACCAAGCACCAGTCACCAGTCATCCAGGTGCCAGTCAACCAGGCACCAGTCACCAGTCACCGATCAACCAGGCACCAGTCAACTAGTCTCCAGTCAATAATTTAATTATTTTCTGGAAAGACTTAGTTTTTGACATATTTCACCGGACAAAATAGTCACGTATACTAACTTCCAGTCATTATGTCTAATTATTAAAAAAATTTTTCACTGGGCAAAGTATCAGTAATATTTCTGATACTTATACCCGGTCATATTATTATATTATTTCTGATTTTTCACCAGGCAAACTTTTACAGAAAGTGTCTGGTCAATTTTTGCCTAATAATTAATTATCTTCGGGAAAAAGTTTCGAATACTTGTGCCCGCTCAGTTTTCATATATAATCTCCCTTTTTCATCGGACTAGAGTTACGAATACTACTATCTGATCAATTAGTCAAATTACTTGTAACTTTACCGGGCAACAGTTACGAATACTGGTGTCCGGTCATTGTGTCGGGTAACTAGTGTCAAAATAATGATCACTAATTCCCGAACAATCTATTATCGTTCATAGAGCTCCATTCACGTTTAAGTCAATGGATATAGGTTATTAAGTGAAATACATAATAACTTTTTATACAAAAAATTCTGTACAGTCTTTCCCGAATCAGACTAGAATCTTTAATATTCCATTGACTTATTATAGGTGTGTAATTCCATTAATATTTTAAATTAACTTATGTTTTATCTCTTTTATCCGCTAGAAAGAGTTAAACTTCCGACTATAACAAAATTCTTACCGGGCAGCAGTTCGTAGACTAGTGCCAGGTCATTCAAATTATGTTTTATCTCTTTAATTCGCTAGAAAGCGGTTAAATTCCGGCTCTAACGAAAATTTCATCGGGAGGCACTTCGTAGAGTAGTGCCAGGTCATTCTAACGAAATTCCACCGGGCAGTAGTTTCGTAGACTTTGTGTCAGATTACTAGTGTCCGAGTAGTAGTCACTAGTACTCGCTCAACATATATTTATTTAATATATATTTAATAACCACTATAGACATGTATAGTCTTGGATTATAGGTTATTGAATGACAGCGATGGGTTCTAATACCTAGTAGCCATTTATATTGTTGAATTCTGTCCAGTCACTTTTGAACTTGACTTAAATTCTATATATATATTTATTATTGAAAATGAATTAAGAATTATCGGTTACGATCAAATTCGCAATTTATTCACTAAGTGTAGAAGATACTTCCAGCTATAATTATATCTCTTTTATTCGCTACAAAGAGATTAACTTCTTACATATTCACCTTATTCCGCTCTAGGGCAAAGGTGAACTATAAAACTATCGTTATTTATAAGAAGAAAAATATACACGAAATCTAAAAAATTTTCTTCTTTCCTCCCCTGTTTTTCTTCTACATGCTCCGATATGTAATCAGCATGTAATCTAAGGAGTAAATTGACAAGAAGGTAGCAATCGATCTTTTCTACTTTCTATTAATTTTTCATTCTTAAGGTATCGGAAATTTACACCAACCAGATAAATAAATTAACAGTTTATTTATTTATTCGCTACCTCTCTAGATTACTACGATTTAAAATTCTAGTTGAGGTACATATTTTCCTTTTGCCTTTTCTACATGGAAAATAGTTGATCCGATAAGCTATTATTCTATTTTATACTATCTTTTGATTGATTATATAAGAGTCTAGGTCAGTCGTGCTCTGTCTAAACTCTGCTATAAAATAATAAATAAGAAAAAAATCTTGTATTTAGGCATAGATATAATTCGATACGTTCTTTACTTTGCCTGTTTTATTTTTTCTTCTGGATCATTTAAGACTATGATAGCAATATACCAGATATTTTTGCCTCAGTAAGAATCTATTACGCCGAAGATTCTTCATATTGGAATAATAATTTTATTATGATTATCATTTCTAGACCCAATTAATCCTCGTATATTATAGGTCTACTTTATCTTATTGAGGAATAGTTTTGCTTCGACTAGCTCTGGGGGTGGTCGGGTGGTGCGAAGGTGCTGTGTATCTTACATCACTGGGGCGTCCAACTGATATTGGCTTACAGTTGGGCAAGGCCTGCTATCCTTGTAGTGGGTAAGGGTAGAAGGGGAATGTTTTTATTTCTTCTGTTTCTTCACTTTCATTCCTGTTCCTCTTTCTTCCCTATCCCTCTCTTTCATCTCCTCTACTCTCTTCTATCTCTTTTCTCCCTTTCTCTGGGAGACGACACAAAATGACCCTCAAGGGTTGACATGTCGTTAAACCCCAACACAATCAATCAATCGACTAGCTCTATACCTCTAATATTTTATTTATAACTAGAGTCCATGTCAATCAAAATTTTCTTGCACTTTTGTATTGACAATGGATACATATTTAGTAAAGGCATTAATTATTCAGTACGTGACAGATTATTATTGCCTAAATTAGATATTATATACAATACTTTCCTTTTGATATTTTGTTTTACTGACTTTGTAACTATTCAGAAACTGCCAAAGTCAATCATTTCCTTCCACTAAACTTACCAAAGCTCTAGATTATGTTGATATATATTTTTGATATGCTTAGAGGTTAATTAACGAGAGTTTACCTCATAATAGCAGATATTATTATATTTATATTAATCAATCTATAGTCTAGGCTTAGACAAAAGGGAAAACATCCTTAAATACGAGCCGGTAAAGAATTAAGACACTCTTAATTATCTCTTTACCCCTCCTTTATGTTTACATTCGTTAAAGGGATCATAGTAATTCTCGCTAAGAGTTCAAGTTCAGTTTGCGAATAATGCAAAGATTAATATCTTGATTTCCAGTCCGCATCAAAAATGGTCTATATATATAGATAAATATCTTTTCCGAAACTGGATATTTATTTATTTTTCCACACAATAAGTCATTTCAAGACGTCGATGATTTTGAAATGCACTGCTTCAATTTATAATATAAAATATGTTTATATTAACTTCACAACTTAGTAAGTGTTGCACCTACGTTCCTGGTCAGATCTTACTTTTGTGATACGTTTTTGAACATACTGAAAGTTTTCTCCGATTATACATTCGGTAAATAAACTTTCGAGTAGTATTTATGCTTTTAAACATTCAGATTATTTGATAATTGTTGGAGATAATATATTATTCCGATATTTATATATCTATCTTCATTATTTATCTTTCTCATCTTACTTTTAAATTAGATTGACCTTCTCGCTACGTTCCAGGTTTAAATCTAGCTAACATTGTGGAACAGTCACTTTTTTATTTCCTAAACAATATTTTAACATTTTTCTCAGTATTCAGAGCATAACGACTTCATGAATACTTGGAAATAATTCAATTCTACGCTTGTTAAACTAAGCCTAAAACAAGCCCTAGTTTTTTAGAATGGATATTATCCTTCGATTCAGTTCATGGAGATACATCCTTTTAGATCCCATTATCTCTATTTCAATCATTCAAAATTCTAATGCCTAAGTACTCCTTTTCTTCGTACGAATACAGAATATCGAGTCACTGTTGCTGCATATTGGTTAAAGATTAAACAAATTTTATCTTAAACCTATATGACGTTAAATTAATTATTATCTCTTTCATATACATGTTTTTACCCTTCCGTCAGGGATCGCGGTAATAATATTATTACTCTCTATGGTTTACACATAGATCTCGAGAGTATATATATGTATTTTCTTCCTGAACTCATTTGCGAGTACGTAATTTGATATTTCAGGAATTAATAATTACCAATTATGCAGACATAGATTTTATTCTATTAATATTCAATTCTAAAAATTTGATTGAATGTTTATCTATAAAATTTCCGGGCAGTAATTTTATAGAGAGTTATATGTTTAATAATTCCTTGCTTAATAAATAGTTATGCTTAACCTATTATTTATAGCGGGAATTTTGTTCAGTAGTATAATTTTAATTTAGTATTAATATATTTCTTACTATTCTTAAATATGCGTATAGAATAGTAATACTATCTCTTAACTTATAAATTAAGTGTTTTTTGAGATTATTAATCAGTATTATTGTATAATCTTTCTTCAGAGATTATCACACTATTACTTTTTCTCTGAGTCCTTCTCTTTTTATGAACATTTTGATTCGTATCAAAGTGGATTTTTTTAACATTTCTTTGGTTTCCATGATTATTTACTCAGGAGTACTTTTCATGGCAATCTTCTGGTATAGAAAGATTCTATCCAGCTTATTTATTATTGCTTAATCTTATCAATACGGTAAGATTTAGCCAAACTGAGTCCTTCTCTTTTTATGAACATTTTGATTCGTATCAAAGTGGATTTTTTTAACATTTCTTGATTTCCATGATTATTTAGGAGTACTTTTCATGGCAGTCTTCTGGTATAGAAAGATTCTATCCAGCTTATTTATTATTGCTTAATCTTATCAATACGATAAGATTTAGCCAAACTATGACCGTCATACAGTTTGCTGGGATCAACCTTATTCTTATCTCTCTTATTCTCTGTCAAACTCTTAAGTTATGATGTTGACAGTTTATTCTTTATTTTTTTGTCAGGACATCAAACGCTTTTATATGTCTATGACAAAACTAATTATCAATGGTTTAGGTTGTTTTTTCTTCCCAGCAGTTATATGCAAACTCTGTATTATTTTATTGCTTGACTAAAAATTCGTAATACAATTAGTCTAGCAATAGTTTTAACCATTATGTTTGTCTATACCTTTTTCTTCTGATGGATAACTGAGTTATAGTTAAGTTAACTCCATCTACCTTTATTATCTCCCCTTCTTTAATTTGATCAAAGGGAAATAATTACATATTATGGTTATTTTAAGTCTGTGTCTGTTCATCGGAAACTGTCCTGTCGCTCCAATTAACAGAATCTAATTAGTTTATAATTCTAATAGCTTAGACTATTACAATTACATAGCTTCACATATCTAGAATTTTATCCAAAATATCTACATATGTCAGTTATCTATAGGAAACTCCACCAAGTAGACTTTTCCTTATTTATTCAAGACCCTACATAGACTACTTACAGTGTGTGGTCTTGGCTTTTTGTTTTACAAATTTTGTTTTGAAAATATTTCTATATTCCTGGCTTACTTTGCGATGGAATATTTATGTTATGTCTCAATGACTCCCTTTTCTTTTTGAAGCCAATTGTTGTTTCCCAAAAAGAAAAAAAGAGGTGGGGGGGCCAATGTTAGGTCTCTGAGACTTAAGAACTGGCTTCCTCTAGAGTCTACTAATATATATAAGGTTGTTAGATCATAACACCTTAAAGATATGCTATTTTGTGAATCTAGATCATTCTTTCTATTAAATATAGAATTAGAATGTATCTGATCCCTTTGAGTTTCCTGAGTCTTAACCAGAAGTGCTGAGATATTATTGGTGTTAGAATTAGGAGAGCACCTCCCTCCTATTCTGCAAATTCTAGCACATTATCTATAGGTTAATGTATTATGAAGTTAAAATGAAGTTTTTTTAAAAGTAAAACATATTTTAACGAGTAATACTTAACCTATAGATAATCAATTATCTCCCTCCGCCCACCCTCGCTTATCTCTCCTAATTGTGTCTATTGTTTTACACATAAAAGAAACTGACACATGGTCAATTGAGCGGGAAGAGTTACCTCACACAGGTAACTGCCTAAGGGACCTTCTGGTTTAAGACTTTAATTAACGACTGAAAGGTCGTTTTTTCTGTGGAAGGTGTGAAAACAGAAGAGAATAGCACATTATCTATAGGTTAAGTATTACTCGTTAAAATATGTTTTACTTTTAAAAAAACTTCATTTTTAAATCGTCTTTCAAACAAAATTGGTAATTATTTAAATACAAATTTGGTGACGAAAATTCGGTGTCCCAAAACATTGGAATGAAAAAAAACAAATGTTGAAATCTCCTGTGCGAATAGTTTGTAGAAAATAAAGAAAGAAAGAAAAAGATGGAATGGGAGAGAAGAAAACTGTCAAGAAATCAGGCATGTTAAAATGAGGTCAGACGATCGGAAAACAAACAATGTTATTTGACATAATTGCCAATAATCTTAACCTCAAGGGATGAAAGATCATGACACCTGCTGTCTTTTGTTTTAGCATTGTTGCAAACCGATTTACAGTATGTTCAAAGTAACAAAAATCTAGACTGCTTTGCCATCCATTTACAGCAGTATAAAGGCGCGAATTTTGCCCCGAATTTATGAAAACAAGGAACTCAGTCTGGAGTATGGAGAGAAATGTTAACAAAACGGATAGGCATCAAACGGCGGTGATTTGTGTATCAGAAAAACGTTCTGCGTATCTGGTACGCTTAATTTTCAAAACAATTGCGTATCTAGACTTGACACTAGTGTAAAATTTGCAGATACGCTGCTTATCTCTTCTCCTGGCTTTTGCAATACAAAAGCTACTCATTTTTTCAGCAAAAAAAATATCAATGTATTTGCCATATTTTAAGATAGAAAATTTAAAGTCATGTTAGCTAACAACTTCTTTAAGTTTTGAGCCGGCCTTGGTAGCTCAGTTGGGTGAGCATCTGACTGGTGATCAGGAGGTTGTGGGTTCGACCCCTGCCTGGTCAGCAACATTCTTTCTTGGAGATTGATCATGAAATATATTCTACAGTCATTCTCTCCCAACCGCTGATTCAAGAAGAGCGGTTGTCAGTCTCTTGCAAAAGAATGTGCACAATACTGGTTAACCACTTAGAGGACTAAGCCTACCCAGTAATAATGTGGTTAGGTAAACTGACTGCGCTCGACATGACCCTATTGGGTCGACAATATCTCAACATAAACAAGTTTTGAACAACTAGGTCCAGTAAATTTTTGTTGAAAAAAATTGCCTTAAATAGAGCAGTGTCTGTTAGAAAGTCATAAGATAACTCCAGATAAGAAGAGTGTCCAGAAAAAAAATATCAAAATTTTGTGCTAGTACAAAACAGTGTCTTATCTGGAGCCATGAGGAAGGAATCATTGCAAAAATTCCCAAAATGTTTTCAAAAATTGAATTGTTTTGTCTTTTCCAGCAACAGGACGTTTAAAATCCACTGATCCCTGTGTTATAGTGTGTAACATCGGCCAGTTCTTAGAACAACATCTTAGTTCCAAGTAGATGTTCAGTGAACAAGGTTATAACATGAATAGTTAGTATATTGCTGGTGAAATTGGAAATATTGTCTCTTATATTTGCTGGCTTTGGAAAGTAGACTTATCAGGGGACTTGTTAACTCCAGTCCTGCTGAATATATCCTGCCTGTGCAAAGAGTGTAGATCCAGATCAGTTGGCATCTGAAGAAGCCAACTGATCTGGATCTGCACTGTTTGCCATTAAGTATGTGAATTTATAGCAACAATCTGGATCAAGTAATCTGATTGGCTGAAAATTAGAAGTAGGCGTGGCATCTTAATTTGTTCAGCAGGACAAGAAGAAGTGCTTGATGATAATTTGGGATAATTGCTTTCAGTGTTGCCATAAAAAGGTATGTTGTTGGTACTCGTTAGAAGAGCCTTGCCAAGGCGCTTGTAATGAATGCCAATAACATATGTTTTTATGGAAAACTGGAGAAAATTATTCCAGAATTTTCATTAAAAATTATCCCAGAATTATCATCAAAAGCTCTCCCTTAGCAAGTCCTCTCGACTATATTGCTGGTGTAATAGGAAACATTGTCACTTAAGTATATTGGATTGGGAAGGAACACTTATTAGCTCACCTGAGCTATGCTCAGGATGAGCTATTGTGATCACTTTTCGTCCATCGTCCGTGCGTGCGTCCGTGCGTCAGTCCGTTAACATTTTCAAACGACTTCTCCTCTGAAGCCCCTGAGCCAATTTGGCTCAAATTTCATATGGAGCCTCCTTAGGTTGGGGGAACGAAAAATTGCTAAAATGGTCATTGTCCATTGACCAAGATGGCCGCCATGCCCATATATGGTAAAAACCTTTGAAAATCTTCTTCTCCAGAACAGAGGATGCCTTGGGGCTGAATCTTTGCATGAGTCATTGGGGACGGGAGGTCTACCAAAATTGCTAAAATAAAGGTCGTATATTGACATTTGACCTTTTTACGGCAAGGTCAAGTTTGCTTCCCTATGCATTTGTATGGGAAAAACCTTTAAAAATCTTGTTCTCCAAAACCGAGGATGCCCTATGGCTGAACCTTTACATATATCATCAGAAACAGGAGGTCTACCCAAAGTTGCTAAAATAATGGTCGTACATTGACATTTGACCTTTTTACGGTAAGGTCAATTTTGCTACCTTATGCATTTGTATGGGAAAAATGTTCAGAATTTCAAATGACTTCTCCTCTGGAGCCGCTGGGCCAATTTTGCTCAAATTTCATATTGAGCCTCCTTAGGTAGGGGGAACAAAAGATTGCTAAAATGGTCATGGTTCGTTGACCAAGATGGCCACCATGCCCATATATGGTAAAAACCATTAAAAATCTTCTTCTCTAGAACCGAGAATGCTTTGGGGCTGAATCTTTGCATAAATCATCGACTTCTCCTCTGGAGCCTCTCGGCCAATTTTGCTCAAATTTCATATGGAGCCTCCTTAGGTTGGGGGAATGAAAGATTGCTAAAATATTTGTGGCTCGTTGACCAAGATGGCCGCCATGCCCATATATGGTAAAAACCTTTAAAAATCTTCTTCTCCAGAACCGAGGATGCCTTGGAGCTGAATCTTTGCATAAGTCATCGGGGTCGGGAGGTCTACTAAAATTCCTAAAATAAAGATTGTATATTGTCATTTGTCCTTTTTACGGCAAGGTCAAGTTTGCTTCCCTATGCATTTGTACGGGAAAAACCTTTAAAAATCTTGTTCTCCAAAACCGAGGATGCCTTATGGCTTAACCTTTACATATATCATCGGAAACAGGAGGTCTACCAAAGTTGCTAAAATAATGGTCGTACATTGACATTTGACCTTTTTACGATAAGGTCAATTTTGCTTCCTTATGCATTTGTATGGGAAAAATGTTCAGAATTTCAAACGACTTCTCCTCTGGAGCCTTTGAGCCAATTTTGCTCAAATTTCATATGAAGCCTCCTTAGGTTGGGGAAATGAAAGATTGTTAAAATGGTTGCAGCTCATTGACCAAGATGGCCATATATGGTAAAAACCTTTAAAAATCTTCTTCTCTAGAACCGAGGATGCCTTGGGACTGAATCTTTGCATAAGCCATTGGGGACGGGAGGTATATTGACATTTGATCAAAAATTGTTCTGATTGGAAATCTAAGATGGCCGTCATCTTGTTTATATTTATTATATTTCCCTGCCACTGTGCTTTTTACATGTATAAAATCATGATTCTTCAGAAACCACTTAGCCAATTTCCACCAAACTTCGCATAGATCCTACTGTTGAAATGTGATTGATAGTTTTTATTCAAATGATTATGCTCCAGTGACTGTCAGGCCCATATATTCTTCTTCAAAACTAAGAACTGCTCAAATGATGATCTTTTCATTGGTTGTGATGATAGGATTGGAAAAATGTTGCATAACATCTGCATATCTGCAGTGGTTATGTCACTCAGGTGAGCGAGTCGTGGCCCATGGGCCTCTTGTTTTTGGGATTTCTTATGGCTGTTAGAGGTGTGTTCCTGACAGATGTAAACAAACTGGACCATGACAAGCACAAAGTAAATGGTGTGTGATGCAAGCCTGCATGTCTCTGAAGGCTGATCAGATCCAGTCTCTTTCAGATTCTTCAAGCTTGCATGTCTCTGAAGGCTGATCAGATCCAGTCTATTTCAGATTCTGTATTTACCTCAGATATTCGGACAGACAGACGTAAGCAAACAGTGCAGATGCAGATAAGATGCTACAGAATGCAAGGTCTGATCTTGGTCTACACAGTTTGCCACTCATCCAGTAGCTTTTGAGATTCATCAACAATGTGTTTGTATAATGGATTTGTTCAAACTTCAGGACAAGACTTAGTTTGGTAACGAGATGTGGTAAATATGATACACATGGTCTTTGTGTTGTATATAAATACATTTTTTGCATTGAAAACAGAAAGCTACTGCTTCAGACAAAAATTGCTGCCAAAGGGTTCTCTGTGACATGATTCAGGATCCTACAATTTAGAATGTGTTTTTTTTTTTTACTAGCATTGTTTATGGATTTTTCATTTACAGAATAAATATCACAGAGGAAGTTAATACTTAAGTCAAGGGATTATATGGGCCGTGCCAAGCAGAAATGTGTTCGAGCATGCGCAAAATGCACATATTCAGATTCTTCCCACGCATGAGCAAAGCCTCATGATGGCATTTGCTCTCCATTCATGCATTCTGTTGTGTCCATTGAGTCTGTTAGCAGACAGGGAAGGCCCTGATTAGGCTGTGCAGATGCACAGGCAGATTTGGGCCTCACTCTCCGTATATGTCCGAAGACATGTTTTCGCATGGGATGGTCCATATTATTTTTGAAAATTGTAACAAAATAAGCATAGTTTAGCATGTAACTAGAGCAAGATGGCAAAATTATTTGCATCACTGTATTCTACTCTTCATTACCTTTGATTTGATATGCAACATGACTATGTTTATACAAAATGGATTTTGGACCATTTAGGGCCACACCTGCCTGGCCCTGCCCCCAGGGGTTACATCAGAATTACAAATGTGTTCCTCCAGTCCTCATCCATAGAGCTATTGCCTGTGAAAGTTTCGAGATTCTAGCTTAAATGGTCTAGAAGCAACGGCATGACATTACAGATGGATGGATGGGGGTGGTATCACAATATCCCCACTTTTTCTTCGAAAAAGTATTATAAAAGAACTGAAGTTGTAACATCCCTTTCGGAAAATGGACTTCCAATGATGACATCACAGAACAATGATGTCATCTTGAATCAGCAGTGTAAACCACGAAAAAGCATAACCTCGTGAAAGATTGAATAGCTGCAAGCAAAACTAGATACCAAAAAGTGTATTCAAGGAGACAAATGGTTTCAAGTATGTAAGGCAATAGTGTTTTCTATATACATGTAGATGCTTTAATCCATTTTAGTCTGGAGACCCCTAAAAGGGTAATTGGCAAACAGTATAGACCCATATCAGATGCCACAGAACATGGCATGCAATCAGGGTCTCCACTATTGGCAAATACTTCAACCATTTTTCTCAAGGAATATCTAAATCACATAGCCTGACATAACCTAAAATGGAAATAAGAATCTTCCAATATAGTGTGGGGGAGTTCATTGACATTCAGTCTGCAATGGGTTAATGAAACTTTTTCCACATGAAAATGTGTTTTCAAATGATGTCAAAAATAGAAAAATTGCATAGCATTAGTTGGGTTATCAGATATTTTTTTTTTCATTTTCTTTTCAATATTTCTCTGCAAAAACGTGCATACTCATAAGAAGTGACTCAACAAGACCTCCAATGAGTACCATAACATTTTTATGGAGAAATAAGGAAAAAATCAATACATATAGTTGGGAAAAAAAAGTGCCTTAGTTAAGCCAAGTTTATCCATACCCCCTAATCTGAAACAATCCAGACACCTTATGATCTTGCTGTATAATTGCAGGTAACATATCAGATCAGCTTAATAAATACCTCATCAAACAGTAGTCCCACATCTTCATTTGTACAGTAGTCAGGATAAGACATTCCTGCATAAATATCATTCCTGAAAATGTGCTTGTTAGCTTACATGAGCATGAAGTGCTCAAAGTGAGCTATTATGGTCAGTCAATGTCCATCATCTGTCATGCATTATGCGGCATCAGCAATTGCTTTAAAAGCCTACTCTTCCTTTACCCCAGGGACAATTGACTCGAAAACTTGGTATGAAGCATTCGCGGGACTTGTAGATAAAAAAAAGCTCAACTCATTCCAGTCGGAAATCCAAGATGGCCGTATGGAGGCCTTCTTGAAAATCTATTTTTTGCATCTTCACTGGTACCAAAAAGCCAGTTGACTTGAAACTTGGTAGGAAGTATCGGGGTGACTAGTAGATCAACTAGAAATGTGTCCACAGAACATGGATGCTTCCGCTTTGGGGTACCTGACTATAAAACTGCAAAATTCTACCTGGTACAAATGCCTTAACCTAAGTCTAACAGGATCACGTATGTACATACGTACGTACATGTACATACGTACGTACATACATTCGTACCTAAGGACGTACATTCATACACATGTACGCACGTACAGAAAACCAAAAACTATATGCCCCCGGCATCATCCGATGCGGGGGCATAAAAAATAGCTAAAATCATTACAATCAGAAATCCAAGATGGCCACCATGGCCGCTATCCTTAAAATCTATTTTTAGCTTCTCCTGAACTGAAAGGCCATTTGACTCAAAACTTGACAGGAAGCATCTGCGTGACTGGTAGATCAAAAATAGCTAAAATCTTTCCATATGGAAATCCAAGATGGCCACCATGGCTGCTATCTTGAAAATCTATTTTTCGCTTCTTCTCCTGAACGGAAAAGCCAGTTGACTTGGAACTTGGTAGGAAGCACATGTAGATCAAAAATAGCTAAAATCATTCACAACTGGAAATGGAAGATGACCACCATGGCCGCCATCTTGAAAATCTATTTTTCGCTTCTTCTCCTGAACCAAAAGGCCAATTCACTTTAAACTTGGTAGGGAGCATCAAGGTCACTTGTTGATCAAAAAAAGCTAAAACAGTTCCAATTGGAAATCCAAGATGGCCACCATGGCTACCGCCTTGAAAATCTATTTTTCGCTTCTTTCCACAAATCGAAAGGCCAGCTGACTTGAAACTTGGTAGGAAGCATCAAGATGTTCCTCAAAAAACCTGGCCACCAGATGGCAGGGCTTTTTTTCCCTGTATATCTATATAGAAAACTTTAAAAATCTTCTTGGCAGAAACCAGTAGTCTGATTTCAGTATCACTTGGCAGAAATGTTCCTTTGGTGACCCTCTACCAAAATTTTTCAAGCCGTCATGATACGACACAAAAAACATGGCCGCTAGGGGGCGGAGCTTATTTTCCCTATATATCTCTATAGAAAACTTTGAAATTCTTCTTGTCAGAAACCACTTGACTGATTTCAATATTATTTGGCAGGAATGTTGCTTTGATGACCCCTCTACCAAGATTGTTCAAGCAATAATGATTCATCAAAAAACATGGCTGCTAGGGGGCGGGGCTTATTTTCCTTGTATATCTAAATAGAAAACATTAAAAATCTTCTTGTCAGAAACCACTGAACCGATTTCAATATAACTTGGCCTTGAATGTTCCTTTGGTGACCCTCTACCAAGTTTGTTCAAGCTGTCACAATTACTCAGAAAACATGGCCGCTAGAAGGCGGGGCTTCGTTTCCCTATATAGCTATATAAAACACTTTAAAAATCTTTTTGTCAGAAACCACTGGACTGATTTCTTGGCAGAAATGTTCTTTGTTGACCCTCTATCAAGATTCAGTCCAAGCTGTCATAATGCATTAAAAAAACAGGGCCGCCAGAGGGCAGGGCTATAAAATTTATACAAAAAATCTTGGAGCAGTGAGCTTGGCTGAAACTTAAATAATAAGTATACAAATCTGTTTGCTCAGGTGAGCAATATAGGACCATCATGGTCCTCTTGTTTGTTTTTTAGCTCACCTGAGCTATGCTCAGGATGAGCTATTGTGATCACTTTTCGTCCGTCCGTGCGTCCATCCGTTAACATTTTCAAACGACTTCTCCTCTGAAGCCCCTGAGCCAATTTTGCTCAAATTTCATATGGAGCCTCCTTAGGTTGGGGGAACGAAAAATTGCTAAAATGGTCGCGGTCCATTGACCAAGATGGCCGCCATGCCCATATATGGTAACAACCTTTAAAAATCTTCTTCTCCTGAACGGAGGATGCCTTGGGGCTGAATCTTTGCATAAGTCATCGGGGACGGGAGGTCTACCAAAATTGCTAAAATAAGGGTCGTATATTGACATTTGACCTTTTTACAGCAAGGTCAAGTTTGCTTTCCTATGCATTTGTATGGGAAAAACCTTTAAAAATCTTGTTCTCCAAAACCGAGGATGCCTTATGGCTGAACCTTTACATATATCATCAGAAACAGGCGGTCTACAAAAGTTGCTAAAATAATAGTCATACATTGACATTTGACCTTTTTACGGTAAGGTCAATTTTGCTTCCTTATGCATTTGTATGGGAAAAATGTTCAGAATTTCAAACGACTTCTCCTCTGGAGCCTCTGAGCCAATTTTGCTCAAATTTCATATGGAGCCTCCTTAGGTTGGGGGAATGAAAGATTGCTAAAATGGTCACGGCTCGTTGACCAAGATGGCTGCCATGCCCATATATGGTAAAAACCATTTAAAAATCTTCTTCTCCAGAACTGAGGATGCCTTGGGGCTGAATCTTTGCATAAGTCATTGGGGACGGGAGGTCTACCAAAATTGCTAAAATAAAGATGGTATATTGACATTTGACCTTTTTACGGCAAGGTCAAGTTTGCTTCCCTATGCATTTGTATGGGAAAAACCTTTAAAAATCTTGTTCTCCAAAACCGAGGATGCCCTATGGCTGAACCTTTACATATATCATCAGAAACAGGAGGTCTACCCAAAGTTGCTAAAATAATGGTCGTACATTGACATTTGACCTTTTTACGGTAAGGTCAATTTTGCTACCTTATGCATTTGTATGGGAAAAATGTTCAGAATTTCAAATGACTTCTCCTCTGGAGCCGCTGGGCCAATTTTGCTCAAATTTCATATTGAGCCTCCTTAGGTAGGGGGAACAAAAGATTGCTAAAATGGTCATGGTTTGTTGACCAAGATGGCCACCATGCCCATATATGGTAAAAACCATTAAAAATCTTCTTCTCTAGAACCGAGGATGCTTTGGGGCTGAATCTTTGCATAAATCATCGGGGACAGGGGGTCTACCAAAGTTCTAAAATATTGGTCATACATTGACATTTCATTTTTTTACGGCAAGGTCAAGTTTGCTTCCTTATGCATTTGTATGGGAAAAAAAAACATAAAAATCTTATTCTCCAAAACCGAGGATGGCTTGTGGCTGAATCTTTGCATATATCATCTGGAAAGGGCGGTCTACCAAAGTTACTAAAATAATTGTCATACATTGACATTTAACCTTTTTACGGCGAGGTCAAGTTTGCTTCTGAATGCATTTGTATGGGCCCCATACATTTGTATGAAAAAATGTTGATAATTTCAAATGGCTTTTCCTCTGACGCCTCCGGGCCAGTGTTGCTCAAATTTCATGCGGAGCCTCCGTGGGCAGGAGATTGAAAGATTGCTAAAATGGGTATGGTCCATTGATCAAAATGGCTGCCATGCCCATATATGGTAAAAACCTTTCAATGTCTTCTTCTCCATAACCAAATAAGCTCTGGGTCCTAATCTTTGCACAAATTATGGGGGACAGGAGATCTACCAAAATTGCTAAAATGATGGTTCTATGTTGACATTTGACCTTTTTACCTCCAAGGTCAAATTTGCTTCCCATTTGTATGGGCCATATACATTTATATTGAAAGTATTGAAGTGACTTGTAGATCAACAGTAGTAAAATTGTTCTGATTGGAAATCTAAGATGGCCATCATCTGATTTATATTTATAATATTTCCCTACCACTGTGCTGTTTATATGTATAAAATCATGAGTCTTCAGAAACCACTTAGCCAATTTCCACCAAATTTCACATTGATCCTTCTGTTGAAATGTGATTGATAGTTTATTCAAATGATCATGCTCCATTGACTGTCAGGCCCATATATTCTTCTTCAAAACTAAGAACTGCTCAAATGATGATATTTTCATTAGTTGTGATGATAGGATTGGAAAAATGTTGCATAACATCTGCATGTCTGCAGTGGCTATGTCACTCAAGTGAGCGAATCGTGGCCTGTGGGCCTCTTGTTCCATTTTTGAGTTATCTGCCCTTGGTCAAAATTTTTATCTGGGCCTCAGCTCTTGAGTCAGATAGGATAGTCAAGAAACTATACAGATGGCTTCATCTCATCAGGATGTGTCATGAACAAGAATCACAACTTTGGTTTTTTCAGTTTATGAGATATCCACCCTTGGTCAAAATTTGTGTCCGGCTTATAACTCCTCAACTGTGTGAGATACAGTGATGAAACTTCGTAGAATGATATATATCATCAGGATGATACATCAGCTTGATTTATACCCCCGGCATACGAAGTCGCCGAAGGGGTATATAGTTTTCGTCCGTTCCTTTAGTCTGTCCGTCCTTCCATTCGGGTGTGATTCTGTCTGTTAACCCTTTCTATAACCAAGTTTTACTTCGAAGTTTTTTGATTACTTATAACTCTGCAGCCACTGATCAAAAACTTTTCATTTGTTATGGAGGTACCTTTGCTAAAATTTCATATGCAGCCTCATTAGGTTTGGGAATGAAAGATTGGTAAAATGGTCATGGTCGGTTATCCAAGATGGCCACCATGCCCATATATGGCAAAAACATTAAAAAAAATCTCCAGAACTGAGGATGCCTTGGAGCTGAATTTTTGTACAAATCATCGGGGGCGAGAGGTCTACCAAAGTTGCTAAAATAAGGGTTGTACATTGATGTTTGACATTTTTACGGCAAGGTCAAGTTGGCTTCCCTATGCATTTGTATGGGTCCCATACATTTGTATGGGAAAAATGTTGAGAACTTCATACAACTTGTCCTCTGAAGCTGCCAGGCCAATGTTGCTCAGATTTCATGTGGAGCCTCCTTCGGACAGGGGAAAGAAAGATTGCTAAAACGGTCGCAGTCCATTGACCAGGATAGCCGATATGCCTATAGATGGTAAAAAACCTGATATGCCTATAGATGGTAAAAAACATTTTAAAATCTTCTTCTCAAGAACCTAGGATGCCTTGGGGCGGAATCTTTGCACAAATGATCGCGGAGGGGAGGTATACCAAAGTTGCTAAAATGAGGGCCGTACATTGACATTGACAGTTGACTTTTTAGGTAGAGGTTGAGTTTGCTTCCCTATGTGTTTGTATGGACCCCACACATTTGTATGGGAAAAATGTTGAGAACTTCAAACGACGGGCCAGTTTTGCTCAAATTTTATGTGGAGCCTTTTTGGGGCAGGGGAACGAAAGATTGCTAAAAGGGTTGTGGTCCATTGACAAAGATGGCAACAATGCCCATATATGGTAAAAACCTTTAAAAATCTTCTTCTCCAGAACCAAATAAGCCCAGGGTAGGCCCCCATAGCCTAGTGGATAGGAGAGTTGACTCTTAATCCATTAGGTTTCTCACCGATATGGTTCGAGCCTCGCTTGGGTCACATGTGGGAAAGCCAAGTTCTGCTTACGGATTGTCAGGTGGTTTTTCCCTGGGTTCTTCCACCTTTGATGAACAATCGGCTTGATATTAGTGAAATATTCTTGAAAGGGCCATAAGACCCAAATCCAAAAAAAAATAAATAAATGAAAATAAGCCCGGGGCTCAATCTTTGCACAAGTCATTGGGGACGAGAGGTCTACCAAAATTGCTATAAAGATGGCCCTACGTTGACCTTTGACCTTTTTACGGCAAGGTCAAATTTGCTTCCTCATGCATTTGTAAGGGCCCTATACATTCATACGGGAAAAAATGTTGAGAATTCATATTTTGGACATCTCGTTTAAAGACTATGATCCTACTGACTTGAAACTTGATGAGGAGCATTGGGGCACCTAGTAGACACAAAATAGCTAAAACTGAGCAGATTGAAAATCCAAGATGTCTGCCAGAATGGCCATCTTGAAAATCAGTTTTCAACATCTCTTTCCAAACTTTTGGTCAATTTGAGCCAAAACTTGCTTTGTAGCAACAGTACAACTTCTGGATCGGAATGAGCAAAATCATGTCGATGGGAAATCCAAGATGGCTGCCACAGCTGCTCTCTTGAAAATCTGTTTTAGACATCTCGCAAATCACAAGGCGAACTAAGTTGAAACTTACGATGTAGCAACAGGTTGATGTGTAGATGAAATATATCTAAAATCATGCGGTTTGGAAATCCAAAATGGCCAGCTTAGCCACCATCTCGAAAACCGTATTTTGACTTCTCCTCCCAAACCGTTGGTTTGAGTTGAAACATAGTGAAGCAACAGGGAGATCTCTAGATTGAAAATAACTAAAATTGTGCCGATCTGAAAATATATTTTTAACATCTCTCAAACCACTCTTTGAGTTAAGTAAAAACTTATGATGGAGTAAAAGGCTGACCAGTAGATATAAAAATAGCTAAAATCTTGTTGAATGGAAATCCAAAGTGGCCACCATAGCCATCATCTTGAAAATTGATTTTTGACGTCTGCTCCTGAACCATTGGGTGATTTGAGTTGAAACTTGCATCATTGCAATAGAATGACTTATAGATCAAAAGTATATAAAATTTTGCTGACCAGAAATCTAAGATGGCCGCCACAGGTGCCATCTTGAAGACCAATTTCAGACATACGTTTCTGAACCATTGGGAGATTTGCATTGAAACTTAAACTGTAGCAACAGGATGACCCCTAGATCGAAAATAGCTAAGATTGTGCTGTTCGGAAATCCAAGATGGCCACAACAGCCACCGTATTGTTTTTAAATGTCTTCTCTGAAACCGCTTGATCAGTTTTCATCAGATTTCACATGGGGCTTTCTGTCGAAACGTTATTGACAGTTTGTTCAAATGGTTCTGAGTCATTGAACAAGATAGCTGCCATGCCCATATATGGTTAAAAGACTTCAAAATCGGGACTCAAGGTCTACTAAGCTTTCCAAATGATGGTTGTAGGTTGACCTTTATACAGCAAGGTCAAATTTGTGCCCCTATACATGTGTATGGGGAAAATGTTGAAAAATCATTTTCTCAATGGATAATAGACTAATGTCTGAAACTTACACGTATGATTAAAATAGTAAAACTGTTTAGCTACTGTCAAAATTTTGGGGTAACTATCTGCCCTTGCCCTTGGGCTTACTTGTATAAAATTGTGAAATCTTTAAATGTCTTCTCTGAAACAGCTGGATTGTTTTCACTAGATTTCACATAGTTCATGCAGATGGAGCCTTCTGTCCAAAGGATATTGACAATTTGTTCAAATGGTTCTGCCCCATTCAACAAGATGGATTGCCATGCCCATATATGGTAAAACACTTAGAAATCTTCTTCTCTAGAACTAAGAAAGCTCTTAGGCTTAGTATACAGCATAAGGAACTCAGAGTCTACTAAGTTTGTTGAAATGATGATATTAGGATGACCTTTGACCTTTAAATGGTATGGTCAAATTTGTATCCTAGTTGCTGTGGCACTACTGAAAGAAGTTGCAAGGCATTTGCATTATGCAATAGCTGTTTTAACTGCACAATACATTTTTAACCTATAGATAATGTGCTATTCTATTCTGTATTCCACACCTTCCACAGAAAAAATGACAGTTCAGTCATCTTAAAGAGTCTTAATCCAGAAGGTCCCTTAGGCAGTTACCTGTGTGACATCACTCTTCCCGCTCTTTTAATCATGTCAGTTTCTTTCTGTGGAACAAAGAAAATAAACAGGATTTTTTACCGGGTGATAAAAAATCTAAATGTCTTTCTTTTTCTCTGGTCTAGTTTCTTAGTTCCTGTTTTCTTTTGTTCCTTTCTCATTCCTTTCATGGAAAATCTTATTACTTTCATTAAATCAATTTTCGGTATTTTGTTATTGTTGATTGTAGTATCGAGTCATGCATTTTCACGACTCGTATTTTTTGGCACAACTCTCGTGTTTGTTTCGGAAGTCGTGCATTACAATTCAAATAATTTACTTATTCTGTTTGTTCCAGGTTATTTATTGACGAGATCTGTAGTAACTGGACTAGTATTGGTAGCAGACAATGAACATGTTTAAAATGTTTTTCTTGTTCCAAAGACTCAGCATGCATTATTTGGTCTAATAAAATTTGGAATCGCACCCAGAAGAAGAAACAAGTTGTGTCTGATGTATCAGACTACAACTTTTGGATGGGATGACCTCCCCACAAGGCCCAGCTGCCAGGGTAGGGCCCATCCAGGTGGCATCTTTACGGGTACTTTTAGTACCCAAGGAAGTATAAGTCCACTGGTCATCGGTCATCCAGCCACCCGTCACCAGTCAACCGGCCACCGGTCATCCACTCACAGAGCAATAAGTTGTCACCGGTCAACCGGTCATTGCTCAAATAATACAAGTCAACCAATCACCGGTCACTGTTCATCCAGTCACCTGTCATTGGAGATAGGCTGTCGGGTTCCAGAAATAAGTCAACTATCACTGGTTACACAGGTCACCGGTCACTGGTCATCCATCTGGATGGTGTCTTTATGGGTGCTATAGGCACTCAATAAAGTCTAAGTCCACAAATCACCGGTCATCTTGTCACCGGTCACCAGTCAAAATTACTACCAAGCAGTCACTGGGCATCTAATCACCAGGCAACAATCACCGGGTACCAGTCATGGGTCATAAAAGTACCAATCATTTTGCCAGATTATTAGTGACTGGATAACAGTCACTAATTCCTGGACAATTAGTTCTGACTCACAGAGCTTCAGAGATGAGTCAGATTAATGGGTACGGATTATCAAAGGACAACGTTTGGTCAGAATGCTGTGTAGACATTTATATCAAGGAATTCTATGCAGTCATCATCGAATTAGACTAAGAATCCTAGATATTTGTAATTATAATCTGAAAGTATATTGTTATCCAACTTCTAACAGTACTTGAAAGATTATAGATCTGTTCCTCTTTAAACTGACTGGAAAAAGATCTTTACCCATAAGGCTTTACGGCAGGGGATGAGCTCCATGCTGTTATTTGATAATATAAGAAGAGAAGATAAATGTATCATTTACCTACCTTCTCCTTCTTCTTTAATTTCTTTGTTCTCTTTCAGAAGAAACAAAGAAACAGAAATCAATATAATTATTAGAAAAGAAGTTACCAATTTCTTTCTTATTCTTTTCTTGGTACATAGTTATGATCAGTATGGTATCATAATCTAAACTTTTCCCTCAGATTGTTTACGGTCAACCGGATAGAGTAGTTGAAAAGTACCTAATTTACACAGGTTGTTTATGTTCAGATAACACTACAACCTGATAGATTGGTAGAAAAAACACCTAACTTATACAGGTTGTTTATGTTCAAATAATGATATAACCTGATAAGTTGGTAGAAAAACACTTAACTTTACCAGGTTGCTTACATTCGAATAACATTGCAATCTTATAGAATGATATTAAAGATTCCTAATTTATAGTTGATAAATTGGTGCATTATCTAGGACTCGGAGTCAGTCTTCGAAAAGATTCCTGATCCTTTGATAATATATAATTATCAATCTTCTAAAAATTACCGGTCATGTTTCCGAAAATTTTAGAAGATCATACACACTATATGTTACTATCAGGAATAGAACTATTTAAGAATAGCGTTAATTCCTTATTAGTTCTTTTCTATCTAATGATATAAATATTACTAGTATATCCAAATTATAAATGATAAACTTGTTTCATATACACATCAAGTGTCAAAATTTTGACTTTATCATATGTGATATAAATAACTGTAACATAATTCCTCTATAGACTCTAATTTGCATAGAAGTCTAGTAGAGGTAAATATTCTTTATGTTTTGGGAAACAATAAGCATTTCAGGCTTTAATTCCCATATTAATTGTTCATCGACAATTATGTATACCTGTAACAAGAGTCTATGTCAATCATGTCTTGTCCAGGCTCTTGGAGAAGGTGAATAAGCAGTCAAATATATATATTAAGGCATTAATAAATTCGATAACGTTATTATTATTATTACTTTAACAAAATTAGCTTAGTTCAAGAAGTTACAAAATCTAATTACAAAATTTAGATTTTGGCTTCTTCAGAGATTAACAAATTATATTAGGCTAAGGGATTGTTTAGAAACCTATACAGCTGGTAATAATTACAGACGTAAACAGACATATTGTATAGGTCTTATATTTATTTTTCCTTAAGTCTGATGCAAAAGGAAATTTCTAAGAGGAGAATTTATGTAATGAGTAGTTTTACCTCCTCTAAGCATCATTGACAAGTGTAAGTCATAAAACCAATTCTTCCATTGTCTATCTTTGCATGTCAACAGACATTACAATGGGAGAGGATTTGTATACTTACGAAGCAGTGAGGAAAATAAAATCCTGTACATCATTCGATAATACTTCAGGACTAAATAATTATATTCCTCATCTATCGTACTTTCCGATAATAGGAACCAGTTGTTCCTCTCGTTATTAGGAGAATAAAACATCTATGTTAATGAGTAATGGAAAGGGTACAAGTTGGAAAGTTGCAATCTCTCCTGGATATATTGTCCCCTAAAGATAACATTGCAATATCCGATGACGGATATTTCAAATTGAAACATTTTCCCATATTGCAAATGGACTTTATCATTACGAATTTACGTTAAGGGACCATTAAAGAATTATTTGACAATAATTGAGGATATTATTTGTGATATGATAAGATCTATCTTCATATTGTCATAAATCATATTAAGTTTATAGTTGATTTCTACAGTTAGATTTTGACCTATTTACGATTTGTTTTATAGGTTTTAAAATCTTGTTGATACATGTATGCCATTGAAGTTATTAAAGTATTGATACATACTTCAACATAATAATTGACTCAGACTTCAATTCAAATCGATTATGTCTGATTAGTCACAAGGGAACCTTTCATATGTTACTGGGATTGTCAAGTCGCAATAGTGACAAACTTCCAGTTTATGTCAGTGGATACACTCTTATTGCTCAGTTTAGGGAGCACACATCCATTAGGTTCCAGTTACTGTCGTATTTTCATCGATACAATCATTTTCAATAACGAACTCATTTTCTATCTTCGAACAGAGGAATAATGAGCTTCCATACTTACATTTCAGATAGAAGATCACTCTTCATCTGTCTTTAAACAAGTATGGCATAGAATTTGGCGAATAATAAAGCCATACAATACATCTTCACTCTTGTGTTAAGAACTGATAACACAATTGTGTTATAAGTCTCCCAACCTATGCATAGAAATATGGGAGTACCCTTTTCTTCCTGAAATGTGATACAAGTCTCGAAAATAGTTATATTGCAGGAAGTTTCAACTATAAAGAAATTTATCTTAAAATTACTTAAATGTTCAAGACTAATTTCTGTATATATACGAGGGTAGTTCAGTAAGTTCGTAGAACTCGGTATTTTTCTATACAATTCAATATTTCTTTTTTCATTTTTTTGCAGTGTAAACCTTTGTCAGTTGAATGATAACAGCCGTTCAGTCAACACGTACATTTTTTGCTCTTACTTTTTGTTTGATAACCTATACCCATAGGCAAAAATGGAAAGTCAGAATATTGAATTCAGAGCAGTCATAAAGTTCCTCACAAAGGAGGGTGCAAAGGCCAAAGAAATCCATTGGCGCATGGCTGATGTGTATGGTGATAGTAGCCCAAAGTATTCCACAGTGGCAAAGTGGTCAGCAGAATTTAAACGTGGGCGAGACTCCGTAGAGGATGACCCAAGGCCAGGTCACCCTGCTGATGTCATCAGCCAGGAGATGATCGACCGTGTTGAGAGACTTGTGCTAAACAATCGCCGAATCAAAATTGCCAAACTTGCTTCAGAATGTGGTATTTCTAATGGAAGTGTTTACACTATAATCCATGAACATTTAGGCATGTCAAAAGTATCTGCCAGGTAGGCACCCAGAAATCTGAACATGCAAGATCGTCAGCAAAGGGTGGAGTCAAGTCAAGAACTTCTGGAAGTGTACAATGCCAATCCAGAAGACTTTCACACTCGTCTTGTAACAGGAGATGAAACTTGGCTTCACCACTGGGACCTAGATACTAAAAAAGAGTCCATGCAATGGAAGCACCCTGGCTCACCCCCACCTAAGAAATTTCGTACCCAACCATCAGCCAGCAAGGTAATGGCCACGGTGTTTTGGGACTCCAAAGGGATTATATTGATAGATTACAAGCCTGCTGGTACTTCAATTACAGGAGAATACTATGCCAATGTCATTAAACAATTAAGGGTTGCTATTAAAGAAAACTAGCTGCTGGTGTCCTTCTTTTGCATGATAATGCCATTGTGCACAAGTCAAGAGTTGCACAAGCGGCTATTCGTGAGTGCAAGTTCGAGCAGTTAAATCACCTGCCATACAGTCCAGACCTGGCCCGAAGTGATTATTATCTGTTTCGAAATTTGAAGTCCCACTTGCGTGGAACGAGATTTCGGGACGATGATGAGCTCAAGGCTGCTACAGAGGCTTGGTTTGAGGACCAAAAAGACGAATTTTATTTCAAAGGCATAGACTGCTTAAAAGAAAAGTGAGCCAAATGCATTGAAGTAAAGGGGGGTTATAATGAAAAATAATGTTGAAACCATCTTCCAATCTGTGAGTTAAACCCCGAGTTCTACTAACTTATTGAACTCCCCTCGTATATAACAAATGGATTGTTTATCATTATATACAATCCTTACAGGTATATTATACTTATAACCAGTGTTCCTTGGATAATCGTACTCTCAGGATAAATGATTCATCCGTAAACTGGAACATCTTATAGATTATTATGAATTAATATATCATAAACCAAATTATCTATCCATCTGGGATAAATTAGTTACGACAAACGATTTATCCATAACAGGAATATCTTATTATCATTCATATATTATAAATGATAATATCATCTATTATCACTATTCCAATTATATATGTGCAGAATAGTTAATTACATTTCTGAACCTCTTCGCTTTGGTTATCAGAGATATTAGAAATAGGATTATTTTGACTCGGCCTGTATACTTATAAACTCTACTATGGTTAGTAGAGTTTTGTATAATAAACTCTCGAATTCTCGTCTCATGGAGGAAGTTTTAAACATTAGCAGAGTCAGAATTTACTATATTGTAATGAAGTCATAGAAGAGGTTGAATCGGTATTGGCTTCTCTTTCCGTCGTAGTCAAATTACCGATATACCTTTGGATTTTGACTAAAAATACTTAGATCTGGTAATAGAATCGATTTTAGCCAGTTCTTTCTAAGTTAGATCTTTAATGGATATTGTAAGATCTTACTGTCTTTTAAGTTATGAGGTTGTTATACAGCACGCTATGTTATCAGCCTTTCCTCTTATTAGAAATTTTACAGCTGCCAAACTCTACACTATGATGTTAGCAGTCTTTCCTTTTTTTTATTAAATTTTACCAAGGATACAAAACATTTCCTAAATCTCCTCTGGTAGAAGTTTAGTGTTAAAATTTATTCAGGTTGTCCATCTTCATGCGAAGAAGTAGACAATCTTTTTTCTAGTATCGATTGCCATGACCAAGATACGTTATCACAGTCTGACTGGCAATAGATAAAATATATAAAATTATCAATCATATGTTTGCTGTCATTATACCCCCGGCATATGAAGTATGCCGAAGGGGTATATAGTTTTTGTCCGTTCCATTGGTCCGTCCGTCCGTCCTTCCATCTGTCCAGGTGTGATTCCGTCCGTTAACCCTTTCTATAACCAAGTTCTACTTAGAAGTTTTTTTGATAACTTGTAACTCTGCAGCCACTGATCAAAAACTTTTCATATTTGGTATTGGGGTACCTGGGAGGGTTCTCTTCCATTCTACATCTATGGACCCCTGGGTCATGCCCCTGGGTGGGGGTTCTGGTGAAAGAATGTGCACAATACTAGTTAACCACTTAGAGGGCTGCCTGCCCAGTAAACATGTGGTAAGGTAAACTGACTACGCTCGACATGACCCCATTGGGTTGACTGGGCCGTAAAACAACACAACCAACCCCAGGGCGGGGCTAGAGGTCATAATCTAGGACACACAACCAACCCCAGGGCGGGGCTAGGGGTCATAATCTAGGACACCTCAATAAAGTAGTATATTGCAGTTTGTTTTTACAAACAACCTCTTATTAAAGAAGGGTAGGCATCAGACATGTTTATCACATCAACATTCATTGTAATAAGGTCAAGGTCATTGTGACCTTATTTTCATGCTCCAGTGATTTTGACATATTGTGAAGCCAATTTCATGGATTAATGCCTCAATAAAGTAGTATGTTGCAGTTTGTTTATACAAACAACTTCTTAAAGACGGATGGGCATCAGACATGTTTATTACATCAACATTCAGTGTAATAAGGTCAAGGTCATTATGATCATATGTTCATGCTCCAGCGATTTTGCCTTATATCTTGAAGACTATTTCATGGATTAATGTGATACTTGGAATATTGGTTCTGTGTGACACCACAATTGACAGCATAACAAATGTAGGTCACCTTGACCTATATTTCATGGTCCAGTAATTTTGCCCCATATCTTTAATGTTAATTGATGTATGAACATCATTATTATACCCCCGGCATACGAAGTGATATATATTTTTTGTCCACTCCGTTAGTCGGTTTGTCTGTCCGTCCATCAATCTGTCCGTCCTTCGGCTTGTCCGGGTGTGATTCCGTCCGTTAACCCTTTCTATAGTGCCAGCCTCGGTGGCTCAGTTGGATGTGCCATCCGACTAGAGACCAGGAGGTCACAGGTTCAACCCCCGCTGAGGTTGGCAACATTCTTTTGTGGAGATTGATCATGAAATATTTTCTATGGTCATTCTCTCCCTTCTGCTGATTCAAGAAGGGCAATTGGCAGTTTCTGGCAAAAGAATGTGCACAATACTGGTTAACCGCTTAGAGGACTAAGTCTGCCCAGTAAACATGTGGTTAGGTAAACTGACCGCGCTCAACATGACCCCTTGGGTTGACTGGGCCGTAAAACCTCAACACAAACAAAATAACCCTTTCTATAACTAAGTTTTACTTCGAAGTTTTTTGATAACTTATAACTCTGCAGCCACTGATCAAATACTTTTTCGTATTTGGTATGGGGGTACCTGGGCGGGTTCTCTTCCATTCTACATCTGTTGACCCCTTGGGTCAATAATCTAGGACACCCCAATAAAGTAGTATATTGCAGTTTGTTTATACAAAAAACCTCTTATTAAAGAAGGATGGGCATCAGACATGTTTATCACATCAACATTCAGTGTAATAAGGTCATGGTCATTGTGATCTTATTTTCATGCTTCAGTGATATTGACTTATATTTTGAAGCCTATTTCATGGATAAATGCCTCAATAAAGTAGTATGTTGCAGTTTGTTTATACAAACAACTTCTTAAAGACGGAAGGGCATCAGACATGTTTATTACATCAATATTCATTGTAATAAGGTCAAGGTCATTGTGATCATATTTTCATGCTCCAGCGATTTTGCCTTATATCTTGAAGACTATATCATGGATTAATGTGATACTTGGAATATTAGTTCTGTGTGACACCACGATTGACAGCATAACAAATGTAGGTCACCTTGACCTATATTTCATGGTCCAGTAAGTTTGCCGCATATCTTGAATGTTAATTGATGTATGAACATCATTATTTGGGATTATGAATTAGTATGGTCCAACAGTTGACCTAAAAGTAAATGTAGGTCACTGTGTCCTATATTTCATAGTCCAGTGATTTTATGTTACATCTTGAATCTGAAGTATGTTACCTATATTTTCATAGCTCTGTGATTTTGTCTTATATCTCCCACTATTTGATACATATATATCATATTTACATATAATGACACAGTGTGACCCAAACTTTCACCTCAAAGTAAATATAAATCCGTATGACCTATATTTCATTGTCTAGTGATTTTGCTTTATATCTTTTAGATTATTTAATGGATTAACATCATAGTTGGTATAATGCATCAGTGTGACCATCAGATGAATTTCTCAAGTATATGTAGGTTAGTGACCTATATTTTATGGCCCAGCAAATTTGCTTCTGTCTTGAAGACTATTTACTCCAGGAAAGTTGTACTTGGGATGATAGATCAGTGTCACTCAGAGACTGACATTGTTAACTATATCTTGCCTTATATCATTGTCATTAACTTCAAAATATTTTATAATTAAGAAATGGCGCCGGCCGGGGGCATTCGTGACCCTCTGGGCACTTGATCTAATTGAGGGATAAATTGCATATTCGGCAAGATTTAGATTAATCCATTTACCCAGATTATTATTATAATTCCTGTTTAGCTTGAAATGCAAATAGAATAATTATAAGTCTTACAGTTGTTTTAGAATTATGAACTGGTTATTGGCAACAGTTAAATTGCTCTAATTAACCAGATTCCAAATATTTCATATTAATAAATAGTTTAGACTATTTACTAATTTAGATAATCATTACATTTCTAGCATTTATAATTAAATCTCCAGATATGTAGGTTATCTGTAGAAAACTCATCTGAGAAGACATTTCTTTATTAAAACTTTTGCCTCTCAAAGACAGACTACTATCTTTCTGGGCATCTTTCTGTCGCTATGACTCATTAATATGCCGGCCTCGGTGGCTCAGTTGGATGCGCCATCCGACTGGAGACCAGGAGGTCGCGGGTTCAACCCCCGCCGAGGTTGGTAACATTCTTGCGTGGAGATTGATCATGAAATATTTTCTACGGTCATTCTCTCCCTTCCGCTGATTCAAGAAGGGCAGTTGTCAGTTTCTGGCGAAAGAATGTGCACAATACTGGTTAACCGCTTAGAGGACTAAGCGTGCCCAGTAAACATGTGGTTATGTAAACTGACCGCGCTCGACATGACCCCATTGGGTTGACTGGGCCGTAAAACCTCAACACAAACAAAACAAAGACTCATTAATGCTTTTTTGGGACCATCTGTTGTTACCAAAAAAAAAAAAAAAAAAAAAAAATGGAGGGGGAGAGGGGGCAGGAATTCAGGCCTCTGAGGCTTGAGTCTACCATTAACATGTAAGATAATAACACCTTAAAGATATGTTATTAGTGAATATAGATCATTCTAACTCTTACATATAGAAATAGAATGTATCTGATTTCTTAGAGCTTCCCAAGCCTTAATCTAGAGGTATTTGGATTCTATACATTATCTGTGTTACAACTAGGAGAGCTCCTCCTTCCTAATCTGCGAATTCTAGCACATTATCTATAGGTTAATGTATTGTGCAGTTAAAATGGAGTTAAGTAAAACATATTTTAACTAGCAATACTTAATCTATAGATAAGAGAAGCCCACCTCCCTATACCTATCCCAACGTAGCTCAGTTTTATGGTTTTTAGCTCACCTGAGCTGAAAGCTGAAGGTGAGCTTTTGTGATCACTCACCTTCCGTCGTCGTCCGTATGTCCGTCCGTCTGTCCACAATCTTTAAACAACATCTCCTCCTAAACCACTGATTGGATTTTGACCAAACTTAACAGGAATGATCCTTGGTTGGTTCTCTTTCAAAGTTGTTCAAATGGTTCCGGTCCGTTGCATATCTAGGTCACAGGAGCTAAAAATATATTTTTTAACTAAAAATTTAAAAAATCTTCTTGTCAGAAACCACTGGACCGATTTCAATATAATTTTGCAGAAATGTTCCTTTGGTGATTCTCTACCAAGATTGTTCAAGGCATTCTGATTCGTCAAAAAACATGGCCGCCAGGGGGGCGGGGCTTATTTTTCCTATGTAGCTATATAGAAAACTTTAAAAATCTTCTTGTCAGAAACCACTGGACCGATTTCAATGTAATTTTGATCCTTTGGTGATCCTCTACCAAGATTGTTCAAGGCATTTGGATTCGTCAAAAAGCATGGCCGCTAGGGGGCGGGGCTTATTTTCCCTATATAGCTATATAGAAACATTTAAAAATCTTCTTGTCAGAAACCGCTGGACTGATTTCCATATAATTTTGCAGAAATGTTCCTTTGGTGATCCTCTACCAAGATTGTTCAGGCCATTTAGATTCGTCAAAAAACATGGCCCCCAGGGGGCGGGGCTTATTTTCCCTATATATCTATATAGAAAAATCTTGTTGTCCGAAACCTCTGGACCGATTTCAATATAATTTTGCAAAAATGTTCCTTTAGTGATCCTCTACCAAGATTGTTCAAGCCATTTGGATTTGTCAAAAAACATGGCCGCCAGGGGGGCGGGGCTTAATTTCCCTATATATACTATATAGAAAACTTTAAAAATCTTCTTGTCAGAAACCACTGGACCGATTTCCATATAATTTTGCAGAAATGTTCCTTTGGTGATCCTCTACCAAGATTTTTGAGCCATTTCGATTAGTCAAAAAACATGGCCGCCAGGGGGCGGGGCTTATTTTCCCTATATATCTATATTGAAAAATGTAAAAATCTTCTTGTCCGAAACCACTGGACCCATTTCCATATAATTTTGCAGAAATGTTCCTTTGGTGATCCTCTACCAAGATTGTTCAAGCAATTTGGATTTGTCAAAAAACATGGCCACCAGGGGGCAGTTCTTATTTTCCCAATATATCTATATAAAAAACTTTAAAAATCTTCTTGTCCGAAACCACTGGACCGACTTCAATATAATTTTGCAAAAATGTTCTATTGGTGATCCTCTACCAAGATTGTTCAAGCCATTTAGATTCGTCAAAAAACATGGCTGCCAGGGAGTGAGGCTTATTTTCCCCCTATATCTATATAGAAAACTTTAAAAATCTTCTTGTCAGAACCACTGGACTGATTTCCATATAATTTTGTAGAAATGTTCCTTTAGTGATCCTCTACCAAGATTGTTCGAGCCATTTGGATTCGTCAAAAAACATGGCCGCCAGGGGGCAGGGCTCATTTTCCCTATATATCTATATAGAAATCTTTAAAAAATCTTCTTGTCAGAAACCACTAGACCGATTTCCATATAATTTTTCAGAAATGTTCCTTTGGTGACCCTCTACCAAGATTGTTCAAGCCATTTGGATTTGTCAAAAAACATGGCCGCCAGGGGGCGGGGCTCATTTTCCCTATATATCTATATAGAAAACTTAAAAAATCTTGTCAGAAACCACTGGACCAATTGCTATATAATTTTGCAGAAATATTCCTTTGGTGATTCTGTACCAAGATTGTTCAAGCCATTTGGATTTGTCAAAAAACATGGCCGCCAGGGGACGGGGCTTAATTTCCCTATATATACTATATAGAAAACTTTAAAAATCTTCTTGTCAGAAACCACTGGACCGATTTCCATATAATTTTGCGGAAATGTTCCTTTGGTGATCCTCTACCAAGATTTTTGAGCCATTTCGATTAGTCAAAAACATGGCCGCCAGGGGGCGGGGCTTATTTTCCCTATATATCTATATTGAAAAATGTAAAAATCTTCTTGTCCGAAACCACTGGACCCATTTCCATATAATTTTGCAGAAATGTTCCGTTGGTGATCCTCTACCAAGATTGTTCAAGCCATTTGGATTTGTCAAAAAACATGGCCACCAGGGGGCAGTGCTTATTTTCCCAATATATCTATATAAAAAACTTTAAAAATCTTCTTGTCCGAAACCACTGGACCGACTTCAATATAATTTTGCAAAAATGTTCTATTGTTGATCCTCTACCAAGATTGTTCAAGCCATTTAGATTCGTCAAAAAACATGGCTGCCAGGGGGTGAGGCTTATTTTCCCCATATATCTATATAGAAAACTTTAAAAATCTTCTTGTCAGAACCACTTGACCAATTTCCATATAATTTTGTAGAAATGTTCCTTTAGTGATCCTCTACCAAGATTGTTCGAGCCATTTGGATTCGTCAAAAAACATGGCCGCCAGGGGGCAGGGCTTATTTTCCCTATATATAGAAAAATGTAAAAATCATCTTGTCCCAAACCACTGGACCGATTTCCATATAATTTTGCAGAAATGTTCTTTTGGTGATCCTCTACCAAGATTGTTCAAGCCATTTGGATTTGTCAAAAAACATGGCCGCCAGGGGGCGGGGCTTATTTTCCCTATATATCTATATAGAAAACTTAAAAAATCTTCTTGTCAGAAACCACTGGACCAATTTCCATATAATTTTGCAGAAATGTTCCTTTGGTGACCCTCTACCAAGATTGTTCAAGCCATTCAGATTTGTCAAAAAACATGGCCGCCAGGGGGCGGGGCTCATTTTCCCTATATATCTATATAGAAATCTTTAAAAAATCTTCTTATCAGAAACCACTGGACCGATTTCCATATAATTTTGCAGAAATGTTCCTTTGGTGACCCTCTACCAAGATTGTTCAAGCCATTTGGATTTGTCAAAAAACATGGCCGCCAGGGGGCGGGGCTCATTTTCCCTATATATCTATATAGAAAACTTAAAAAATCTTGTCAGAAACCACTGGACCAATTGCTATATAATTTTGCAGAAATATTCCTTTGGTGATTCTGTACCAAGATTGTTCAAGCCATTTGGATTTGTCAAAAAACATGGCCGCCAGGGGGGCGGGGCTTAATTTCCCTATATATACTATATAGAAAACTTTAAAAATCTTCTTGTCAGAAACCACTGGACCGATTTCCATATAATTTTGCGGAAATGTTCCTTTGGTGATCCTCTACCAAGATTACTGAGCCATTTCGATTAGTCAAAAAACATGGCCGCCAGGGGGCGGTGCTTATTTTCCCTATATATCTATATTGAAAAATGTAAAAAATCTTCTTGTCCGAAACCACTGGACCCATTTCCATATAATTTTGCAGAAATGTTCCTTAGGTGATCCTCTACCAAGATTGTTCAAGCCATTTGGATTTGTCAAAAAACATGGCCACTAGGGGGCAGTGCTTATTTTCCCAATATATCTATATAAAAAACTTTAAAAATCTTCTTGTCCAAAACCACTGGACCGACTTCAATATAATTTTGCAAAAATGTTCTATTGGTGATCCTCTACCAAGATTGTTCAAGCCATTTAGATTCGTCAAAAAACATGGCTGCCAGTGGGTGAGGCTTATTTTCCCCATATATCTATATAGAAAACTTTAAAAATCTTCTTGTCAGAACCACTGGACCAATTTCCATATAATTTTGTAGAAATGTTCCTTTAGTGATCCTCTACCAAGATTGTTCGAGCCATTTGGATTCGTCAAAAAACATGGCCGCCAGGGGGCAGGGCTTATTTTCCCTATATATAGAAAAATGTAAAAATCATCTTGTCCCAAACCACTGGACCGATTTCCATATAATTTTGCAGAAATGTTCTTTTGGTGATCCTCTACCAAGATTGTTCAAGCCATTTGGATTTGTCAAAAAACATGGCTGCCTGGGGGCGGGGCTTATTTTCCCTATATATCTATATAGAAAACTTAAAAAATCTTCTTGTCAGAAACCACTGGACCAATTTCCATATAATTTTGCAGAAATGTTCCTTTGGTGACCCTCTACCAAGATTGTTCAAGCCATTCAGATTTGTCAAAAAACATGGCCGCCAGGGAGGGGCTCATTTTCCCTATATATCTATATAGAAATCTTTAAAAAGTCTTCTTGTCAGAAACCACTGGACCGATTTCCATATAATTTTGCAGAAATGTTCCTTTGATGACCCTCTACCAAGATTGTTCAAGCCATTTGGATTTGTCAAAAAACATGGCCACCAGGGGGTGGGGCTCATTTTCCCTATATATCTATATAGAAAACTTAAAAAATCTTGTCAGAAACCACTGGACCAATTGCTATATAATTTTGCAGAAATATTCATTTGGTGATTCTGTACCAAGATTGTTCAAGCCATTTGGATTTGTCAAAAAACATGGCCACCAGGGGGCGGGGCTTATTTTCCCTATATATCTATATAGAAAACTTGAAAAGTCTTCTTGTCAGAAACCATTGGACCAATTTCATTATAACTTGGCAAAAATGTTTCCATGGTGACCCTGTACCAAGATTGTTCAAGTAATCGTGATTCGTCAAAAAACATGGCCACTAGGGGGCGGGGCTTATTTTCCCTATATATCTATATAAAAAACTTTAAAAATCTTCTTTTAAGAAACCGTTGGACCGAGTTCAATGTAACTTAGCAGGAATGTTGCTTTTGTGACCCTCTACCAAGATTGTTCAAACCTTCATGATACGTCAAAAAACATGGCCCCCAGGGGGCGGGGCTTATTTTCCATATATATCTGTATAGAAAACGTTAAAATTCTTCTTGTCAAATACCTCCTGACTGATTTCAATAATGCTTTAGTAACCCTCTACCAAGAATATTCAAGCAATCCTGATTTGTCAAAAAACATGGCTGCTAGGGAGTGGGGCTTATTTTCCCTATAGATCTAAATAGAAAACTACAAAAATCTTCTTGTCAGAAACCACTGAACTGATTTCAATTTAACTTGGCAGGAATGTTCCTTTGGTTACCCTCTACCAAGTTTGTTCAAGCTGTCATGATTCGTCAAAAAAAAAAAATTGGCCTTTAGGGGGTAGGGCTTTATAGCGATATAAAACACTTTAAAAATCTTTTTGTCAGAAACCACTGGACCAATTTCAAAATAACTTGGCAGAAATGTTCCTTTGGTGACCTTTTTCAAGATTAAGTCAAGTCATGATGTGTTAAAAAGAAAAAACATGGCTTGATGTGGGGGGGGGTGCAGGGCTATAAAATTTATACATAAATCTTAGAGCAGTGAACTTGGCTGAATCTTCGAATCTTCAACAGTAAGTATGCAAATCTGTTTGCTCAGGTGAGCGATATAGGACCATCATGGTCCTCTTGAATTTATAATGTAACTAAAATCTGTGTTTGAATATTGGTCATTGAACCATTGGTCGTCTAGTCTTTTATTTCGTTAACCAACCCTTTTATCCTTGCAGACCAACACCGAACCTTTGCAAACAGTGTACATCCAGATAAGACAGCTCATAATGAGCCATCTAATTAGGATCTACACTGCCATTCTATTATTGATTTTTGACTAAATCCCTATTTGCGACAGTAGAAGGTCCACTTCAGAAACTCAGGGGTGAAAGGGCTAAGATTGAATGTTTAGTCAATCATACGTGTAATTTGTTTTTGTTTGTTTTTATCCCATAATTTTTGTTTATCTAAATGTGTATGAACATTAATATTATGTATCATGCGTAGTTTGAGATACTGGGGGTATCACAGAAATATTTTTCTTATTCACAGTACTTTTCAGCTGAAGAAAGTGCCTTATCTGGAGCTTTGTGTATGTAAATAATGGACCTTACCAGTATTATGTGGGCTTCAACCTGAGAAAATGTACTTTTGGACATTTGCACCCAGTGAAGGTTCAGCCCAGCTTGGAGCTTGGAGTTATGTCCCTTGATAGGTTTTCAGATTCTGCCAATCCTGAAAATTTTGATTTCTCAAGAACTATGAAAGCTAGAAAGCTCTGATTGCGCTGCAGGGTGGGCTATAGTCAGGTCCTCTGACAGCTCTAGTTTACCGTAAGTCTTTGGACAAATTATGTAAACCTTAACTACTCAGAAGCAGCTGTTTGATCTGTGTGGACATTGTGTGTTATTCTTCTACTAGATGTACATTAAGACTAAGTATGGTAATGTTAACAGTGTCCATATATTTGTTGCACACTAAATACTTAGACAGGGGCCTAGGCAAACAGTCTGCACTGTTGACCATTCCACAAAAAGATTTTAGATGCATAATTGGGTAACCAAATGGACAGAACATATTCTATTTTTAGGATAAGTTAATAGTTCCAGATTAGTGAAATCAAGTCTATTTCTTCACAAAACAGGTGTTGTTGGTACTCATTAAAAGAGCCCCACTGAGGCTGTTTTAATGAGTACCCACAATATATCCTTTCAAAATTCATGGAGGATTTAGAAAATACAGTACTTCTTGCTTGAAAAAGTTCAGTAGTTAGTGATCATTAAGTTTGTAAGGAGACAAGTTGTTCAGATAGTTAGGGTAACCAATAGAATGCTGTGATGAAATAAGAATCAATTTAAAGTTTTCATTTGCATTTTAATTGCTCTGCTCCCAGCTTCAGTATGACAAGCAGTATGTACTATAAAAATGCTGAGTAAATTTGTAGCAAACAGGATTCTAAAATTGATTTTGCGTTTTTTTTTCCAGAGATTTAATTATACCCCCGACATACGTAGTATGTGGGGGTATATAGTTTTCGCTTTTCCGTTCGTCTGTTCCTTAGTTCGTATGTACATACGTTCGTTCATTCATTCGTTTGTCTTTCCGTCACAGGGTCAAAGTTTTTGCGTTAAAGTTTATAAGACCTCATATTTTGAAGACCCTTTGATGGATTTCATTCATATTTGGCATGATGGTAGATATAGATAAAGTTTTTATCAGCACCATCCCCACCCCAGGGGTGACCTTGGGGTCAAGGTCACGGACTTAGAATTTTCATAAAAAAGTCAAAGTTTTTTTTGAGTTAAGTTTATATAGCTATATCATCAAGACCCTCGAGGAATTTCATTTATATTTGACATGTTGCTAGATAATGGCCTAGAGTCTTACTCAGCATGATCCCCACCCAGGGTGTGACCGAGGTCAAGGTCACGAACTTAGAATTTTCATATAAAAGTAAAAATTTTTGCTTTTAAGTTTATATTGCCATATCATCAAGACCTTTTGTTAAATTTCATTATCCCCTAATTGAAAGGTCGAGCAGATATAGCTATCAGCAAGGAATCTGTTCGTCTGTCCATCCATCCGTTGAAGCATTATTTGTTCATACTTAATTTTTGCCTTAGGGTCAAAGATTTTACGTTAAAGTTTATAAGACCTCATATTTTGAAGACCCTTTGATGGATTTCATTCATGTTTGGCAACATGGTAGGTATAGGTCTAAAGTTTTTATCAGCATCATCCCCACCCCAGGGGTGACCTTGGAGTCAAGGTCACAGACTTAGAATTTTCATAAAAAGTCAAAGTTTTTTGTGTTTAAGGTTTATATACCTATATCATCAAGACCCTCAAGGAATTTCATTTATATTTGACATGTTGCTAGATATCGGGCCTAAAGTCTTACTCCTCATGATCCCCACCCAGGGTGTGACCGAGGTCAAGGTCACGAACTTAGAATTTTCATATAAAAGTAAATATTTTTGCATTTAAGTTTATATAGCCATATCATCAAGACCTTTTGTTAAATTTTATTATCCCCTAATTGAAAGGTCAAGCAGATATAGCTATCAGCAAGGAATCTGTTTGTCTGTCCATCCATCCGTTGAAGCATTATTCGTTCATACTTTATTTTTGCCTTAGGGTCAAAGTTTTTACGTTAAAGTTTATAAGACCTCATATTTTGAAGACCCTTTGATGAATTTCATTCATGTTTGGCATGATGGTAGATATAGGTCTAAAGTTTTTATCAGCATCAGCCCCACCCCGGGGGACCTTGGAGTCAAGGTCACGGACTTAGAATTTTCATAAAAAGTCAAAGTTTTTTGTGTTTAAGTTTATATAGCTATATCATCAAGACCCTTGAGGAATTTCATTTATATTTTACATGTTGGTAGATATTGGCCTAGAGTCTACTCAGCATGATCCCCACCCAGGGTGTGACCGAGGTCAAGGTCACGAACTTAGAATTTTCATATAAAAGTAAAAATTTTTGCATTTAAGTTTATATAGCCATATCATCAAGACATTTTGTTAAATATTATTATCTCCTAAATGAAAGGTTGAGCGGATATAGTTATCAGCAAGGAACCTGTCCGTCCATCCATTGAAGCGTTATTCATTCATACTTTATTTTTGTCTTAGGGTCAAAGTTTTTACGTTAAAATTTATATTATGAAGACCTTTTGATAGATTTCATTCATATTTGGCTTGATGATAACTCCTAACTACCCTTTGAGCTGTTTTTAGGAAACTGTCAGGTTGTAGAGGGCATTTGGTAGGGGTGTCAGGTACAAGAAACACAACTCTGACTTGGTCCATGAGTTATCTCCCTTGTCTGCAGAATTGTAAAAATTTTGTGCGAACCATAACTTTAAAACACGTTAAGATATTTTCATGATACTTCACCAGTATGTAGAGGACATTGAGTAGGCATATCACATTCAAGAATGACACTCTAAATGTCTTCATTCTGCAGTTTTCTCCCGTGGTTACCGTATTTAAATCTTATGCGGGCAATAACTCTAGAAATTCTTTAAGATATTTTTGTGATACTTTACTGATATTCAGAGGACATTGAGTAGGCATGTCACCTTTAAATTTACATTTAAATTTATATAGCTATATTATGAAGACCCTTTCGTTGGTTTCATTAATATTAAGCATGATGGTATATATAGGTCAAAAGTTTTTCTCAGCACCATCCCAAAGCTGGGGCGTGGCTTTTAAGTCAAGGTCACAGACTTTTCATGCAAATGTCATTTTTGTTTATATTATAAAGACTGATTGAATTCATGGTATATGGTGATAGTTATAGGGCTAAAGTTTTATTTAGCTCAATCCCTGCACCTGTGCCTGACCTTTGAGGTCAAGGGCTTCATATTATGTGTGATTGAATTTTTTCAATGTTATAACATATAGCATACAACTGCCATCTTTAGAGTCAAAGCTACATACTTTGTGCTCTTTTAGAAAGTGGCGGTAGCGCTGGTTGGGGGTATACGTGCCCCACTGGGCACTTTGTCTAGTTTGACTTGTCTGCCTATCTTTTTGTAAAACGTAGACCCTGCAGGGTCGGCAACATTCTTTCATGGAGCTTGATCTGGAAATATTTTCTACAGTCATTCTGCCCATTCCGCTGATTCAAGAAGGGCAGTTGTAGTTGTGGCAAACAGTGTAGACCCTGATGAGACCCCACAGAATGTGGCATCTCATCTGGGTCTACACTGTTTGCTCAGGCCTCTCTGTCATAATATGTACATTAAATATGGTAACAAGCACAGATCAAGACAATGTATACCTCTGCAACTCTATACCTCAGCAACCCCCAATATGAACCATATGCCATTTGAATAGTAAAACTCCAGATCAGCCAGAGAAGCTGTGCAGTCCGACAAGAACATTTGCTGTACTTCTGTATGTATTATAGTACCATGTTTAACCTAAATATTGGGACACTTTAATATACCAAACCTGTCCTAAAATCTGAACAAGTCCATTTCAATACCTGTTGATGTGTCTAAAATATTGCTGGATGAGTTGCAAACAGTGTAGACCCTGATCAGACGCCACATTCTGCGACATCTGATATTGGTCTAAACTGTTTGCTCAGGCCTGTCTGTCCCAAAACTTAGGGTTGTTACAGTAATATGTCCATTCAAATAGAAACTTATGATGTAGGTGACCAGCATCCACAGTCTGATCAGGAGCTATGCTGTTCTTTAACAATTACAGCAGACATTTTGAAATATTTTTCTCATTTTGTCTAGAAAATTGGACATGAAACTTCATGCAAATCTACTGATTCTGCCCATTGCATGGTAAGTGTTAATATAATGTTTCAATAGACTGGAAATCACTTGGTGGATTTTCTGCAATTTTTTACAAAGGAGACAACTTTTGTGACATCCCATTTGCACTCCTGCACACAAAGTCCCTTCTGAATATGGTCTACTCTAAAAGGTAAAAATTTGCTTCTTTAGAGTAAACTCCCTTTTCAGAAGGGAGCAAAAACAATTTTGACAGTTGTCTCTTTTTAAAGTGTATGTTCCCCTTAAGGTTAATTTGTTATTGGTCACTGTAGATTCTTATCAGACTGGACCGGCGTGCAGGGTGATCAAAGTCTACTCTGGTTGCATATGTCTTCAGTCATTATATTCGGAGAACCTCGTATATTTTCAAGCTACTCCCATTTATCTGGAACCTGTGTGTATGCAGTTATGCAGGCTGATCAGTATCTTTTCTGTTTGTACTGGGATTGTTATTGCACCTGCTTTAGCATCGGCAACTTAGGTGTGCAAGTTTCCATCCTTCCATCTGTTCATCTTTCCGTCAACATTTACCCTGGCTGTCTTGTGAGTGCAATTCCTCTTACAGTTTTGTATAGATCATTTTGAAACTTTGCATGTGTTTTCTTCATGGTATGAAGATGTGCATATTGTTCGGATATAATTGTTAGATTATTTTTTGTCACTTTTTGTACTCCACCACACAACAGTGGCGGGGTATTATGGTTTCACGTTTGACATCCGTGTGTCTGTCCGTCCGTCATACGTCCGTTTTTCGTTTCCGGATGATAACTTGAGTAAACATCAATGGATTTTCACCAAACTTGGTATGTGCATTGATATTGTGGAGATCTGATTTGGGATTGCTAATGGGCAAATTTTGTCAAATTTTTATGGAGTTATCTGCCCGAGACACACCCATATTTTCGTTTCCGGACGATAACTTATGTAAGTAACAAGGGATTTTAACCAAACTTGCTATATGCATTGACATTAAGGAGATCTGGTTTGGGATTGCTAATGGGCAAATTTCGTCTAATTTTTACGGAGTTACCTGCCTGAGACACGCCCATATTTTCGTTTTTGGAAGATAACTTGAGTAAATATCAAGGGATTTTAACCAAACTTGCTATATATATTGACATTAAGGAGGTCTAGTATGGAATTGCTAATGGGCAAATTTCGTCAGATATTTACACTCCCATATTTTCTTTTCCACACCATAACTTGAGTAAATAAGAAGGGATTTTAACCAAACTTGCTATATGCTTTGAGATCTGTTTTAGAATTGCTAATGGGCAAATTTCGTCAAATTTTTAAACCGGTCTTTTTGAAACTTTACACATGTTTTCTCCCGGGTCTGCAGAAGTGCACGTGGTTTGGATATGATTTTTTTTTTAAATTTTGTCACTTTTTCGACCTCAACTTTGTCATTGTCTTAACCTCAGATTTTTTTCCACATTGTGAACTTAGTCATTTTTCACCAGTGGGTACCTCGTGAGCACAACTCCACATACAGTTTTATACCAATTTTTTGAAACTTTGCACATGTCTTCTCCATAATCTGAAAAAATGTGCATCTGCACTTCTTACAATCCTTGTCTTAATTTTTGTCACTTTTCCAACTAAGCTCTGCTAAGAATGAAATAAACTTATTTAATATCACATTCTGATTGTGGCTCCTGTGACTTTTGCCCCAGCAGGTGCGACACCGCTTTCAGCGGAATTCTATTATGTTTTTTTTTCTTCACAGGATGCCGTTCTCATTTATATACAGTGTACTTTTATTTTAGTAGTTTTATGTATATACTTTCTTCAGTGCTAATTAAAATACATGAAATAAAATCTTGTGTCTGCTGTCTGTAATTCCGCTTTGTTAGCTTACCTTTTTCAGAGAGAGATAAAAAAAAGAATATGACATAAACCCCAGCATGTGTATTAATCTTTACCATTCTCTCCTCTCCCCACAACACACACACACACACACACACACACACACACACACACACACACACATACACGCGAAAATAGGCTCTGCCATGAAATATCAAACCTTTTTATGCCCCCGCCATTTTCAGTGGGGGCGGGGGGGAGCATATAGTATCACCGCTGTCTGTACGTACATCCGTCCCGTCCGTCCATCCTGTCCGTCCCGCACGATATCTTTTGAAAGGATTGGTGTATTGGATTGAAATTTTATACATAGATATATAATCATAAAATGTAGGCCAAGTTTGATTTAGGGTAAAATCCACCAATTATTTTGGGAGTTATGGCCCTTTTCAACTTTGAAAAATTTTCAACTTTGAAAAATGGTTTCCGTGCAATATCTTTTGAAAGGATTGGTGTATTGGATTGAAATTTTGTACACAGATATATAATCATAAAATGTAGTCAAGTTTGATTCAGACTAAAATCTGTCTATTATTTTGGGAGTTATGGCCCTTTTTCAACTTTGAAAAATGGTTTCCGTTCCATAACTTGAAAAGATTAGTGTATTGGATTCATATTTTATACACAAGCATATAATTATAAAATATAGGTCAAGTTTGATTTAGGGTAACATCCACCAATTATTTTTGGAGTTACGGCTCTTTATCAATGTTGTAAAATAATTGAAAAATGGTTTCCGTTCGATATCTTTTGAAAAGATTAGTGTATTGGATTCAAATTTTATACACAGGTATATAATCATAAAATGTTTGTCAAGTTGGATTTAGGATAAAATCCACCAATTATTTTTGGAGTTATGGCCCTTTTTCAGCTTTGAAAAATGGTTTCCGTTCCATAACTTTTGAAAAGATTAGTGAATTGGATTCATATTTTATACACAAGCATATAATTATAAAATATACGTCAATTTTGATTTAGGGTAAAATCCACCAATTGTATGTGGAGTTACAGCTTTTTTTCAACGTTGAAAAATAGTTTCAGTTTGATATCTTTTGAAAACATTAGTGTATTGAATTCAAATTTAATAACACACAGATATATAATCATAAAATAGAGGTCAAGTTCCAAGTAGGGTAAAATCAACCCATTATTATGGGAGTTATGGCCCTTTTTCATCTGCAAAAGATGTTTTCCTTCCGATATTTTTTAAAAAAAAAGATTGATTTGTCCCTTTTTTTCAACTTCATTTTTTGCAAAATACATGCGTGTGGTTGAGGATGGGCCTGGGCGGGGGCATCTGTGTCATACTGACACATTTCTAGTTTCTGGGAAATCGGTTAAAGCTCCTCAGAAAAATATTTTAATTTATTGTTATGAAAGCAATAGTAAAATTCAATGACATTATTTCAACACTGACATAAAGTCAAGCATACATATACTTTTCTCACGCGCTTAAGTTGGATACCTGACCCCCAATTCTATCAATACCTGAAATGGTTGGGGATCAATATTGAATTTCATTAAGTAAAAATATACCGAAGACAATTTATTTTTTTACAAGTTTCAGCTCAAAAATACACCTGTTACAAATGCTTTTTGGTATTTCCATGTGCTTTCCGGTATTTTGGGTGCTTTCCGGTATTTTGGTGCTTTAGTTCAACGAACAATTTTGTGTTGGTAATTACACCGGAAGTACGTAATTTATTGTCGTATATGCGCAATTTGCATATGTAATGTAGATTTAGGTGGAACGGAACTTGCCGATCGGCAAACCGTAAGATTTTTGATTAAAAAAACCCGGAACATCGGAGCAGTACTCGCGTACTTACGAAAAAGCGTCAATAAAAAAAAAATCGAGGCGGGCGGTAATGAGAATCTAACAATTAATTTAATTATGGCCTAATCTTTGTTTTTTTAGCAAAATAAAAAAAAATTAGTATACCCCTGTAAACCCAAGTTTTACTATATAAAAATAGGGTTTGAGGGAGACAAAATTATAAAAGTGTGTTCCGTCATGTAACAGTAATATAAACTTGGCTAAAAGATTAAGAAAAACTAAATTGAATAAACGAATACAATGTAAAACTTCAATATGAACCTGCCCAGTGTGCACACAACCAAAGACGTGTGTGTGTGTATTATTTACGTCCTTGACACAACATTCTAATAACGCCAACCAGACGTCAGTTCAACGTTGTGTCACATTGTCTTCTGCACGGGTACAGCCAAGCCATAATATTGTGTTAGCCTAGCGTAGGCTCATTGCAGCATGTGCTTCAGCGGATCTATGCACAGGCAAATATGAGTTTGTGCTGAGCGTACATTTGGTTTGAATAGTTACATGCCCCGGCTACGATTAAAGAGTTCATACAACAATTGGCGGTAAAAAAAAATATAGCCAATGTTAAATGTGTATAGTAATAAACCGTAATGAATTAATAAGTATTAAAATGAAAGACATGGACCCATATATAGAATACACAAACAATAAAAAACAGAAGATCACACAAATTAAATACTAAAACTCTTATATAGATAAAAAGGTAAACATGAAAGAAGATTTGAGAACAGTGAAATAAATTCTAATTAAAATCTGAATTGCACGTATACAGTCGCAAAGTTTTCTGTTATTGCCTAAAATTTAATAAATCGAAAATAAACATTTTAGTAAACATTATCAGAAAGATTTCATTTTTCTGTATTGTGGTAAGTACTGTGAAATTTATCGTCCCTACCCAAAAGGGCTTCCTAACAACAGGAAACGGTACACGCCTCATTTCACAATATTTAATAAAATGCAGAAAGAGGCATCACTGGTTTTCTGATTCACTGCAAGGTTGTACTTTTAAGGGCTTGTAGGCTCAGCGCCTTGGACCTTTCTTTAATTTCGGACTGTCCGTAAGTGGAAATCATTACGTTCTTAAGGGTCATATCGTAATTCCTAAACTTCTTTAACGCATTTTCCCTCTGAGAGTTTGTTTTGTTTACCCAGCCAGTCTTTGACAATTGGAACTGTTTATGACTTTCTGCGAGTCTGTACTCCCCAGTTCCAACCATTGCTGATCGCAATTCTTTGAGCTGCAATGTCCTGCAAAGTCTTTTACAAGTGGTACCAATGGTTTTGACCGCCAGTCAGTAGCTTGTTTCAGGACATGTCCTGTCTGACAAAAATGTTTTGACATAAAATATTTAACTTTTACTGAGTATACAATGTAATTATGAAATTAATGTTCTAACAAAATAACACCTAATTTTCATAACAACAAAGATATAGAAAAGTACTGTGTTCAATATATATTTATTTATTCAAGAGTGTCTCAATGGGGGTTACTGATTAGCAAATTTCCGTCCGAAAAAATAATAATTAGCGAATTTTAAGGGCAGAGCTTTAATACCGGTTAGCTTTTTCATCACGTCTAAAATTTACTGATTAGTAATTTCTGCTAATTAATGTTTACTCGTTACTGATTTGGGGACAGAAAATTTACCAATTACTGATTTCACAGGTACCCATTGAGACCATCTTTCAGGTAGGCATAATGACGAGTGCGAACTGATACCATTCACAATTTCAAGCAATCATGAGAACAATCAAAATCATTTTAGATTTTATAATATTCATATAATATATTGCACTTAGACAAATAATACATCGTTTTCAACCATATACAAGTATTTCCATGTGCTTTCCGGTATTTTGGTTGCTTTCCGGTATTTTGGTGCTTTCCGGTATTTATATGGACCGCTTCCGAGGTACTCGATCAAACGCCTTCTCCAGGTCTACGAAAGCCATGTAGAGTCTCTTGTTGGCAGCTAGATTCTTCTCTTGCAGCTGCCTGACAACAGAGACTGCGTCTGTAGTGCCTCTGCCTGGGACGAAGACAAACTGGGAATCGTCGATTGACACCAACTGTCTGATGGGGCCGTCCACAATCCTCTCCAGGATTTTCATAACCTGCTCTGTAAGCTAGAGACCATGGTAGTTGCCCCTTTCCAATGCGCCCCGCCCCCCCCCCCCCCACCCCCCCCCCCCCACCCTTTCCCTTGTAGAGGCAGGCAATGAAACTGCTCCCAGTCAGAGGGTACCTTGCCAACATGAATGATTGCAACTGCGAGGTCACGAATCATGGAGGCGCCCATGTCGCCGGCTGCTCGTATCATCTCCACCACTATGCCTGATGGGCCCGGTGCTTTGCCAGCCTTCATCTATGAGATAGCCTTCTTAACCATATCAGTGGTGATTGGGATGGGCTGGTGGTTGATAAGACAGGTGGTCTGGGTCCCAGTCAAACTCAACGTTGAGAAGCCTTTGGTAGTGCTCTAGCCAGGCCTTCTGCTTTGAGTATTCGCTCACTGACATCTCTCCTGCATCTTTCTTCACAGGTTTGTCACCAACAACATCAGTGTTCTCTCTTCTAAACTGGTTAGCAAGGCGGTAGAATTCTGAAGACTTGGGGTCAATATTCTCGTAGACCTTGTCGGTTTCTTGACAAGCATGGTGCACTGCATGTCTGGCATTTCGTTTGGCTGCATCGTATGATGCCCTAGTGTCTTTACCAGCCTTCCAGGCCTTGAAAGCTTTCCGCTTGGCAGCAATGGCCTTTTCCACGCGTTCATTCCACCATGAGATTTCACAACGCCAGCGGGTGTGGCCGAGCTGTGCCACAAACTCTTCAGTTGTCTTAAGCAGTCCAGTCTTGATGTTCCAGATATCCTCAGTGGCCCCATCAGCTATACCTGCAGATGTGCTCACATGCAAGTTGAAGACCTCCTGGAAATGATTGCTTGTCTGAGGGTCTTTAAGCTTCCAAACTTTAAGGCAAAGGGTGAACTTGCGCTTGGAATTTGGTGGCACATCAATCCTCATATCGCATACAAGAAGCTGATATTGCAGAGCTACTTCCTCGCCAGGGATCATTTTTACATCTGTGACAAGTTTGCGCATGGTCCTACGGAAAAGGATGAAGTCTATCAGGGGTATACATTATGTCCCCCTGTACCAAAGCGGGGGTGGGGGGGGGGGGAGAGGGGGGTGGACATTGTTTTTGGGACGGATCCCGACGGCGTAAAACTTCTTGTCCGCTCTGTATCTTGAATACCCTTTGGAATATTCTGATGATACTTGGTAGAAATGTAGAACAGGACCAGACGATGTGTCGCGTACAAGAATGACAACTCTGCCTTTCTTACTTTTGGAATAATCGTTCTTTGTTTTATTTGAAAAAGATTTCGTGTCCGCTCTGTAACTCGAATACCCTTTGGAATATTTCAGTGGTACTTGGCCGAAATGTAGAACAGGACCAGACGACGTGTGGCGTACAAGAATGACAACTCTGCCTTTCTTGCTTTTGGCGTTATCTCCCTTTGTTATATTTGACAGTGATAATCCATTGATTTCGTGTCCGCTCTGTAAGTCAAAGACCCTTTGGAGTATTTTTATGATACTTGGTAGAAATGTAGAACAGGACCAGACGACATGTGTACAAGAGTGACAACTCTGCCTTTCTTACTTTTGGCGTTATCTTCCTTTGTTGTCTGACGGTGATTATCGATTGATTTCATGTCCGCACTGTAAGTCAAAGACACTTTGGAATATTTTTATGATACTTGGTAGAAATGTACAACAGGGCCAGACGACATGTCGCGTACAAGAATGACAACTCTGCCTTTCTTACTTTTGGCGTTATCTCCCATAATTATATTTGACAGTGATAATCCATTGATTTCGTGTCCACTCTGAAAGTCAATGAGCCTTTGGAATATTTTTATGATACTTGGTAGAAATGTAGAACAGGACCAGATGATGTGTCGCGTACAAGAATGACAACTCTGACAGTGACGTCACGGTAGCTACCACTCTACCTGGGTAAAGCAGGTTTTGCATGAATTGTCGGGAAAACGTCACTAATAATTTTATGTATATACAATTTTATAGCTATAAGCGTGATTTTGGTTAGTATGATGCAATAACGCAGTTGGTAGAACGGAGCGCTCTGGACGAACGATTATATGATTAAGACATAAGACCCTATCAGCATGACGTTGCATCGATGTTAATATGCGACATTGTATAAACGTCATGCTCCCGCAGGGTTATGTGTAGCAAAGAACGTCTGAGAGATAACCAACACTTCTAAGTCGTATAAATGCATCTGCTGGTGAAATCACAACTCAAAATTTGATATGTCAATTTAAACGCACAAAACGATGCTTCGCGATCACAAGCCTGTTCGTATCCAGTTCCCGTACTGGAAGACACTGCACGCTTTGATAACGGTGGTTGGCGAATACTGTTAGTACTAGATATTTCATATTCCTTCATTCTGTTACTTAACCGCTGACCGTCACCATTACTATCGATATACGGTTGACCACGTGTATCTGCACTATCATAGTTACATGTAGGCTCGTTTGCCTGTTCTGGAATATTACTATGCACAAATGTGCTGACAGAGTCACTTGTAACTGTATCTCTGTTGTCACTACTTGGACTATGATCATCACTTGTAACTGTATCTCTGTTGCTACTACTTGGACTATGATCATCACTTGTAACTGTATCTCTGTTGTGGGAAAGTGCTCACTCAAAAGTTGTTGAGCCAGGGGTATCAAAAAACCAAACTGGTAGCAACACTTAAGAAGTTCTATGGGAGACATCATCATCTAGTCAATCCCTACAATGTGGCAGTTTCCAGAATTGTTTCTGATGTTTTTGCCAGTGACGCGCCATAAGTAGACTTCCCAAATCCCGGACATACGCTTCTACCGATATTTCCTTCGTTCAGGCCCATGGGCATGGTGGGCGAAGCTTGCTTACCAAGTAATGCTTACTATCCGCGGACGCCTGATTACACCCTTTGTTCTGGGGTCCATGTCTGTTGGTCTGAACATTCTGATTCGTCATTCGTTTATGGATTTATGATTTTGAATTACGGCTTTGGTACCATGACCGCAACTACTTGTCACTACTTGGACTATGATCATCACTTGTAACTGTATCTCTGATGTCACTACTTGGACTATGATCACTATGATCAGCTGTCGCAGTTTTAGAATAAACTGTAAAGCGTTGAGCGTGTAGTGAAGTTACCAGATGCTTCACAAACGTCGACAAATTATTTAGTTCATGTTTTTTTATTGAGGACTGTTTTTTGTAAGCTTTACTATGTAGTTTTATATCCCATCTAGTTTCATGTTTAACTCTGATATGCTTACCGTCATTTCACATACTGACATGCTTGGAGTTTTTATTGGGAAAAGTTCTGAAAATTCATCCATTCCCGCCTGGATATACGTGTTGCCATTTGCGGGGGGAAGGTGTGTGTGGGGGAGGGAGGGGGGGGGGGGGTTGCTGCTCTTGTAAACACATCTTTAAAAGGGATTATTGTGTCCCCATTTATGAAGCTGTGTAGGACCAAACAGTCTGAAGCGGATTTCCTGCTTTTATGCTCCCCGAAGGGAGAGCTATAGTCGCCGCTTCGTCCGTCCGTTCGTTCGTCAGACTTTTGTCTGAAACATATCTCTGAAAGTATTGAAGGTAATTTAATGAAACTTGATACACTGATAGAGGGCCATGAGGAAAATTGCAGAATGCAAGAACCATAACCCTGTCACCAGTATTTACGGAATTACTCTCCTTCTTAATTTTTGCAGTAAAAAGCTTGTCCGGAGCATATTTCTGAAAGAAGGGAATTAAATGAAACTGGATACATTGATAGACGGCCATCAGAGGAAGTACACATCACTTTTCCCATGGACTTCATAGCCTTCGCCTTCTTTGATGGGGGACTGTTATGATTTTCCACACCATCGACATCCGTTTGTCCTCGGGTTTGTAGTAAAGGACCAGGTCCGTGGTGATGATACGGGACAGAAATGTGCTGTCACTTTCAACCTTACAAAGAAATGTCATGGTGGCTGAAACTAGAACCTGTTTTTCTTCTTCCGTTAATAACCTGGGAACCCACCGAGTGCTTACACGCGACATTGTCAACTGAGAAGTATCTGCTGAATACTAGACTTACTAATTCCAGTACACTCCGACATTTCTCTCACTGTCTTACGCCTGTCGCCGTCAATGACGTCCTTCGTTGCCTTAACGTTGCCGACATTAACGTATGGTTTCCGTCCACGCTGTGCACTATCAGTCTAACCATCACTAACTCGACTATGCCATTTAAAAACAAGGCTCCTCGAAACACCACTGTATCTGTCCGTGTATTTCAGTTTCTTGTAAGTGTCTGTTGGGGTCATGCCGGTTTGCACACAGAACTGGATCGCGTTTCGGCGCGCTTTCTCTTCCTCTAACGTCGCCATTTTCACCAGGTTGTTATTTCAACGGCCAATATTCAAAGGTGCGCCGTTTTCAAACAAGAAACATTTGACGTTCGAAATTTTTTTGTGATCAACAAAATAACGTTGCTATAAGCAGACGATACGTTTTTGCGCTAAATACTAACATGGCTGAAAATATTATTTTATTGAGCGTGCAGATAGTGATTTTAACACGTTTATTTGGGTTGCGCCGGGTACGCATACATTGACTTAATCGATCACGCTCAGTTCTATCTATCGATACTGCGTCACCCTCATCACTGAGTATTATGCGCAGGGATGCGTGCGTGAGAATAAAAAGTAAAAAATTTATAGTGAGGGCTAAAAGAGTGATAGTGAATAATGAGAAAAGATGATAGTGTTTAAGTGTTAGTATGAATGAGATTTAAAAGCAGATTAAAAACATTATTACTTTCTATGGCCTTAAGTGATTGATCTTGCTCACTTCTCTCTTGAAGGAGTCAAGATCTCTTAAGAATACAATATGTACAGGGAGCCTGTTCCGTAAAACAATAGTCATGGGAAAGAACGAAAACCTGTAGTAATCTGCAGAGGCAAATACCTGGCGGAAACTAAGGGGATTATTAAGGCTGTGGCGAGTGATCTTCTTGGGCCGCTCAAAATATGAAGGCATCGGCACTGCAACAAGGCCATACTGTATTTTATAAAACATCGCGAGGCGCGAGTCATAGCGACGGTTTTCAAGGGAGCGCCAACCGAGGTTGCCCAGCATCGCAGAAACACTATCATAGGAGGAGTATCTATTTGTAACCCACCGTGCTGCCCTCCTTTTCACCATTTCTATTTGGTCTATATTTTTCTTGGTATAAGGGCTCCACACGGTGGAGGCATATTCAACTTTGGGTCTAACAAATGTTTTATAGGCTAATTCTTTGACTGACTGATTTTTGGTTTTATTACATTTCTTTTAACAAATCCTAAAGTTTGATTAGCCTTAGTGACAATTTCATTAATATGTGTATTCCAGGTCAGGTCTTTGGAAATACTTACCCCTAGGTAGCGTACACTATCAACAGACTCCAATATCTCACCATGAAGGGTATACTGGGATTGGATAAGCTGTCAAGCTCTGCCAATGTATAGAACTTGACATTTACCTTGGTTAACAAGTTGTACATTTAAAAATACCATCCATGCAGCTGTTTTACTGAAGTTGAATGGGGGAAGGTATTTGCAGAATATTATGACGATCGGACGTCAAATGAAAAAAAATACGAGAAGGAAAGTCCACTTTTTACTGGGACAACCCTCGTATGTGTTTATTGCCGGGAACCATGCTAATTGTTATGACCCAGTCGGGCACCATTCGCCCTGTCCAGCTGGTCAAGCGTGACGAATCTTTCTGTGGCAGCCTATCTGCCTTGACCTTTAAAAGTTAATATTGTATAAAGCCTTATACCAGGCCTTCAGGGCAAGTTAGTTGGACTGGTTCCCTATGTTATATAATGTTAGAATTCTTCGTTATAATGAAGGAAAATATAGGATCAAATCTAACAAAACTGACGGTGTCTCATCCTTTCAGAATCCAGCAAACGAAGGAATATTGTCTATAATTCACGATATCCGAAACCTTTTGATGATAACATCACCGTTATATCGATATATTTATTAAGGCGGCGTTCTCATCTTGTTAAGCAAGAGATATATTGCCCATAGAGTAGAGTAATTTGAGACAGGGTGTGAAATACTCTGGGTCAAGGCTGAGATAGCAGGATCTAAATCATTGCATATTATCGGCTACATAAGTCTGATAGTGCTAGTCTGGATCAACTCCGGATATCGTTGGAAAGGGTTAGCCAAGTAAATGGTCATGTGTCGCTGCTGGGAGACTTCAGTTTGTCCAAATTTTCATGGGATGATAATATACCCACATTGAAACAGGATTCGAAGTATCTCAGTCTTTACAGCATTTGCAGACATGTTGGCAGACCTCAGTCTGACGCAAATGGTGACAGAACCCAGCAGGTATGAGAATGTACTTGACATCTTTTTTAAATAATATTACACTCGTCAGTTAGGTTGAAATCATGTCTGATCTCTCGGACCATGACATCGTTTATACTGAAGTGAGTATCAAACCTCAAATAATGCCACAGAAGCCTAGGGTTATGTCTGTAAAAAGCTGACTGGGATGCACTGTCTTGCCACGTGAGCAATTTTCGGGAATCGTTCATGAAAGATCATGAGTCAAAGTCGGTCAGTAAATTATGGCTGGAGCTGCACTCCAGGATGGTATTGACAAATTTGTTCCGAAGAAAACCATCAGCAGTAAGTCATCTGTTCCATGGACAACCCAGGACATACGTGTAATATGAGAAAAAGAGATAGTCTCTAGCAAAAATATGAGAAAAGCGGAACCCCTAAAGACAATTAGGGACCAGGTAAGACACAAACTTAATCTTGCCCACAATGAGTATTTACAGGATATACTCGTAATCAGCAAGATAGAAGATGCTGCAGCCTGGTAAGTCTTCTCATTCAGCTAAGAAGCTCTGTACCATGCTAAATAGGTAAAAAATTGACTCTAGAGGTATATCCTCCCTTAGCAAAGATGACAAGCTCTATACTGAGAGCAAAGACAAGGCAGATATCCTTAACAGCCAGTTTCAGTCAGTTTTTACATCCAAAACCCCATTGGCACTCGGCAGTCTCGCTCAGATATTAGTTCAGGACCTGGGCGATGCAGGTAAACTCGTCTCTCTGTCCCAGCAAACTGTAAAAATACCAAGCCTGTTATGCCCGATATCCAAGTGTCTGAGAATGGAATTCTGAAATTGTTGAAGAATTTGTACCCTCATAAGACAGCTGGTCCAGATGAACTGAAACCCTTTGCTTAAGGAGCTCCGAGAGGTAACTGCCCCCATGTTGAGAGTTATATTTCAAAGGTCCATAGAGGCTGGTAGGGTCCCTAGGGATTGGAATGACGCAAATGATTGCCCTTTGTTTAAGAAAGGTGACAAAAACATTGCCTTAAATTACAGGCCAATATCATTGACATGTATATTTTGCAAAGTACATAGTTGCGTCAAACCTTGTAACCCATTTAGATTCTCACCAGTCGTATGATCTTTAGCATGGCGTCAGAGCGAAGGGATCTTGTGAGACACAGTTGGTGATGCTGTTGGAGGATATGTCTCGAAATGCTATAAAGAAATAACCGACTGACCTCATGTTGTTGGATTTTAGTAAAGCTTTTGGCAAGGTCAGTCATGAAAAGTTGCTCCTTAAGCATCACCGTTATGGCATTCGTGGGTATGTTCTCCACTGGATCAAAACCTTTCTTGCAAACAGATCGCAGACTTCTTCGCAGAGGTCTTCTCAGGTAAAAGTTACATCGGGTGTTAGGACCAATTTTATTTTTGGTCTTCATAAATGACCTCCCAGATCACGTCAGGTCAAAGGTAAGATTGTTTGCCGATGATGAGGCAGTTTATCTGGCAGTATCTAATCTTGAACATGCCGAAATACTCCAAGAAGATCTTGACAGGTTAGCGGAATGGTCTTTAGAATGGGACATGGAATTTAATCCCCGCAAGTGCACCATTATACATGTGTCACGCTACAAGTCTGCATTCCCCTCTGAGTACACTTTGTATGGACAAATGTTGGAATCTGTAAGTAGTTCCAAGTACTTGGGAGTAACACTAAATGCATAGCAACAGATAAGGTACTTTTTTCATCCGAAAACTGCTGATATTTTTCTTATTTCTCAATAAAAACATATGTTGTGGTATTCATTAGAAGCGCCTTGCCGAGGCGCTTCTAATGAGTACCCACAACATATGTTTTCGCTGAGAAATAAGAAAAATATTATGTGGATACCCCCTCTTATCTGTAGCTATGTAAATGACCACCTCACCTTGAATGATCACATCCAGAACACGGTAACTTCAGCAAACAAGACCATGGGCTTCCGTACAAAAGACCCAGATATAAGAGGTTGCCTATAACAATCCTCGAGTACTCATCCTCGGTTTGGAGCCCTTACTCTAAGTCGAATATTCATAGGATAGAAATGGTTCAAAGGAAAGCTGCACCCTTTGGCGTTTCTCTTCCTATGACAGTGTTTCAGGCATGCTGGGTGAACTTGGGTGTAGGTCTCTTGAGGACAGGCGTACAGACGCACGATTACGTCTGTTCTATAAATTTGTGCACTGTCTTGTTGCAATACCATTACCCTATATGTTGTGCATTTCCAGGTACCTACACGGCATTCAAAGTCACACTCGCTAGCATTCAGACAAAACCATACAGTTGCTGACTACTACAAATACTGCTTCCCACCTCCCCCGACCGCCCCCCTCCCCCCCTCCACCCCCCCCCCCCCCCCCCCCCGCTCCGCCATTGTCCAGTGGAACAGACTGCCACCAAGCATAACATTACTGTCAGATATTGAATCCTTCAGACTGGCAGTCAGCAGTCTGACCTACACCATGCCTTAGACCGGAAGGTTTTTAACCTTTTATCTTTGCACTTGTTTTCATCAGTCTTTTAACATTATAACCTTAACATTATGTCACCCTCACTTGATTTTATCTTCTGTACTGCTTTAAATTTTCACTGCACTGACGCCTGTTCTGAAGCACACCAGACACCTGCACATAATCCCCGTGAGGTGGGCGCTGCAGTGTCAGTAGATAGATAGATAAATATTAATTATTTGTGTCTCTGATCGAACCTGCCGCTTAATCTTGTCACGTGACATTAACCTTAATGTTTGCTGCCATATATTATTGATTTTAAAAAAAAAATCATGATTAAACGCTTAGCATGCGGGGTAACAAAAAAATCAGTAGATGAAGTTTCCTATAAAGGAGACAACCCATCCATCCATCCACTAGATTCTAGTACTATAATCCATGTCTTATCGTGCGATTTTTATCTTTGGTTTTATCACCATGTTTCATTCCACCCCTCACTTAATATGCATTATAGAAATTACCGAAACTGAAAACAGATATTATAAACACTCTCAACATTACTTTTGTGATAGTTACTTATTTTTCTGAATCATCATTATTATCATTATTATTATTATTATTATTATTCACTGACTTAAAGATGCCATTGCTCTTTGTATATCAGTATTTTAATACATGTATAAACCGCAAGAGTAATTTTTAACAGCACAGACCCCACATGTACATGTATATTCATATTATATTTTGTCTTCGTATAAAATATTCTCAACAGCGAAAACAATTTAAATTTATATGAATATGGCCGCTGATGTGATTTCAGAATTTTTCTCGTTTCACAATAGGCCTATCGACACCTTTGCCTATTAAATGTATATTAGCTGCGTTCCTTTTTACCTATATAGTGGCTGTGTTGTCCTATGTTTAAATATAGCTGCGTGGGCTGCGTTTTATACCCACCCTTACATGCGTATGTAAATGGGAGTAGTTACACGACCGATTATCACTAACAACAACACGTGACTTTACTCCAATCTTGCACCTAACGTGATCAAACAATACAGCTTTTGCAAAACTGAAAGTAGAGATGCCGAGAAAGAAAACAAATTTTCGGATTTAAAATCATGAATTAGGATATACGAAGGTAATAATCATTCTAATAAAGTCCAATACCATTATCTGACATGGCGATATAAGATGTAAATGCGGAAGAAACCCGTGAATGGACATCATATTTTGGCGCCAGAGTAAGCATACCGGAAAACACGGATACCCCGCCCATATCTATATTATAGATGTACAGAAGTCAGATGGCAATGTAAACAGGTACATGGACTAGTTTTCCTGAATATAACAATAAAATCCAGAGCTGACAATATTAGAGTAAAGGAAGAAGCAAAAACAGTCTTTACCGTTATAGAAATAATTAGGCAGTGGCTAGAGATACAGTCCCGTACCTTAAGCCTCATAGGCTAGAGATACGGTTCCGTACCTTTAGCCACAGAGGCTAGAGATACGGTCGCGTATCTTTAGCCATTTCCACTGCATTTGGCTAGAGCTACAGCTGTTGATTATTTTCATTCTATTTTCAATCTAAAATTTACTTTAAAATCTCGACTTTCAATTTTACTCAACTTCGACGCCATTTTGACGGGCCGGGTATGAAACCCACAGACCGGAACCCCGTGACCGAGCCGAGACCGAGACCAAAATTTCCATCCTGGATAGCAAGACCAATATGTTTTAACTTTGTCCATTTTGGGTTTATACTATGAGGTATCAAATAAATATTATCCAAGAGAAAGGGAATTTAGATCGGATTTGTAATTATTTTTTAAACTCCGATTAGTCGTTTCAAGGGGAATGAAACCCACAGACCAAACATTCTCCGGTTTTTTTAAGTTTTCTATAATCCTTGATAAACAATCAATTTCTTCCTCACACAGGTCTTTCAAATACAGACATAAATTATATATGGCTAACTGAAGCTATAACAGAAACGTTAAAACGTCGAATTTAACGAATTTTATATATTTATTATGTTTCTAAAATAGAACAGGTAGAAAATTGGATAATAACGACAACGTCCATAATCTGTAGAAATGTACCAACAAGAAAATACTCAGACATGCCCTATCCAAACATTGTTTATAACACAATTAGAATATTTTCCATTTATATTTTCCCTTGAAACGATAAATCTGAGTTAAAAAAAAAACAACTATATATCCGGTACATCACGAAAACATGTCTATATAATTTTGACCCCCTTAAACCCCACTTTTATATAGTAAAACTGGGGTTTACAGGGGTATACATTATTTTTCTTATAACCGCCGAGGCGGTTCTAACGAATACCCACAATCTATGTTTTGAGCAGAAATATGAAAAATATCGGAGATTTTAATCTGAAAATTTTCAGTTTTTTGGAAGTAAAATATTCAATATATTTGAATAGGCGTGTTTTCGTAATGCAAATTTCTTTTCTCTTGGATAATATTTATTTCCGTAATACATCATAGTATAAACCAAAAATGAACAAAGTTAAAAACATATTAGGCTTGGTATCCAGGATGGAAATTATGGACTGTCTCGGGTCTCGGTCATGGGGTTCCGGTCTGTGGGTTTTATACCCGACTTTTTGACGGGTACTTATCGGAACGGTTAAATACTGAAATGTAACAAATTTGATAACGGGATGAAGGAACCGTTTATTATTATTATTATTATTATTATTATAATTTTATTATTATTAGAAGACGTTCATCTGTTTATATTATTATTATAATGTTAATTAAAATTGATCATTTTTAGGACCTATTTTTCACACTTTATTGCTGTAATGTTTGTTTGTCTGATGTGCGAAACTTATCACTGCCTTGACAAACCATGTTCCTAAAATAATCTTATGATTGCGCGGCCAAGTTCCCACAAATACATCATAAGGTTTAAAGGTACAGCCACAAACACATCAAACGTTAAAAACCTTTTCTTATCCATAGGTAAACATGACAGGTCGACATGCAGTTCTTCACAGCTCTTTAAAGGCAGCAGGTAGTCGAAAATGACGTCGAAGTTTAAGTAAATTTTAAAATTGAGATTTTTAAAGTTATTCCGTGTCTACTTACGAATTAAAATATTGGAAATAGGATGAAACTAATTCTCAAACATATCTCTAGCCAAATGCAGTGGGAATGGCTAAAGGTACGGGACAGTATCTCTAGCCTCCAAGGCTAGAAATACGGGACCGTGTCTCTAGCCACTGCCAAGTAATTAAAATTTCCAAGAATGATTCAGGTGAGGATGTAAATACTAAAACTGAAGAATATGAAACCTATCAGAAAATTGATGTCATAAATGCAAATGAAGTTACAAACAGTGAAATCAGTGCAGACATTGAAATGCAAACAGATATGAATCAGTTAAAATCTAACAGTGAATTCCTTAGAAAAGAGACAGAAATGGTACAGCAGAGTCCTGAATTTGAAAGTCAGAATGAAACGGATACCAAGTTTGTACAACAATTTCACCAGCCTAATGATATACCTTTAAATCAAATTGAAACAGAAGATGATAACTATGTCAATATCAGAGGTAGAACAATACTGGATGCATCTAGCCAAAGTGAAAGCCTTCTTCTTTGTGAACAAGGGGAAACAAGCTTCCCCAAAGATGAAGAATTACATTGCAATCCTCTGACAGACTGTTATGTATGGAATGGTGAAGTAATACCACTCGGCAATACTGCTGACATGACACAAACAGTTGAAAAAGAACAGCTATCTGAACAGATGCATTCAGATAAATCTATTAATAAGAACAATGACAGTGCTGATAATCGGATGGAACAGTTTACACAATTTGTTAAACCAGTGAAACAGTCCAGTAAGCAGGTTGTTCAGAAAGTGATGCCCAGTAAAAGTTGTGGAACTTCAAAGTCCCCAAAAATGTGTTGTAATTCAACCAGACTTTCAGCTGCAAATTGTCAGAAAGCAAATGTATCAGACAGTATTAAGTTGATTGATAATGCTGCAGAAAACATTCCATCTAATTCTCTGGCTCAAAAGGCTATCAAACCCTTTCGCAAGAAAGCAAAAAAGAAAATGACTCCTATTGATAAAGCAGTGGACTGTTTTTACAAAGAAATCAGTAACATGCCGTCACATATTGAGGTATCACATATTGAGGTATTACCACCTTCAAAAAGCATAAAATCCAGTGCTTCAGCTGTAAGAGCCATTGTCAGTAATGAAAACAATGATAGTGATCAAAACGAAAGTTCAGATAAGCCAAACTTTGTTCTTTCTTCAGTTGGGCGCATTGTTCAATATGATGACGATGAAGATGATGAAAATTCAGTGGATGATAGCAATTTAAGTAGAGAAATGAAAATCACCAGTCTGTCAAATGTGAAAGTTTGCTCACTGGCTGAAACAGAGGATTGTCGTGCAAGCAGAGTTAATGAATATAAAAATCCCTCTGCAGAAAATAACACAGTTTATGGAATAGTTTCTAGCCATTCTGCCATGTTTAGCCCTAAAGAAATTGGTACGTTTAAGCTAAAAAATGATCAGCAGAAAGCAATAACAGAAACACACTTGGATAAAAAAGATTCCTCTGTTTCGTCGAAAGGTTCAACAGACAGACCAGAGTCAGTAGATATTTCAGAAAGTGATTACCAACTTTTATCAAATATTTCTCAAGGCCAAAAGCAGAGCTGTACGTCAGATTTTAGTAAGAGGTATGCTCTTCATGAAACTGATGAAAGTGGCAACAGAATTGTATTAATGGATAAATACTTGGACACTAGTAAATATTCAGACAGTCATGTTACCATTTCATCTGTTGATGCAAGTCAACAAGTTGAAGTTAATAGAAAGAATGAAAATCCCATTGCGCTCCCTATTTCAGTAAGTGATGAGAAAAACTATGAAAGTTGTGAATTGCTCATACAATCTGTAGATCATTTGAAGTCTGTTGCAGATACTCTAGGTTCTCTGTCTGCTGTACAGAATTACATAAATGAGGATTCTAATTCATCTTGTGCTTCTATTAAGGAAGAGAAAGAAACTGTTTTTGAAAAGAATTGTAATAATACCAGTCTTTCAGAGAATGCATTTACCTTTGCAAATAAAATCAACGATGTTAGCTCAGATACAGTAAAGAAAACAACAGTACAAATTGATAAAGGTTTGATCTGCACATTTCCAGAAGTACACCTAAATCCAAGTGAAAATAAGAAAACAGTTGAATGTTCTTCAACAATAAGTGTCATAGATTACAGTGTCATAGACACTAAAGTTCTTTTGGAATCACATTTACATTTAACTGCTATGACTAGGTGTTTAGATGATGGTTCTGAAAGCCTTGGAATTGAAAACAGTAGTGCAGTTGAATGTGCATCTTCCTCCTATTCCTCTGTTAATCCCAGAAATTACAAAATTTGCTTTAGGTCCAACACTCTTGATGGGCAGCAAAGTGATGATCAGAACAAAACTGTTGGAGTTTATTCAACTGCTAATGGTCTATCAGTCTTAACAGCAGAGAATGTTTCGAGTCAAGCAAATTCAGGCTGCTATTTAGATGGTACTAAGGACAATGAACAGTCGATAAAAAATAGTCAAGACCGTCTGCATTGCTTTGAGATTGGTATGCATAATATTTCATTGGATTATGAAGACCCCTCTGGGTTTACTGGTTTTGACTCGGACAGTACTACTACAGCTTTGACTAGTGGACATGAAAACGCAAGTTCTACGACTAAACAATCCTCATTTACCATGCTAAGTTCAGCTTATGATGAGGGCACTGATGAATGTTGTAGGTTATCAGTTAACATAGGACAAGGAAAGAACACATGTTCTGATACAAATGACCTTCAAGATTCTCTTGCAGCTTTGAAGGATTATCTGAATGATGACTCTGATTCTCCAGATTCTGACTTGGAAGAAAATGTAAATACAGACATTGAAAGTAGTAGCAAGAAACCTCTTTCAGATATACCTTTTGACATTACAAAAAACAAAAATGATTCTTTGATTGAGTCATCAGTAAACCTCGTAGATTCTTGCACTAATGGAATGATCAGCAGTTACTTAAACTGTAAATGGATTGAAGAAGACATTGTTAGTCCGGACAATAGTAATACTGGAAGTATTCATGATACATCATGTAGTAGTCATGCTACAGTTAAAGCTGTATCGGACTGTGATGAACTGTATACCTCAGAAGTTGTAGAACCTCTGCAGCCACTTCTGAAGTATTCTGAAGGTAGAAACTCGGATGTAAACATAGATGCTAAAAGCTCTTATTCTATTAGTATTAAAGGTAAACAGTCATCAGTAGGAATTATTGACTATTCTGAATATTCAGACTCTTCCAGTGTCCTGGATTGTTCCTTGTATGATTCACCAGTGTCAAATATTTCAAAGCTGTCTCTTTCTAAATTAGAAAAAAGGAAGAAAAGATTAACTAAAAGTCTAGTGAAACATGATTTAGAGTCTTCTTTGAAGCCAGACTATGTTTTTTCGGAATTAGATGATTCCAAAGATAACTCTGAAGTGTCACAAAAACTAGCTGACATTAGATACTGGATTCAACAGGCAGAGGAAGAAAGCATTATTATAAGAAAGAGGTTATCTGACAAGCTTCAGCAAGGTTGGGATTCTCCGTGTTCTGAGGATGAGGATAGCGATGTTGCACAGCTTCAAGCAAAGGAATTTTCAATACGGGGTTCATTTTCAAACTCAAATGAAGATTTGAAGTTACTAAATAAATTAACAGATTCTTCATCTGTAAAATCTAATTCTAGCTTACAGCATGCAGGAACAGCCTACAGCATATGTAGGCATAAAATGCCTGACTGTACAGAAGAAATGGATAGATTAACAAGATCTGAACAAGTAACAGAGTCTTTGAGAAAGAGATCAAGATCAGTGTATAAAACCTCAAACAGTGACAGTAGAAATGAAGATCTTTTATCGGTCATTGGCAGGACATGGAAAAGAGACCACCAAAGGTCAAGCTCCAATGAAACACAGTCAACTTGGCGATCTAGAAGAGCAAGGTCAAGATCAAGAGTGTCTGGACAAATTAGTCGATCAAAATCAAAAGATACATGGTCTAGTGTGAGTTCTGATAGAGGTCGAGCTGAATCTAACTGTTCTTATTTACCAAGCAGGGAAAGCAGCCAGTTAAGAAATTTCAAGCAAAGTGATAGGAGAACAAGGAAACGACCACGCTCTTGTACAAATACACATCAAGAAATATCTTCCCGGGAATCTAGCTCATCTCGAAAAAGATCAAGATCAAACTCAAATAGGAAGCGATCATGGTCAAGCCATTCAAACAGACGTAGGATAAGACAATTATTTAGGTCAAGAGATAATGGACATAAAGGTTTAATCAAGTTAAAAGAAGTTCCGGAAGAAGTAGGCCCAAGTAGGTCAAGCCCACTATTAGAACCCTTTGGCTTTGAAACCTCCAAGAATGAAGTGTTCACCAGCAACCCAAGAAGAGACAAACCCATCAACATGGATGTCAGACAATGTAGCACAAGAGAAAAAGTGGTTATACTGCATTCTGCAGCCCTCGCCTGTGAAACTTTTGGTATGTATAGGGCAGTTTTCCCGTTTAAGCCTGGAGAACCCCGTGAGGGTAATTTAAAAAAATGCAGACCCAGATTAGATGCCACTAAATGCGCCATCTGATCAGGGTCCACAGTTTTCAACTACTTCAGGCATTTTTTTGGTAGGAATATCTAAATCACATCGCCTGACATACGTAAAATTGAAATTAGACTCTTCCAATATATTGTGTGGGCGAGTTTATTCTCCCTTCGCCCCTCCCCCCCCCCCCCTCCCCCCACGCACCTTTTCGAAGAAAAGCAAGGGGACATTGTTCGGTTTCCCTTAATTCCGTAACTCCGTAATGACGTAATTCCTCGTGGACGTAGCTCCTCCTACAGTTGTAGTCGGATATATTTCAAACTTTGCAGGTGTTTTTGTCATGGTCTGCGGATGTGCATGTACTTTTGGTATATTCCTGAAATTATTTTATTTGCTTCACTTTTTTGGGGTTTTGAACTTAGTCATTTTTAGTAAATATCTTTTTTTTTTCACGCTCAGATAGTATAAATAATGGGTACATTGTGGGCGCAACTCCTCTTACAATTGTGAAGGGATCTTTTTGAAACTGTGCAGGTTTTTTTGTCGTGGTCTGAAGATATGCATGTTCTTGTTCTATATTCCTGAAATTATTATTTGTCACTTTTTATTTGTTTTGAACTAAGTCATTTTTCGAGCTCAAACAGTATAGATAGCGGGTACCTTTTGGACGCAACTCCTCCTACAGTTGTAAACAGTTCTTTTTGAAACTTTGCAGTTGTTGTTGTCATTGTCTGAGAATATGCATGTGCTTTTCATAGATTCCTAAAATTATTTTTGTTACTTTTTGCGGGGTTTGAACTTAGTCATTTTTAGCTCAAATAGTATAGATAGTGGGTATTTGTGGACGCAACCTCCTACAGTTGTGGACGGTTCTTTTTGTGACTTTGCAGTGTTTTTGTGTAAACTGAGCCATTTTTCGACAACTGCACCTAGTCAATAATAGTTAATAGTGCATACTTGATGAAATCAACTCCTCTTAGAGCACTTGTTTGGTCTTTTCAAAGCTTTACACATACATTTCAGACATATTGAAGGTATGCATGTAAAACTTTGATGCTGAAAAAATTTCTTTACAAAATGACAGCGTTTTTAACTTAGTCATTTTACGACAACTGCACCTAGCCAATGATGCTTAATTGGTATACTTTGTGAAATCAACTCCTCTTACACTTTTCGTTGGATATTTCCAAAACATTGCATATATATTACAGACATACTGAAGATGTGCATGTGCAAGTTAGATGCTGTAAACTTTTTTTCTAACAAAATGGCAGGGTATTTACAACTTAGCCATTTTATGGCAACTGCACCTAGTCGGTGATGGGTAAAAGCAACACTATGAAATCAACTCCTCTTACAGCGTTCGCTGGATCTTTTCAAAACTTTGCACTTATGTTACAGACATAGTGAAGGTGTGCATGTGAGAGTTTAATGCTGAAAAAATACTTTTTGACAAAATGGCACGGTTTTATTAACGTAGCCATTTACGACAACTGTACCTAGTTTCCCTTTTTATACCCGCCACATGATAGTGGCGGGGCATTATGATTCCTCGTTAGCTGTCCATGTGTCCGTTTGTCTCTCCGTCTGTCATACGTCCGTCCGTATTTTCGTTTCCGGACGATAACTAAAGTAAATATCAATGGATTTTCACCAAACTTGGTATGTGCATTGATAATGTAGAGATCTGATTTGAGATTGCTAATGGGAAAACTTCGTCAAATCATGTAAGCTTTATCTGCCTGCGACACGTCCGTATTTTCGTTTCCAGACGATAACTTGAGTAAATATCAATGGATTTTCACTTAACATGGTCTGTGCATTGATATTGTGGAGATCTGGTTTGGGATTGCTAATGAGCAAATTTCGTCAATTTTTGACAGAGTTTACTGCTCGCGACACATCCATATTTTTCTTTCAGGACAATAAGTTGAGTAAATCTCAATAGATTTTCGCCAAAATTAATATGTGCATTGATATTGTGGAAATCTGGTTTGGGATTGCTAATTAGCAAATTTCATCAATTATTGACAGAGGTATTTTGTTTCACGTTTTTATTTACTCTTCAAAAGGCGCTTTGGTTTCTGCTTCTAATCTTGCTAAAGAATTTAAGTAATCTTTTCGTCTATCCGTCCGTTACCGTTTGGTCCTAGCGGGGGTATCTAATAAACACTGCTATTTGACCTTTCATGTTGCTACCTTTTCGGCATTTTAAACTTAGTCACTTTTTTACAGCTCAAATATTATAAGTGTACATAGATAGATAATTGGTACATTATGGACGTAACTCCTCTTACAGTTATGAACTTTAAAAAGTCAGGTTTCTCATTTCTCGTATCTTGCAAAAAACACAACCCTACTATCGGACAGATATACAGTTGATTATATATATATATATATATATATATATAAGCTTGTATATTGCATGATTTAAAACCACTATATAGCACTTCGAAACTAACTGCATTTTGGCGAAATGCATGCATTTTGCATGGTACTGTTTCCGATTTCTGCCTAGCAACTGTAAGTTACGTTAAGTGCAAAATAAACAGGTATTCACTGACAGGTAAATACCCCCGTCTAGCGATAGATTAATTTGTACAGTTGATGTCTAGATATAAATGAACACTGAATCTTTAAAATTCTTGTCGAGTTTTTATTAAACGGCTTGTACTTTATAAAATTTCGATGAACATTTTTTTTGCACAAAGTACTTGACTTATGATATTTGGTCTTCATACAGTCTTACCGAGTGTAGTCCGTCAACAAATGTTTTAAATGTTTTAAAATTGTGGACATGACAAAATTTGCAGAGAATTCCCACAGCATGCATTTTAAAGACTTACATAAGTATAAGATTGTATTATACGAATTAGTTTAATAGAAAATTCATAAGCATGAACATCCGAAAGATGTCTGGTAAAATTTAGAATGTATCAATAAAAACTATATTGTAAAATTCCCAAAACAGGCATCCTCTTACAGGTTTATCGTAGCGGCCATATTGGATCAGAAATCGGACATGTTAGGTGTCAGTCCATTTCTTTGAACCTTTTAATACATATCGAAAAAAGGTTGAAGGTATATTTAAAATACTGTTTACATGCGAAATTTTGAAATTGGTTTGAGACAGTTAACCAGGGTACGCTCCCTTGAATGCAGAAAACAGCCTAAGGGTCACTTTTGGCTTCATATTTGCATATACGCATGAGATAATAAACGTTCTGGTTTCTGTTTTGAACATTATTTTCTTTCTTTTCTGTGACGTTAATCTGAATACGCATGATTTTGTATACATGGAATTTTTTAAGTATCAACTTGACATAGAAATATGCCAGTTTTCGCGAAATGCAATGTATAGATATCTGTTATATGTTGTGTTATATACAGGCATGTCGAAACTGTCTTCCAAAATCAAAATGAATTGTATGTCTTTCCAATTGTAGGGTTTGCAGTTTTCTTATATTGGAGCCCATACTAAAAAGCATATCAAGTTGTCTAATTGAGTTGCAGTTCATATACTTACATAAGGCGGGGGGCATCAGTGTGGAATTGGCTTATTCAGTCTAAACTTTGTTAAATATAATCCATTACAACAATGGCAGTTTTTAATTTCTAAAGGTTTTAAGTAACTATCAGTGCAGTTAAATAAAATAAATTCATATTTGTGTTCCTGATCTTCTCGACTTAAGTAGACATTAGATTTTTTTTTTTTGTACATTTTTAAACATTGAGAGTATACAGCCCATTGTAATTGTTCAGTATATGGTGGGTCAGGCTGGCAAATATGAATAATTATTGTACGGGTCATATGTCTCTGGGTTAGATATGAAGACAACATCACAAGATATGGAAATAGAACTGCTCCTGTTGGCATGAAGTCCAATATGACTCGTCATTGTAACTGTACTGGGAAAAGGGACATGGCGACATTTGTTATTCCTCCGGATAGGAGTAACGACCGTATGAGTTTGATGGCAAATATGACTGCATTGCAATATCACAAATAAGTAGATATTAGAAATGCTTCTTGTACATTATAACCCTTTCATCCCTGCAGACCAGTGTCTTTGCAAACAGTGCAGATCCGGATGAGACGACTGGTAACAAGTCTATTTTTGATTCTTGACTGGAATCCCTATTTGCAAGAATGAATGTGTCCAAATTCAGATATGGAACAGCCCATTACATAAGCTTTGGGTTGATAGGGTTAAACATGGATATAATGCATAAATTAGGTTGTGATTAAACTGGTGGTGGAAAGAAGCAGCAGTCATTTTGATACATACTTTTCAGTACCACACGGAAAAGGATATTAGAATAAATATAAAAAGATTGCTTTTGGAAACAAACAACACACTACAGATTAGAAAATGTAAGTCTCGGTTTTATTGAGACTCTTCATAAGCAGTAATGAAGTTTGCAACACTGCTTACGCCCTCTAGCGTATACATGAGCAGAACTCCATTTTCAAATATACCACAATGGACCTAATGATCCCAAAGGAAATTAAATATAATCTGCACTATGGTAAACCGTAATGTTCCTCTCTTTGCATATTGACTATTTACCTGAATCAAATGCAGAGGATGAACTTTAGAGTTTGTAGTCATAACTGTCTATCCATTTGCTGTCTGTGCATCCATAGAACTTTTTAATGAGCTGTGTGTTCCCGGGGCCAGTTTGGATCAGGCTTCATGTGGAACCTTCTAAGGGTGGGAAAACAAAAGTTTGTTCGTTCAAATGGTCACAGTCAGTTGACCAAGATAGCTGCCGTACTTGTATATGTTAAAAAAACATTCTTCTCCAAAAGCAAGAAAGCTTTGAAGATGAGTCTAGTTACATAGCCATGGGGATGGTAGGTCTAACAAATGTATACAAATGATTGTCCTAGATGGATCTTTGACCTTTTAACAGCTGTTAAACTGTCGAATAAGTTGTTGATCTTGGAAACAAAGAATACATTAAAGAATGAAAATCAGAGACTCATTTTCTCAGTTTGAAATGGAAGAAACTTGCAGCATTTGTTGAAGTACTACAAGTCGTCTGTTGAGATCACACTATTCACTGTGATGGCTTGTGCCCCTATCGTTGGGCTATATTATGTATATAAAACCATGAAAAAATCAAAATCAGATTTAGAAGTGATTTTGTTTAATTTGCAACAAATGACTGAAATATCAAAAGCTTTCCGTTGCTATCAAACGTGTCCCTTGTGTGTTGTCTGCCCCTATCTCAGAGCTATATATATATGTATAAAATCGGGAAAAAACTCCATAAAAAATCAGAATAGTAAATGATGTTTCATAACTAAACACATGATCAGTGTGTGTCATAAAGTAGTGTTTCATTTGTTATTGTCATTTTTTGTCCTTTACGTGTTTTCTATCTCTTTCCTGGAATTCTATACATGTTATAAAATGATGAAAAATAATCCACATAAAATCAATGTTAAAAGTAAATTCTCTAAAAAAGAAATGATTATATTAGCAAAAAGTACGGGTCAACCGCTTAGAGAACCAAAAAAAGGTAAGAGAAAAGTCCAGGGAGTGCCACAATCACAAACCGCAGCCCTTCCCAGACCCCAAGAGGAAGAGGAAACCGACAAATCCAAACAAGCACAAACCGAACAAACGTACGAAAAGCACCAAGATTAGCTCTCGCTTCCCCAAGCGAGGTAATCGCAATACTAAAAGGACTGAAAACACAAGAACAAAATGACACACGGAAAGACATACAACAAATCGCCCCGTAGAATAAACCACAAAGCAACAAAGAGTAAGACTAACACCGGGACCACCGCCTTAGAACGGTCAGTAGAGCAAACCACCGGGGGGTTTAAAGCACTTTTACAGCTAGATAACTTCACCCTGGGTCGCCAACAAGTCTGGCCAGGAAAAGTTAGGTAGATGGACCTTAACCCATTTATGCCTAGCGTCCCATAAAAGGGACACTTGCAAACAGTGTAGACCCAGATCAGACGCTGCAGAACGCGGCGTCTGATCAGGGTCTGCACTGCTTGCATTTAGGAAAGGAATTTCTATAAAACATGGTAACAATTAAAAGTAACCAGACACTCCTAATATTTAAATGGACCGGTCCAAGGAGTTAAGGTACAATAATCCACTCGGCATAAATGATTTAACAGTGTTGACTGGGCCATAAAACTCAACTCGAACAACTCTTTCTGTAGTTGTCAATCCCTTTCCTAGAGGTTGTCTGTCTGTCTTTACCTCCACCCACATCCTATAAAATTACTCAACTGAAACCTGGTTATTAGTTGCTTTGACAGTATTGGAAAAATATTGCAGTGGCATCTTCAGATACGCAATGACTGTTTCTCTCAAGTGTGCGAGTTGTGGTTCAAGGGCTTCTTGTTTGTATGATGAACAAGTGATAGTTCATGCAGGTTATCCTGTCCTTTGGCATGTATTGTTAAGCAATCCTAGTGTTCAGCTCAGTTCCTGATATAAGACTTTCAGCCAACAAACCTGACATACACTTCCTTCTGAACATGGAATCAAACTGCATACCCTTCCTCCTGAACATGGTGTCAAACTTCTTGACAGTATCATTTTATGATCCAACCCAGTATTTCACAGTCTAATGACATTGCCATTATTTGAACCAACATTCGCATTGAACGCAATTTCAGGTTTATTATGAGACCGTCACTCACCAGACTTCGTATGCGATTCCTCACTAACATAAACTCAAATACTGCAGTATCATTTTATAACTCTGATCTATATTTCGTAGTCTGATTACTCATTTCTGTGTCAACCAGTGTTTACTCCATTTCTGATTAATTATAGCCATATAGCCTAGTAATCAAACGTGGCATACATTATTTTTCTAACAGGAACTAAAAGAGTATGATATCATTTTATGACAATGACCTGTACTCCATAGTCCATTTACTGTCATATTTGTCTTAGTTGACTACTTATCCAAATTTATTTAATATACTGTTTCGACTCAGATGGCATTGACTAACGTGTTGTTAAACCCGAACTCATATTATCATCATGTCTCAGTTCTTTAGCAGGTCCGAAATAGGCATCCGGCTTTTCATTCATTATTTGATGCAACGTAAATATACAAGACCATTTTCGCATACATCTACAAACATAACACATGACATACACTTTTTCTTTAGCATGGACTCAACAGTGCAGTATATTTCATGACCATGACCTATTTTTCCACTGTTTAAAGACTTACCATTTTCGCTTACCTTTTACGAAAGTACAGATACAGCTGTAGCAGTCTAACCATAGCGTCGGTGCCAGCATCGGCGTCGGCATTGGTTAAACTTTTTGTTTAAATACTCCTCCTGAACATCTGGATGGACGTAATTCATACAGGCCTTGATGTTAGATACTGGTCTGAAGTTCTATGCTGGGCCACATTCCTGACCCGACCCTGTCTGAAAAATTTGGGTAGGTAGGTAGGCATTGTTTTTGCTTTGGTGATTAATACCAAAAGGTCAAGTAAAAAAATCAACGGAAAAGTTGTTTAATTCCAGGACTGAGGCCAGAAAGCATATTTCCACGATTTCCACAATAGAAATGAAAACATATATCTATAACAAAATTAGCTTGACAGTAATTAAGAAAACACTGACTAGCAGTAAAACTTGCAGGGTGGCCACAGGTCAGGTATAAATCGGGCAAATTTTATTTTTCTTCAAGGTCAGGGAAGAGTCCGGATTTTGCTAAATGGTTAGGGAAATTTTAAATACCAAGAAAGTCAGGGAATTTCCTAATTTTGGCCCCAAACTGTTTGGCTTTGGCAGGTATTTTATCCATTTTGAGTGATTGAAAACCCTGTATTTTTTCTCGCATGCTTCACTGGCTCGGCATTATTACAAAATATTGTTCATTTAAGAAAATGTACGCTCAAAAACTTTAAAACATTGTATTCTTTAATTGAACAATTAGGGTGGTATATGTTTATTTATTAAAATAGAGTTAATCTAAGATTCAAGATGAGGAAAAGTCTGTCAAATTTTCAGCGCTTTGGTCAGGGAAAAATAGACTTTGGTCAGGGAAAGGTCAGTGAAAAGTCAGGAAATTTTGTTTCTGACAGAGATTGGCCACCCTGACAAGGGACCATGTACATCCTGCTGTGACTAGTATAAGAAATGTTCAGAGTTCAGTGACATCTGCCCAGCTTTATGGTTTATACTATAGGGAGCTTTATGATAAGTCTTTGTCTTGCTATTTGTTCTGGTGTTTTTTCAATCATTGTAGCATTGTGATCACCACACTTCAGGAAGAACACGCTGATCTGTGTACTTCTTACGCATTAATTTTATTTTGCATATTTTAATTATGTCCCTTTCCATTTCCTCTTCGTATCAGAGGCTCACTGTGACTTGTGATTATGGCGGTTCCTGGACTTTTTGTTAACTATGGAAATAATAAGAATATTACATGAAGATATTACTATGACGAAGTATGTTTTGCGCGCGTAAAACTGGTTTGAGCATCCCCATCCCTCCCCAGTAGTTTTCCTACTGACTATTCCAAGGCACTTCGTCTGCTACAGTTCTTTGTTTGTGCGTCTGAGACTTGATGTAGCTCTGATTGTATCAGCTCCTGAGTTCACTTATTTACTTTATATGTGGCGTTTGCTCTGTCCTTATTTATTCCTCATTCCTTCTTTTTGTGCCTCGGAAGAGCTATGCTTCGTGATTGTGGCATTTCTTGGGTATCGCCACATATTTTTGAAATGATTTATAGTCAGTTTGAATATCAAACTTAAATTACTTTTGCCCCAGACTTTGACTTAAGACCAGATACATTTTGTTTGTTTGATAAAAGATTATTCCATTAATTAAAAGATACACAGTAAACAGAAAATAATTTGAACATACAAGTTTGACTGATCAAGACTTTCTCTAGATGCCTAGAATTGATCATAAATTATCAATATTGGAAAAAGGGTTCTGTCCAGAATAATCAAGGCTCCTTGAATTGAGTGGACCTATAGATTTACAGAAAAGTACTATTTCAAAATGACAGGAAAGATTTGAAATTCAGTGAAAGAGTATTTGATAACATTTTTCTGAGCGTTTTAAAGCATTTAATATTCATAATCATTTACTGAACAAATAAACATCCGATTTTTATGTCGCGAAAACTAATGACATTGCGAAGCATGCATACTAACAGTGATTTGTTGGCGAGTCATAAAAAAGATTGTCTGAAGAATATATGCATTAGTATGGATTTTAAAGCGATCTATACATAAAGCATGTATGCAAAAATTCCCTATCTAATTGCAGTTAAATTTATCAGTTTTATTTGTTTATACTCGGGTAGCGATGACAAGCAATGTTTAAAATTTAGAATTTCACAATTCCGACAACCCAGGCTTAAACTTCAATCCAAGGCAAAATGAATGCCTTTTAAATCAATAAAATATATCAAGGAATAAAAAAAGTTACACAGGTTTGAAACAGGAGGCCCATGGGCCACGATTCGCTCACCGGCTAAAAACAGCTATTGCATATCTGCAAATTCCATGCAATATTCTCCCAGTATTGCCACAGTAACTAAGACACAAATTTGACAGTGCCTTAAAAAGGTCAAAGGGCATCCTAGGATCATCGTTTCAACAAACGGTAGACTTTGAGTCCTCGATGCTGTACACCAGGATTCAGATTCAAAGTTTCTTAATTCTGGTGAAGAAGATTTTTAAGTGTTTTACCATGTATGGGCATGGCAGCCATCTTGTTCAGCGGTGCAGAACCATTTTAGCAAATTGTTAACGTCCCTTTGACGGAAGGCCCCATGCGAAATCTGGTGAAGATTGGTCAGGCGGCTTCAGAGAAGACGTTTTAAAGAGTTCACGATTTTATACATGTATATAACGGTAGATAACCCCCAAAATTTTGAATAAACTTGGTAGACCTATGCTTTGTACCAAGATTCAGCCATAAAGCTTTCTTGGTTCTAGAGAAGTCGACTTTTAAGTGTTTTACCATATATGGACATGGCGGCCATCTTGTTCAGTGATGCAAAACCATTTGAACAAATTTTCAAAACGCCTTCGATAGAGAACCCCATGTGAAATCTGTTGAAAATGGGTCAAGCGGTTTCAGAGAAGAAGGCGTTTAAAGATTACATATTTTTATACCTGTATATAGCCCAGGGGCAAGGGCAGATAAACCCCGGGCGCAAACTTTTGATCATAACAAAAACGTTTTACTACTTTAATCATACATTGTAAGTTTCAGCCGTTAGTCTTTAATAGATACTGAGAAAATGATTTTTCAACATTTTAGTATGGGGGCACAAATTTGACATTTCCTTAGAAAGGTCAAAGGTCAACTTACGATCATCATTTGAACAAACTTGGTAGCTCTTGAGTCCCAAATGCTATATACCAAGATTCAGCCTCAAAGCTTTGTTTGGTTCTGAAGAAGATTTTTTTTTTTATGTTTTACCATATATGGCATTCAGTGGTGCGGAACCATTTTAACAAATTGTCAATACCCTTTCGACAGAGGCCCCATGTGAAATCTGGTGAAAATTGCTCAAGCAATTTCAGAGAAGAAGACATTTAAGAATTACACAATTTTATACATGTATATAGCCCAGGAGCAAAGGCAGATAACCCCCAGAGGACAAAATTTTGATTGTAACTAAAATAGTTTACTACTTTAATCATACATTGTAAGTTTCAGCCATTAGTCTTAAATACATTTTGAAAAAAAAAAAAAAAAAAAAAAAAAAAAATCAACATTTTTTCCCATCGAAATGCATGGAGACGCAAATTTGACTTTGCCAAAAAAGGGCAAAGGTAAACCTACGGTCATCATTTGAACAAACTTGGTAGACCTTGAGTCCTCGATGCTATATACCAAAATTCAGCCCCAAAGCTTTCTTGGTTCTTGAGTAGAAGATTTGTAAGTGTTTTTATCATATATGGGCATGGCGGCCATCTTATTTAAAGGACCGTGATAATTAGTACAAAGTTTTAATCCCCCTTTAACAAAAGGCTCCACATTAAGTTTGAAGACAATTGGCCCAGTGTTTCAGAGGAAAAGTCGTTCAAAAGTGTGTGCGGACGACAAACAACGGACGTTGATGACGACGGAGTGTAAATGATCGCAATAGCTCATCCTGAGCCTTCGGCTAAGGTGAGCTAAAAAGAGGTCGACTAATTTTGTCTGTTAAAATCGATCAACTGTTCTACCTAGATACTGTTACTGTTCTGTGTAGATGCCTACCTCCTTTCAGAGTAGTCGTTGAATAATCCGTCACTAGGTTTAGTGATTCGGACCAGGCTATTTTCCCATTACTCGCCAGGTATTTGGTGTTTGTTTGTGTTGAGGTTTTACGGCCCAGTCAACCCAATGGGGTCATGTCGACCACTATTTTACTGGGCAGGCTTAGTCCTCTAAGCGGTTAACCAGTATTGTGCACATTCTTTCGCCAGAAACTGACAACTGCCCTTCTTGAATCAGTGGAAGGGAGAGAATGGCCGTAGAAAATATTTCATGATCAATCTCCACGAAAGAATGTTGCCGACCTCGGCGGGGGTTGAACCCGCGACCTCCTGGTCTCCAGTCTGACGGCGCATCCAACTGAGCCACCGAGGCCGGCAGGTATTTGGTGTATAAATAGCACTGTTGCAAGTATTTGGTGTATAAATAGCATTGTCGGCCATTTTCCCATTACTCGCCAAGTATTTGGAGTATAAATAACACTTTTGCAAAAAAAACAAAACAAAAAAACAAAACATGCATATTTTGCGCTTAATTTACACTCATTATGCTGGGGTGCCTTTGAGAATAGATGGAAACAGGTCCTACGAAGTCCTCTCTGTAAAAAAAATGCGGAGATATTTGACCTCAAAGTTGACCAATCTTCAAACGGGATTCTGACCTTGTTGACAGCCGGATATATCTGAATATCTTTACTCTAATATTTTTTATATTTATCAACAGTAACCTCGTTTGAAACTATTAGGCATAGCATGATTGGATGGATTTTAATTATTATTCAAATTTAGCTAACGTCAAGGGTCACAACAGCCATTTTGCAAATGGTAACACGCTTGCGGATTGAAAGGCAAAATACTCACTTTGCGGACCTGATTATTTCTTTTTCGCAATAAAAACTAAAACAATCCATCTTTCAAAATATAATAAAAAAATGATTTGATTAGTCATTTCTCATAATCATGTGAACAAAAAATAAGATATTTAAGCAAAAAAAAAAAAAAAAAAAAAAGGAAAAAAAATACAATAAAAAGTTTAGGGTCGGGAGTATTTTAGTGGGTCGGTCGGGTTAGGTGAAACATTGAAACACACTTACTTTTAATTTTGGCCCTGTACCATCCCGACCAACGAGTGACCTTGAGGTCAAGGACACGGACTAAGAAGAAAATATATTACTTTTTTCTGCTCTCATGTGATACTAGTTTTAGAAGCAAAGCACGATTCAGGTTAGCTACACTGTCCTGCGATTGCTCTTATTATATCAACTACATTTAGCATGATTTCAAATGATCTGTAACACCAACAATAATCTAATATGGCGTATGGTGTGTGCTTTCTTCCTTTCTTGGACTCAAACAGTGCAGTGTAATTTTATGACAATGACCTACATTTCAAGGTTAGATGACTTTTTTTTTTCCCGTCAACCCTAGAATTCAATCTATTTCTGATAAACTTATGACCTATAGTAACCAAACCTTGCAGCCACTTCCTTTCAAACAGGGACTTACAGATAATTGATCTTAACACACTGACCTATATTTCAAAGTGTCCGGGTGCCAGAGTGGTTATCGCTCCCGAACTTCAGAACATGAGGTCTTGGGTTCGAATCCTGCTGGGGGCTAAATTCAGCTCTTGACTGTACGGCACTTCATTGCCTAGAGCCTTTCATAATTACCGTTCCATCGTCTCGATATGACTTAAATAATGTTAAAAGGGATTAAAAACCAAATCATCGTCTGACCTATATTTCATGGACATTTTAGCTGAGCTGAGCCAAAGGCTAAAGATGAGCTGTTAGTATAACAATATTTTATTCAGCTTTTTTCACATATACATAGCATAATATTATATGGTACCGGATTTGATAAAAAGCTTAGAGCTTATGTAAATCATCTCCTGAAAATTATATAGCAGCGTAATAACATGTGAAGAGTAGATGGAAACATAGCATGTTGGCAATTATTTAGCAAATGTAATAATAATAATAATAGTAACGAGATAATAATAATAGTAATGATGATGATGGTGATGATTAACTAGGGAGCATATCGCACCTCTTTCGGTAAAGTAAGTTGATCGATTGATTTGATCTGTGTTTAGTGTTCCCGTAACAGCTATAGATATGTCGAGACAGTTGATAGAGTGCATCAGGTAGTATTACATTAGCGTTGGAACATAAACGTATTAAAGGATGAACTATTGTGATCACTTGCCGCCCAGTGCTAAATACATTTATAAAAGTGTGTAATCTTTAAACGTCTTCTTCTCTGAAAACGCTCAACCAGTTTTCACCAGATTCCACATGGGGCCTTCTATCGAAGGAGCAGAGCATTTACAATGTGTTCCACAGCATTGAACAAGATGGCCGTCATTCCTGTATATGGTAAAACACACTTAAACGTCTTCTTTTCTAGAACCAAAAAAATATTTAAGGCTATTGGTATGCAGCATTGGGGCCTCAAAGTATAACAATTTTGTTCTCAAATGATGATCCTTGGATGCTCTTTGACCTTTTTACAGCAATATCAAATCTGTGTCCCCATTCATTTATATGGGGAAAATGTTGAAAAGTCCTTTTCTCAAAATGTATTAAAGACTAATGACTGAAACTTACAATGTATGATTAAAGTAGTAAAACTTTTTATTACCAATTACAATTTTGTTCCCGGGAGTAATCTGTCCTTGCCCCTTGGCTATTTACATGTATAACCTCGTATAATCTTTAAAAGTCTTCTTCGTTGAAACTGCTTGACAAGTTTTCACTAGATTTTACATGGGGCCTTCAGTCGAAGGGATATTGGCAATAGCTCTGCACCACTGAACAAGACGGCCACCATACCCATATGTGGTAAAAAGGTTTAAGGCTGATGTTTGGTATATAGCACCGGGGCCTCAAGATCTACTAAGATTGTTCAAATAATGACCGCAGGTTGACCTTTACGGCAAGGTCAAATTGTGTCCCTATACATTTGTATGGGGGAAATGTTGAAAAATCATTTTTCTCAAAATGTTTCGAAGTCTTATGGCTGAAACTTACAATGTATGATTAAAGTAGTAAAACGTTTTAGTTATAATCAAATTTTTGTCCCCCAGGAGTTATTTGCCCTTGCTTTACATGTATAGGATCGTGTACTCTTTAAACATCTTTTTCTCTGAAATAGCTTGATCAGTTTTCATCAGATTTCACAATGAGCCCTTTGTCGAAGAAATAATGACAATTAGTTCCAAAATGGTTCTGTACCGTTGAACAAGATGGCCACCGTGCCCATATATATTAAAAAACACTTAAAATCTTCTTCTCCAATACCAAGAAAGCTTTCGGGCTGAATCTTTTTATATATCATCGGGGAATCAAGGACTACCAGCTTTGCTCAAATGGTGATCCTAGGATGACCTTTGACTTTTTTACGGCACTGTCAAATCTGTGTCTTAGTTACTGTAGCAATACTGGATGAATATTGCATGGCAGCTGCAGATATGCAATGGCTATTTTACTCAGGTTAGCGAATCGTGGCCCATGGGCCTTTTGTTTTACTCCCCGCCCCCCCTCCCAACACACACACACACGCCCCTGCAAAACAACGTTTTTGCGGGGTATACTGTTTTAGCATGTCCTGATTCATTCCGTCAAAAATTAAGGTTTCTGCTCTATAACTTCAATAGCCTTTGTTCCATTTAGTTCAAAGTTTTGCCACACCTTGACCATCAAACAATGCACATGTGATAGGGAAAAAGGGGCAGAAGGGTCCATATTACAAGAGTTATGCCTCTTTGTAATCCTTTAATAAGCTGTTTGTATTATGACTGTTTGTGCGTACATTGTGAAATCAACTCCTTTTACATCTTTCGTTGGATCTTTTCAAAACTTTGCACATATATTATATACATAGTGAACATGAGCATGTGGGAGTTTAATGCTGAAAACAAAAATACTCTTTGACAAAATGCAGGGTTTTTAACTTAGCCATTTTACGACAACTAGTCAATGATACTTAATTGTGCATACTTTCCTAAATAAACTTCTCTTAGGGCTTTTGTTGGATCTTTTCAAAACTTTACACATACATGACGGACATATTGAAGATATGCATGTGAAATTTGATTCTGAAAAAAATATTTCTTCACAAAATGACAGCGTATTTAACTTTGTCATTTTACTACAACTGCATCTAGTCAATAAAGGTTAATAGTGTATTCTTTGTGAAATCAAATCCTCTTACAATTTTTGTTGGATCTGTCCAAAACATTGCATATATGTTACAGACATATTGCAGATGTGCCTGCGCAAGTTAGATGTTGAAATATTTTTTTGACAAAATGGCAGGATTTGTAACTTAGCCATTTTACGACAACTACACTCAGTCAGTGATGGTTAACAGTGCATGGTTTCTGAAATCAACTCCTCTTAGAACATGTATTGGGTATTTTCAAAACTTTACACATACATTACAGACATATCGAAGATGAGCATATAAAACTTTGATGCTGAACAAATATTTCTTCACAAAATGACAGCATTTTTAACTTAGCCATTTTAGGACACCTGCACTTAGTCAATGATGGTCAATAATGTATGTTTTGTGAAATCATCTCCACTTACACCTTTCGTTGGTTCTTTCCAAAACATTGAAGATATGTTGCAGGCATATTAAAGTGCTGATTTTCTGGACAAAATGCCAGGATTTTAACAGCGAGTTTACGACAACTGCACCTAGTTTTGGTCACATAATGTAAAATTCTTACAAACCTCCGTCTGTCCGTCCATTACGTTTTGGTGTCTGAGCGGGTCGGGAGATGTCTAATAAGCATTGCTTATTGCCAATTCTTGTTTCATCAGCCCTAGTATTTGGCTCCATGTGACCTGCAGTCATCCAACCTCACATATACACTTCCTTCCTAACTGGGACTGAAACACTGGTATCATTTATTTACCCTGACTTATATTTAACAATCTAATGACATGCATATCACAGTCCAATGACTTTGTCATTCTTTACTTGAAGTTTTATTTTGTTTATGATAATGATAGTGACAGCAGTTGCAACAGTGTCTTTCACAGAACTCCTGCTACTTATTTTGTTTATGGTAGTCCACTGTTTATTGGTAAAGGTGGCAGTACTTGACAATTGTTCTATGTCATCTGAAACTATCCTATGGCTGTTTTACTCAAGTGAGCGAACTATGACCCATGGACATCTTGTTTAAATACTGTAACAAAATTATTGTAGGTGATCTATGTGACTTGGTAAAGTATCTGGGCCAGTACAGTTCCAGCACTTGTCACTGGAAGGCTCTAGTTCACTCAAGGATGGTGTGTGACCTGGGTGAATGGAGAAGGTATGTGATCTGTAGTTGTTCTAGTTTATTAACCCCCAAAAGAGTCCAAGCGGCTGAGTGGTTAGCTCTTCTGACTTCGGATCAAAAGTTCCTGGGTTTGAGTTTTGCTAGAGGAAGAATTCAACTCATGACTGGGCAGGCTCCACAGCATAGTCAGTAGTGTCTCTGCAGATCCACAAGTTTGAATCCCAGCTCAGCCTTTAACTTCAGTGGAGATTGAGCATGAAATCCTTTTTCGCGGTCTTTCCCCCGCCCCGGCCCTCCCCGGCCCCTCCCCCCCCCCCTTCATCTGATTCAAGAAGGGCAGTTGTCAGTTACTGGCGAAAGTATGTGCACAAAATACTAGCTAACGGCTTAGAGGACAAAACCTGTCCAGGAAAAGTGTGAATAGGTTAACCGACCTGTAAAACCCCACTCAAATTAAATCAAGTACTGACTGTGGTGCTTCACTGCACACAGCCATTATCAACCATTTATTGTCTCAATATGACTAGAATACCGTTTTAAGAAAGATTTACAACACCAAATCTTCATTATCATCACAATCATTGTTAATCTTTTAAGTGCTAATCACAACTGCAGCAGACATTTTGATTTATTTATATATCTGTTTCCAGAGATAAAGCTTAAAATGCCTAGTCTTATTTTCGCTGAAGAATGTATGTACAACTTTGCTTAGCACATTAAAGGTTAAAATAAGAGGTGAACACCCAGGTTAGTTACTGCTACTATCATCACTTTTTTGCAGCGCTATATTTACCTTTGGCAAACAGTGTCCTGCTGGAGGCAGAATTCAGCTCATGACTGTAGAGCATTTCATTGCACAGAACCTAAAACATTAAACTTAAAACAGGGCGTAAAACACCAAACCATCAGCAATATATTTACCTTAAATATTTTAACATACAGGTCTGAACAAACAGTGTCCTATTGGAGGCAGAATTCAGCTTATGACTGTAGAGCATTTCATTGCACAGAAAATTTCATTATCACCTATCCATCCTCTCAGTACGACTTTAGTAATGTTGATAGGACATAAAACATTAAACCATCAGCACTATATTTACCTTAAATATCTTAGCATACACTCTTCCATCTTCTCGAATATGACTTTAGTAATGTTGAAAGGGACGTAAAACGCTAAACCATCAGCCACACATTTACCTTAAATATTTAAACATAAAGGTCTGAGCAAACAGTGTCCAGCTGGAGGCAGAGTTCAGCTCATGACTGTAGAACATTTCATTGACCAGAACCTATTATTATTACCCTTCCATCTTCTCAATATGACTTTTGTACTCGTAATGTTTAAAGGGACGTAAAACATCAAACCATCAGCAATATATTTACCTTAAATATTTTAATATACAGGTCTGTGTCCTGTTGGAGGCAAAATTCAGCTTATGACTGTAGAGCATTTCTTTGACCAGAACCTTTCATTATCACCCTTCCGTCTTCTCAATATGACTATTAATATTGAAAGGGACGTAAAACACTAAACCATCAGCAATATATTTACCTTAAATATTTTGACATATAGGTCAGAGCAAACAGTGTCCTGCTGGAGGCAGAATTCAGCTCATGACTGTAGAGCATTCATTGCACAGAACCTTTCATTATCACCCTTGCATCTTCTCAATATGACTTTATTTAATATTGAAAGGGGCGTAAAACACCAAACCGTCAGCACGATATTTACCCTAAATATTTTGACATACAGGTCTGAGCAAACAGTATCCTGTTGGAGGCAGAATTTAGCTCATTACTGTAGCGCCTTCATTTCAAAGAACCTTTCATTATCACCCTTCCATCTTCTCAATATGACTTTAGAAGAAACAGCGGCAAGAGGAAGAAGCTAAATTAGAGAAAGATATTAAATTGATTGAAGAAGAAGTAAATGCAAACTTTTTAAATTTATCTGAAGATGTTTTGGATGAATTAGAAAGTAAAAAATCTTTATTAAATGAAATTCAAAAAGAGAAAATTGAAGGAGTATTGTTAAGATCCCGAAGCAGATATGAAGATTTAGGCGAAAAACCATCACATTATTTTTTTAATTTAGAAAAAAGAAATTTTACTAGTAAAGTTATACATAAATTGGTGAACGAAGAAGGTAAAGAAGTTACAGAAACGTCCGATGTTCTAAAATGCCAAACAAATTTTTATAAAGAATTATATAAGGAAGTCGAAATAGACGATTCTAAATCAATACATTCAATATTGGGTGACAATGAAAGTAAATTGTCCGATAAAGAATCACAGGAATTAGAAGGTGAGATAACTTACACAGAGCTAACATCCGCTTTAAGAAATATGAATAATAATAATAATAAAAGTCCCGGTTTGGACGGGTTCACAGTAGAGTTTTTTTAAATTCTTTTGGGTCGATATTGGACAATTTACTTTACGTTCATTGAACTTCGGTTATCGTACTGGCTCGCTAAGTATTACTCAAAAGCAAGGTATTATAACATGCATTCCCAAACCAAATAAACCAAGAATTAATTTAAAAAATTGGAGACCGATATCTTTATTGAATGTTATATACAAACTTGCATCAGCAGTAATATCAAATAGATTAAAAACAGTACTTGATAAAGTCATACATGAAAATCAGAAAGGTTTTATAGCGGGTAGGTTTTTAGGAGAAAATGTAAGACTTATTTATGATGTACTTTTTGAATCTAAAAAACAAAATATACCCGGTCTGCTACTTTCCATAGACTTTGAGAAAGCATTTGATACTGTCTCTTGGAAGTTCATTTCGAAAGTTTTAGATTATTTTAATTTTGGAAGGTCTATTAAAACCTGGATTAGTCTATTTCAAAATGGGGCTGAATCATGTATACTCCAAAATGGCTTTATGTCCGACTTCTTTTATCTTAAACGAGGTTGTAGACAAGGGGATCCGATATCACCATATATTTTTATATTATGCGCAGAAATTCTCGGGAAAATGATAAGGAATAATAAAGATATTAAAGGTATACACATAAATAATAAAGAATTCAAATTATCACAATATGCGGATGATACACAGCTTTTATTAGATGGCTCTGAAATTTCACTTAAAGAAGCTTTACGTGCATTAAAACAATATTATATAATGTCAGGATTAAAAATAAATGTAGATAAAACAAGGGCCTTATGGATAGGTAGTTTAAGTAATTCAGAAAAAACTCTGTGTGATGAGTACCCGTTAGATTGGTCGCAAGAACCTTTAAAAGCCTTAGGTGTAGTGTTCTCACCCCTAGTGTTTAATATATGGGACCTAAATAGCCAAGAAGTTCTTTTAAAAGTTAAGAATATACTAAATCAATGGTCCAGAAGAAAATTGACCCTGATAGGTAGAATAACAGTTATTAAATCTCTCGCTCTTTCTAAGTTTGTACATCTCTTTATTTCACTACCAGCGCCACCAAACGAACTAATAAAGGAGTTAGAAAAAATGTTTTACAAGTTTTTGTGGAATTCAGGACCAGATAGGATTAAAAGAAGAATTATAATCAAAAATATAGAATATGCAGGTTTAAGAATGGTGGAATTAAGGTCATTTATAAAAGCATTAAAAGTTTCATGGTTACGAAGAATACTACAACAATGAGATACTGGTGGGTGGAAAGAATTAGCTTCGATAAATTTTTCGGAGATATTTTCGTTTGGTGGCGTTTGTGCGGCGAAACTTAGTTCCAATTTACAAAATCCATTTTGGAAAGATTTAATGCAAGTTTGGTCTGAATTTTGTGAAGCGGTTCCCGTAGAAAACATTAAACAAATTCTTATATGCCCTATATGGCATAATGATCGCATTGGAAATGGGCAACTGTTCTTAAGAAATTGGTGGGATATGGGCATAAGAGTAATTAATGATCTTATTAGTGAGGAAGGGATATTTTATAGTTTTGAACAGTTAAAAGCGAAATATAATATAAGGGGCACATTTCTAGACTATCAGCATGTATTAAATAATATTTCTCAAGTATGGAAAGATCAAATTAACATGAATCGTGTATTTATTGTTGAAACTAAACAAAATGTAGTATGTAATATATACCTTCAATACCTAATTAAATCAAAGAAAGGAAGTAGAATTTTCTACGACATTTTGGTCGGAGTAAACGAGTACATCCCACAAGCAAAATGGCAAACGGAGATGGGGGCTATAGGGGAAGAGGAATGGAAAATGTATCATCGAACATTAAAGGTATTTCACGAGATAAAACTGCGCGACTTTCAATACAAAATTAATAATAAAATTTTAGTAACTAATTCGTTTCTTTATAAAATTAACAAAACGGATAATCTGGCTTGTAGTTATTGTGGTGAGCAACCAGAAAAAATTCATCATCTATTTCTTCGATGCCCTAGAGTAAAAACATTTTGGATTGAACTTAAAACATGGTTGACAACAAATATCAATTTAGAAATATTGTTAGAAGATCGAAACATATTATTTGCATACGGTGGTAGAACAGAACTGGTCAATTATATCTATTGTTTAGCAAAATATTACATCTACAAAAACAAATTTGCTTCCAGAAATCTAAGCATTCAAGGTTTTGTCAGCCTGTTAAAGAAAAAAATGCTTAGCGAGAGATACACTTTATTCATTAATAATAGATTAAATAAATTTTTTAAGAAGTGGACACCAGTATATAACTACTTTTATCCAAGCACAGAGTGACCCATGGGTCCAATATGACTTTTATGTTAGTGTCTGGGTTCTGCTTACTGCTGACTATCTGCCACGGGTATATTGAAACAGACTCTGGATAAAGAGGTGCACCATGAATTTATAGTTATAGAAGACAGTATACTTTAGAACATATATTGATATTACAGCTTGTTTTCTGCTGTCCTTCAAGGAATTTTTTTTTTTTTTTTTTTTTTTTTTTTTAATTTGACTACCGTGGTCTCGATACAGGAATGGTTTCACTATTATCAGTCTTAGTGGTAACTACACACCAGTTGAGACAGGCAGAAAACAATCTTCTGTATTTTCACGTGTTACATGAATCTGAACAATATTCCAACAGCCGTGTCTACCAACTTTTCTCAACAACCCCCTCTCTCTTTCTAAACTTTTTCTCTTTTACTAATCTTTTAAAGAGATAGGTTTTGAATTTGTCATTTCAAATGATAACGTATTTAAAATAGTCATGTGCTATATATATTTGTCAGTATATATGTATTTATGACATTTAAACACATGTTTAGTCTAAATAAAAAAAAAAATAAAAAAAATATGACTTTAGTAATATTGAAAGGGACGAAAAACACTAAACCATCAGCAACATATTTACCTTAAATATTTTGACATACAGGTCTGAGCAAACAGTGTCCTGCTGGAGGCAGAATTCAGCTCATGACTGTAGAGCACTTCATTGCACAGAACCCTTCATTATCACCCTTCCATCTTCTCAATATGACTTTATTATTATTTCTGTCATCGGGACGTAAAACACTAAACCATCAGCAACATATTTACCTTAAATAGGTTAACATACAGGTCGGAGCAAACAGTGTCCTGCTGGAGGCAGAATTCAGCTCATGATTGTAGAGCCTTCATTTCACAGAACCTATCATTATCACCCTTCCATCTTCTCAATATGACTATTAATATTGAAAGGGACGTAAAACACTAAACCATCAGCAACATATTTACCTTAAATATTTTGACATGTAGGTCTGAGCAAATAGTGTCCTGCTGGAGGCAGAATTGAACTCATGACTGTAGAGCATTCATTGCACAGAACCTTTCATTATCACCCTTGCATCTTCTCAATATGACTTTATTAAAATTGAAAGGGTCGTAAAACACCAAACCGTCAGCACGATATTTACCTTAAGTATTTTGACATACAGGTCTGAGCAAACAGTATCCTGTTGGAGGCAGAATTCAGCTCATGACTGTAGAGCCTTCATTTCACAGAACCTTTCATTATCACCCTTCCATCTTCTCAATATGACTTTAGTAATATTGAAAGGGATGTAAAACACTAAACCATCAGCAACATATTTACCTTAAATATTTTGACATACAGGTCTGAGCAAACAGTGTCCAGCTGGAGGCAGAATTCAGCTCATGACTGTAGAGCCTTCAATTCACAGAACCCTTCATTATCACAGCACCCTTTATTTCACAGAACCCTTCATTATCATGAAACATACAGGTCTGAGCAAACAGTGTCCTGCTGGAGGCAGAATTCAGCTCATGACTGTAGAGCCTTCATTTCACAGAACCCTTCATTATCACCCTTCCATCTTCTCAATATGACTTTATTATTATTGAAAGGGACGTAAAACACTAAACCATCAGCAACATATTTACCTTGAATAGTTTGACATACAGGTCTGAGCAAACAGTGTCCTGCTGTAGGCAAAATTCAGCTCATGATTATAGAGCCTTCATTTCACAGAACCTTTCATTATCAACCTTCCATCTTCTCAATATGACTATTAATATTGAAAGGGACGTAAAACACCAAACCATCAGCAACATATTTACCTTAAATATTTTAACATACAGGTCTGAGCAAACAGTGTCCTGTTTGAGGCAGAATTCAGCTTATGACTGTAGAAAAGTTCATTGCACAGAACCTTTCATTATCACCCTTTCATCTTCTCAATATGACTTTATTAATATTGAAAGGGACGTAAAACACCAAACCACCTATAACATATTAACCTTAAATATTTTAAGAGGTCTGAGCAAACTCCTGTTGGCAGAATTCAGTTCATGACTGTAGAGTCTACGTTGCACAGAACCTTTCATTATCACCCCTCCATCTTCTCAATATGACTAGAACCTATTATTATTACCCTTCCATTTTCTCAATATGACGTTAGTACTCGTAATGTTTAAAGGGACGTAAAACATCAAACCATCAGCAATATATTTACCTTAAATATTTTAATATACAGGTCTGTGTCCTGTTGGAGGCAAAATTCAGCTTATGACTGTAGAGCATTTCTTTGACCAGAACCTTTCATTATCACCCTTCCATCTTCTCAATATGACTATTAATATTGAAAGGGACGTAAAACACTAAACCATCAGCAACATATTCACCTTAAATATTTTGACATATAGGTCTGAGCAAACAGTGTCCTGCTGGAGGCAGAGTTCAGCTCATGACTGTAGAGCATTCATTGCACAGAACCTTTCATTATCACCCTTGCATCTTCTCAATATGACTTTATTTAATATTGAAAGGGGCGTAAAACACCAAATCGACAGCACGATATTTACCTTAAATATTTTGACATACAGGTCTGAGCAAACAGTATCCTGTTGGAGGCAGAATTTAGCCTCATACTGTAGATCCTTCATTTCAAAGAACCTTTCATTATCACCCTTCCATCTTCTCAGTATGACTTTAGTAATATTGAAAGGGACGTAAAACACTAAACCATCAGCAACAAATTTACCTTAAATATTTTGACATACAGGTCTGAGCAAACAGTGTCCTGCTGGAGGCAGAATTCAGCTCATGACTGTAGAGCCTTCATTTCACAGAACCTTTCATTATCATCCTTCTATCTTCCCAATATGACTTTAGTAATATTGATAGGGACGTAAAACACTAAACCATCAGCAACTTATTTACCTTAAATATTTTGACATACAGGTCTGAGCAAACAGTGTCCAGCTGGAGGCAGAATTCAGCTCATGATTGTAGAGCCTTCATTTCACAGAACCCTTCATTATCACAGAACCCTTCATTTCACAGAACCCTTCATTATCATGAAACATGAAGGTCTGAGCAAACAGTGCCCTGCTGGAGGCAGAATTCAGCTCATGACTGTAGAGCCTTCATTTCGCAGAACCCTTCATTATCACCCTTCCATCTTCTCAATATGACTTTATTATTATTGAAAGGGACGTAAAACACGTAACCATCAGCAACATATTTACCTTAAATATTTTGACATACAGGTCTGAGCAAGCAGTGTCTTGCTGGAGGCAGAATTCAGCTCATGACTGTAGAGCCTTCATTTCACAGAACCCTTCATCATCACAGAACCCTTCATTATCATGAAACATACAGGTCTGAGCAAACAGTGTCCTGCTGGAGGCAGAATTCAGCTCATGACTGTAGAGCCTTCATTTCACAGAACCCTTCATTATCACCCTTCCATCTTCTCAATATGACTTTATTATTATTGAAAGGGACGTAAAACACTACACCATCAGCAACATATATACCTTAAATTGTTTGACATACAGGTCTGAGCAAACAGTGTCCTGCTGCAGGCAGAATTCAGCTCATGAGTGTAGAGCCTTCATTTCACAGAACCTTTCATTATCAACCTTCCATCTACTCAATATGACTATTAATATTGAAAGGGACGTAAAACACCAAACCATCAGCAACATATTTACCTTAAATATTTTGACATACAAGTCTGAGCAAACAATGTCCTGCTGGAGGCAGAATTCAGCTCATGACTGTAGAGCACTTCATTGCACGGACCTTGTATTATCACCCTTCCATTCTCTCAATATGACTTTAGTAATGTTGAAAGGGACGTAAAACACCAAACCATCAGCAATATATTTACCTTAAATATTTTAACATACAGGTCTGAGCAAACAGTGTCATGTTGGAGGCAGAATTCAGCTTATGACTGTAGGGAAGTTCATTGCACAGAACCTTTCATTATCACCATACCATCTTCTCAATATGACTTTATTAATATTGAAAGGGACGTAAAACACGAAACCACCTGTAACATATTTACCTTAAATATTTTAAGAGGTCTGAGCAAACTCCTGTTAGCAGAATTCAGTTCATGACTGTAGAGTCTTCGTTGCACAGAACCTTTTATTATCACCCTTCCATCTTCTCAATATGACTGAATAAATGTTGAAAGGGACGTAAAACACTAAACCATTAGCAATAGCAGCAGCCAACAGTGTAGTTGTTTGACCAGTTTTCCATCACAGCATTTTAGAAACTTCAAGTAGTCATCGAAGAAAATGGTCAGATTGTATAGTCAGACTTACCCATATATTAAGTAAAATTGGAAAAAAAAACTGGTTGAGTGGCAAGAGACTAAAATGGAGTACTGTTTGAGTGACAAATAGTGTAGATCCTGATTAGATACCATATTTACAAAGAGTTTGTTTAGGTAAAATGATACTCTTTTGGAAAGCTTACTTAGCAATAGATTCTTTCCTTTTAGCTCACCTGAGACTTTAGGCTCATAGGAGAGCTTATAGTACAGGCAGGCTCCGTCGTCCGTCCGTCCGTCGTCATCCGTTGTCGTCCGTCCGTCGTTCACAGTCTTTAAACGTCTTCTCATCAGAAACCACTGGGCCAATCAAAGCCAAATTTCATATGGAGTCTCAGTGGGTAGGGGAACGAAAGTTTGGTCACCGCATCTGGGTCACATGACCAAGATGGCCGTCACGCCTATATCTGGTAAAAACCCTTTAAAAATCTTCTTCTCCGGAATTAAAGGGCCAATGGTCCTGGGCTTGGTATGCAGCAATGGGGACATAAGCCCAACAAAGTTTGAAAAAATGATGACCTTAGGTTGACCTTGACCTTTTTTACGGAAAGGTCATTTTTTTACAAAGACTCTTACAGGCAAAACTTTAAAAACGTCTTCTGGTCTGAAACTAGAAGGCCCAGGCCTTCGATATTTGGTATGTAGCTTTATCTTTTGGACCTCTACAAAGATTGTTCAAATTATAGCCCCGGGGTCAAAAATTGCCCCATCCCAGAGGTCAACTGATTACAGAGATTCTTATAGATAAACTATTCAAACGTCTTCTCAATAACCACTAGCGCAATCAAAGCCAAATTTCATATAAAGCGTCAATGGATAGGGAAACGAAAGTTTGTTCACCTCATCTGGGTCACATGACCAAGATGGCCGTCACGCCTATATCTGGTAAAAACCTTTTAAAACTCTTCTTCTCCGGAACTAAAAGGCCAATGGCCCTGGGGCTTGGTATGCAGCAATGGGGACCGAGCTCAATAAATTTCGAAAAAAGGTTAACCTTGGGTTGACCTTTACATTTTTTACGGAAAGGTCAGTATTCTTACACAGACTCCTAAAAGCAAGACTGATTCCTCCCCAGGGGTCACTTGTTTTACATAGACTAGTATAGGGAAAAACTTTAAAAATAGTCTTCAATGAAACTAGAAAGCCAAGGCCTTTGATATTTGACATATTACTTCATCTAATGGACCTCTACCCAGATTGTTCAAATTATAGCCCTGGGGTCAAAAATAACCCCGGGCTGGGGCTCACTTCTTTTACATAGACTCATATAGGGAAAATATTTTAAAATCTTTTTTTATTTTTTTTTTTTATTTAATCTATTACTGTTACATGTCATACAAAGCAATTTGCAAATACATTAATAATTTCTCCAGAAATACAGTATACTATCCTATAGCATTAAAAGAAGATTACATCATGCATGAATACATACTTTCACAAATAACTTCTTTACTTTGTATTGAAAATAACTTTCGACAACATGTCACAATAAGGTAAAAGGCTTTATGAGAAACAGAGAGAGAGAGAGAGAGAGAGAGAGAGAGAGAGAGAGAGAGAGAGAGAGAGAGAGAGAGAGGCGCTGCCCCATGCTCGTTCAAAATCTAAAAGTTTATCCTTTATAAGAGCTATTTCTTGTTCAATGTGTATTTTTTTCTTATATGTAGCTTTAAACCCTCCCACATTGGAATTGCTTTCTGATGCTTATTACTAAATATAGAATATTTTGCAGTAAAAGTATCAAATTCTTTATTTCAATATCTGGATCCTGCCTTTTCTGTAGTCCAAAAGTTATGCTTTTAAAAGTTACGTCTAAGTATATGTTATGTTCTTTTAGGAATTCCTTTAATTGCATCCAGAAGCTTTGCACATGCCTGCATTCCCAAAACAAATGGTTTAACGTTTCGATTTCCATATTACAAAAATCACATAAAAATGAACTCACTAATTTACATTTGTTTAAGAACTGATTTGTTGGTATTATTCTTTTTAAATACTTATATTGAAAATCTGTAATCTTGATTTCATTTATTGTCGTAAGTGTAGTGCAGTATATGTTTTTTCCAGTTTAATTCTTCGTCCAAAAACATTCATTCCATTTCCGTTCTGACTTTTTCTCTTCAACCTCTTCAGAGTTCAGCATAATATTGTTGACAAGTTTATTTGTTTGTTTTGCTTTTTGAAGCTGGTCAAAAACATGTCTGTTTTCTTGCTTCAGTTGAGCTCTCCAGTGATTTGGTATACTCTGAACCAGGTTTATATATTTTTGAAAGTCAGTTCTGGGTAAATTATATAAGCCTGTTAATGCTTCAAAAGAGTATATTTTCTTTAAACTTTAGTCATTAATATCTTTTATATATTTAATACCTGTTTGGAGCCAATTTTTGTATAATAATGTGCGATTTCCAGCTTTTATATTTGAATTATTCCATAAAATTTCATTGCTATAATACACTGTTGCATGTGTTTTATTCAGTTTACTCCAGGCTATTAAAATATCTGTTAAAAAAAGCATTATCTTTAAAGTTCGCCTGTATATCCTTCTCATGAATGTCACATTCAATGTATAAATCCATACCGAAATTGTTCAATCTATTTAAATACATCTTCTTTAATAAACTATTGCTGTTTGGGTCTAATAGCCTTTTTATCCAAGTTATTTTAAGCGACTGTATAAATTTTCTTATGTCCACCATTTTTATTCCACCTGCTTCATAGTTTTGTATCAAAGCGTTTCGTTTTATTTTCTCAGGTTTGTTGTCTGTCCCAAATAAATGCATACATTATTTTTTCAATGTGGTTAATTGTAACATCTGAGGGATTCGGAAGCGCAGAAAGTGCAATTATTAATTTTGGGAGAGCAAACGTTTTTATAACAGTAATTTTCCCATTAATGTTAATTTTCTATGCTACCATTGTTTCAGGCAAGTTTCAAATTGTTTTATTTTTGAATCCAGATTAGATTTTAAATTCCGTTCTTTATTTGTGGAAAAGACCATCCCGGGACCTTTGGCTTCATAAGACCTCCATTGAAATTTTGTTTTTTCCAGGTATATTATATTTGTATCTTTTGTAACACCTATTCGTAAAACTTGACATTTTTTGGATTTAATTTTAAACCGGATATAAAGCTAAAATTTTCTAATATGTCAGTTAAGGTTTCAAAAGACTTTTTTGAACCATCTGGGATAAAAGACGCATCATCTGCATAACATGTATTTTTCAGTTCACTTCCTGCTATTGTTATACCTTTAATATTTTTGTTTATTCTTATTTGGTAAGTTAGTAATTCCATACAAATTATAAACAAATATCGGTAGAGTGGACAACCTTGGCGTACGCCACGTTTAACAGGGAATAATTCCGATTGAAAACCATTATTTGTAACACAGCTAGTTGCATTTGAGTAAAAAAAGTCTTATCCAGTTTATAAAATCTTCACTGAAGTTGAAGTGCTTTAAATAATTCATTAAAAACTCATGATCTATGCTATCGAAGGCTTTTTTGAAGTCGGAAAAAAATACCAGTCCAGGTATTTCGTTTTCTTCAACATAATCAAGTACTTCAAATAAGATTCGTATATTTTACTCTATATATCTGCCTTTCAGAAATCCAGTTTGTGAGTTGTTTATAATGTTTGGTAATACACGTTTTAATTTGTTTGTTATCGCTTTAGTTGCTATTTTATAATCGACATTTAATAAACTTATCGGACGCCAGTTTTCTAAAAATGTTATGTCTTTTTCTGATTTAGGTATAAGAGAAATAATACTTTGATTTTGCAGCTCTGTAAATTAGCCGCACTGATAAGAGTAATTTATTGAATTAACATAGAATTGTTTTATATCATTCAAAAATATTTTATAGAATTCTGCAGTTATTCCATCCGATCCAGGACTCTTTTGAGTTTTCATTTCTTTTAATGCTAGTCTGCATTCTTCTTCTGTTAACTGAACATCACATTTATTTTTGTCTTTCATTTAACTTATTTATATTATTGTCAAAAAAGTTGTATGATGAATTCTTTTGTTCTTGTTTTCTGTACAATTTTCCATTATATGATTTCTCCCCTTTTAATATTTCCGCTTGGTTTGTTATGATTTTCCCATTTATGTTTAATCTGCTAATAACTTTGCTTTCTGCCCTTTTCTTTTCTAAATTTGCAAAATATTTACTATTCTTTTCTCCTTCTTGTACCATTTGCGCTTTTGATCTTAAAATGTATCCATCTATTTTATTTTCTATTAACATGTTTAGCTCTTTTTTTCTTAGCATCCAGTTCTTGTTTTAGGACTTCTATTCTTTCGTTACTATTTATATTGCCTATTAATTTATCTAAATTGTTTATCTGGCATGTAAGTTTTACTACGTTTTTGTTATTTTCTTTTTTCCTTATTGTTCCATATTCCATTGTTTTATTTCTGATTGTGCCTTTAATAAGTTCCCATAAAGTATTTGAGTTGGCGTTAACATTATAAGTAGAAATTTCTGTTAAGCTTTTCCGAATGTTTTCCTGATATTTAGTTTCAAGAAGAAAACTATTATTAAGTTTGAAATATCCTGGACCTCTTCTTATATTTGATAAGTCTGTGTTTTATATTACAACACTGTGGTCTGATATATAACTCGTTTTATGTTCTCATGATAAAACCGAGTTTATGAGATTATCCGATACTAAAAATAGTCTAATCTGCTGAAAATTGGTGGTTTATTTGAAGAATGCCGTGTATATTGTTTCAATGTAGGGTGTTTACTTCTCCAAATATCTACAAGATTAAATTCATCAATCATTTCGATTATTTTTTTTTTCTACAAAGTCTATGCGTATCTGATCGTCCATTTTTCTTATCTAATTCAATATCTAAAACTGTATTGAAATCTCCACCTACGATTATTGTTTTCTCTTCATTTTCTTTTAAATAATTTTCTAACATTTCGAAACAAAAACTATCATCTGTGTTAGGACCATAAATATTTAAAATAACTAATTCTTTATCATTTACTGTTAGTTCGAGGGCTTTTATTCCTCCAGCCAATATTTCTTTATAATGTTGTATAGTGTACGCGAAGTTTGGATTTATGAAAATAGCTGTGCCCTCACTATTAGTTTTCGTTTCACTACGAGTCATTTCCCCATTCCGTTTCCCATAGGTTGTGTGTCCCGTCACCAGAATGGGTTTCTTGCCATAAGCAGATTAAATATTGTTTTACTTTAAGCCATGCAAAAATGTGATCCCGTTTACTTTTATTACCTAATGCTCTGACATTATAAGAGCATATTCTTACATTCATTTAAACAATATGGGGAGAAATGGATGTGGACAGCAGCAGCAAAGAAAGAAAGTAAATGAAAAGCGATATAAGATTTCCAAAGGTCTCTGACCAAAGAACATCGATATTTTGGTACATCGAAAGGAGGAGCGAGCGCAAATATAGAATCATACTCCAGCGATTCTTATTTGCACTTGCACAGTTTCACTATAAATTTATGTATCCAGCAGCCATAACAAAATAGTAAAAACATATGTACAGGAGACAGTATATGTGTCGATTACCTAACAATTTAGGTGCATGTACCCCTGATTATAAGACATTTTCCATTATCATAGTGGATAACCTCGTGAGTTTGTTTGTTTGTACTCATACAATAACATTATAGTGTTTCGTTGAGCCGAATATATTACATTCAGTATAAAGCCGAACAGACTGGAACGCGGGGGAGGGGGGGGGGGTGAGGAGGGGGTGGGGGGGGGGGGGCACAGAAAACCCGGCGCAGTTGAGGGCTGTCATGTTAACATATTCTTTCTATGCCATACCTGGTAGATAACTAATCTGTATGCGCCCCCACACGGCACCCCTATATATGCAAGCCCCACAAAAGCAATATCAAACAGTTCATGAGCTAACCATCAACTTCGTCAAAGGACTGGATAGCAATACATTCCTCACTCTCTCAACCCCATGCCGGGCATCCGCGCCCCGCTGCGTCCAAATCTGATCCAGTCTCAACGCCATAATATCACTTTATGCCTCCTCGCTTTGACTGGCCCTTGACTGTGCACTAACAGGACGTCGCCTCATAAGTCTAAATCACGTGGCCATCCATCTTAATTACAGGATACATAGAGATTTATATACATACGTATTACTTACATTTACCAACAACTACCGCATCTGACATTTCGGACTAAAAGAGGCCTTGGCATGTAGTAGTGATCCAGATCAAAGAGCAGAGACAGGTAATGGTTAATGCCTGTTGTCACACATCCAGCAGATATCTGACACATCATCAGGTGGGAAAAGTATACAAGACCCGCTCAAAAATTTTAGCCAAAACTTGTGAGGATTAATGTGTCCGAATATATTCTGGACAGATCCGGAACTTATTAGTAAACCCGGACAATTTGACCAATGAAGACAGCCCGTATAAAATAATGTGTTCAGTGTTTCTGAATACAGAACAAACAAAACAGGAAGCATGAAAAGAAGATCGCCTTCTGCTGAAATAACCCCGCGAAAGGTAGCTATTTAAGTCGTCTGTTTCCAGTCACAGGTACATTATTATTATTATTAGTAGTAGTAGCAAAAACTCCAGCAGACCCAGCAGTAAATAATCTGCGGATAATTGACATGAACTGCCAAATCATATCCTACATAAGAAAACACACACACATACATACAGATACGGCGTCGTCTGCTGAAGTCATGTTAAGCATCCCCAAGGGTAACAAGCAAAATAGACGCCATCAGTCCGACACCGTCCTGACGTCGAAATGTCGGAGTGCATTTGCTGGGTCATACCATTTAATGCACCGGTCAATGCCCCCTTGAGGGGTGGCAGGGACACCCTGGGAATCAGACCAGAAAATATCCCTACCCATGGGAATTCGACAGAACACTGACAGAGGGGTGAGACTTTAGATACACAAACATGGGATTTTTGAAGTAATTATCTGACGGTTTTAATGCTTGCCTGGGGAATTTTCGACACAAAACCACGACCCACGGGTAGGAGACCAGACTCCCAACCTTCGAAAATATGTCAAACTCCCCAGGGCAATCCCGCCCACACTCCGTCCGGGCGAAAATATTGACCGGTGCACTAAGAACCCACAGTTTTAACATATCGTATACACGTATTGTGACCTCAAATTGTGACTGGTCTTAGTACCTGAAAAAAATGCACATTTTGATTCAGTTCTGAATTTATATCCCCGATGCCATTACAAACAATATTAATTATCAATTTCCAAACAATTACTAGTATTAAGACGACCTTTGAGAAAAACTAGTTCTTTTTTTCTTTCGTTCGCGACTCCATTGTTCGCTCACACAAGGGAATGATCAATTCCAAATACCTTGATAAGTAGCGAGGGTTTCTGATCAGACTGCGCAGGGTGCTCAAGCTGATCTGAGGTCTTACTAGGATTATGCCATAAGGTATATTTTCTCACATTGGGCTTCAAATACAAAAGATAATTAATCAGTGCAAATGCCCAAATAGTATGGTCAAAATTCAGTCTTCATTTAGCAATCATTACTATGTCGGTCAGTCTCGCATTTATAGTGCGTATTAATCCTGTACCTTGTAGGACGAATATTAATTCACCAGCAGACACAGGGCTGAAAGTGTACAGTTAAGCCTTTTATATTAACTGTCAAGCGTAAACCGTAGACCCATGTACACTGTGGACAATAAAGATCAAAGTATAAATGAACAGAATAAAAAAAAAAAAAAAAAAAAATCAATGAAAGTATCATGAATATGCAATATAAATTGGTGCAGAGCCACCAGTACAGCTGAGAGAAAGTTTTGTCTAGTCTCACACATAAATACCTGAACTTAGAAAATCTTCTTGTCTAAAACTAGATGGTCCAGGGGTTCGATATTTAGTATATAGCTTACCTGAGTCTTTAGTGAGCTTACAGACAGGCTCCGTCGTCCGTCCGTTCGTCGTCGTCCGACTGTCGTCCACACTCTTCAGACGTCTTCTCAGAAACCACGGGGCCAATCAAATCAAAATTTCATGAGTAGGGGACTGAAAGTTTGTTCACCGCATCTGGGTCACATGGCCAAGATGGCCGCCACGCCGATATATGGTAAAAACCCTTTACATTCTTATCCGGAACCAAAGGGCCAATGGTCCTGGGGCTTGATATGCAGCATTGGGGACATAAGCCCAATAAAGTTTGAAAATTGATGACCTTGGGTTGACCTTGACCTTTTTACAGAAAGGTTAAATTTTGTTTTACATAGACTCCTATAGGCAAAACTTTAGCAATCTTCGTGTTTGAAACTGTTACGCCCTAGGGCGGTCAGGACGGTACCGATGGTGATTTCCTATTTAATGAGACTCCGGTTTGGGCTTTGCCTATACATACCACTACACAGAAACTCTAACAACGTTAGATTTTATAACTTTTTTTTTTACATATACATATATACAACATATAATAACATGAAATGACACTAATTAACTATTACACACACACACACACACACACACACACACACACACATACACACACACACACACACACACACACACACACACACACACACACAAATAACAGTCTTGACATACCCCAGCTATACTCTTCGCGTCGGCTACGGTAGCCCAACACGGGTGGTGACTGATACGTTTTACAATTTGACTAACTTGGTAGGTTAGCCAAATTGTTTAACAATATCAATACGACTCCACCCAAGTGTGCTGAACCCTGGGCCGATGCGAAGAGAATATGCTGGGTTATCTTCCGAATTCTTTATATGTTAATACGGGCCCTTTACTTATACACTTTATAACATACTAGTTATTTCCTTTAAGGATCCTGTTTATATTAATTATATTTCATATTCTTCATATTCTTAGTTGACAGAAATTTCTAGGTGAACTGGCGCCTTTGCGACCGTAAATTTCACCATAGGTGAACCTCGCCTCTATGGGCGTCGGCTAATAACACATCTTTGTTGTACAGGCTCTAAGGGCCTGTATGAAGTAAGGTGAATGAAGGGCTACAATAAAAAAAAAAAAACATAACAATTACTAGATAGAATTAACAATCACTAGATAGAATTACACCACCATATGATGAAGCTTGCCGTATGACTACATATATATTCAATCAACAATGACGCTATACGTCGCCGGATGGTGTTACGTCATTGGCGTCGCAGCTGAATCCTCGACGTCTATTATCGACGTCGCCGTGATTCATCCGCGGCTTCAATCCAATTGTCGACGTCGGCGCAGTCGACAGCTAGTTTTTACCAGCTCTCGGCAGCGTCGCTCCTCGACGTCATATGCAAAACTCCATATTATTACAATAATTGACATAACAGTAATAAATAAAATTAGGGACATGACATTTGAAATGCACACAGATAGCAACCAGAGCAAAGACATTTTATCCGCTCTACCTGCGATCAGGACATTTCACATCAGGGTCATGACACATCAAATGCCCATGGCTAACTGACATTTCGATTGTCAACCCATTATTATGACATTTCAACCTTCTAGTATTTGGGACCCGACATTTGTACTGTCGACCCAAATGTCATTCACTAATAAATGTCAACCCCTAACATATCATATAATACATACAGCTTTACGGTATATTTCGTCTGCCGCATCAGGGCAAAAATTTGAGCAGACGAAAAAATATTTACAAATTAATGATTTTAACTTTACTAAATTATGTTGCCCGGTCCTATGTAACCGCGAATGCTTGCAATTTTTCTGTTTTAAAATTTAACAATAAAGGTTATTTTAGACTGCACGTACACTGGGCAGGCTCGGTCCTCTAAGCGTCTATTTGCCCATATTCCGTGCCGTCTTTCACGAAGAGGGCATAAATTACATATATGCGTGTCTGTCATGCGTGTATGCCTTCATGTCGCGAATTTGATGATAATCGCGATGCTCCTATTTGCTCATCGGTAAGTCCGGCTCTGCTCTGTTCACAAGTCCCTTATATTTTGCGTCTGCCATAAAGAACCGATCAGACTGAATATACTGCAGTCTGATCAGCGTCCTTTATAGCCGCATCATTCCCGCAAAATGAAGACACCGACTAGACCGAATTTGCGCTTGATAGGAAAGACCCCGATAAGACTGATTATACTGCTCAGCCTGCTCAGCGCCTTTCCCATACACCTCCTGCGCTGGGAAAAACCGCACCAGCCTGTAACATTTTTTGCGCAACTGGTCAAGTATACGTGAACAAATCTAAACAATAAAATGCAGAACCGTATTACCCTGCGTCTGTTATATAGACCGTGTAATCAACAATTCGCAGGTTTTAAATCAGACAGTAATTCATTTCTGGCCGTTCAGACCTTGCAAATAAAACCTACAAACCGATGACTAACACTAAAATTATCAAAAGTAATAAATATTCACTCACCGAAATGAATCCCATATAGCCGAGAATTGGTGTCCTATGACACTCCTGTGTACAATTTCGCCCTTATGGGAATCATTTACGGTGGAGTTTATATAGGGCCGGTATTACGCCACCACGTGGATTATACGCGTTACACGGGCAACCTGTGTACTTCAGTTATTTATGGTAACATCGTATGATATTTTACTAGCTACGTAGGGTTAAGGCGAAAATGGCCTTATGTAGGTGAAAAGGTACCCTACGTAAGAAAAAAAGAAACTGTCCCCTTCGGTGTTTCCTTTCTGTGTCGTCACAGAAACTAGAAGGTCCCGACCTTTGATATTTGGTATGTGTTTTTATTTTGTAGACCTCTACCAAGATTGTTCCAATTATAGCCCTGGGGACGAAAATTGCTCCACCCCAGGGGTCACTTGTTTTACATAGACTCTTATAGGAAAAACTCTTTAAACGTCTTCTCCTCAGAAACCACTAGGGCAATCAAAGCCAAATTTCATAGGAAGCGTCAATGGATAGGGGGAACGGAAGTTTGTTCGCCGCATCTGTGTCACTTGACCAAGATTGTTGCCACGCCCATATATAATAAAAAACCTCTTAAAAAAATCTTCTTCTCCGGAACCAAAGGGCAAATGGCCCTGGGGCTTGGTATGCAGTATTAGGAACATGAGCTCAATATATATATATATATATTAAAAAAAAAAGAAGAAGTAACCTTGGGTTGATCTTGACATTTTTTTTTCTTTTACGGATAGGTCAATTTTCTTACATAGACTCCTTAAGGCAAAACTTTAAAAAAATCTTTTTGTCTGAAACTAGAAGGCCTAAGCCTTTGATAGCTTTATCTCGTGGACCTGTATCATGATTACTCAAAGTAAAGCCCGGGGGTCAAAATGGCCCACCCTAGGGGTCACTTTTTTACATAGACTTGTATAGGGAAAACTAAAAATCTTCTTCTCTGAAACTAGAAGACCTAGGCCTTTGATATTGATATTGATATTGATAGGTAACTTCATCTAATGGGCCTCTACCAAGATTGTTCGAATTATAACCCTGAGGTCAAAAGTGGCCCTACCCCGGGACTCATTTTTATATAGACTCATATGGGGATAAACATTAAAATCTTCTCGTCTGACACTAGAATGCCCAGGCCTTTGATATATGGTATGTAGCTTCATCTAGTAGACCTTTACCAAGATTGTACAAATTAAAGCACTGGTGGCAAAATAGCTCCGTCTCGGAGGTCACTTGTGTGTTACATAGACTGGTATGGGAAAAAACTTTAAAAATCTTCTTGTCTTTTACTCGAATATCCAGGCCTTTGATATTTGGTATGTAGCTTCAGCTAGAGGACCTTTACCAAGATTGTTCAAATTAATGCTCTGGGGTCAAAATGACTCCGTTCCGGAGGTCACTTGTGTTACATAGACTCGTATGGGGAAAAACTTTAAAATCATCTTGTGTGAAACTAGAAGGCCTTGGTATTTAGTTTTATCTAGTGGACCTTTACCAAGAGTTTTCATTTTATAGCCCTGGAGTCAAAAATGGTCCCGTTTCTTGTTTTAATGAAAGCTAAATTCCATACCAAATTACAGTAGGATACAGAGACCAAAGTTTTGCAAACGGTACCGGCTACCATACCCAAATGTTTGCTTCCTTAAAAATGTCCATAAGCTTGCTCAGAACAAATAGTCTCGGGTTAACTACAGGACCATTGGTCCTCTGGTCTAATGGACTTCTACCAAGTGTGCTCAAATTAAAGCTTTAGGGTCAAAAATGGCTCAACCCAGGGGATCACATGTTTTACATAGACCCATATCGGGAAAACGTTAAAAAATCTTCCCAGGCCTTTGATATTTAGTACGAGTGTAGCTTCATCTAGTAGGCCTTTACCAAGATTATTAAAATTATAACTCTGGAGTGCAAAATGTCCCCGCCCCGAGGGTCACTTGTTTTTACATAGCCACATATAGGGAACACTTTAAAAATCTTTATGGTTGAAACTAGAAGGCCCGGGCCTTTGATATTTGTTTGGTATGTTGGCACTTCGAACGGACCTCTACCAAGAATGTTCATATTCTAGCCCTTGGGTAAAAAATGGCCCCACACCAGGATGTCACTTGTTTTACATAGTCTCATAACCTAAAAAAATCTTCTTTGATGGTTAATAGTGTGTAGATTGTGAAATCAACTTCTGTTACACCTTACATTGGCATTTTTCAAAACATACAAGATATGTTACAGACATATTAAAGAAGTTCATGTGCAAGTTTGATGCTGAGAATTCTTTTTTTTTTTTTTTTTTTTTTTGACAAAATGGCAGGATTTTTTTTATTTATCTAGCTATCTTATGACAACTGCACCTAGTTCTTTTTAGCTCACCTGTGCCTATAGGCAGGCTCCGTTGTCCGTCCGCCCGCCCGCCCTAGCCCGTTCGTCGTCTAAACTTTTTAAACGTCTTCTCCTCAGAAACCACTGGGCCAATCAAAGCCCAATTTCATATGGAGCCTCTATAGGCAGGGGAATGAAAGTTTGTTCGCCGCATCTGGGTCACATGACCGAGATGGCCGCCACGCCCATATATGGTAACCCTTTTTCAGCTCTTCTTCTCTTGAAACAAAGGGTCATTGGCCCTGGGGCCTGGTATGCAGCACTGGGGACATGGGCCCAATAAAATTAGAAAAAGAAACAAAACAAAAACAAAACAAACTATAACCTTGGGTTGACCTTAACCCTTTTTACACAAAGGTCTAGTTTTTTACATAGTCTCAGTCTCCTGAAGGCAAAATTTTAAAAAAGCTTCTTGTCATAAACTAAAAAACACCCAGGCCTTTGATATTTGGTATAAAGCTTTATCTAGTGGACATCTACCAAGATTATTCAAATTATAGCCCTGAGTTAAAAACAAAAATAAAAAAAATGGACCCACCCTAGGACTCATACCAAGATTGCTCGAATTATAGCACTGGGGTCAAAAATGGCCTCACCCAAGGGGTCACTTGTTTAACATAGTCTCATTTAAGTAAAACATTTAAACTTCTTCTCGTTTGAAAACTAGAAGGTCCAGACCTTTGATATTTGGGTATGAAGCTTCAGCTAGAGAGCCTTTACCAATTAAGGTCCTAGGATTAAAATGGCTCCATTCTGGAGATCACTAAATGTCTTACACAGACTCGTATGGGGAAAATCTTTTTGTGTGAAACTAGAAGGCCTAGACCTTTCACATAATACTTAGTTGTTTTTTTTTTTTTATTATTGTTATTTTACTTATTTTTTGGTCGATACATATTACCATTAACTACCGAATAGACACTGAATTCATCCAAATAATATATATATATATATATATATATATATATATATATATATATATATATATATATTATGTTCTGCGCAAAGTAAGAATCTGTACGATTCCGGAATTGTCTTGCGCAAAGTAAGAATTCTCACTTTGCCGGGCGAAGAAGGAATTCTTACTTAGCGCAAGACGATTCTGGAATTGCTCCTGCGCAAAGTAGGAATCGGGGCAAAGTGAGAATATCTATCGTTGTACATTTATTTGTAATTAGTTTTTCTTATGGCAGCAAATGATACTTTTGTAAACTTGTTTCGCATTTGAAAATATAATAAAAGGATTAGATAAGATTTTTCCTTTCGTATTGGTTTCCTTTCAACGACTTCCATTCTCCTTCATTTTTTTTTGTGTTTATGTTTTTTTATTTATTTATTTATTTATTTTATATAACTGATAGAGTTGCCAACAAGTCACAATTGTGAAATGGAAGACTCAAATCAGTGTCATCTGTTGTCTTCACGTTTTCCAATCAGGGCGTTTGGACATCTTCGAAGCTTACTTTTCCGCTTGGTGTCATTAGAAGGATATGATTTATGATTGTCACTCTTCCTGTGCATCTTCTAACGCATGTACGCATTCAACATCAAGCAGTCAGCATTACGTTAAAACGCCTATGCAAAATATTATGTCTGCTCAAAACATAACTGGGGGTAACCTTTAGAACTGCCTCACTGTCAAAGCGTTTCTAGGATTATCCAGAATCTATAACAAACATAGATTGCGGGTACTCATTTAGGCGGTTTATTACGAGTGCCCACAAACTACGTTTTAGAGGAGAAAAAAACAACAACATGTTTATCTCTGTTAACCTATTTTTCTCTATATGAAATTGGGGTTTACCGGGGTTTGCATTGAATGGACTTGCTAACGTGATGGAACGCCTTGGTTAAACAAAGATAGAAAGAAAGAAGAAAAGATAGTTGATAGACAGGAAGGAAGAAAAGAAGGACATGCCGCAAATAGAAATTGGATTCTAGCAGTATATAGTGTGGTGAGTTTATTCAGTCTAAAATGCGTTAAAATTATTTTTTTTTTATCTTCGTCTATTCATGCAGAATCGTCTATTCATATTATCCAACGCACGATGTGTAACTTTAAAGGTTAAACTGCAGTAGACGACATTTTTTTTTCTTTTTTTATTTATTTTTTTTTCTTTTTCAGAGAAGATAAGACATTATATTTTTTAAAGAAAAACAAAACAAACATGACATTTCATGTGAATCATCTGCCTAGCAGCTGAATCGCATGAAATGTCTTTTTTTTCACTGAAAAGTAACGACATCGAATTTAGAATTTAGAATGCTTAGCGCTTTAATGGTTAACGTTATTCTAAATCTTAAGTCTTTTGACGCTTAGCATGCTGAGTAAAATTGCAGCGGACGAATTTTGAAATTGCAGCAGACGACATTTTGAAATCAACTTTCCTATCTTGCCAGAAAACAGGGTTTGACATGCAAATTGTCTCCTCAACTAGTGAGAAATGTCAAAATAAGAAAGACAATATGCAAAACATGTCATTTTCTGGAAATAAAAGAATGTTTTTAAATGTTGCCTACTGATTTTTTTACTCACTTTTCTTATTTTCCCACGAAACCATATGTTGTGGGTATTCATTAGAAATGTCTCCTTGTGGCGCTTCTAATGAGAGGCGACAACATATGTTTCAATGGAGATATAAGAAAGCTATCATGTGGATACCCCATCTTATCTGCAGCTGTGACTTCATGCAATATCATTTGTGGGGTTTAATTTTCATTAACATTTATATTTTTACTGTAATTTATTAATATTGCAAAGAAGTAAAAACAGAAATCAGACAAATTTCAGATTTGAACAAATAAATAAATAGAGTCTCTCTCTCTCTCTCTCCATGGATGAAAGTCATTAACCCGTTTATGCCTTTCGTTTGTGGGGTTCAGTTTTTTTTTCTTCTTATTATTATTGTTATTATTATTATTATTATTATTATTATTATAAAGAAATAAAAATAGAAATCAGACAAATTTCAGATTAGGACAAGTAAGTAAATATAGCTTCCTTTTCTCTATGGATAAGTCATTAACTAATTTATGCTTTTTATTACATGTGCAGACAGTTGTTTAACCTAACAATTAGACATCTTTGTCGAATATTAGCAACTATTGCCGATAAAATAAATACGGTTGTCAGTCACTGAATTTCTTACTGGTTCACGTGACCTGAGGTAATCCCCACTTGACATGAAATTCCGACAATGATCAACGCCATGCCCCGTCTTTAATTCCTTTACTGGCCCACCTGTCATGAGCGGATTGAATAACCCATTTTTGTCATCGATCAACAACATCAGGTAGCATTTCTTTTCCTATCTATCCTGAGACAAATGACAACTGCATTGGAAATAATAAGACAAAATATGTAAATCCATTTACGACTTCAAGAACTGTATCTTTATATATCCATTTTTCCATTTTACTAAACACGCCCCCTTTTTTTAAAAAAACTAATACCTTGGTCTTTATCTCTTTCACCTTGAGTTTAAAACTGTCACAAAACTCTGCTAAGAGATTCAGTTGTCTCTTAAAACCAGTGATCGTATCCGAAATAAGGGCAATATCATCAGCGTACATAACAAGGAATGTTTCTTAGTTTTTTAGTTTTATCTAGTGGACTTTTACCAAGATTGTACACATTATAGCCCAGGGGTCAAAAATGGCCCTGCCTCAGGGATCACTTCTTTTACATAGACTCATCTAGGAAAAGGAAAACTTTAGAAATCTTCTTGTGTAAAACTAAACGGTACAGGCCTTTGATATTTTATATGTCACTTAATCAAAGCCATATTTTATAAGAATTTTCTCGTAATTAATTTTATAAGAAGTTTCTCGTAATTAAAGCTAAATTCCATACCAAGTCACTATAGGATACAGAGACCAAAGGTTTTTCAAACTGTATCGGCTACTATGCCTATATGTTACATTCTTTAAAAATATTGCCATATATTTAATCAGACAAAATAGTCTCAGGTGAGCTACAGGGCCACTGGTCCTCTAGTTTATGTTTTCACATTGTCCGTCCGTCCTTTACAAATTCTGTTTCTATAAGCACTGCTTATTGACATTTCTTGTTTTACATAGTCGCTTTCAAAATCTTCTTGTCTGAAAACTAGACGACCCAGACCTTTGATATTTGGTTTGTAGCTTCGGCCAGAGGGTTTTTACTAAGATTGTTCAAATTAAGGCCCTGTGGTCAAAATGGTTCCGTCCTGGAGGTCACTTGTCTTACATAGACTCGTATGAGGAAAACCCTAAAAAAATCTTGTGTGAAATTAGAAGGCATAGGCCTTTGACATTTGGTACTTATTTTTATCTAGAGGATTTACCAAGATTATTCACATTATAGCCTTGGGGTAAAAATGGCCCCGCCTTAGGGGTCACTTGTTTTACATCGACTCATTTGGGGAAAAACTTTAACAGTTAATCTTCTTGTGTGAAACTAGAAGGCACAAGCCTTTAATATTTGGTATGTCACTTTATCAAAGCTATATTTTAAAGGAAGTTTCAGTTTTGCTGAAATAATTAAAACTAAATTCCATACCAAGTTATTGTAGGACACAGAGATCAAAGGTGTTTCAAACTGTACTTGCTACCATACCCATATGTTGGGTTCTTTCAAAATGTTACCATAAGCTTACTCAGAACAGTTAATCTCAGGTGAGCTAAAGGATCGTTGGTCCTCTGGTTTGGTTTAGATATTTTCTGCTGAAGTACAATTTCAGCAATGTAAAAATGCTTGCTTTATTGCTTACAGTGAGAACCCATACTGCAGCATCCTTTTAGAACTACTCTCACATCTACGAGATAAAGGCCATGTAGAGTTACTTCCCTTCCATAGTTGTGACGAAGCCAAGATGACACCTCTTCAGTGTGCTGAGCAAATCCTGGCTGAGCGTAGCAGCGTTTCTGTAGCTTATCTAATTAATGGTATTATATTTCTTCTCTTTAGCTGCTTCTCCTGGTGTTACCACTTTGTCAGTTCAGGTAGGCATATTGCATTCATTTCTCCTGGTGTTACCACTTTGTCAGTTCAGGTAGGCATATTGCATTCATTATATTCCAGGTATGGCTGATTAACCCTTACCACTTTGATGGCATATTGACGATAATTTTATTATTTTTCCCAGAGAGGCTTTCACATTTCATGCAAATGGTTTCATTAGGAAACAATCGACTGGACTGTTGTCTGCTATCCGAGGGCATTAAGCGATTGGTAAAATCCTCGACAAATATCATTTATAAAAAGGTCGCAGCCACTAAACTTTCATCAAATGAGGCAAGATTCGTCCTGTTGAGCATATTAGTTTAGAGAAAAATATTGCTTTACAAAATGAAACGTTTTAGCTTAGTCATTTTACGACAACTGCACCTAGTCAATTATGGTTATAGTGTATACTTTATGAAAAGAAATCCTCTTACACTTTTCGGTGGATCTTTCCAAAACACTGCATATATGTTACAGACATACTGAAGATGTCCGTGTGCCAGTTTGATGCTGATTTTTTTTTTATATATATAATAAATGGAAGGTGTTTTTTTAACTTAGCAATTTTAAGACAACTGCACCTGTTCAATGATGATTACTAATGCTTACTTTGTGAAATCCAAGTCTCTTTTTGCTTTCGTTTGATCTGTTCAAAATGTTGCACATTATATTACAGACATAGTGAACATGTGCATATTGGAGTTTGATGCTGAAAATAATACTTTTTGACAAAATGGCAGGGTTTTTAACCTAGCCATTTTACGACAACAGCACATAGTTTCCCTTTGTTATTCTTGAAAAGGCGTTTTGGTTTCTGCGACAAAATGACATTTTTGTTTTACTTGGCCACTTTATGACAGCTGTACCTAGTCAGTGATGGTTAATAGTGCGTACTATGTGAAATCAACTCCTCTAACAGCTTTCGTTGGATCTTTTTTTTTTAAAAAAATTGCACATATATTACAGACATAGTGAATATATGCATGTGGTAGTTTGATGCTAAACTATACTTTTTGACAAAATGGCAGGGTTTTTAACTTGGCCATTTTACGACAACTGCACCTACTTTCCTTTTGTTATTCTTGAAAAGGCATTTTGGTTTCTGCTTCTTATCTTGATAAATAATTAAATTAATCTTTTTTCTGTCTGTCCGTCTGTCCGTTACATTTTGGTCCTAGCGGAGGTATCTAATAAGCACTGCTTATTGACCGTTCTTGTTATGACTGGAATCAACTCTTATGGTGTACACGACAATTTTACAATTCGAACATGCATCCAGTGCAAACGTACATGTAATGATTTTGCCGGTATCACAAAATTACTCTTTACTTATTTTGTGTACAATCTACAGATAACACCTTATAATTAACAATTTGTTCGTGATAAAATACTCAGGCGTTTGCAAAATCACCAGTTTGTGTGGTCAGGATTGTAGAGGCGGGCTTATTTCGTAAAGATATCGCTGTTTGCTTTGATGTCACTAGACTTCTAACAGGTTACAGCCCCCACCCCAACCCCCTGCAGTAATTCATTACTTACCGTCCAAGGTGGTACTTTCATTGTGTACTTTTTGTTATTTGTTATGTAGTGTTTCACTTTCTCATGTTTTTCTTTTAACATTATTTAAGTTTTAAGTTAAGTTTGGGGAACAGAGTTGCCACTTTTTTGGGAAAGAGTTGCCAACTCTGCTTGCCATCTGTTCAGTTTGTGGCTGCTTAATTGTATTGTTCTGTCTTTCCCTTTGGTGTTGGGAACTTGATCTGGATCTGATTGTATTAGTTCCCGAGTTCACTTATGTACATTGGAACTGTAAATGCTTTCCAAATTCTGGCAGACACTCAAGTTATGATGCCTGGACATTATTGATGCATTCTGATGTAACATCTGTGTAACTGATTCAGAATGCTATCGACATAGTTGTTATCACTAGGTAAATGAACAACAGAATCAGCACAAAGACAGCGAGCAACAGATTGTCTGAACATAGCATCTGATGTAGTGGATGTAGTAGATTGCATATAACACTCCTGTTTTTGAAGGACTAAATTGATGGAACTGAAGTGCCTGTATCAATCATAGCTCCAGGTAAGCGGGGATATCCACATAACACAAGAACCATACAAGCACAAACACAAGAACCATAGCTTTGTTTATCTACTTTTATAGTTACTGACCTTTGAACATTGCAATTAGTAATTTCTGACTTATATTTGTAACCTGAAAACCTGTTCAACATAAGTTCATGAAACTTTACAGAACTGTTTAGCACCATGAGACGACATACTGAACTCACGAACCATAACTCTGGTTCTTATACTTTTGGAGTTATGGCTCTTTGAACATTGTAAATAGTGATTTTGGTCATATACTTGTATCCGCTCTGTAACTGAAACCATTTCAGGTAATCTCATGAAATTTAACAGAAATATTAAGCACCATGAGACAACATGCAGAACACTCAAACCATAATGTATTGTAAATACTTACGACCTGTTCAACAATGTAAATAGTGATTTCTGTCATTCTTGTGTAGACTAACTGTACAAAGCAGTACTCTAAAAAGTGGGAAGAGATCTGTTTTCATGTAGAAAACAAATTCTAGTTATCAGTTGTTGTTCAGTCTGGTTGCAGGATTTTTATATTTTTGTACCTGCTTTAGTAAGCAGGTCTGATATAAGACGGAGTCTGGTTTTTCTTTGGTTGGTGTTTAGGTTTGTCCCACAATCAATATTTGCATCAACCCTAGCATTAACTATAGAACTTACAATCATCAGACTTTGCATTCAATTCATTCAAAAGACCAAATCATCATTATTTTGGGGAAAAATGGTCTGGATGAACCACTTATAAGAGCCATGTTTCTGTCTGCTGGGTTGAAGTTGTTGATAAGGGGTTCATTAAGAGGGAGTATCAGGTAAAGTTTTTTCTTACTGCTCAAGGAAAGCCTATGTTGTGGGTGCTCATTTGAAGTAGATACGCAAGGTATTTCTAATGAGTACCCACAACATGTTTTTATTGAGAAATAAGAAAATTATTGAGAGAGGGGGACTTCTAATCACTACACATAACATACGTTTTTGTTGAGAAATAAGAAAATATCAGGGCCCAGTTGTTCATAACTTAAGGAAGTTGTTAGCTAACGTGACGTTAAAATTTCTATCTTGAAATATGGCAAATACATTGATACTTTTTGCTGAAAAAATGAGAGCAGCTTTTTCATTGCAAAATCTACTGACATTTTTGCAGCAAAAATATCAATGTATTTGAAATTACTTACCTACAACAGTTAATAAGTTTGTCAATGAGCTCATTAAAACTAACGGTGTTTTGAACAACTGGGCCCAGTACCTTTTTGTTGAAAATACTGCCATAAATAGAGCTATATCTGTAAGAAAGATGTAAGAATAACTCCAAATAAAAAGCATATTCAGAAAAAAAAAATATTCAGGGCCCAGTTGTTCAAAATTAATGATGTGGTTAGATAACGCATCGTTAAAACTTTGATCATTAAATATGGTATATACAGTAATATTTCTGTCGTATGAAATATGAGTACTCACATTTTTCAGCAAACATAACTGTGAATTAGATATTATACTTACTAGAACAGTTAACATTTTGACCACTAAGAGCTCGTTAAGCTAAAAATGCTTCGAACAACTGGGCACAGATCTGTATAAATCCAGGGCCCAGTTGCTCAAAGCATCGTTAGCTTAACAAGCTAGTTGATGACAAACTCATTAACTGTTGTAGCTAAGGTATTTTCACATACATTGATAGTTTTGCTGCAAAAATGAAAGCTACTCACATTTTCAGCAAAACATATCAATGTATGTGCCGTATTTTACGACAGAAAAAAGTCATGTTAATTAACGGCTTCGTTAAGTTTTGAACAATTGGGCACATTATTTTTTTTGTTGAAAACAATTGCCTTAAACAGAGCTATATCTGTAAAAAAAAGTCGTAAGAATAACTCCAGATAAGAAGAGTGTCAAGAAAAAAAATCCAAATTTTCTGTTAGAACAAAAAAGTGTCTTATCTGGAGCCATGAGGACGGTATCATTGCAAAAAAGTTACAAAACTTGAATATTTGCTTTGTCTTTTCCAGCAAAAGGACGTTTGCAATCCACTGATCCATGTGTTATAGTGTGTAACATCGGCCAGTTTTTAGAACAATATCTTAGTTCCAAGTAGATGTCTAGTGAACCAAGTTCACATGAATATATTGCTGGTAAAATAGAAAATATTGTTTTTTACATTTGCTTGCTTTGGGAGTACACTTATCAGGGGACTTGTTAAAGAGAAGTACTTGATGAGAATTCGGGATAATTGTTGTCAATGTTGCCATAATAGGTATGTTATGGTACTCATTAGAAGAGCCTTGCCAAGGTGCTTGTTGTGAATACCCATAATATATGTTTTTTTATGGAGAACTGGAGAAAATTATCATAGAATTTCCATAAAAAATTATCCCAGAATTATCATCAAAAGCTCTCCCTTAACAAGTCTTCTGGACTATAATGCTGGTGTAATAAGGGAACATTGTCACTTAAGTATATTGGATTGGGAAAGAACACTAACACTTATGGTAAAAAAAAAAAAGGTAAGAGAAAAGTCCAGGGAGTCCACAATCACAAAAGAAAGGGTAAGAGAAAAGTCCAGGGAGTGCCACAATCACAAACCGCAGCCCTTCCCAGACACTAAGAGGAAGAGGAAACAGACAAAACCAAACAAGCGCAAATCCAACAAACGTACGAAAAGCATTAAGATTAGCTCTCTCTTCCCCAAGCGAGGTAATCGCAATGCTAAAAGGACTGAGAAACATAAGAACAAAATAACAAAAGACATAAAACAAATCGCCTCGTAGAATAAACAACAAAGCAACAAAGAGTAAGACTAACACCGGGACCACCGCCTTAGAACGGTCAATAGAATAAACCACCGGGAACTTAAAGCACTTTTACGTCTAGCCAACTTCACCCTGGGTCCCGCTGCCACTCTTAATCACAACTAGTGAAACAGAAAGCAAAATGGGCAGCTGTTGAAGGTGACCAAAATGCTAGTACCTCAACACAACTAGTAAAACAGAAAGCAAAGTGGGCAGCTATTGAAGACGGTGGACAAACCGCAGCCCTTCCCAGACACCAAGAGGAAGAGGAAACAGACAAAACCAAACAAGCGCAATCGAACAAACATACAAAAAGCACTAAGATTAGCTCTCTCGTCCCCAAGCGAGGTAATCGCAATGCTTAAAGGACTAAAAACCACAAGAACAAAATAACACAAGGCAAGAACAGAGTAAGACCAACACCGGAACCCTCTCCTTTGTACGGTCAGTAGAATAAACCACGTTTTGTTTGTACGGGAGAGGGGAGGGGGTTAAAACTCTTTTACGGCCAGCCAACTTCACCCTGGGTCCCGATGCAACTCTTAATACAGAAATACATAAAAATTCGGTTCGCATAAAGGCTCCCGACTCAGTCAGTGCAACAAAGCGAAAACATAGAAATCAAATTAATCACTATGATAAACAAAGACGAGTACTCATGGTAAATTCTACTATGTGACACCAATAGTGGAACCACAGCGGGCCAAGCCAAAGACAAATCGTCAAGCCCCAACCCACTGGTAAACGTTGTACGAAGAGGCCGTCACTGAGTCTGAGGCCCGAACCGCCGTCGTGTAATTAAAGAGTGAAGCATAGCCATCAACAATGATCGGGTTATTAACTAGGCATGCAGTCTGCGCATCCAGGCTGTAGCCAATTCTTTAATAACGGTTCTGAATTGCTCCGAAAAGTTAGATTTTCCCACAATTTTTCTAAATCTGTACACTAAGACACCGTAAAATTCTGGTTCCGATAAACCTTGTTGCAGAAGAGTTTTCAGACTGATGTTATATTTTTCTACCAAAGCACTGTGTCTGCGATAAAATTTCGAAAACTCCTTACGAAGTTTAAAATAACGATAGCCCTGCCTAAGAAGTTTGGCAGTAAGGGCTTAATTACGGCAGTTAAAGTAACTAAGATTAGAAGAAGCTCTGGCGAATCTATCCATATGTTTACCCCATATGAGGTACGCCGGGGGACATCGCCATACAGAAAAGAAAAATGTACTATATCAAAATCAAAATCGTCCCGTTTGTCATAAATTTTGGTGGAAACTGTACCATTTGATATACATAGATTCAAATAAAAAAGATGCCTCGGTATCGGAAGAATTGGCTTTATTTAACTGGAGTTCAGTAGGGTATATGCGGTCCACCATTTGGTCAAAGTAAATATTGTCAATATTTAATAAATCAACAAGGTATCTTGAAGTGGAATCGAAAGCCTCAATAATGTCAGCCTGATTTTCCCGTGAGACTTCATGAAATCTTTTTCATAACGAAAAAAGAAACAAATCTGTAATAAGAGGAGCACAATTAGTTCCCAGCGGAATACCAATAGTTTGCCTATAAACTGTAGTTCCAGATCTAAAAAAATACAAATGTATTAATTAAAAGCTAAACAAGGGCATCACAGACTTTTTGACAAGCCTATAAATTATTATTCTTGTATACATCAGAAGTGAAAAAAGCACATTTTCGTTGCAAGCCAAAAATTGGGTATTCTCCCGAATAAACGTTCGGTTAATAAAATCAATAAGATTATCTTTTATAAGATGATGAAGTAAGGTAGTGTACAGTGTACAAAAATCATATGTAGACTGTTTAGAAGCCTTAAAGTTTTTAGATTTAAATTTATTGAGAACTTCATTGGAATTTTTAATTGACCAAAAATAGTGAATTCCGTCCCTTTCATAAACAGTATCATAGTATCTAATCCAATGTTTTTTAACAGCAGTAACGCATGAAGTTAGCAGTTTGGACAAAATAGTAGTCGTACATGAACTAGAATTTGCAATAAAACGTGCTTTATAATGTCGTTTATGATGTTTCGGTAACCAATAAAACGTAGGACGTTTGTCTTGGTTTTCTTTAATACCCTTTGCAAACTTCGGCCTCTGTGTTGTAGATATTAAGACAGATTAGCAGTTTGTCATTGTGGATGTCTGTATGCACTAATCTTTTTTTTCGACATCCCTAGGAAATACGGGTTCCCTTTGTTAAATCCAAAAGAAGACACAAAAAAGTGTAAAAATCCTACCTGGCTTATATTTATTCCTTTTGTCATTTTCAACGTTCTCCATAATATCCCACACGAAAGTAAACACATGTCTAAATACATTTATTTGCAGTGAAAACAGAAAGCCACTACTTCAGACAAATATAGCCACCAGGTATGGCATGATATATGTTACAAAACTGGGTACTTTTATGTTTTCATTCAATTTTCTCCTATTAATATTGTATAGTTATATATTATTATTGTATAGTTATGTATTTCTATTGCCTACTTTCGTTTCTATTCTATATTTGATCATTTGTTTTCAGTGTCTTTTATTCATATGGTATAAATTTTAATTGTTGTCCTGCTATTTGAATTTGAATTCAGTATCGTTTTATTTATACTATTCAGTACTATATCGTTTCTATATTATATTTCGCCTTTTTAATACGGTATTCTTGTTTGTGTCCTACTTTCAATTCTTTTTTGTATCAAGTTTACGTTACTATTGAGCAGGCATTCATTCATATTTGAAAACTGATGTTTCTATTCGATAATTTCCTCATTTGTATTCAATAATTGCATTCTGGGATATGTAATTGCTCATTGATAAAAATAGCAGTGGTCAGTCTGATTACCCCAGGACATCGGAGGACACCCCAGGACACCGAAGGAGACCCAAGGACACCTTTATTTATTGTTTATTTCATTTCAATAAAGATTATGTATGCCTTTCAATGCGGTAAAAAATATAAAATAAACAAAATTTGGAAGTTCCATTCCTCTGATATTAATAATAACTACACAAAACGCTATATACACGTGTACTTATTACCGATCGGCAGTCCCACCTGTAACTGACACCCCCGAACACATTTATTATTGCTCTTTAGTGTTACTTGTCATAAAATCGTAGGAATTAAATGAATAAAAAGGATGAAAACTGTTAAAAAATTATAATTTTCAAGTATTTACTAACATTTTTAGTAAAGGGTATGCTTCATTTTACACAATATGGTAATCGACACCCCAGGACTTTTGGTTTGTTCATTTAACCATATTTATTGTTTCCAGAATGAAAGAAAACAAAAACTTACTTAATATTTGACAATAATTCAAAGGTAGTTTGCACAGTACAAAATGCTCAAGTAAATATCCCATTCTCTCCCTTGGAAAAATCAAAGCGGGATACAGAAAATTGATACTTTACATCGTTGTATCTAAGCATCGTACCGTCTGTTTAGGTTTTTGGCCGGTTATAGACCCCTTCCCCCATCCCCCCAAATCAGGGTAAAATTCTGTATACTATAATGTATTAAAACTACATTATATAAGAAACAAAATGACACACGTTAGTCCTCTGACGATGGGGACGTTTGCGTGTAACAGCCATGTTACCAACGTTACCCTCAAAACAATAAAACTACTTTACCAAAAATACTAAAGTATCCGTATTCTTATTTATTAGCATTTTATTTGCTATCAATATATGTGGTCGTATAGAGACGGGTATCTTAATATATTGAAGTGTCAATGGCTTGTGATATAACTGTTACATAAGTTAGTAAAAGTAATAAACCACATATATAAGTTTCCTGATAGAACGTTTTGGACGACTATGACCAGTCAGAGACTAAACTTTTTATTTTATCTAAGGCTGTTTTACAATAGATAAACACTATATTTCCTCCACTGCACACCAAGAAATGGAAACAAACCAGTTTGACTAAGCAAGTGACATAAGGAATACAAATTACTCTAAAACAGCCGAAACTTCTCTTCTGAAAAGTACCGTTATTTCAAGCTTCTTAAAAATTTTAAGTGGTTGCGTTTAGTTCAATATATTTTACCATTATGATTGGTTAAATGCATTATAGACTTTGAATGAATGCTTTACATATTTCTTTATGTAACATATTTAACGTTTTGTATGAAAGTTTGTCTACATTATATAAATGGCTGTTGGTACTTTGCATATAAAGGTGAGGGAGATTCACACAAATAATAACACATCACACAGTTGATTAGGATTGGTCATTGTCAGTAATGACAGACGAACAACATAAAGGTGAGGGAGATTTAGCTCTAAAATTCCTTCAATGACAAACATAGTAAATTATTTCTCAGATACCTTTATAGTTTGGCTAATTTAGTGAAAGAAAATCCTCGCCAATCTTCTGCTGGTGTATCCGACTGATAATTTTATCTTTGAAAAAATAAAATGTACTCTATAATAAAACAGAATATTCCCTTTTCATACATCCTTATATAAGAGGTCTTCATTGCTAATGTTTTATGCATAAAGCTGATATTCTCAAACTTAAATCCGTCTAGACTGCCAGAAATATTGCACATTTAATACTGTTACACACGTTATATGTCAGTTTTTGTGCTGTGATATCACAACACTGTTTCCTATGGACAGTGCTTGCAGGAAAAATCTCTTCAGTACAGCTTTATTAATGAAAACCCAGTATACTTTCCTAATATCAACTCAAAAGCATGAATAAAGTGAAAACAAACATTCTGAGGGCATAAATTATTCAAGGAGAACTATTTCATTTTTTTTAGTTTACATAAAACTACATTGGTAATCACGATGATAATAACACCACAGTTGCTTCAACACTACACTGCAATTTTAATCATCTCTAAGATGCAGGTAAATACACAACATGCGTACTCCGGCAGTTTTCTGTTGCCACAGTGTATAAAATAAAACGTTTTATGCTGGCTAGAAGATATTCTGACACTTAGAATACCTTTTCCAGGTCATTTCATAGTTAATTTCAAAGTCATATGTAAATATATAATGCTGACTATAGTTAATTATATCCAACAATATCGATCTAATTTTTATCCATGAGTTGTAGTTAAGTGCCGGTTGTTTGTGTTATAATATAGAAAAGTGTACAAATATATACATGGAATTCAAGTTGCATATCAGTTTTGTTTTCATCCAAGAGTGATTTTAATCTCTAGCGATGCAAAAGTGACTAAATGTGCTAATATATATTTAATTTCATTGTGTTATTAATGTTTCTAAATTTGCCTTATGTTACATACTAACCTTTGAGGTTAATTGTTTTCTGTATATTTGAGAGATAAAGCAGTACTGTTTGTTTTTCGGAGAAATCATAATACCGTAAGGCAAAGTGTTATATGATTTACGTTATGTTATCTGAGAGTATGCTAACCGCAGCATGACAAACCTAACAACTGGCTTGTGCACCTGGCAAAGACTAAGATCGGTCAGGTTATCTGCTCAGTCTGATCAGTCTTTGCAGTCTGCAGAAAGAAAGGTGGGTTCCTTAGCTATTCATTGAGCGCACAGACAAAATATCGAACAGTCATCGCTATGTTCACAGGCCCTATGTGTTCTGCGACAGCTTATGATAGTGAAAATTTTGTTTTAATCAGGACTTCATATAAATACTACTCTAGTATTAAATACATGCACTTCTTGGCATAAGAATATGCTTGTACCAATATTGGTTAGTCCGATATATTGTTTTATGTTACATACATTAAACATGTAACAGAAAGATTTTGTGGTAAACTGCATACTGTGCCATGTTTTTAAATAAAAAGTGAAGTCATAAACAAATATCACAAACAAAAATTAGTGACAAGCTATAACTTGGTACTTCTTAATATATCAGTAACATTCTTGAGTTGATATGCATTGGTAAGCTAGATTGCAGATAAATAAATTATCCACGTTACCCATCTGATAATATAACAGAATAAATAAGGCAAATGTGTCATTTTTATCATTTCATTCTGAAAATATTTTCTAAAACTGTGTATTAATTCAAGAGATAAAAATATAGGCAAAGATCTTTACAGAGACAAAATCCTTTTAAATTAAGACATTAAAGTGTTACATACGTTACCATTGATAAAGTATTAAGCAGAGTCATGTGAGGGTCTGACATATAATTCATCTGTAGATATTTTATTTAGACATTAAAAGTTTATAAGCATTTACCATACATAGAAAATTTCAGGACAGCATTAAATATTTTATGCAAAGAGGTCTTGATGCTGAAAGCAACTTCACTGTTATCAGTGTTGACTGTATAGAACTGACAAAGAATAATGGCATTTAAAATTGCAGTTTTGGAAATGCTTAAAAAACTTCTAAATGATACAAACCAGAGACACTAAATACTGATGCAAAATACCATACAGAAAACCATCTAAGTCCACAGTATGTAGATATTTATGTGTTACCTACCTTATTGTGGTCAGAATGATAAGGCAGAGACAGGTTTTAATCCGGCTATGTATCTCATATTCTTAAGATATAATGCTATAATATAAAGAATGTGATATTATATGAAAATGATAATGTTTTTTTTTTCAATAGTACATTTCTCAGTGGGGTGACTTTGCCTTACACCCAATAACTGACGAAGGATAAAAGCTGGAGAGATAATGTTTGCAGTTCTGGAAAAGGTATTTAAATACCTTGTCGCACATTACAAAGCTAAGGTCATATGGGCAATGCGCAATCTAAGAAAATAAACTACTTGACTTAAAGTACTCATTTCAAAAGTGATAGTAGAAAATTTAACAAGCGTGATGCCATTTAAGGCCAAAAAGGGACTTTCAAAAATCTCATTTTGTAGCTAGTGGACTGTTATGTAATTTCATGTATTTAGTTGGAACATATAATTACTTTTGCTCCAATTCTCATAAGTTTAAAAGTTTCCTATGGTACATTACATTTTGTAGGGGTAACGAGTGTAACAGGCTGTTACTGTGTAACGCTTCCATTGCCAGATGACTTAACATGCTGCTAAATGCTCACAAGATAGCAGGCTTTATGAAAAAAACAATGGTCTACAAAATCCCCACCCCCACCCATCCCCGGGATGGGAATGTTTAGGGGAGGGGAGTTGAACCATAGCTGGCCAGCGGCTTAGCTATATAAAGGGCTCCATCCATCCAAGCATACTTTTTCAGAAGACAAAAGTACCGAGTATCTCAAGAGATTAACTCTTTAATACCTGTAAATTACCTATAAATTCTACCTATGCAAACACCTGCTTGTTTATTGATTGCTCGATATACCGCTAAATCCATCACAACAGATAATCCATTTAACTCCTAATTAACAAACGCATGACTGTCGATTGATGACACCCCAAAGCTGACATTCACACCTCCACGAGTCGCAAATATGCTGATAATCATTAACAGTTGCGCGGTACCAGCTGGAAACAGAGGATAAAATTTTAGCTTTCGGGTAACGTGACAGGACGAAAACTTACTGCACTGCCATATAGTCAGATTAGTATCTTTAATACTTGCATTAACTCTCCACTTTACAGTGTATTAATGTTGAAACAAAACCTTATCATGATGACAGCGGGGTAAAAATCGATTAATTTGTATTTTAGGCCAAGGTCAAATTTGTTCGCAAAGACTTTTTGTATGGGTGGGAAAAAGTCAAAACCTTGAATTTTTCAGAAACTATTGCAGCTTGTGGTCTGAAAATTAGTAGATGCAGTGAGTTAAACGAGTAAATGAAACTACATGAGTATTCAAGGTCAAGGTCATTTCTCGACCTTGGTCCAAGGTCATTCAGATAAGACAATTAAAACTTGTTTGTCACAGAAACTACTGGGTCATCTGTAACCAAATTTCATGTGAAAAAGTTTAGGAACAAGAAAATGAAAATTAATTAATATGAGTTTGGTCACTTGACCAATATGGCCGCCATGCCCATATAAGGTCAAAACCCTTTAAAAATCTTCTTCTCAGGAACAAGTGGGCTGATTGTCATGAACTTTGTATGTTTGTATGTAGCATTGGGGATTCAAGCCGATCATAGTTTATTCAAATGATGACCCCTGGATGGCCTTGATCTATTTTAGGCTAAGATCAACTTTGGTCGCATAGGCTTTTTTATCGGAAAAAGTCAAAACTGTGTGTTTTTCAGAAACTATTTCAGTCTGTGATCTGAAAATTAGTAGATGCAGGTAGCTAAATAAGTAAATGAAACTACATGAATATTCAAGGTCAAGGTCATTCATTGACCTTGGCCCAAGGTCATATGAAAATTAAAACTTTAAAAAATAGTCTTGACAAATAATGGTCACAATTTATATAAAATGGACCATAAAGCAACAAGATGTGATTGTAGAGAAGTGTGCTAATATAGTGTGCTCTGTTTTCTATGAATTTTAGAAATTATACTGTTTTAAAAGGCCACTTTCTCAGATTTTAGGATTATCTTGAATTCTTTATGCAATAATTTCAGATGCTTGAAATAAAGGTCATTTACCATGTTATCAGCCTTTCAGACAACTTCTTATGAAAAACTACCCCATGATATGCTGGAACTTCTTTTTAAGACGGTCTTAGATATAAGATGGTTCAAAGATGGATTCCAGAAGGGTTGTATCCAAACGAAAATGTCTAGATTATATATCCTGGAGAGCTTATGTTGTCACCCAGTCGTTGGCGTCGGCGTCTGTTGGCGTCCGCGTCCGCGTTAGCACAATGCTTAAGTTTTCAAAGGTGTGCATAGTTTTTTAATTGTTTAAAGTACTGCTTTCATATTTGGCCTACATCTAACCTTAGGGCAAGACCTTTCAATAGCATACACCCACATCCCCGTTAGACCCTTTATGTAGGTCAAGGTCAGATCGTACTTTGTCATTTACATCCATGTTTAAGTTTTGGGTTTAAGTTTTGAAAAGTGTACATAACTGCTGAAGTATTGTGTGTTTATAAGTTTTGAAAAGTGTGCACGACTGCTGAAGTATGTAAGATAGCTTTCATATTTCCTCCACGCCAACCTTAGGGATTCAACATATAAGATACAGCTTTCATATTTGTCCACACCAACCTAAGGGAAGATGTTTCAATGGCATATACCCCATTCCTCAGTTTGACATTCTTCCGACATCAAAGTCAGATCATCTGTCATTTACAACTATGTTTAAGTTTAAGTTCTGCATTTAATCTTTAATATTTAAAGGTTGTTTTCTTATCCGATCAGCCCTTTCCGGCGAGCTGCGTTGTCTTCTGACAACTTTCTATATAATTTATACACTTTTGTTTGGATACAACACTGTTGTTTAGCTAACCCGTTTTGCTTTGGATCCCAGAAGTAATGTTAACCCTTGTCCTGCTAAATGAATTAAAATACCACACCCACTTCTAATTTTCAGCCAATCAGATTACTTGATTCAGGTTGTTGAATACAAATTTGAATACTTAATGACAAACAGTGCAGATCCAGATTGGTTGGCTTCTTAGAAGCCAGCTGATATGGATCTACACTGTTTGCAAAGGTAGTGTATATCTGGGTTAAGCAGGACAAGAGTTTAAAAAAGAGGTTATGATGTACATACAGACTTATTAGTAATTGCTAAGATGAGCCATCTGATTTCTGTCAATACCCTTTACACAGGTCTTGATACATGTGGTAGATGTTCTACCACTTTTACAAGGGAGACAATCTTTGTGACTTCCAGTTTGCATCAGTGCACATCAAAGAAGCGTCTGGATGACCAAGTGGTTGGTACTCCCTACTTTGGATCACGAGGTCCCAGGTTAGATTCCCACTCGAGGCGAAATTTAGCTCATGACTGCTTCATTGCACACAGCCTTTCAGTAACATCCTTCCATTGTCTAGATATGACTTAACCCTTGCCTTGCTGCATAAATTAAGATGCCACGCCTACTTCTAATTTCCAGCCAATCAGATTACTTGATTCGAGTTTTTGATAGAAATTCACATATTTATTGACAAACAGTGCAGATCCAGATCAGTTGGCTTCTTCAGAAGCAAACTGATCTTGATCTACACTGTTTGCTAAGACAGAGCATGCCGTGTTCAGCAAGAGAAGGGTTAAATAATGTTGAAATGGAATTCAAACACGAAACCATCATCCATGCACATTATGCCACTTCTGAAACGGGGTCGATTCTTAAAGGAAAGAATTTGCTCCTAATAGCAAATTCTTTCCTTTTGTAGTAGACCTTTCTTCAGAAGGGAGTAAACCAGTTTTTACAGAGTTGACTCCCTTGAAACTGTATGAGTTCCCCTTAATGCTATAAACCTGTGTAGTCTTTACACCAGTGCAGTCTGATCAAGGGTTTCATAGTCATTGAAAATTGTTATAACCTAAGTATTGGGACACCATATCTACTTACCGTACTTGTCCTAAAATTTGAAATAGTCAATTCTACTACCTCTTGATGTCTAAATTAATGCCGTCTGTATGGCAGACTGTGTAGACCCTGATCAGATGCCGCATTCTGCAGCATCTGATCTGGGTCTACACTGTTTGTAATGGCTAATCTGCCCCAATACTTAGGATTATTACGGTACACACCGTATTAACCTTAAGTATTTCAAGAGAAGGGATGTGGAAACTAGACCCAGATCAGATTCCACTGAGTCTGATCAGGTTCTGTACTGTTTGCCTCTTATCCAGCAGACTTTTGACACATGACCAGGTAGTTAAATGGGCCTGTATGGTGAGGAGTTAAGAAGTCTGAAGATAAGGGATAATACAGTACTGTTGTCCGCTCTCCTGAAAAGCACAGCTAGGTACTGCATTACCTATGCATGTACTAGTGTCATAGCTCCAGATAAGAAACATATTCAGAAAATTATTTTTCTTATTTCTCAGTTAAAAGATATGGATGCATTGTCTCAGTGAGATGCTTATTATAGTACCACAGCATGTTTGTGTGTGTGTGTGTGTGTGTGTGTGTGTGTGTGTGTGTGTGTGTGTGTGTGTGTGTGGAGAAATAATAAAAAAAAATGTAATAATGATTTGTTGAAAAAAGAGGCACCCTACCTTGAGCAATGCAAAGTTGGCATCTCCCATGAGAACCCATTTCCCATAAACTAGCTTGTGTCAACAGTATTTTTGTCTTAAGCAGTTTATTTTGCTATGTCTGATAGTGCTATTTTGTTTTAGCTTTTATTGCTGTATATAAACATTAGTATTTTATTTCAGTAAGGATCATGTTAAAGTCACATGTCTTGAAATCACCTGCCGTGTCCCTCTTTGTCTGAAAAATCAGAATGTTCAGAATTTACTGAGGTTGCTTGTTTCATGGAAGTTAATGCTGTACCAGAGCATTTACCTTATTTCCCTTTATTATATCTTTATATCTAGCTAGCATTGGCCCACATAGCTCACATAAAATGAGTATCCTGGGCCCAGTTGTTCTAGACTAGTTTAGCAAACGTGACATGTCTTCCCCTTTAGGGTTGGGAGACATACTGTTTTTCCCCTGTCTGTCTGTCTGTCACACTCGTGTCCGCTCTATAACTTGAAAACCGTTCAAGCTATCTTCACGAAACTTCATATAAATATCAATCAACATTAGACGACGTGCAGAGCAGAAGAACCATAACTCTTGCACTTATACTTTTTGAGTTATTTCCCTTAGACTCTGTCACTAAATCGTGTCCGCTCTATAACTTTAAAACCGTTCAAGCTATCTTCACGAAATTTCATGTAAATATCAATCAACATTAGACAACGTGCAGAGCGCAAGAACCATACCTCGTGCATTTATACTTTTTGAGTTATTTCCCTTGGACTCTGTCACAAAATAGTGTCCGCTCTATACTTGTAAACCTTTCAAGCTATCTTCACGAAACTTCATTTAAATATCAATCAACATTAGACAACGTGCAGAGCGCAAGAACCATAACTCTTGCATTTACACTTTTTGAGTTATTTTCCTTGGACCTTTGTCCGGCACTTAATTGTGTCCGCTCTGTAACTTGACACCTGTTCAAGATACCTTCAAGAAACCTCATATAAATATCAATCAATATAAGACGACGTTCATAGCGCAAGAACCATAACTCTTGCATTTATACTTTTTGAATTATTTTCCTTGGAACTTTGTCCGTCATAAAAAAACGTGCCCACTCTATAACTTGAAAACTACATGAAACTATATGAATATCAACCAGCATTAGACGACGTGCAAAGCGCAAGAACCATAACTCCTGCATTTATACTTTTTTAGTTTTTTTCTTTCACTTTGAATCTCATTACGAGGGTCCTGCAAAAAGTTCTGTCACTAATAGGCTTCCTTGGTTTTATCCCAGCTATATTTTAAAATGCTTCACTGCACTTGAATAGTGTGTTGAATAGCTAACAATACGCGTTTATTTCGTTCAAATTGCTTTCCAACTGGCCGAGTTATTTCAAATTGAAATAGATGCAGTCATATACACTGACCAATTTACTTGTTACAATAAGAAACGACCAAGCAAAGGATGGTCAGGAGTCCACCTTTTACATGACAACGCCTCCTTTCATAAGTGTGAGGTTGTTCAGTCTTTTTTGGCTTCTGAAAAGGTGAAAGTTTTAAAACATCCACCTTATTCACCTGACCTGAGTCCCTGTGACTTCTTTTTATTTCCAAGGCTTAAGGAAATGCTTTCTGGAAATAAGTATACGTCTAGAAGTTCTCTTGGCAGCGCTGTTTATCAGTGTCTCCAACAGATACCAAAAGAAGACTATTTATCTGCTTTTCGCGTTTGGGTAAAAAGGTTACAAAAATGTGTTACAGTAAAGGGGGAATACTTTGAAGGAGGTTTGTAATAAAAATATGTGTGATAAAATGTAGCACTGAAGTAATCCGAACCCAGTGACAAAACTTTTTGCAGGACCCTCGTGTGGTCTACTCTAAAAGGTAAAAATTTGCTCCTTTAGAGTAAATTCCCTTTTCAGAAGGGAGCAAAAACAATTTCGGCAAAGTTGTCTCTCTTTAAAGTGTATGAGGTCCCCTTAAGGTTAATTTGTTATTGGTCACTGTAGATTCTTATCAGACTGCACCGATGTGCAGGGTGATCGAAGTCTACTCTGGTCGCATATGTCTTCAGTCATTATATTCGGAGAACCCCATATATTTCAGGCTACTCCCATTTATCTGTGTGTACGCAGCTACGCAGGCTGATCAGTATCTTTTCTGTTTGAGATTTTTCCCTCACAGGACCATTACGAAAACACGCCTATTCAAATATACAGAAAATGTCAATTCCAAAAGCTGAAATTTTCAGATAAAAAACTCTGGTATTTTTCACATTTCTGCTCATAAATAGATTGTGATAAATCGTTAGAACCGTCTCGGTGAGGCGGCTCTAACTAGTACCCACAATCTATGTTTTCGAGCAAAAATAAGAAAAATAATGTACACCCCTGTAAACCCCAGTTTTACAATATAAAAGTGGGGTTTAAGGGGTTCAAAATTATATAGGCATGTTTTCGTGATGGCCGTACACATTTATATACAGTGTACTTTCAGTTTTAGTAGTTTTATGTATATACTTTCTTCAGTGCTAATTAAAATACATGAAATAAAATCTCGTGTCTGCTGTCTGTAATTCCGCTTGTTAGCTTACCTTTTTCAGAGAGAGATAACAAACTATAAAACCACTTGTGGTTCTATATTTCCAAAGATATAATACCATATATAACTTAGTAGTAATGTCCCTAGCTCTATTTACCTACACGGAGCTACTGACATTACAACCAACAGTAATCAGTTATGTATGACTTATCTAAACAATACTGTATAAGTTATAATACCATCAAATACCATATATAACTTAATAGTAATGTTCCCAGCTCTGTTTATCTAAACAGAGCTAAGAACATTACAACTAACTATAATACTGTCAATACAATTACTTATATATGAATTATCTAAACCATACTGTAAATGTTGTAATATCATTCCTACAATCAGTTATATATGATTTAACTGAACAATATTATACATGCTATATATATTTCATACTTTCCCAAGAAATATATTTAAATATGATATTGCTACAAACACTCCTATAATAAATAAAAGAAATAACTGAATAGAAAAATAAATAAATAGATAAAAAAAAATAAATAACGCCTACCAAAGAAGTTCGGGAATGAAGAGGAGAAAAAACATATTATGCTGAATAAAATATTTCGTTACGTTTCTGAAAACGTTTAAAATGTAAACAGATAGCTTATTTATAGTAGTCTTGTTTTCTGACTTCAACAATTCAATAGATGAAGGCATATTTGGTCTTACCTAGTAGTATAGTTTAATGTATTCAGCACATAAGTCTTGGTATAAAGACACTCTAAAATAAAATTAAACTCATCTTCTAATGTATTACAGTTTTGACATTTTCTATTTTCCAAAGGTATTTTATCTGGTTTATGCCAACGCCCCGTTTCAACTGCAAGTCAATGTGAAGAGACTCGTAAACGAGTAAAATCTTTTTAACTTTTATTATATTTAAATAACACTGGACCTGAAATACGGAAATACGTTTATAGGTATTTGCCCTTGTAGAGTTTTCTATTTGTTCATTTCTATTTGTGCTACATGCGACATTAAAGTTACTGCTTCTATATAGCTGTTAACAGAATCTATGTAGCAATATCTAGGGTAGATGGAGCTGTCAAGCCCTGGTCGGCAATCCATCTAGGAGTTGGCAACCTCAAACAAAAACCTGCATACCTGGATTTGCCTGTTCCAGTTATGTAAAATCTGCTTCGGCAGCTGGGGCGGAAGAAATCATTACTATGATTCAACGGCCCAAATGGCGATGCAGCAGCATGTTGTGGAGCATGGAGAGCATGACAAGGCATAAAAGAAGTCATGGTCATCCACTGCATCCGGGCTTAGCTCCAGATGTCCTGACACTGTCTTGCCTCTGGATCCAGCTAGGTCAGGATGAGAGAGTGAGGTTGACTCTGCGCGCCTCTCCCTCACTATAATCCAATTCACAGCGCATGTCATCTTAATCAACAACACACATTCACAGCAAGCACATATATGCAAATCAAACAAAAGTCCTGTGGCGATGGGCGAGCGGCGAAGCAGCAGGTGAGGAAACACTGGAAGCTGTAGTTGCGGACCTGCACACAGGCGGCTTGGTTTTATGTGGATGCTTTCCTTAAGAGCGAAGCAGTATGGGGAATTCGGCAGCCGAACTGAGCGACTGAGCAGATATTTTTAGGATCGCACTGCTCACCCCCGTAGCATGGGGAAGGGGCTAGAAAAGGTGCCCTAAACAATTGCCTGCTTCAAAACTCCTGGCTGGTTAACCGCGATCAGCGGGAATCCCACTTAGCGGTCGAACAAGAAAAAAGAAGATGAAGGTGATACGCACCCTAATGGACAGTTCTGGTTCTGACAGACCTGAGCGAAGAACAGCTCTAGTTGGTAGAGAACTTGACCGATACAAAGTCGAGATTGCAGCTCTGGGTGAGACTCGCCTTGCAGAAGAAGGGCTTTTAAAAGAAGTTGGTGCTGGCTACACTTTCTTCTGGAGGGACGCAAGAAAGAAGAGCGGCGTGAAGCAGGAGTAGGATTCGCCATCAAGTCACACCTCGTCAGCAAGCTCTCAGGACTTCCCAAAGGCATAAATGACCGCCTGATGACACTGAGACTTCCCTTATCTGGCAAGAGGCATGCAACAATTGTAAGTGCCTATGCACCTACAATGACCAACCCAGATGAGGCTAAAGACAAGTTCTATGATGATTTGGATTCTGTGATTTCTGCAGCACCCCGGACAGACAAACTCATCCTCCTCGGAGACTTCAATGCCAGAGTGGGCACAGACCACCAGACCTGGGAAGGAGTGGTTGGATCTGAAGGTGTAGGGAAGTGCAACAGCAATGGACTCCTCCTTTTAAGAAAGTGTGCACAGTATGAATTACTGATCACCAACACAGTCTTCCGTCTACCAACTCGCAGAAAGACAACATGGATGCACCCTCGCTCCAAACACTGGCATCTCATTGACTATGTCATAGTGCGAAGGAAGGACAGACAGGATGTCAGAGTGACTAAAACTATATGTGGTGCAGACTGTTGGACAGATCATAGGCTTGTTGTCAGCAAACTCAACCTGCGCATTCAGCATGTACGACGACCGCAAAGCAAGAAGATGCCAAAGAAATTAGATGTCTCCAAGCTGAAACAAGACAGCAAGAGGCAAGCATTCGTCAACGACCTCTGCAGCCGTTTAGATGCACTGGAACACAGTTCAGAAGATGTAGATGAGAGCTGGACAGTCTTCAGAGACACCGTTCACTCTTCAGCAATGGATTCCCTAGGATCAGTATCTCGCAAACACCAAGATTGGTTTGATGAGAATGATAAAGAAATTCAGGGACTCCTTGAAGAGAAACACCAAAAACACAAGGCTTACCTCAGAGATACCAGCTCAGTATCTAGCAAGACTGCCTATTCAAACATATGCAAGACAGTTCAGACGAGGCTCAGAGACATGCAAGACTCCTGGTTGAGAAAAAAGGCTGATGAAATCCAGTCCTTTGCAGACAGAAAGGACATGAAAAAGTTCTTTGATGCACTCAAGACAGTATATGGTCCCCAGAGCTCAGGAACCACCCCACTCCTTAGTGCAGATGGAACTAGCCTTCTGACTGACAAAGAAGCTATCTTGAAAAGATGGGCTGAACACTTTGATGGTGTCCTTCATCGGCCATCATCTATCAATGATGAAGCTATCAACAGACTACCACAGGTGGAATGTAATCCGTTGTTTGATGAGCTCCCAACCGTCTCTGAAACAGTGAAAGCAATAAAACTCCTGTCATCTGGCAAGGCTCCAGGATCAGATGCAATACCTGCAGAGATCTACAAAGCAGGAGGTCCTCCAGTTGCAGAGAAACTGAGAGTTATTTCACATTATGTGGAGAAAAGAAGCCATCCCTCAAGAATTCAAGGATGCAACAATTATCCACCTATTCAAAAGGAAAGGGAATCCTCAAGTCTGTGACAGTCATCGAGGCATCTCCTTATTGTCGATTGCTGGGAAGATCCTTGCTAGAGTCCTACTGAACCGATTGAATGAACACCTCGAACGGTCAGGGCTTCTACCAGAAAGCCAGTGTGGATTCAGGAAAAACAGAGGAACAATAGACATGATCTTTACAGCACGACAGCTTCAAGAAAAATGCCAGGAACAGAATGTTCATCTCTACATGACCTTTGTCGACCTTACCAAAGCATTTGACACAGTCAGTCGTGAGGGACTTTGGAAAATTATGGCAAAGTTTGGCTGTCCTGCCAAATTCATAGCAATGGTGCGGCAGTTCCATGATGGTATGCTTGCAAGGGTCCAAAATGATGGCGAGTTTTCTGATCCATTTCCTGTGACAAATGGAGTTAAGCAAGGCTGTGTACTAGCATCAACACTGTTCAGCATGATGTTTTCTGCCATGCTTACAGATGCTTTCCAGGATGGTGACAATGGTATACCTATTAGATATCGCTTTGATGGAAAACTGTTCAACCTAAGAAGGTTGCAAGCTAAATCTAAGGTGCAGACAGAGGTGCTAGACGAGTTCCTCTTTGCTGATGACATGGCAAAGGGTGCTCCAACTGAAGAGAAAATGCAAAAAGGTGTGGATCAAGTATCTGATTCATGTGACAGCTATGATCTCACAATCAGCATAAAAAAGACTGAGGTAGTATATCAGCCAGCACCTGGAAAGCCTTACAAGGAGCCTACCGTCACAGTAAAAGGTCAACGACTGCAAGTGGTAGACAAGTTCACCTACCTTGGAAGCACATTGTCTAGAGTTGTGCACATTGATGATGAAGTCAATGCTAGAATTGCCAAAGCTAGTGCAGCATTTGGCCGGCTACGTGGAAGTATTTGTGGCCGAAGTGGAATCAGATTTGACACAAAGCTGAAAGTATATAGATCGGTAGTGCTGCCAACACTATTATACGCATGCGAAACTTGAACAGTTTACCAACGGCATGCCAAAAGACTGAACCACTTCCATACAAGCTGTCTTAGAAAACTTCTAAAGATCAAGTGGCAAGACACAGAAGTCCTGAAAAGGGCAGGGATGCAGAGTGTATATACTCTTCTGAAATTGGCATAGTTAAGATGGACAGGCCATGTTACCAGAATGCCTGATGAACGTTTGCCAAAGAAAATCCTCTATGGAGAACTTCAAGTAGGAAAACGCTCCCATGGTGGTCAGAAGAAGCGATACAAGGACACCCTCAAAGCCTCCCTTAAAGACTTCAGCATACCAACAGAGTCATGGGAACAGATTGCACAGGATCGTACAAAGTGGCGAGGCCTCATAAAAAGGGGAGCTGGTGAATACGAAGCAAAACGAATCAGCGAAGCCGAGCAGAAATGTGCACATCGGAAAGCCAGAGCTAAGGCATCACCAACAGAGCTTTCTTCCTCAGACCTCTCTTGTTCTATCTGCAACGGGCAGTTTAGAGCTAAGATTGGTCTCATCAGCCATCTTAGAACACACAAATAACAACACATCACACAGTTGATTAGGATTGGTCATTGTCAGTAATGACAGACGAATGACAGTTGTTCATTCCAGTTTTGAATAAAGTGATCAGATATTCGCTCTTTAAAAATGCTCATAAAACGCGTTACGTCACCAACCCCTTGAGGTAAACCCCAGCATGTGCATTAATCTTTTACCATTCTCTGGACAAATTCAGCAGATGACACACCCCGCTCCTCATCCCCCACCCCTCCCCAGTCATACACATACACGAAAATATGGGCTCCGGCATAAAATATGAAACCTTTTTCTGGAAAAGAAAAATGAGAATATTATTGCAAATTTTGACGACATTGTGGTCTGCTTTAATACCCAGCTTGATAAACCTTAAAGACACATTTTTTCCCTTCTTTGGCTAGACCCCGCTTCATGATCAGCCTTAATATACAGTCCTGATAACAGAGCGCACATCAAAGGCTTATCTAAGCGATTATGCGGTCATTATAATGATTTTAAGTCTCCTCAGGTGGGGCTCTTTAAGAGGTAATTCGTGTAATTGAGAAGTATTCAATATGTAACTTTAGAACCAAATAAATTCATTTGCAATTTGCATTTAATTTGTTAATTTGTGTTGTATCACTTTATTTATTTATTTACTTTTTGATAGTTTTTTCTAAAATATAAAAGTGTTGTTTTTTCTTGCATTGTGAAAACAATATAAATAAACTGAAAAAGAAATATAAAATTGAAAGTTTTTTTTTGTAATTTATTTATTTATTTATTTTCTTAAGTAAATAAGAACACTTCACAAACTGAATCCTTATCCTACTGATGGAGCACTATATAATAAATTTGGTAGGAAATTTAAAAAAAAATAATTGTATCCAAAAATGTGAATATTTATTTTCTGCAATCACACAAACTGAATTTTCTGAAACACAGTTATTTCTACACACTAGTCTGTATGTTTAGTGAAGATTCAGATCAGCCTGCACATCTGCACAGTCTGATCAGTCTTAACCACACACTCTATTAGATATACTGCTTCTTTGTCCAAATAGCACAGACTGATCAGGCTGCGGAGATGCGCAGGCTGATCCGAGTCTTCACTGAGCGAACATGTTATTCTGCAGAAATTAATGTGATTTGTTTCTTTAGTACCTGTCAAAAACTTCTTTTTCCATTGTATATTGACATAACATGTTTTTCAGTAATTTCAATAATCAATCATTATTTACTAAAGGCAGAAGGGCATTATTATTGCACACTGAACTGCTGGGAAAGAAAGAAGAAAGAAGAGTGAAGAAATATTTATTTTTTTTTCTGGAAAATAGGATTAGACATTGTATGCTAATTGTGTCCCTTGGAGACCATTCACATGAAATGTCGTCCTATTTTATGGGAAAAATAAGAAAAATCTTATTAATTTTTAGTCTGCTGAATCCGCCCATAGCGTGGTGAGTAATACTTCTCAAATGTCTGTGCGGAAAAAATGCGCTACAAAATATGCTTTTCCTGAACAATGGATTTATTTGTTTCACCCTTTTCAGTGATTATCTTTTGACGAAGCTACTAAAATAGTGCTACTGGAAATTCATGCAAATAAGAAACAGATAAAGATTTGACGATATAGAGGCATAAGTATCTGTATTTCTCAATAAAATATGTTGTTGGTATTCAATAGAGCTGTCATGGAGAGGCTTTTCTGATGAATAACAACCAGCTATATTTTATTGAATAAAAAAATAACAACAAAAAAAAAAAAAAACGTCAAATTATCACCAAATAACCCACCTTACAATGTACCTGTTTCTCTGTCTTCATCATAAACTTTGCTGATATCAAATCTAATTTCCCCTTATCAGGCCCCTACCTATAAGGGTGGCCAAAGTCACCAAGGATTTCTTATCTTTATCTGCTTATGGTCATTAGGGTGTTATGCAATCCAAAATGTGTCTTTAACGTGACGGCTTGGATATAATATTCATATCTATGTGTTTACGAGGGGTTTCGTATTAACCGTAATACCTGTAGTTTTCATACCTGGACCATAGTTTCATCCTAACAGCTGAAGTCCCGTAAATATTTGAGCTCGCCCTGCTTTGCATCATTGACTCATGTATTCGATTTGTTCTTTGGTCAGTACCTCTATATAATAAGAGCTAGGGTCGTACATGTACATGGATCAGCTGTCTTGGGGAGAGCAGCTGAACCCAATCGTAAGTGTTTGACCACCTTCTACTTTCCATGGTTCTTTGATTTTTAATGTATACCTGTGGATTTTAGCCAGTTTCAAAGAAATTGTAAAATAAATAAATAAATAAATAAAACAAAAATAGGGTCATGCATGGAACATCAATCCTTAGATATGCATCTGACCGAGCCTCTGTGGCTCAGTCGGCTGCGCGTCTGGTGATCAGGAGATCGCGGGTTGATCCCCGCCGTGTCCGGCAACATTCTTCCGTGGAGATTGATCATTAAATATTTTCTAAGTCCATTCTCTCCCTTCTGCTGATTCAAGAAGGGTAGTTGTCAGTTTCTATCGAAAGAATGTGCACAAGTACTGGTTAACCTCTTAGAGGACTTAAGTGTTGGGTAAACTGACCAGCTTGATATGATAACCCATTTATGCCTGGTGTCCCACAAAAGGTACATTGGCAAACAGAACGCGGCGTCTGATCAGGCTATACTGTTTGCATCAAGTGCAGGAATTTCTGTAAACCATGGTAATAATAAAAAACTAACCACACACACCTTTTACTGGAAATGAACCGGTCCAAAGAGTTCAGGTAGACGAATCCACTCGGCATAAATGGGTTAATGGGTTGTAAAGCCTCAACTAAAAATACATCTGACCGAGAAGTGGTGATTCCCTTTTGATATGGCGACCCGTAGTGCAAGTAGACGAAGGTAGATGACTGAGATTCTGACAGCTGCTTCAGTTGAGATGGGTAAAACATTTCCTTTCTTGTCGCTTTCTCTGTATATTTCGACCCAGCTGGTCTGAATCGTCGCACCAGCATTGCCATTTGCCCGAAGGTGCGAGAAACTGAGAGCCAGATATTGGTCAATCAAAGCATTCTTGCTGACTCGTTCAGTTCCAAAGAAGAAGGCCATTTGAAACCTAGTTTGATCAGGACGTATACATGTATTGTTGATCAGCTCTACTTCGCAGAGGGTTTCTCTTCAAGTTTGTAGCTTAGCATGCTGAGTAAAAATTACAGCAGACATTTTAAAATATATTTCTGACTTTTTCGGAAAAAAATAGGATTTGACATTTCATGCAAATTGTCTGTTTTGCAAATCATGTCAGAGCCCATTTTTCTGGGTAAAAATAGAATAAAATAATACCATTTTTTCCTCTGCTGAAAATGGCCAGAGAGGGGATATGGTTAATGTAATTCATATTTTTTTTGCTTTCTTTAATCACTGCCCTTGCCAAACACGACAAACATCACGTATAGAAGTGGTGGGTGTCAAATTGGTTTGGCTTTAACTTCTGTGCAAATGTATGTTTTAAGTGCGCCGTGAAAATAATTTCCTTAGATGGGAATGCCATTATCCAAGAACTGGCAATTGGGCAACAGAGAAGAACCTGCAGATACTACACGGATATGTTTACCAGCCAACTTGGGTATTTGTGTTTCACAATGGAAAAAGTACGATTTTCCCACAACAGGCATTTTCAGCGCACAAACAACAGCATTATTCATGTTTTTGTCAATGGATACGGTTTTCTTTTTCACATTTGAGTAGGCAACCATAATAAAACATTGCGTATTTAGTTTGAAATAAGATCTGTTTTGTTCAGCTGCACTTTTTACATACGCTAAAGATATAAGCCGGTGGGCGTATTTATCCTAAATATTCGAACAAAGATGTCTGAGCAAACAGTGTAGAGCCTGATCAAACTGTTCCTTTAGGAGCAGTTTGATCAGTGTCTACACTGTTTGCTATTCAGTTAGCAGTGTTAAACATATCAGGTGGACAAAAGGACATACACGAGTAGTTAAGGTGTCCGAATATTTCGATTAAATAGGGTATTTTATTTGCTATACGGACGCAATAATGAAGAGACATGGGTTGTGTCAAAACGAATAGTTGACTTCAAATAAATGAGGTGTACAGCCTGTCAGTCTAATCAGGGTCTCTGCTATCTGTCGACACTTTAAAGTAGTCAATAGTTATATAAGCGGCCAACGAAGGCCCAGATCAGACTGCGCAAATGTGCAGTCTGATCTGGGCCGCCGTTGTCTGCATACTCTAGAACTTCTTTTTCTCTTAGCGAGGCCCAAATAAAATTGTCGAGTTTATGGACTTCATTTCGTAAGTGTCAATATCAGGTTCAATTCATATATAAGATGAAACGGAATGAAATTGCAGCTACAGCAATAATTATATTCAAATTTACCAAACCCTGTAGTTTAACACGTTTTTCAAGGTGATACATCAGTATGTGGAAATGATAAAGGAGCCTGAGGGGTCAAAACCATTGATGTACATAACCGGGAGACGAATTCTCTTCTATAGAGGTTCATTCCTTTAAAAAAGGAGACAAAAGCTATCAGTTTAGCATGCTGTACCATTGAAACGTTTCTATTCACTTCCTGATTGCTTTGCTGCACACCAAATCTCGTCTGAGAATGCCTTACTCGAAAAGGAAGAACTTGCTTCCTTGAGAAAGATCTACTCGAAAAGAAAATTATTTGCTTTTCTTGGGAGTACATTCATTTGCTTTAAGAGTAAACCCATTTTCAGACGGGAGTCTTATCACCATAGCTAGCGTGTGTCGAATATTTTATTAAATATGTCAGATTTTACCTGGACTGTCCACTTATGCGGCAACATGAGAATTTCAATTTGATGAAATAATTTCTAATGAAGCATATCAATCCATCTTGTATATGACCGGACTATGTACATATTAGTTGGTCATTATGTCAGGTTAGCTGACCGGTTACAGAATTGTTAGATACTGACACTGCCAATAAGTTCATGAACAGAGAATACCCTGATCAGACTTTGCGGACATTCAAGCTGATATAGACATTCGGTGTGCGCATATCATAAATCCAGCGGGCACACAACTTTGAAACAACGTCGATTCAACGTTAATTCAACATCGACGTTGAAGCAACGTTGAATCGTCGTTGTTTCAGCGTTGTGTGTCTTCTGGGACTGGTCCTTTCCCAACCTGCAGCTCATCCCAAACCCCGCGGGGTTCAACAGCGCTGTTGGAAGCGCCCCGGACTGCAGATCAAGGGATCGCAAGGTCGAATCCCAACTTGGTCACATAACTTTTATGGAGCTTGATTATGAAATCCTTTCAACGGTCATTCTCCTCATTTTGCTGATATAAGATGAGCAATTGTCAGTTACTGGCAAACGTTTGCGCAAAAGTACTGCACCGCTGAGACGACTAAGCCAGCCTATAGGAGAGTAGGTTAAATTACCGGTTCGTCAGAACCTTAACATTATTGACCGGGCCGTAAAACTCCAACATCAGAGGTCCCGCCCCACACACCTCAGCCCCGGGACCCCAGCACACCCTGCCCTTCTTGGCAAAACCAACAGAGCAGTTAATATTCGGGTCAGACTGTGTATCCACTAAGGCTACTGTCCTTTCGACATCTCTTGGAAAGACGTTTTTTGCTTGGCGTTTTATTTTAAATGAAAATATTTTGTTCTGATTGACCATATCTTAGCAGAAACCATTTGTCTTTTATGTTTCTGTGTTTTATTCTCAAATATTTACACAGAAATTAAAGTTGCGGCCAAAAGTTGGTCTGACCTATGCAATTTCTATAGTACAGGGATTTTTTTAATTTTTGTCTAAGAAAATATTTTTTACTTTTCTTTGCTGAATTTGAATTATTGATGTTTTACAACAATATTGTGAAAATTTCAGAAAAATTAAATAAGTGGAACTTGTTGAAAATTTGGCTCCAAGTTACCTACCCTATAGATTTATGCATGGTTTGGCTTCATTTTTACTATGGGAAAAAGTGAAAATATTTGATTTTTTTAAAACCTATGACTAGAATAAATTGTTTTATACATAGGTAGTTAGGACAAATGGTTTTGCATTAAATCATGGCAAAAATTTGCAAATTTACTTCTTCTGTGTAAAGCGTCAAGCAAAAAAAGACTTTCTGAAAGATGTCGAAAGCACAGTAGTCAGAGTCATCAGTCTTCGTCACCAAACTATGATCAAAGAATTTACACATCCTGATTCGTTGAAGATCCTATGCCCACCTGGTATATGTGATTTAGCTGTCCACAAAGATCCCCCTTTTGACCACATAAGCCCATGACTAGATAAGATGAAGCTAAAAAAAAAAAAAAAAAAAAAAAAAAAAAAAAAAAATGACAGATTACATAAAGGGATGCGTTTAACTTGTATCATTCAGGTTTTTAACATAATCTAAAAGACAAGCGGCAACGTCGGAGAACGTACCTCCCAGCGGAGATTCACATCAGCCTGCGCATTCACGCAGTCTGATCAGAATCTTCACTAGGCGCATTTTGGATAGCCAAGGATGCAATGTTTTTTTTTCTTTCATGCGGACAACGAAGACTAATCAGAAATAATGAAAGTAATTTGAGTCTTCGTTAGGCGCACATGTCAGCAGGTTCGCTTACTCAGGTTGTGGCATAGGAAGTCACTAAAGAAATACCTTGCACGCAGTGGCTTATTGAAAAAGGTGTAAATAACGTAAACAGTTTACAGAATACGAGTACTTTTATTTTTAACATCAAATTTTATTTCAACTTTATTTACGCCTAGGAATCGGTCAACTTGTACGCCGTCTGAATACTATTGAACAATAAATTGACCTGTTCCGGTAGACAAGTTGACTGTACGTAAACAAACATCAGACGCGAAGGTTAACGTTTACCGTAAGTTTATTTTTGTCGAAAATCGGAAAATGTCATATGCTGTAGCAATGAATGGAGATAATCCTAATACAAGGATCATAGAAAAAATCGGAGGATTTCTACAGATATCCCTTTTGGTGTAAAAAAAACATGGCTTGAACATGCCTACCATTATTCAAACTATCCATTTAAACCTTAACACAAGGATATTAGCAATTTAAACCTTAACTCAAGGACATTAGCTACTGAAATTCAACTCCATGTTAAAATAAGTCAGTTTATCACACTTTTGCTCAAACAAAAGGACTCGCTTCCGATACACAGAGAAAATGTTTCTAAGCGTACCATTTGACCAGTGGCATACAATTTAACTAATGAAATTTACTGTGCAATCGAGTACATTTTCTAAAAAAAAAATAAAAAAAAATACAACCCCCCCACCCCCCCCACCCCCCCCAACCCCCCCCCCCTCCCCCCCCAAAAAAAAAAAAAAAAAAACAACAACAAAAAAAAACCCAAAAAAACCAACAAACAAACAAAAAACAAAACAAAAAAAAAAACAAAACAATAAAAAACAACAACAACAAACAACAACAAAAAAAAAACAACAAGAAAATTCGCTTATTCTTAACATTTTAACACCCTCGATAGCTTTGGTTATTTATTTGTAACCTAATTTTCCATATTCATTATTTAATTCCTATTTTAGAACTTTAGTACATGTCAAAGACTGAAAATTCCAGCACATCCTCTATAATTTATATTAGTTTAATTGTACTCCGCAAGTCAGCTGGTACGCATCGATGTTTTTTAATCTGTACCTGAAAAAAGAAACATCTCGTTTTTGCATAAACATATTTAAGGTATGCAATATCCAACGGTTTTACACCGATTTGTGCCATCTCACTAAAATGTCATGAAACGCATAACAGCTGCATCTTTTGCCTGGGTGCTTATTGTTCACTGCATGATTTTTGGTCGCCAAAAACGATATCTCGAGAATCTACGGAGTTTTTCGTTAAAACAAGTGGTTTAACAATCTTTAACTTTAATCTCAGCATATGACATTCTCCGATTCTTAGTAAAACACAAAATAAGTCAATACACTCACGTTTTATCCAGCTGATCAGCACTCTGGAAAGTTGTTTACACACGTCAATAGGTCCACCGGAACAGGTCAACTTAGTCCTTTATAGTACACCGTCGAAGTAAAAGTTGACCGATTCCCGGGTGTGTTATTGTAACAGAAGCATACTCTGATACTCTGTTTTCAACAGAAGCATACTCTGATACTCTGTTGTCGTGGCCTGAATAGTATTACTGGTGTAGTTTTAGACTGGCTCCAATCGTTTCTGCAATTTTTTTTTTTTTTTTTTTTTTTTTTTTTTTTGTCATTCTTTATCACTTCCTATAACTGTAGCTGTATTTGTCTCTTTAATCCCATTTCACTGTTTTACTACAGAACCACTAAGGGACACAACTTATCAAATCATTATAAGCTGTACTAGATTGTTTGCCTTTGAATAGAAAAGGGAAAATGATAGAAAAGATAGAATCTGGAGACAGACTAGTGTAGTTTGAATGAATTGCCAGAAAATATAACCTCTTCTGCCTACATAACATGAATTTCCTCATAATTTTGACCCCACCCACATCCACTCCTAACCCCACCCCACCATTTTACTACAGTGGTGAACTCTGAATAAATAAAACATTTCTTTTTATGCCTGTGTTTAATTTATGTAACCTATCTATTAAACAGCCCGCTGAAAAATGGCGAAGCCTAAATTTGAAAGCTTAAAGTGCAATTTGCTTGTCTATAAATAAAAGCAAACAGCGTTTAAAAATAAATATGTTTCTTCTTTTTCATAGATAACAATACTTGACATTTCATTGAAATTGTTTCAGAAGGAGACAGTATAAATATAATTTTGTCTTATTTCTGTGAAAAAAAAAAGAAGAAAAGAATCTGAAAATATTTGTTTTCATTGATTTATCTATCCTACAGGGCCCAGTTGTTCAAAACTTAACGAAGTTGTGACTTTGAAATTTCTATTTTGAAATATAGCAAATACATTGATATTTTTTGCTGCAAAAATGTGAGCTACTTACATTTTTGCAGCAAAATCTTCAACGTATTTGAAAATACCTTAGCTACAACAGTTAACGAGTTTGTCATTAACGAGCTCGTTAAGCTAACGATGCTTTGAACAACTGGGCCCAGCGTTTAGAGGTTTGTATTGTGTTTTAAATGCTTTGAGTAGATGTAATTACAAGCTTTAATCAAGTTGGTTTCAATAAATAAATAAATAAATAAATAAATAAATAAATAAATAAATAAATATCAGTAAAATAAAATAATGATAATAAAAATATATTCGCTGTATAAGCAATTCCAATTGAAATAGTAAGCGAATCTTACATATTGATCATTAAAGAAACCCATCCAAAGAAACTTGAAGCAGATAAAAGGAACTCAGTAGTCTGATCAGGGCATTCACTCTTTGCTTTAAGTTTCTCTGCCTCTCAGACTAGCCAAGACCTAACACGTAGTCTGATCAGGACAATCGCTGTTCGCATTAGGTTTCTATGGCTCTCAGACCAGTCGAAGATTAACATGTAGTCTGATCAGTGCCTTCTCTGTTCGCATTTACATATCTCCTTCAGCAAAAAAAAAAAATCGGGTGTCAGTTTTAACCTTTTTCTGGGAGGCGGTTGCCAAAACGCCACCAGATTTAACATACCACATTTCGACAATGCGTTTTCCTGTTACTGCCAGCCTAATAACTCCCGAACAAAAAGTTCCCTGCTAACGCTGATAACTCTAAATTATATAATTATGCATTCAAACGTATTAGTCTTATACACTCTAGTACTTATAAATAGCGAATAAATAAACAAACAAACAAACAACAACAACAACAACAAAAAAAAAAAAAAAAAAAAAAAAAAAAAAAAAAAAAAATAAAATAAAATAAAATAAACATCAGAAGTTTTAAGAAATAAGATCATGTTGAGTACAACATCAGCGGACGAATATGAATACTTCAGTATAATGCACCAAACCTATAGCGTTGGGTAAAAAGTGTAACCCCAGCCGCGGTTCTACTAAACTTCGAAATAGACCCTTTCTACCGAAAAGGGGTTTTCGGGTACTGTTTTTTTTTATTCAAGCGTAAATCCTAACACGTTCCAGAGGCCTAAAGAATTTCAGGCAACCGCCCGGTCAGGCAACCGCCCGGGGATAAGGGGGCGGGGGAACGGGGTAAAGGGGCGGGGGACGGGGTAAGAGGGGGCGGGGTAGGGAGATTTAGGGGGCGGGGGTTATACCAAAATTTGTTGCATTTTACTGATTTTACTCTATTTTTATGTACTTCAAGGCAATAACTGGATATCAGAAGTATCTAACAGACAATTGAAGTAAATTCAGGTATATTTACAATGAGTCCGGCCTTGATTTCACTTCACCGACGAGGAGTGTTCCGACAACCGTGCTTTGTCTTGACTTCTTTTACCTCCATTTCGGTAATTCTCCGTTTCGGTTTATCTCTAGTTTAGTTGATTGCTTCCCTTCGAGTTGTCCGTGAATAGTCATGGAATTAGTCCGTAATTGTTGCATCGTACACTCGGTCGTTATAGCAATCAGATCATCTGTGAAAAGTCCTTGGTCCGTGACTGGTCAGTTATGGTCCGAAAATTGGTCCGTAAATGGTCAGAATTGCAGCAATGACATGGTCAGTTAATTGAAAACTGCAAAATAACTAAATAATAAATCATAATTTTATTTGATTGTCTCTTATGACCTGTAATCTAAACATTTGATTTTTTTTTCTTGATAATTTGACTTGTCGGACTGATTGTGTGATATTTTGTCACCTTGAATGAAACCGTGTTTGGCATTTTGAACATGTGAACATAAAGCCAGAATCCAGCATGCGGCAGATACAAATAGTGGACTTTCGGTCACTTTAAGCAAAGTGAATAAGTTAACTCAGGAACTGATACTGTCAGATCCACATCTAGCCTCCAACAACAAAGGAAAAGTCAGAAAAAATATAATTAAGCAGCCACAAAATGAATAGATTGCAAGCAGAGTTGGCAACTTTTTCCCAAAATGGTGGCAACTCTGTTACTCAAACTAAACAGAATTATCATAAACATACATAATTGTTAAAAGTAAAACATAACATTTAACAAAAAGTACCACAATGAAAGTACGCCTCGGAACGGTCAGTAATGAATTACTGGGGGCGTGTGGGGGGGGGGGGGTGGGGGTGGGGGGGGGTGGGGGGGGGGCTTAAGCTAGCTTTACGGGATCCCAACCCCCGCCCCAGCTTCCATAGTAGTAAAAACATATATTTGTTCGGTCCGTGTGGAGGTCTTCTAACTCCTCCATTAAATAAATCACTACTAAAACATATAATGAAGCACAACTGATAATTTTCTGTGTGGAACTGTTATGTTTTGATTCTCAAGTCCTTTGATAAGATGATCTCTCATTTTAGAGACAGTATATTATATGCCACTAGGATCAATTCCATTGAGGATGCTGACCATATTTGCAATGGTGTAAAGCTATAGTTTGTACAGAGCATTTAAAGTGTCTAACAAAGATTTTCGGCATAGGGCTAAACATCATGTTTGCAATTGTCATTTCAGCGGCACTTGAAATGTAAGTACCGCCTGCACTATCATACAAGTTGACAACATCATCGTCGCAGTTGAATTTCGAGAAACAAACCCAGTACAGACCTACATCTTTAGGATGGGTATTAAAAATCTGTACATATTGGATTACTTCAACGTACATTAGGTATCTATGACAATGTAACGTCACGTTATCCATAACGTCACGTTATTTCGATTTTGATATTACTCATAGTTTTTCATAGTAAGTAAGTAAGTAATTGAAATACATTGAAATACATTGGTATTGATTTTCAGGTAAATTTACTGTGTATAATGTATGTTCGCTATCTGCATATCATGTATGTTGAAATTTGTATATGTGCTCATGGGCCATACGGCTTAATGCATGAATAAATTACTTACTTACTTACTTACTATTACTCATAGTTTTTCATATATCATAAGTGGCGTCTGTAATTTAAATAATAATCCGTATTTTGTCAAGTCCGTGGATAATAGGTCCGTGAATTGTAGGTCCGTGTTTTGTCAAGAGATCCGTGAATAATTGGTCCGTATTTCGTTATGCAGTCCGTGTATTGTTAATAAGTCCTATGAGTCCGTGTCCGTAAGTGGTCCATGTTTTGTCAACCACCACACACGTTCGATAGTTAAAAATCGCAGTTTTTGAGAAAACCACGATAAATATGATTGTTCTCACGGACCCCCAAGTGTGGGACCATGCTTATCAAAAAATATTAAAAGAAGATGCAGATTTACATGGTATTCTTGAGTTTTGATTTCAGTAATTAAAACGACTGTTTTTTTGTGCAGTGTGGATCAGTTTAGGCCCGGACCCAGGCCCACCACATTTTTTTCTTGACCAGTTTAGGACCGGATCAAGGTCCACCAACTTGTGATACTTTTTTTTTTTTTTTTTTTGATTTGGGTTTTACGGTCCCAAGAATATTTCACTTATATCGAGCCGATCGTTCATCAACGGTGGGCGAAAACCGGAGAACCCGAGGAAAAACCACCTGATCATCCGTAAGCAGAAATTGGCTTTCCCACATGTGACCCGAGCGAAGCTCGAACCACAGCGGTGAGAAACCTAATGGATTAAGAGTCAACTTTCCTATCCACCAGGTTACGGGGCCCGCTTTTGTGATACCTGTTTTCCATATGGCTCATATGCAATTTTGAAATGGAGGATGCAAATCTTTAGCTATTCTGTAAAGGGGCTGCAAATGCTAAGAAAATACCGATTTGGGGGTAAAAATTAGGGGTGTAAACTGAGTTTGGGGTCAAAATCTGCATGAATGTATATTTCATGGTCATGTTTGACTTTAATTATAGTGTTGGGGATATTAAAGATTCTGATTTAGGGGAGGGAATAGTTTACTTGGGAGAGGGAAGTGGGGGTAAGGGGAGGGAAGTGGGGGAAAGGGGGAGGGAAGTGGGGAAAATGGTAGGGAAGTGGGGGTAAGGGGAAGGGAAGTTGGAAATGCCTACCCCCCTGTCCACCCCCTCTAAACAAACAAAACACGAATAACTCGCTCAGAATCTTGAAGAGCATAACAACGGGTGCCCACTTGAGCGGTGTTTACAATGAGTTCCAAAACCGTCGTTTTTAGTCTACTTTTCATCTTCTAACTATGTATTTGCCTAACTCCTGACGGTTATACAAACAGTCATTATAGCCCGACCTGAATAAAAAACGCAAGTTTTTGTCTATTTGGCGTTCCATAGCTGACTCAATTCATGTATATGTTTATTTTGTATATCGGTTGTGCGGGGAAAACTACACACGAGTCTCAGTGTTATCTTAAAAGACAGTGGAGTGGAGATTACGACCTGGTTAATTATTAGCTGGACATCTTGTATGAAATAGACAATGGCGGAACAAACAAAAACTGAAGAACATAAACAAGTTGCACTTATCGCTATGGATGGAAGTGAGCACGCGGATTACGCATTTCACTGTACGTTCTTTTACTTTCACTTTTGATTCCAACACGTGCTGTGTTTATTCGTGTTTATCGAAGTTGGGCAGGTTTTACTAGGCGGATGGCCTTGTTACCAAGTTCAGAATGTTGTATAGCGAACGCCCTGGCAATATTTATAATATCGTATGGATGAAGGGGTGGGGTAGGAGGGGGTGGGGTGGGATGGGGGTGGGGAAAGAGGTGGTTGTTGCAGGGTAGTCTGCAAAGGATTATTAGGCTAATATCACATATGCTGTCAACGAAAGCTCAGATAAGGCTGCGTACTTGATAGTCTGATTATAAGGCTGTCCTCTGAAGCATTCTTTCCAGGCGGGTACGCAACGTTGAGATAACGCTGGACGTTGCATTGACGTTGATGCGACGTTGTATTGTATAAACCTCATTTGCTCGCTGGGGTTTATATATAGTATCAAATTACGCAGGCATATTTACGTGAGTGCACAGATGCGCAGGCATAAACGTATGGGTAGGCTTTTTTTAAAAAAGAAGGATTGAAATAGGCCATGAATTTGGGTGTACTTTTATTACAAACATGCAGTGAAAGATCAAGAAAACCTGGTCGACTTCTGTGCAGAATACTGCATACTTCCCTTGAATGAAGCGAAACCCGAGACAGGTAGGCACACATGTACAATCATATAGGCGCCACATGTTTCCAGTGGGTAAAGGACATTTATACAACGTCGCCTTTACGTTCAGGCGACGTTGTATAAACTTCATGTGCCTGCTGGGTAGTTTTTACCCAAGTTTTAAATTTTGCATTGCAAAATGTTTTCCGATGGATTAGTAATGTTCCATCGGCTTATTGAATTAATTGTGTTAAGAAAATAGTCATTCACATCTTAATTTGTCTTTAAAATTGTCATAGCCATGCTGATACGAATGTCATCTGTGTTGCAATGTTTTTCTGTGTGGCAATATTTTTCTGTGTTGCGTCAATTGAGACCGCTCAGTATACAGACAGACAGACAAACAGACGGACGGATGGACGTTTAAACGTCCGGGTTTACGGCCCATTTTGGATGGAAAATTACTTGCCTGATTAGCAAATTAGGGGCTAAACCTAATCGTCTTAGGGGCTACAATGTATCCTTAACGGAATAAAGTCGAATGTGGTTATGAAATGAACCTAAGCCACAGACGTTTACTCGCGCAGACAGAGACAGACGGACAAACAGATCACATTTTAATATCATATTTCGATGGTTCTGACTGTGTCTGGTCCAAAGAAAATGTATCACTGTTTGCTTTGTCTTGTACTAACATGCTGGAGCTGCTTCTGGTCCAACGAAAATGCATCACTGTTTGTTTTGTCTTGTACTAACATGCTGCACAGTTCCAGTTAAGAGGAATTACCAGATAAATATTTTCTTATTTCTCCAGAAAACATGTGTTGTGATAGGCAGAAGAAGCACCTCGCCCATAAAATATGTTTTCATGGAGAAAATGACAAAAGCCTACCAATAGCTTTTGACTAAATAACAGCTTATCAGGAGCTATAGCAACATTTGTTTTTATCTTATGAGCCAGCGCATGAACCTACAAAATGGCATGTGCACCTAGCGAAAACTCAGATCAGCCTGGGCATCCGCCCAGTCTGATCAGAGTCTTCGCTGTGCGCTCAGTGGGTAGCTAAGGACCCAAGGTTTCCTCATGCGGATAGCGATGACTCTGATCAGACTGGGCGGATGCTCAGGCTGATCTGAGTCTTCACTGAGCGCACATGCCATTTTGTTGCTTTGTCGTGCGCTGGCTCATATATAATAATAAATTATCTATTTTGGGGAAAAAAGAAGTAATACGCAAACGTGATATAAGAGCCCTTATTCTATCTTGAGAATTTAGCGAAGTCCGACCAATGCCTTCTCTGTTCACGGATACACCCTGTAGTATCTCTTGGTTACTGATGATGTTAACAACATGGAAGACTCTAATCAGTCTGCGCGAATGTGCATGCTTACCTGGGTATACATTTCTGGCATACAACGGTTGAGTCCTTTTTGCATCCTTTACAAGATAAAGATAAACTCTACATTGTTGTAATTTGATGTCCAGGCGCGCAAATGACTGATAAAATGACTAAATGAACCCCGATGTGAGAAAACGTACCTTTGGACACGTGCGCCCAGCGAAGATTCAGATCAGTCTGCGCATTCGCAAAGTCTGATCAGAATCTTCATTGTGCGCATTTTGGATAGCCATTGATGCAAAGTTTCTTCATACGGATAACGAAGACTCTGATCAGACTGCGTGGAAATGCAAGCTGATTTGAGTCTTCATTAGGCATGTCAGAAAGTACATTTTCTCACGTTGCGGCACATATGGCTTTTGCACACCATACACCTGGCTGTATATAAAACTAGCTAGATATCTTTATTGCGGATAAAATGGTGATATAAATTATTGTGGGCCAGTTAATATTGCGGTGTAATTCGAAGATGTAATTTTCCGGAAAAAAACTTCTAACCGTCTAGTAATATTCCACATATTGAAATATGCTTACTATGATCCCTCAACTAACCTAATACTAACCTAGTTCTAACCATCAGTAACCAAGCTCTAAGCTAACCCTAACTTTTAAGTGTTGTTAATATGAACTTGCTAACTCTCATGATGAGGTCAGTAGATGACTGCGGATAGATTCTAAAGTCTAGCCCATTTTCCATATCAAGATGCAAGGATGCTTTCCACAGTTTCGCACTTGTGAACCTGGGAGTAAAACTAAAACAATTAGGGGTAGGGCTAGAAACCAGTCGGAAAATACCTGTTGCTGCACATTTTGGCAAAAACTGAAATTTTATGCTTGTCATTTATTGTTATCATTGAAAATGCGCAGTCTGATGAAGGCTTTAATTGTCAATTAACAGAGTCATTGGATACCCTAGAAAGTATTAATGGAGATCAAAGACACGGATGATAGTTTGCGCGCGCGCAGGATGATCTGAATATACGCATTTTATGTATGTTAAAAGGCACTTTTTGACTTGACGCGGCCCATAAATTTTCTCACCAAAAATATACTCTGGACACTTGTTAGACTCGCCTAGGTTATTCATTTTAATAGCCAAAACGTCGGGCTCCATAGTACTGCCGGTAGCGCAGATCCGGGGATCGCAAATTCAAATCCCAGATCGGCCGCATAACTTTCGTGGAGATAGATATTGAAACCATTTCTAGAGTCATTCTCCCTATTTATGCTGATTGAAGAAGGGCAGTTGTCAGTTACTGGCGAAAATATGTGCACTGGTTAACCGCTTTAATAGAGGACTAAGCTTGCCCAGGAAAAGTGAGTAGGGTAACAGACCGGCTTGACATGACCTAAGCAGTGTTTACTGTGCCGTTTAACCAAAACTTGTGCTAGAGAGAAAGAAAGGAGCTTGCTAGCATTTGTACGTGCATTATGTCAGTCGCCACAGGACCCGTATTTTTTGTACCAAAACAACGGACAGACTTTCGGACGGACAGTGGACTTACAAAATGGCCCAGTTATCAGTGTATCTACAGTTGGTTACACTATGTGCATCTTTCCGTATAGCCGCAATGTTACAAAATGTAGGCTTCTGTCGGACACGGGCGCCAGTGAAACTCACAATAGCCTACAAATCTGAGCAGAGTGATTAGTCTTCCCTGTAGAGCTGCAGAAGCATTGGCTCTTTGGCTATCCTCAGAGCGCCCAGCTAAGACTCAGATCAGACTGCGCGGATGCGCAGTCTGATCTGAGTAAGCTGTGCGCACATGTTAGAAGGTACATTTTCTTCCATTACGACCTATATTATTCAGTACAGATCGGCTTGACTGAAAAAGATGAAAAGAGTTACGTAAACAGCCATTATAATGAACTTCTATGAGGTGCCGTTTTACTATAAACCCCCTATTTTTGATATCGCTAAATCGATTTTGTGATATCACAAAATAAGACTGAATTTGTGATATATCAAAATCGATTTAGTGATATCACATAATAGAGATTTGTGATATCACAAAATCGATTTAATGATATTTGATATCACAAAATGGTCATGCTTTTGTGATATCACTAATTCTATTTAGTGATATCACTAAATCGATTTTGTGATATCACTAATTCGATTTAGTGATATCACAAATTCATTTCTGTTTATGATATCACAAAATCTATTTTGTGATATCACTAATTCGATTTTGTGATATCACTAAATAAGAATGAATTTGTGATATCACTAAATTGATTTTGTGATATCACAAATTCATATTTTCCCTTTGAACTTTTGGAATAATGTGGGCTCCCGAAATGATCACTGCGCATGCGTTACCACTGCGCATGCTCTTACGGAAGAAATAGGTCTTTTTTTTTTCTTTTTTTTATATAGAAAAAGGATTTTGATATTTCATACAAACAGACAATTTGTATGAAAGATCAAATCCTGTTTTCTGGGAAAAATAAGAAAAAAAGTCATTAATTTTTCGTCTGCTAAATTAGCACAGGGAATGGAAGTGGTTAATTTCGTACTTAGCCTCGTTCGCCAGGCGACTACTAAAATAGACGCGCGCTGCTGAGCAGTCTATTGTTAGTATCGAAATTCCCACGGCTGACGTAAAGCGTTTTATATTTAACTCAGTATTAACGACCTTGAAGATAAGCAGAAGCACGCTGACAGATATTTATACAAATAAAACACAGCAGAACATTGCTATCAGATTAACAGAATCTACAAAAATATTTTAGATCTACTTTCTATTTCGGTGTTGCTTAACATGCATAAAGATGCGAATGTAATTACTTATTCGAATTCATATTTGTTCAAGAGTTTCTCAACTATTTAAGAGGACACAGAAAGAAAAAAAAAAAAAAAAAAAAGAAAGAAAAAAAGCTGTATCATTGTCCTAAAGATTCATATTCCCTTATATAATTCACAATTTATTTATCAATTAATGCAGTATGTATGTATTTGCAGTTCTTCTGTAAATATGACTTGAAGGGCAACATACTTAAACAAACGTCAGTTATATCTGTTTGTTTATTTTATACTCGAGTCCTGTCTGCGGTGCAGAATATTTATAGATGAGGTATTTTCTCTGTAGTGTTTACCCTCCTGTATTGTAAGGATACTGATATACCGGTAACCAGTCTACCAGACTGTGTCTGATACGCTTTGTATTGTACTATTTTTGTTCAATCCTCAAAATTACTGTTATATTGCGGAAGCGACAGGATGTTTTTCACCATTGATTTTCGTAATTATTATCATTTAAATCGAAAACGAGGCAATGTCTTAAAGTCTAATCTTAACAGCAGCAGCTGAAAATTTGATATTGTTTAATTATTTTTAGAGTAAATTAAAACTTGACATTCCATGTGACTTGTCTGGCCGACGAGTCCAAATGAAATGCCAAGTTTTATTTTTTCGGAAAAATAATAACAAAAAAAAAAAAAAAAATGTCGTCTGCTACAATTTTGCATAGCCTATTTTCTGGGAAAAATAAAAGAAATATTACAAAACGACGTCTGCTGAAATTTTTGCCCAGAATGCTGAGGGGAAACAAATTTATTAGGGAGTAAACATTGTATTGTTTGCAAATGTAATATATTTAGTGATATCACTAATTCAATTTAGTGATATCACTAATTCGTTCATATTTAGTGATATCACTAATCGATTTTTTTATATCACTGATTCGATTTTGTGATATCACTTAATCATGTCTATTTAGTGATATCACTAAACCGAATTAGTGATATCACACAATCGAATTAGTGATATCACAAAATCAATTTAGTGATATCACTAATTCAGTTTTGCGATATCACAAAATAGATTTGATTAAGTGATATCACTAATTCTATTTAGAGATATCACTAAATCGATTTTGTGATATCACTAATTCGATTTAGTGATATCACAAATTCATCCTATTTAGTGATATCACTAAACAGAAATAGTGATATCACTAATTCGATTTAGTGATATCACAAAATAGGGGATTTATAGTAAAACGGCACCTCATAAGCTTCGGCCTTCAGGAAACATGGCATTGAAGAATATACGAGCAGCGAAGGTCCAGATCAGTTTGCGCATTTGCACACCTGCACATCAATGTTTGCTGTTACTGTACGGTCGCGTAGGCCTCTAGAGCGCAGGCTTATCTAGCTTTCACTCTTTAAATGTGCCCGAATGTCTCTCTTAGCAGGGGCTGGATTATATAATGCAAATTACCAAAGTGCGTTTACATGTAATGTATGCTCAGATTCGTCTTATCAGGATCTTCACTGCAAGCTTACATGATGTAAATTGTAGAATATATCAATGGACAGATAAGACTCTGATCAGACTGCGCATATACACTGGCTAATCTAGGCTTTTGTGGACTACGTCTGGTTTAAAGACCTTTTTTCAGCGAAGTTACGTTTATACTGCATCCGATATATCCTCTGAAAGAGACTCGCTTTGCATGTCTTTTGATATATTCAGACAGCTGCGTCGCTGTGGAAACGGTTTCATTAGATATAGTTACCATTGTGTATGTCGGATTTTTTTTCTTGTTTATGTCGGCATATAATTATGCCGCTACGACTTTAACCATTAGCTTTTTTTCAGGGCAGTTTCAGCAGACGACAAATTAATGAGTTTTATTTAACCCATTTAAGCCTAGCGTCCAATTAAAGGGACATCGGCAAACTTTGTACACCCAGATCAGACGCCGCAGAACGCCGCGTCTGATCAGGGTCTACACTGTTTGCATTAAGTTCAGATAGTTCTACAAAACATGACAATAATAAAAATTAACTAGACACTCCTTATATAGGAAATGAACCTATCCAAAGAGTTAAAGTAGAAGAATCCACTCGGCATAAATGGATTAAAAAATGTCTTGCATTCTGGTATTTCATGATTGCATAAAATATCAAAAACAAAAATATCGTCTGCTACATGTAATAATCTACTTACCGTATGTGACACAAGAACCGTCTGGACAGAATATTCTTATCTCGTTCATACATCATTCGAACTTCTTCATTTTAAAAACTGTTGCCGCATGCACAGGCTACTTTGAACATGGCAGGCTAATATGAGTGTACACTGGATGCACATGTCGTAAGGTATAATTCTTAACGCAAGAGAGAGAGAGAGAGAGAGAGAGAGAGAGACTGAGAGAGACTGAGAGACTCCAATGACTTGAGAGATCGAGGCTTTCAGGACACAAAGAGAGAAAGGGAGAGAGAGACGATCAGGATTTAGAGAGAGAGAGAGAGAGAGAGAGAGAGAGAGAGAGAGAGAGAGAGAGAGAGAGAGAGAGAGAGAGAGAGAGAGAGAGAGAGAGAGAGAGAGATCTGAATACTTCGATTCTACAACACCACGGACAGACAAAGTCATCCTTCTTGAAGACATCATGTCACATACTGTCCTAAAATTCTAAAACCAAAAAAACCCCAAAAAACCCCGATTTCCTACCTGTTGGTGTGTCTAAAACTGCTGGATAAATGGCAAGAAGCGCAGACCCAGATCAGACGCAGAAGGCTTATTTTACCACATAAGATACCAAAATACAGGTGTACGTCAATTTTTGCATCTACAAAGTTTCTTGATTTTTTTTCAGACCATTGTACTACACAGTCATTTTCACATATCCACATGCACACGCAGGCACGCACGCATCGACCTCTAAATGCAGAAATAGGGATCATTCACTTGAAATGGAGTATATAAAGGAATCACGATCGTATCACATATCGTTCACATCAGAACACCTTGCGCATTACTGCAGTCTGACCAAAGTCTGCTAATTTCATATTCAGTATCTGTATATACAGCATCTGTAGGCCATATCCGTCTTTACCCATTTTCCCGTCTAGTCCTTACCACTGACCATTCTGAGGCGGTGGTTCCAGTATTGTTCGTATCTTGTGGAGCCCAGACTGGTTCCAGTCTCTAGTGACTGTATCTTTTTTTCTTATAATCCTGTTTGATAATTCACTTTAACCAGAATAATATCATGACTATAAAGGCTGGTCACTAGAGTCTCTAGTGACCAGCCTTTACAGATATGATATTATTTTGGTTTTATTTTAGTGGACTATCAAATAGGATTATAAGAAAAAAAATGTTTAGTCACTGGAGACTGGGGCCAGTCTGGGCTCCACAAGATACGAACAATACTGGAACCACCGCCTCAGAATGGTCAGTGGTAAGGACTTGTGGCTACTCGCTGTGGGGCTTTTGTCATGTTTTGTCCTGTTAATTATATAAATATTGTTGTATTTAGTAGGTCCTCTGGCATTGTGATTACCTCTTTTTGGAAGAGGGTGCTTACTGCATTGCATGTACTGGTTTGTAACGTTGTATTGCATCTACTGGTTTGTACCATTGCATTGCATGTACTGGTTTGTAACATTGCATTGCACGTACTGGTTTGTTAGCATTGCATTGCATGTACTGGTTTGTAACATTGCATTGCATGTACTGGTTTGTAACATTGCATTGCATATACTGGTTTGTTAAAATTGCATTTCATATACTGGTTTGTAACATTGCATTGCATGTACTGTTTTGTAACATTGCATTGCATATACTGGTTTGTAACATTGCATTGCATATACTGGTTTGTAACATTACATTGCATGTACTGGTTTGTTAACATTGCATTGCATGTACTGGTTTGTAACATTGCATTGCATGTACTGGTTTGTAACATTGCATTGCATGTACTGGTTTGTAACATTGCATTGCATATACTGGTTTGTTAACATTGCATTGCATATACTGGTTTGTAACATTGCATTGCATGTACTGGTTTGTAACATTGCATTGCATGTACTGGTTTGTTAACATTGCATTGCATATACTGGTTTGTAACATTGCATTGCATATACTGGTTTGTAACATTGCATTGCATATACTGGTTTGTAACATTGCATTGCATGTACTGGTTTGTAACATTGCATTGCATGTACTGGTTTGTAACATTGCATTGCATGTACTGGTTTGTAACATTGCAATGCATATACTGGTTTGTAACAGTGCACAATACTGGTAAACCGCTTAGAGGACTAAGCCTGCCCAACGTGTGGTTAGGTAAACAGACCGCGCTCAACATGACCCCATTGGGTTGACTGCGCCGTAAAACCTCAACAAACCCTCCCCCCCCCCCCCGCAAAAAAAAACAACCCAAAACAACCACATTGCATTGCATGTACTGGTTTGTAACATTGCAATGCATATACTGGTTTGTAACATTGCATTGCATATACTGGTTTGTAACATTGCATTGCATATACTGGTTTGTAACATTGCATTGCATATACTGGTTTGTAACATTGCATTGCATGTACTGGTTTGTTACATTGCATTGCATGTACTGGTTTGTAACATTGCATTGCATATACTGGTTTGTAACATTGAATTACATATACTGGTTTGTGACATTGCATTGCATGTACTGGTTTGTAACATTGCATTGCATATACTGGTTTGTAACATTACATTGCATATACTGGTTTGTGACAGTGCATTGCTCATACTGGTTTGTAACATTGCATTGCATATACTGGTTTGTAACATTGCATTGCATGTACTGGTTTGTTAACATTGCATTGCATATACTGGTTTGTAACATTGCATTGCATATACTGGTTTGTAACATTGCATTGCATATACTGGTTTGTAACATTGCATTGCATGTACTGGTTTGTACAATTGCAATGCATATACTGGTTTGTAACATTGCATTTCATATGCTGGTTTGTAACATTGCACTGCATGTACTGGTTTGTAATGTGTGTATTGTCCGTCGCAGTTTTGTTACTGGTCCTTTTGGTGTCATGGGTAGGCTATGCTCAGTGATTGTGACTCTTTCTTGACATCTGTACGATTTTACAGTCAACGCTCGTTACAACGACAGCATTTTATCCCAAAGACGTTACCATTTAAATGAATTTGCTGTTGTACAGAATTCTTAATGAGCAGATTGATATGTAAGAAAGGTCTTGTTTTGTTCTTATTGCCTCAAAGAACAAATGTTTTGGATATTTGTTAGAATCGCCACTGATGCGATTCTAACAAATATCCAAAACATATATTTCTTTAAAGTATTAAATACAATATTCTTGCATAATTTATGACTATTTGTTTCCACCTAAGCGAAGGTTTCGTGACAGTCAGATTATCATGATAACAAATTTTGTCGTTGTATCCAATTTTGGTATAAAGAGGGTTGTCTGTATAAAAACTGCGACTTTCTGACGATCTCTGTAATGCAGATCGTATTTGGGATTACGCGTATTGGCACATGCTGATTTCATGCTCGTATCATTGTTTTATGCATGTATTATTGATGAAACTTTCATATAATACAACAAATGATCTCAGATCTGACTGCAAATTATTATGAGGCTCATTTGTGCAGATCGTTGTATTAAATTAGTGTTGACACCGGTCATGGTAGCTTTCAGAACAGAGAGGCTGCAAAGCTGAATAAATGTTACCGTTTGCACCCTAAATATTTTGACACCTTAAAAATGGCTACCTGTTGTTGTGTCTAAAACTGCTGGATAAATGGCAAGAAGCGCAGACCCAGATCGGACGCCACAGAAGGTCTGATCTGAGTCTACACTGTTTGTCAGGCTGTCTGTCCAAACATTTACGATAAATGCATTATGTAGTCATTTAAATGACGCTGGCGACTACGTAGTTGCGTAAATGTAAGTTACTTTTATGTCACTCAGGTGAATATTCACTATATTATGTACATAAGCATAGCTTTAAAAATTGGAGGATAGGCATATATAAATATTTATTTTCTAATATCACGAAAACATACCTATATAATTTTGACCACCATAAATCCCACTTTTTTTTACAGTAAAACTGCGGTTTACAGGTGTACACATTATTTTATTTATTTCTGCTAAAAACATTGATTGTGGGTACCTGTTAGAACCGCATCGGCGTGGCGGTTCTAACGAGTACCCACAATCTATGTTTTGAGCAGACATATGACTTTTTATCTGAAAACTTTCAGTTTTTTATGGTGAAATTTTCAATATATTTGAATAGGCGTAATGTTTCTCCACCAAAACAAATGTGGAGAATGTTTTCTCGAGGCGTTTCTAATGTGTTCCCACAACGTAAGTTTTCGCGGAGTAATAAGAAGGTCAACGGGCTTTAATTGTTTTTAAAAAAAGCGCCTTGTCTGGACCTGTGGTATAATGGCCCAAATGATTTCATCAGTCCATGTTTTTAGTTCAAAAAATTACGTTCCACGCAGTCTGGTCGGGGACTTAGCTCTCTGGCGATATTTTCTGTGTCTGTTATAGATACACAAGTTGGGCTTGGTCTTCATTGTCCACATGTATTTCGAAGACCATGGTATAGAACAGACTTCTTAGGTTTTTATGCCCCTATCTTTGAAAAAGTTGAGGGGCATATTGCTTTTGTTCTGATCTTTGTTCTTCCGTTCTTTCATTATCCCGTTCGTCACCTTTACCTTGAGCATAAAAATTTCAGAAAGTACAATCAACTCTCGTTATCTCGGAGTCCAAGGGACTTTCGGAAATACTTCGAAATATCCGTACCTCGACATGTCAGATTTGCATAATTTAGAAAAAAAAAGAAATCGAACAACCATTTTTTAAATTGACTCCTGAAGTTAGAGATATATTGAAAATATTGTGGAAAAGAGGAGAAATAGGAGCAGTTTCTCCTCTTTTCCACAATATTTTGTGACCTGTTGTTAGATTTTCATGTTTAATCAGGGACCAGATTTTCACTTTGAGATAAGTGGTAATTCGAGATAAGCGAATTCGATAACGAGAATCGATCGACTGTATTCAGTGAGATAGAGCTGACTTATTGATTACCTGAATAACTTTTGAAAAAGAAATCGTTTTAATTTTATGGGAGTTATGCACCTTTTCAAGTTTAGCATTTTGTACGGAGAAGCATACAGTTTGAGGCAGCTTTTTACAAACACACATTTCAATTTTTTATCGATAGCCATCAAGTGCTTATATTTCGTCGGCATCATCACGGTCGTTGACATTGCCCTGGTCATAATAAATAGTGTTGAAAATTGTCGCAACAAGTTAAAGGGTCCGTATTCCTCAAAAATAGACATTTTATCACCCAAGAAAGATTTAATAAATTGATATATGGTATTAATTCAATAATAAAAGGTGATACCTGACAGCCTGTAAGTTTTCAGTTAATTTCTCGTTCTCGAAATGAAATGATTTTTTTTTTATCTCTGAATAAATGTTGCCAACATTAATTCAGAGATATGATAAAAAATCATTTTATTTTTGATCTAGTTCAAAAACGAGCGACTAACTGAAATTTTACAGGCTGTCAGATGTCACATTTTATGATCGTATTAATACTATATATCAAGCAACTAAATCTGTCTTGGATAAAAATGTCTACTTTTGGGGAATATGGGGCCTTTAAAGGTAGCATAAAAAGAGATATAAGTAAAAACACAACAACAAAAAAACAACAACAAAACAAAACAAAACCAAGCATTGATATTACGCAACACAAGAAAATGGCCTTGCTGGCCCATGCAAGCAATGAATACCCAACCACATTCACGGATGTGTAGGCTGAACTTGGCGCTCTAAGAGTTAACAATTTTATATTTGTCTGGACTAGAACATACGTGGGTAGCGCAAACTGAAACTAGCATTCATCTGGGTAATCTTTTTTTGTCATGGTATTCTCTGAACATCTAGGCAGTAGGTGGGTTGCCGGGCTCAATAGCGCGTCGGTAGCGCGTCTGATTGCATGTCTCGAATCCTAGCTCGTAGGAATTGATCATGGAATCGTTCCTACGGTCATTCTCCCCCGCTCATTCGAAAAGGGCAGTTGTAAGTTATGGCGAAAGTATGCGCACATGTACATGTTAACCGTAATTGAGGACAAGGCCTGTCCAAGGAAAGTGTATTGACTGGGCCGTAAAACTCCAACTTCAACTCCAACATTTAGACATTGAGGTATGCATACTCTATTTGACCTAAATATTGGGACGGGCAGTCATGGGCAAATAGTATAGACCCAGATCAGACGCCACAGAACGCGTCTTATCTGGGTCTATACTGTTTGCACTCATTCATGAGTTTTAGAAACCTCAGCAAATATTGTTGATATTTGAGGACATGTATGATCAGGATTTGAGGCACCCTAATATGTGTAAATACGATAGATGCGAAAAGGGCTTGTGAGACGCGCGGAGGTCTGGATCGGAATGTCTGGATCCTTGTACTTCACCATGCTATTTGGTGCCGGTTACCTGTTTGCAAGATACTTCGACTTAACATATATATTTGGTGGCCACTCTCAATCTGTTTTCACCCTTCAAAGGAAAAGGAACCTTGCAGATAATGCGAAATACGCTTATTCGTATTACTCTGCGAATCAATCTGCAGTCTCATTAGGTTTATTCGATGTCGGTGGTACATTCTTCAGTCATCCAATGAGTCTGTTAGGAGACAGCGACGCCTCTGGTCAGACTTTACAGATTAGCTGGTTGAACTCTGCCTTCGCTCTGCGTATACGACCCGAAGATACCTTTTCCTGTGGGTGGCTCATTTGTGTCTCAATAAAGACTCAGTTATTTCATCAATCTTACTTTTGAAACCCATTTAGCCAAGACGTTTTAAACTATACTGAGTTACAAAATACGGCGTGTATTTGTATGTGATAAGTTTGTATATATACACAATAAATGCTTCCCAGTGAGATGGGCAGCGTCCAGGTAACCGTGTTCACGTTTCGACTTAAGCGGATACGAATCCCGCTGAAGGCGGAATATACGACGCTTCATTGCACAGAAACTTTCATTATCACCCTCCCGTCGTCTCGATATGGCTTACTCGTAAAGGTTATAAGGAACTTAAAATACCATATCGTCAACGACTGAGGTAGAGGAAATATCGTCAACCACTGAGGTAGAGGAAAAATCGTCAGCCACTGAGGTAGAGAGAAATATCGTCACCCACTGAGGTAGAGAAAAAATCATTAACCATTGAGGTAAAGGAAATATCGTCAACCATTTAGGTAGAGGAAATACCGCCAACCACTACGATAGAGAAAATATCTACCACTGAGGTAGAGGAAACGTCTTCAACCACTGAGGTAGAGGAAAATCGTCGACCTCGGAGATAGAGGAAATATCGTAAACCATCGAGGTAGAGGAAATATCGTCAACCACTGAGATAGAGGAACTATTGTCAACCACTGAGGTAGAGGAAAGATCGCCAACCACTAAGGTAGAGGAAATATCGTCAACCACTGAGGTAGAGGAAATATTGCCAACCACTGAGGTAGAGGAAATATTGTCAACCACTGAGCTAGGGGAAATATCGTCAACCACTGAGGTAGGGGAAATATCGTAAACTACTGAGGTGGGGGTAATATTGTCAACCACTGAGGTTGAGGAGATATCGTAAACCACTGAGGAAGAGGAAATATCATAAGTCTTTGAGGTAGAGGAAATATCGGAGGAAGGGGAAATGTCCTGAACCAGTGAGGTATAGACGGAAATATCGTAAACCACTGAGGTAGAGGACATATCATCAACCATTGAGATAGGGGAAATATCGTAAACCACTGAGGTAGGGGAAATATCGTCAACCACTGAGGTAGGGGAAATATCGTAAATCACTGAGGTAGGGGAAATATCGTAAACCACTGAAGTAGAGGAAATATCATAAATCACTGAGGTAGAGGAAATATCATAAATCACTGAGGTAGAAGAAATATCGTTAACCACTGAAGTAGGGGAAATATCGTAAACCACTGAGGTAGGGGAAATATCGTCAACCACTGAGGTAGGGGAAATATCGTAAACCACTGAAGTAGAGGAAATATCATAAATCGCTGAGGTAGAGGAAATATCGTCAACCACTGAGGTAGGGGAAATATCGTAAACCACTGAGGTAGGGGAAATATCGTCAACAACTGAGGTAGGGGAAATATCGTTAATCACTGAGGTAGAGGAAATATCATAAATCACTGAGGTAGAGGAAATATCGTCAACCACTGAGGAAGGGGAAATATCCTGAACTAGTGAGGTATAGACGGAAATATCGTAAACCACTGAGGTAGAGGACATATCGTCAACCATTGAGGTAGGGGAAATATCGTAAATCACTGAGGTAGGGGCAATATCGTCAACCACTGAGGTAGAGGAAATATCGTAAACCAATGAGGTAGAGGAAATATCGTAAACCACTGAGACAGAGGAAATATCGTCAACCACTGAGGAAGAGGAAATATCGTCAACCACTGAGGTAGAGAAAATATCTTCAACAACTGAGGTAGGGGAAATATTAATTGTCAACCACTGAGGTAGAGAAAATATCGTAAACCACTGAGGTAGAGGAAATATGGTCAACCACTGAGGTAGAGGAAATATCGTCAATCACTGAGGTAGAGGAAATATCGTCAACCACTGAGGTAGAGGAAATATCGTCAACCACTGAGGTAGAGGGAATATCGTAAACCACTGAGGTAGAGGAAATATCGTCACACACTGAGGTAGGAGAAATATTCTCAACCACTGAGGTAGAGGAAATATCGTCAACCACTGAGGTAGGGGAAATATCGTCATTCTGAGGTAGGGGAAATATCGTCAACCACTGAGGTAGAGGAAATATCGTTAACCATTGAGGTAGAGAACTCTCGTCAACCACTGAGGTAGAGGAGAAATATCGTAAACCACAGAGGTAGAGGAAATCTCATCAACCACTGAGATAGAGGAAATATCGTCAACCACAGCAGAGGAAATATTGTCAACCACTGAGGTAGAGGAAATATCGTCAACCACTGAGGTAGAGGAAATATTGTCAACCACTGAGGTAGAGGAAATATCGTCAACTACTGAGCTTGAGGAAATATCGTCAGCCACTGAGGTAGAGGAAATATCGTCAACCGCTGAAGTAGAGGAAATATCGTCAACCACTGAGCTTGAGGAAATATCGTCAACCACTGAGGTAGAGGAAATATCGTCAACCACTGAGGTAGAGGAAATATCGTCAACCACTGAGGAGGAAAAATCGTCAACCACTGAGGTAGAGGAATTATAGTCAACCACTGAGGTAGAGGAAATATCGTAAACCACTGAGGTAGAGGAATTCTCGTCAACCACTGAGGTAGAGGAAATATTTTCAAACTCTGAGGTGGAGGAAATATCGTCAGCCACTGAGGTAGAAGAAATGTCGTCAACCACTGATGCAGAGGCAATATAGTCAACCACTGAGGTCGAGGAACGTGTGTTTTAACCATGTTAAGCGTTTATAACAATTACAGAATACGACGTTTTGGAAAATCTTTTCTTTAGTAATTAGAGAAAATAAGGGTTGACATTCAGACGATTTACATGAAATATCAATCCTTATTTTTTTCTGAAAAATGATAATAATAATAACTAGAGCAAGTCGATGTCACGCCATTGCATATCCCCGCGCCAGTGCCATCGCATATCTCAGTGCACATCAAAATTCCAAATGCGTTCCTCCAGTTCTCATCCATAGGGCTATCGCCTGTGAAAGATTTAAGATTCTAGCTTAAATGGTGTAGGAGCAATGGTGTGACATTACAGACGGACGTACAGACGGCCGGACTGACGGACGGACGGACGAGGGGTATAACAATATCCCCGCTTTTTCTTCGAAAAGCGCGGGGATAATAATAAAATAATCAAGAAGGGTAGTTGTCAGTTCTTTCGAAAGAATGTGCACACTACTGGTTAAACACTGACTAAGCCTGTCCAGTAAAAGTGTGGTTAGGTAAACTGACCGCGCTTGACATGACCCCATTGGGTTTCTGGGCCGTAAAACCTTAACACAAACAAACAATAATAAAAAATAGAATGTTGTATGCTACAATTTTGCTGAGGCTTTAAAGATTAAACTTACTTTTAGACACATCACCAAGTTTATCAAATGGACTTTTCCAAAATTTAGGATTTTGTATATCGTAAAATGGCCATATAGAACATCATAAGGAATTGCTTTGGCCATTCAGTATAGATTTGATGCATTGTGTTGGGTAACCCGCTTTACATGTTGTCTCTGACTTTAACAGGTCAATAGAATTTTAAACCGATCAGCTCTGACAGAAACACTCAGGCATTTTCCGGACACTCTAGACATGGTGATAAAATATAAATCTCGCTGATATCTCACTGAGAGGAGGCAGGATATCTTCCGGATACAGACACTAGAGATGTGTTGCTAATAAAAATCAAAGCACTGACAGCACTGGTGGGTCGATTGTCTGAGTGTAGGCTTGGAAAATGGTCCTGAATTAAGACTGTTTCATTTAATCCTTGACCTCCTGTAATTTAAGCAAACATTGCAGACCCTTATCAGACGCCACGTTCTGCGGCGTCTGATCTGGGTCTGTACTGTTTGCCAATGTCTCAGTCTAGGTTTTCCAGATAACCCTCTTTACACGGCACTCTGACGTCACAGCAACAAGAATAGCGCGGCTATTTATTTTATTTTATTTAAACAATGTTTAAAGAGGATGACAGAATTAGCTATAAATAACTATTCTACCTTGCGGTCCTCTTACTAAAATTTATATACATATATACAGCAAGACTTAACTAACAGCTAAGAAATTCATGGGATAAAAGTAGCTTGTAGCGAAGTGAATGCTTATATAAAGTTTTTGTCAAATAAAAAGTGCTAATAGGTAAGTGATTTAAAACCAAACATGGCACTTAATTATATCAAAGACAAATCTATATGTTATCCCAGTTTTTGTAAGTGCTTTAAGATTTGACGAGCGCATAAAACCAATATCTAAAACAATTATGCTAGGTCATAAAAGCTCTCAATTCAGTTACAATAACGGTTTCAGCGATAATTTTACACATGGTATATCATTTAAAATCATACTTAAAGACATTTTATAAGGGTTAAAATGTTGCTTTAAGAGACTGCTTAAAAAGTATATAAGTAACCGTTACCTGGATTTCTTACAAACGTTAAGATTTCATTTGTCAATAATAATCACGTGGACAACAACCTTGAAGACATTTTTGGTATATGTATACTTTGGGTCGAGTGAACACTCGACCCAATTACTAAACAATTTCAATATGTCGATAATTTGCTCAGCAATGCTCAGGAAAAGAATTCAATTGACGTCTTCAATGATGAATTAAGGGACATTGGTTTACCTCAAAAGAAAATAATTCTGATATGGAAGTATTAGATTCCCTTCACATTTGGGGCTACTCCTAAAAGGGAAGAAATTTCTGGGAGCAAATTATTTTCTTTATTGCCAAATCCACTTTTCTTGAAAGGTTTCAAGTACTAAGGAGGCAACTTCCTGTATGCAAAAGTTCTCCCCACTTCCCCTCTGTCTCTATTGGAAAAACCATGGCAAACCCTTTCAGGTGTAGCCATTCCCCTTTAAATGAATGCTGTTTTTTGTTTTAATTTACATTAATTCCTATAACAGGGATTGTTACACCATTTACTCTACTTAAGTATTTGGGCCCCTTAACATATTTGATCACCTTATGATCTCTCCATAATTCTGGATATTTATACAGGTAGAATCGACCCCGATTGCCCATTTTTCGACGGTTTTTTAAAATATCCGTCCTTTAAAATAACGATGTCCGGGCGGGCGGGCGTCGGGCGTCGTCCGAGGTTTACCTTTTGGTTAACCTTTTAGCTCACCTGAGCAAGGCTCAGGATGAGCTATTGTGATCACGTGCCGTCCGTCGTCCGTCCGTCCACACCTTCGACTTCTCTTCTGTAACCCCTGGGCCAATTTTCTTCAAACTTCATGTGGAGCTTTCTGTTAAAGGGGAATTGAAAATTTGTATAAAAGGTCACGGTCCGTTAATCAAGATGGCCGCCATGCCCATATATGGTAAAACACTTAAAAATCTTCTTCTCCAGAACCGAGAAAGCATCAAGGCTGAATCTTGATATATAGCATCATGGACTCAAGGTCTACCAAGTTTGTTCAAATGATGACACTATGTTGACCTTTTTACGGCAAGGTCAAATTTGCGTCCTCATGCACTTGTATGGGGAAAATGATGAAAAGTCATTTTCTCAAAATGTATTAAAGACTAATGGATGAAACTTTGAGTGATAAGAGTAGTAAAACATTTTAGTTATTATTAAAGTTTTGTCCCCTGGGGGTTATCTGCCCTTGTCCCTGGGCAGTATACAGCTATAAAATTGTGTACTTTTTAAATGTCTTCTCCTCTTCAACCGCTTGAGCAATTTTCACCAGATTTCACATGGGGCCTTCTGTCAAAAGGGTATTATTTTTCAAATGGTTCCGCACCATCAAACAAGATGGTCGTCATGCCCATATATGGTAAAAGTACTTAAAAATCTTCTTTTCTAGAACCAATAAAGCTTTTGGGCTGAATCTTGGTATATAGCATCGAGGACTCAAGATCTACCAAATTTGTTCAAATGATGACTGTAAGTGGACCTTTGACCTTTTTACGGCAAGGTCAAATTTGCGTCCCATTTTACGGCAAGGTCAAATTTGTGTCCCAATGCATTTGTATGGGGAAAATGTTGAAAAGTCATTTTCTCAGAATGTATGAAAGACTAATGGCTGAAACTTACAATGTGTGAATAAAGTAGTCAAACATCATGGTTATAATCAAAATTTTGTTCCCTGGGGGTTATCTGCCCTTGCCACTGGGCTATATACATGTATAAAATTGTGTAATTTTTAAATGTCTTCTCTGAATCTGCTTGAGCAATTTTCATCAGATTTCACATGGGCCTTCTGTCGAAAGGGTATTGCTAATTTATTCAGGTGGTTCCGCGCAATTGAACAAGATTGCCGCCATGCCCATATATAATAAAAACTCTTAAAATGTTATTCTGCAGAACCAAGAAAGCTTTGGGGCTGAATCTTGGTATATAGCATCGAGGACTCAAGCTCTACCGTTTGTATAAATGATGATCATAGGTTGACCTTTAACCTTTTTTCGGCAAGGTCAAATTTGCATCTCTATATATTTGTATGGGGGTGGGGTGGGGGTATGGGGTTGGGCTAGGGAAGTTGAAAAATCATTTTTTTTTTCAATATGTATTTAAGACTAATGGCTGAAACTTACAATGTCTGATTGAAGCAGTAAAGTGTTTTAGTTAGGATCCTTTGACACTTTGTTCAAATGGTTCTACATCATTGAGCAAGATGGCTGCCATGCCCATATATGGTTAAAACACTTAAAAGTCTTCTTCTCCAATACTAAGAAAGCTTTGAGGCTGAATCTGGGTATACAGCATCGGGGACTCAAGGTCTACCAAGTTTATTAAAATGATGAGACTAGGAGGACCTTTGACTTTTTATAGTATGGTCAAATTTGTGTCCCACTTGCTGTGGCAATACTGGAAAACTGTTGCATGACATTTGCAAATATGCAGGTGATCGAATTCTGGCCCATGGGTGTCTTGTTTCAAGGATATATGTTACGTTTATTCTTCAGTGGGTTGCTTTCATATTTGGTAGGGATGAAGAGGAGGACCAGTAGGCGTGTTTCCTGCAAGTAAAACAACTCTCACTTTATTCGTTATAGACTTATCTCCTCTGATGTCGGGGGGGGGGGGGGGGGGGAGGGGGGGGGGGGCGGTTTTACCTTTTGGTTAACCTTTTTGTTTTGAAAGTTATATGTTACGTTTAATCTTCAGTGGATTGCCTTCATGTTTTGTAGGAATGAAGAGGAGGACCAGTAGGGATGTCACGTGCAAGAGACACAACTCTGACTTTCGACTTTATGTACTTATCTCCCCTGAAGCTGAAATCTTGTGCAGGCCATAACTCCCATACTGTTTGAAATAATTTGATAATATTTAATAGGGACATATATCAGGTCAAATAGGAGTGTCGCTTGCAAGAAGGACAACTCTTGCTTTGTTATTTTTTTCTAATTATGTCCCCTGAAAGAATTTCTAAGCTAAATTCTTATGCACTCCATAACTTCTTAATGGTTTGAAATATTTTGATAATATTTGTTAGAGACATAGATAAGGACCAGGAGAGATGTATTGTGCAAGGGAGACAACGCTCACTTTCTTCCTTATGTACTTATCTCCCCTAAAACCGAAATCTTGTGCAGGTCATAACTCACATACTGTTTGTGATAATTTAATAAGATTTGGTAGAGACATATATCAGGTCAAGTGAGAGTGTCACATGCAAGAAGGACAATTTTTTTCTAGTTATCTCCCCTGAAAAAATTCCTAAGCCAAATTCATGCACTTCATAACTTCTTAATGGTTTGAAATATTTTGATAATATTTGGTAGAGGAATAGATAAGGACTAGAAGGTTTGTTGCCTACAAGAGAGACAACTTTGTTACGTACTTTTCTCTCTGAACCTGAAAGCTTGTACAGCCAAAATTGATTTTCTTTTCACTTTTGCAGGTTGTAGCTTTTTGGGGGTAAAAATTGATTTTTTATGCCCCCGTCATTTTCAATGGGGGGCATATAGTATCACCGCTGTCTGTACGTACGTCCGTCCCGTCCGCCCCGTCCGTCCCGTACGTAACACTTTTGGTTTCCGTGCGATATCTTTTGAAAGGATTGGTGTATTGGATTGAAATTTTATACACAGGTATATAATCATAAAATGTAGGCCAGGTTCGATTTAGGGTAAAATCCACCAATTATTTTGGGAGTTATGGCCCTTTTCAACTTTGAAAAATTTTCGACTTTGAAAAATGGTTTCAAGTTCGATTTAGAGTAAAATCCGTTTATTATCTTGGGAGTTGTGGCCCTTTTTCAACTTTGAAAAATGGTTTCCGTTCCATAGCTTTTGAAAAGATGAGTGTATTGGATTCATATTTTATACACAAGCATATAATTATAAAATATAGGTCAAGTTCGATTTAGGGTAAAATCAATCTATTATTTCTGGAGTTACGACCCTTTATCAATGTTGAAAAATAGTTGAAAAATGGTTTCTATTCGATATCTTTTGAAAAGATTAGTGTATTGGATTCAAATTTTATACACAGGTAAATAATCATAAAATGTAGGTCAAGTACGATTTAGGGTAAAATCCACCGATTATTTTTGGAGTTATGGCCCTTTTTCACCTTTGAAAAATGGTTTCCGTTCCATTTGAAAAGATTAGTGAATTAGATTCATATTTTATACACAAGCATATAATTATAAAATATAGGTCAAGTTTGATTTAAGGTAACATCCACCAATTATTTTTTGAGTTACGGCCCTTTATCCATGTTGTAAAATAGTTGAAAAATGGTTTCCGTTCGATATCTTTTGAAAGGAGTGGTGTATTGAATTGAAATTTTGTACACATGTATATATTCATAAAATGTAGGTCAAGTTCGATTTAGAGTAAAATCTGTGTATTATTTTGGGAGTTATGGCCCTTTTTCAACTTTGAAAAATGATTTCCGTTCCATAACTTTTGAAAAGATGAGTGTATTGGATTCATATTTTATACACAAGCATATGATTATAAAATATAGGTCTAGTTTGATTTAGGGTAACAGCCACCAATTATTTTTGGAGTTACGACCCTTTATCAATGTTGTACAATAGTTGAAAAATGGTTTCCGTTCGATATCTCTTGAAAAGATCAGTGTATTGGATTCAAATTTTATACACAGGTATATAATCATAAAATGTATGTCAAATTGGATTTAGGGTAACATCCATCAAATATTTTTGGAGTTATGGCCCTTTTTCAACTTTGAAAAGTTGTTTCCGTTCCATAACATTTGAAAAGATTAGTGAATTGGATTCATATTTTATACACAAGCATATAATTATAAAATATAGGTCAAGTTTAAGTTAGGGTAAAATCCACCAATTATTTTGGAGTTACGGCCCTTTATCAATATTGAAAAATAGTTGAAAAATGGTTTCCGTTCGATATCTTTTGAAAAGATTAGTGTATTGGATTCAAATTTTATACACAGGTATATAATCATAAAATGTATATCAAATTGGATGTAGGGTAAAATCCACCAATTATTTTTGGAGTTATGGCCCTTTTTCAGCTTTGAAAAATGGTTTCCGTTCCATAACTTTTGAAAAGATTAGTGAATTGGATTCATATTTTATACACAAGCATATTATTATAAAATATAGGTCAGTTTTGATTTAGGGTAAAATCCACCAATTATATTTTGGAGTTACAGCCCTTTTTCAACGTTGAAAAATAGTTTCAGTTTGATATCTTTTGAAAACATTAGTGTATTGAATTCAAATTTAACGTACAGGTATATAATCATAAAATAGAGGTCAAGTTCCAAGTAGGATAAAATCAACCCATTATTATGGGAGTTATGGCCCTTTTTCAACTTCAAAAGATGTTTTCCTTCTGATATATTTTTTTTAAAAAAGATTGATTTGTCCCTTTTTTTCAACTTCATTTTTTGCAAAATACCTGCATGTGGTTGAGGATGGCCATGGGCGGGGGCATCTGTGTCATACTGACACATTTCTAGTTTTTTTTTCTTTTTTGCAGGTTGTAGCTTTTTTGGGGTAAAAATTGATTATTTTTTTTTTCACTTATGCAGGTTGTAGCTTCAGTGGCTGAGCCTCTTCTATATACTTGCTAGTGACCACATCAGTAACCAGCTTTCTTTTGATAAATATTGTATTTTGGACAGGCTTTCATTGAAACATTCTGTCCTTAAAAATTGTGATGCCCGGGCGGTCGGGCATCGTCCGAGGTTTACCTTTTGATGAACCATTTTTCAAAGTGATATGTTACCTTTATTCTTCAGTGGAAAACCCCGTCCATAATGCCGTTAGGCATTTTTCTTGTTAACTGTTACTTTGACCTTGGTCTGCACATTTGCCCCACCTGGTTTGTCCGAACATGTGGGGTAAATGCTGATAGTTCAGGATAAAATAGGATCTGATTGTGTGAATGTGAAATTTCATAAATAACGTACATATTGTAGATAGAGAAGTTAAAAGTGACAAGATCATAGAATTGTACTTAGGCCGCGACAAGCGAAAATGTTTCTTTGAATAGATACTAAAAACGCAAATTTTGATCATCTTGTTTGGCTGTCCGTTGATACATTCTACAGTATTCAATATTAGATTTTGTAAGCGGACAGCGAAGGCTCTGACCAGACTGCGCAGATGCGATCAGAGCATACGCTGTCGGCATATATGGCCGAAGATACATTTACACATGGCGTGAACCATTTTAAAACCTTGTCTACGCGTCATTAAGCTAACCACTGGTAGGTTGATTGATGACAGTGCAACTGTACCAGGTGTTTATATGTAATAAACTGGGCTGCCGCACATGAAAAAAGTAAATTTTCTTATGTTGCGGTTCATTTGTGTTTGTTTCAGGGTATATGCAGCATATTCACAAGCCAGAGCACTATGTGATCCTTCTCCATGTTCCTGAGAGACACTCCTTCATCGCTGGTCGTAAGTTTATAGTTTATACTCCAAATTTCTGGGATACACTCCTTCATCGTATGTCGTAAGTTTATACTTCAAATTCCTGAGAGACATTCCGTCATCGCTGTTCGTAAGTTTATAATTTATATACAAAATTTCTGAGAGACACTCCTCCATCGCTAGTCCATATATCTGAGAGACACTCCTCCATCGCTAGTCGTTAGAGACCCTCTTCCATCGCTGTTCTTAAGTTTATACATGTAGTTTATACCACAAATTCCGAGAGACACTCCTTCATCGCTGTTCATAAGTTTATAGGTTATACTCCTGATTTCTGAGAGACCCTTCTTCATCGTTGGTCGTAAGTTTATAGTTTATAGTCCAGATTTCTGAGAAACCCTCCTTCCTCGCTGGTCTTAAGTTTATAGTTTATACTGCAAATATCTGAAAGACACTGCTTCATCGCTTGTCGTACGTTTTTACTCAAAAGTTCTGAGACACCTCTTCATCGCTGGCCTTAGGTTTTTAGTTTATGCTCAAAATTTCCGAGAGACCCTCCTTCATCGCTGGTCATAGTTTTTTAGTTTATGCTCCAAATTTCTGAGAGACACTCCTTCATCGCTGATCGAATTCATACTCCAATTTCTGAGATATCCTCCTTCATCGCTGGCCGTAAGTGTATAGTTTATACTCCAGATTCCCGAGAGACCCTCCTTCATCTCTGGTCGTAAGTTTATAGTTTAATCTCCAATTACAGAGAGGCAGTCCTTCATCGCTGGCCGTATGTTTATACTCCAACTTTATGAGAGACACTCCATCGCGGGTCGTAAATTAATAGTTTAGACTCCAAAAACTTCTGAGACCCACTTCTTCATCGCTGGTCGTAAGTGTATATTTTGTACTCCAAATATCTGAGAGACACTTCTTCACTGCTGGTCGTAAGTGTATAGTTTTTATTCCAAATTTCTGAGAGACTATCCTTCATCGCTGGTCATACATTTATAGTTCAAACTCCAGATTTCTGAGAGACACTTCTTCATCACTGGTCGTAAGTGTATAGTTTTTACGCCAAAGTCCTTCATCGCTTGCCATAAGTGAATAATTTACAATCCAAATTACTGAGAGAAACTCCTTCATCGCTGGTCGCAATTTTATTGTATATACTCAAAACTTCTGAGAGGCACTCCTTTATCTCTGGTCTAAAGATTATAGTTTATACCACAAATTTCTGAGAGACACGCCTACATCGCTGGCCGTAAATTTATAGTTTATACTCCAACTTTCTGAGAGACACTCCTTCATCTCTGGTCGTAAGTTAATAGTTTATACTCCAAATTTCTGGGAACACTCCTTCAACTCTGGCCGTACATTTATAATGTATACGTCAACTTTCTGAGAAACACTCCTTCATCGCTGGCCGCTGGCATTTCTCAGTTGGACCAGTCTGTATTTCACCTACATAAAGTTTCGACGATTAATTTGAAACGGATGTGTTTAATTGGCGTCAAAGGTCCTTTAAATCGCTTCTTGTACCAGTCGCTCAAGTCGTCTTGAACAATACCGGTATGTTCCATATGACATACTTGATATCATTAACCCATTTATGCCAAATGAACTATTCTACCTTAATTCTTTTGACATGTCCATTTCCAATAGAAGGTGTGTCTGGTTCGGTTTTATCATCATCATGTTTTATAAAGAGTCCTGTGGCCGGCCTCGATGGCTCAGTTGGATGCGCCGTCCGACTGGAGACCAGGAGGTCGCGGGTTCAAACCCCGCCGGCAACATTCTTTCATGGAGATTGATCGTGAAATATTTTCTACGGTCATTCTCTCCCTTCCGCTGATTCAAGAAGGGCATTTGTCAGTTTCTGGCGAAAGAATGTGCACAATACTGGTTAACTACTTAGAGGACTAAGCCTGTCCAGTAAACGTGTGGTTAGGTAAACTGACCGCGCTCGACATGGGTTGAACCTCAACACAAACAAAATAAAGAGTCCTGTATTTAATTTAAACATTGTAGAACCTGATCGGACGCCGCGTTCTGCGTTGTCTGATCTGGATCTACACTGTTTGCCAGTGTCCCTAGAGGCATTCAAAGTTGTGTTGTTCTCGATTCATAATTCTGCAGTATCAAATGATTCTGTTGGCGGACAGCGAAGGCCCTGATCAGACTGTGCGGATGCGCAGGCTGATCTGGGCCTTCATTGTTCGCATACGCCAGAAGACGCGTTTTTGCATGGCGTGGTCCACTGTGGTATCTGTATATTTCAGCCTTGGGTGGTTCAGCTGATGTCGAATCCATACAGGCAATGATGGCCGAGGAAGATCAAAAAGAAAAGTCATTTTTGGAAGTTTTAGGAAAGAAGATGAAGGAGGAAGGGGTTAGTTAAACTTCGCTTCTATAATTGAACCTTTTCAAGTGAAAATGTGCCTTCGGGATCAGGGCCTTCGTTGTCTGCTTACAAAGTCATTTGGTAGAGACTGAAATATTAGCAAGAGCAAACGAGCTGATCAGACAGGGAGGGCGTTCAGTATACCGAAGAGACACATTTTTTATGGTACGGCTGACCGGATAAAGTCTCTGAGGTACAGTTGTCTGTATCCAGAAAAAAGACCATTGGCAAACTTTATTCGATTGCAGTAACTTATGAGAGCATAGTGATATTTATATGATTTACATATATTATCTGGGAATTACCTGAGAAAGTGCATTTTCGGTGCATGTTGAAAGCCCCACCCCATCCCCTCCACCCAGAGAATTAGGAGATGGTGTTGATATAAAAACACACTTTCATGTGCAATCCGTATTACTGTTGTAGTAGTAAAGTGGCAGAACTGATAAGATTTCTAAAACTAGTTCTACACTGTGCATCCCGATGGCTGCTGGATTCCCTACTTCCTGTTTTCCGTGTATGTAGGAGGTAACTCTAACTTGAAACTACTGTCAAGTTTTACAACAGTTACTTATTCCTTCATAAAATTACTCCATCTGAGGAAAACTGCCCCACAAACAAGTGATTTTGGCAAACAATGTAGAATCAGATCAGATGCCGCGTTTTGCAGCGACTAATCTAGTTCTGCACAGTTTGCTATAACTTAATCAGTTTGCAGTAACAGTCGCAATTAGCCTTTAATACTTTCAGGACTAATTGAGCACGCAAAAAAAAATTATATTTTTTTTATTATTTTTTCTTGGAAAATGGGGTTTGTAATTACCTGCAAATTCTCTTCAGTGGAAACAATTTGCATTAAATGCTGAACCCATTTTTCTAGGGAAAATAAGAAATAATGACGAATGACTCATGGGTACATGTAAAGTATAAGGTATTGAAAAGAGAAAAGCAAGGACTTTTTATGTTTTTTGTTCCTTATGATCGGCTAGAACAGTCACAAAACAATCCTTGAACAATGCCGTGGAAATAGTAAACAAGGGCTGTCTAATCAGACTATTTACACACTCCCATAAAACAGGAGAATCGATAATTAGAACATTAGCAGACGCGCTTGAAAAGTCGTCTGCTAATGTTAAACATTTTATGTTGTGGTCCGAAAGCTGTCAGCTAATGTTCAAATTCAGATTCAGAACATTTTCTGACGCGTTCCAAATGTCAGCTGCTAATGTTCGGATTCAAATTCAGATCATTAGCATGCGACATTTGGAGGTGGTCGGGCGATAATGTGTCTTCAAGCATATGTGGACAGAGAATGCCAGATTTAGCCTGCGACTGCCCACAGTCTGATGAAGGCAGTCGCTCTCCGTTAATAAATAGATAGGGGTTTTAACAATGCATCGGCGCATTTCTTATATAGGGTTTGCAACGATTCTGTAAGCGGACAGCGAAAGCTCAGATCAGCCTGCGCATCGGCGCAGGCTGATCTGAGCTTTCGCTGTACGCACATGCCACCGCATGCACATTTTCAGACGACACTGCTCAGTTGTATTTGTCCATTACAGATTGGCGGAAAAGTGAAGAGCGTAGCCGGAAAACCGGGTGAAGTGGTGTGTCACGTGGCTGACGAAGAACATGCTACATTTATTGTCTGTGGAACACGTGGTCACGGCCGACTGCGCAGGACCTTCATGGGAAGCATTAGTGATTATATTCTCCACCACGCCCATGTTCCAGTGTTCGTTTGTAGACATAAAGACTCTCACAAGGATATAGCCGACCACCACCACTAGGTGGCGCGTCAGTCAAACCAAAAGACCACTGCACTGGCATTTCTCATTAAAATATTTGGTATGCTGTCAGGTTAAAAAAATCAGCAATAGACAATTTTTTTTAATTTTCCTTGAAGATAGGCTTGATATTTTTATGAAAGACAGTTCACAGAAAATTTCAAGACCTATTTGCAGAAACGATTCACTGTAATGTCTAGATCTATTTCTGTAATACTATGTAATTCGTGTTTTTCACGCTTTCTTATTAACGCTTAGCATACTGAGTAAACATTTCAGCGGAAAACATTTTCTATTTTGTTTTTTATTTTCCCCACAAAATAGGCTTTGACATTTCATGCAAATTGTCTCCTAAATGTTTTACCCAGCATGCAGAGCATTAAGATTTCTCAGTGCAGTGTAAATTTAATTATACTTAGAACAACTAATATGAGTCCAGTCCAATATTTCACGGTTGAGGGAGCCTTACAACAGTAGCACCTCTGCACCTAAGGGAAAACAGCCATATCGCTACACTAACAGTTCAGCGCTGCACTTACAGTACAGAGATATGGCTGTTTTCCCCTTTGGTGCAGAGGTGCTCAGCTTACTTTTAATATCTCCAAAGAATGTGCTGTTTGGACAAGTGTTCTCTTTTTAAGATGACAAATGTCAAAAAACTGTGGCAATAATCACCGCATTTGACCTAAAAGCCGCACATCCCTTATTACATGTAGCGCAATATCAGGCAATTTTCAGTCTTCACAATTTACAGGGCCTGTGTTTTATCTACCTTTTTGTTAAAAGCATATACTCTTGATGCTGACGGCCTTGGTAGCTCAGTCGGACACGCATGGATGCGCGTCCGCTTGATGATCAGGAGGTCTAGGATTCGGTCCCCACCGGGTCCGTAAACTTTTTTTCGTGGAGATTGATCCTTAAATATTTTCTACGGCCATTCTCTCCCTTTCGCTGATTCCAGAAAGACGGTGGTCAGTTTCTGGCGAAAGAATGTGCACAATTACTGGTTAACGGCTTAGAGATTGAACCTGTCCAGTAAAAGTGTGGATACGTAAACTGACCGGCTCGACATAACCTTAATTGTGCGGACTGGACCATAAAACTTCAAATCAAAATCAAATGTTGTTGCTGCTCGTTTGAATCTGAAATAAGTATACCATATTCGATCTAATTACCGCACATACCCCTAAAAGCGCACAGTCAAGCAATTCCGTAATCTACCGATTACAGCCACTGTTATAGGTACCCATTTGAATTGCATCGACAAGTCGATGCAATTCAAATGAGTACCCGCAATATATGCTTTTATAAAGAAAATAGGGAAACACACACACACACACACACACACACACACACACACACACACACACACACACACACACACACACACACACACACACACACACACACACAACTGAAAACATCGCATAAGCATCATTACATACGTCCTTTGCTGATGTTTCTTTAAGTGTACCTTCAGTATAGGTGGATACATATCACAAATTTTCCTAGTAATTTTGAAAAACCTACGCGCACAATGCGGTAAGGAACGGTGCGGCAGTTAGGTCAAATACGGTATGTCAACATTTAAACCTCATTATTTCACACATACAGTGCGCTCGTTTCGATGAATGAGATGATGACCATTTACCCCTTATACTGCTAATAACAATTGCAGCAGACAGCATTTTGAGTTTATATCCCCGCCCGGCGAAGGCAGCAGTGGGACATACAGCGTTCCGCCGTGATGTTACGTCCGTACGTGCGTATGTGACGTTCGAAACAAAGAGTCTGACAGCATGCAAATTTACATTGACATTAACGCGCACGTTTCTCTTGGAGCTCATAACTTGGGTACCTTTTACGCTAGAAAGTCGAAATTTAGTATGCCACTTACCCAGACTTAAACATACAACTAGAGTTGCCCCTGAGTCTTGCCCTGGGTTGGGGCTAAGGGGCAAAATGTATAACAGGTCAGATTTTATGTTCAAATTTACATTTGACATGAACGTCCGCGTTTGCCTTGGAGGACATAACTTGGGTACCTTTTATTTTAGGAAGTTGATATTTGGTACGCTACTTACCCTCATCTAAACCTTCAAAGATGTGCTATGGTAGTCCCTAGGTCATGCCCTGGGGTGGGGCTAGGGGTCCAAGTTTTCATGTTCAAGTTTTTCAAAAGCTCATAACTCAACAACCGCTTATCAGACAGCCTTCATATATTGATCATGGGTGCCTTTGAGAGTCGGTTCTCATTCCATGATATATACTGCAGAGAGGGGATAAAGATCAAAACCTAGGACACCTGTCAAAAGTGTTTTTTCCTACTTGGCCATTAAGAAAACAACTAAGACAGACTTGGCTAGACATCGGCCAACCTTGTGACATTGATTTGTAGGTTAAGAAGCGAAGGTCAGCATGGCCTATATCATGCTTACTTATATTTGACGGCTAAATAATTTTGCCACATCTTGAACGTTTTCATAGTCCAGTGATTTTGCCTTATACTTTTAAAGTATTTCATGTATAGATATAGGTAATAGTGACCTGTGTTTCATGGTCCAGTGATTTTGCAGCCGGCCTCGGTGGCTCAGTTGGATGCGCGTCCGACTGGTGATCAGGAGGTTGCGGGTTCGACCTCTGCAAGGTCGGAAACATTCTTTCGTGAAGATTGATCATGAAATATTTTCTGCGGTCATTTGCTCCCTTCTGCTGATTCAAGAAGGGCAGTTGTCAGTGTCTGACGAAAGAATAAGCACAATACTCGTTAACCGCTAAGAGGACTAAGCCTGCCCAGTAAACATGTGGTAAGGTAAACTGACCGCGCTCGACATGACCCCATTGGGTTGCCTGGGCTGTAAGACCTCAACACAACAAACCAGTGATTTTCCCTTATAGCTTGAAGAGTATTTGATGTATAAACATCATACTTTTGGATTATGTCCGTTTGTTCAAAATTTGACGTCAAAATAAATACAGGTCACAATGACCTACATTTCACGATCCAATAATTTTGCCTTATATCTTGAAGAGTATTTGATCTATAACAATCATACTTATATGAGTCAGTATGACCTCAGTATAAATGTAGGTTATAGTGACCTACATTTCAAATTCTACCTCGAAGAGTATTTGATGTACAAACAAACTTACCGATTATGACCCGAAGCTTGACCTGAACAAAAACGACCTACATTTCAGAGTCCAGTTTTGCCTTAGATTGTGAAGAAATTTGCTGTATAATCATCATACTTATAGATAAGTCAGTATGACCTGAAGTTTGACCTAAAAACACAGTAGGTCACATTGACCTATATTTCATGGTTCAGTGATCTTGAAGAAAATGACATGTATAAACCCAATTTTTCAATTATGAGTGTGTATGGCCAGAAGTTTGACATTAAAATAAAGTAGGTCAGAGTCACCTATAGCTGACAATCCAGCTATTTTGACTTGAAAAGTATTTCGTATACACACCCCATACTTTTGGATTATTTTTTAGTATCGCCTGACATTTGACCTTAAACTAATATAGATCACAGTGACCTCATTTTACAATCCAGTGATTTTACCTTATATCCTGAAGAATATTTGGTGTATATACATCATACTTTCGGGTTATGAGTCAGTATGACCCATAGTTTGACTTCAAAATAAATGTAAGTCAAAGTGACCTATATTTCACAATCTAGTAATTATGTCTTGTATCTTGAATAGCATTTCCTGATTTAACATCATACTTTCCGATTATTAGTAAGCATGACCCAAAGTTTAATCTTAAAAAATAAGGGTCGCAGTGACCTATATTTATTAGTCCGGTGATTTTGCCTTACAGCTTGAAAAGTTAATGTTGTTACATCATATTTCCGATTATGAGTCAGTATGAGCTGAAGTTTGCCCTCAAAGAAAATGTTCGTCACAATGACATATATGTCACAGTTCAGTGTTTTTACCCCATGTCTTGAAGAATATTGTTTGGTATATAAATTTCATACTTTCTAAATATGAGTCAGTATTACCCGAAGTTTGACTTTAAAATAAATGCAGGTCACAGTGAGCTATATTTGATGGTCCAGTTATTTTGCCTTCTATTTTGAAGAGTATTTTATGTATAAACATCGTTTTTCCGATTATGGGTCGGTGTGACCCAGTTTGAAGTTAGGTGAGCTATGTAGTCTTGGCGCATCTCTTATAATTATTATCGCCCGCCTCGGTGGCTCAGTTGGATGCGCCGTCCCACTGGAGACCAGGAGGTCGCGGGTTCAACCCCCGCCGAGGTCGGCAACATTCTTTCGTGGAGATTGATCATGAAATATTTTCTACGGTCATTCTCTCCCTTCCGCTGATTCAAGAAGGGCAGTTGTCAGTTTCTGGCGAAAGAATGTGCACAATACTGGTTAACCGCTTAGAGGACTAAGCCTGCCCAGTAAACGTGTGGTTAGGTAAACTGACCGCGCTCGACATGACCCCATTGGGTTGACTGGGCCGTAAAACCTCAACACAAACAAACAATATAATTATTATCAGTATTATTTTTACATTTTTACTACCGCGCCTGCCGAAGGCAGCAGTGGGGCATATAGAGTTTCGCCGTGATGATGCGTCCGTGCGTGCGTATGTCACATTCGTAACCAGAGCTTAAACAAATGTTTAAGTTTACATTCAAATTTATATTGACATTTACGTTCGCGTTTCTCTTGGTGGTCATAACTTGGGTACAGTTTTTGCTAAGAAGATGAATTTTGGTAGGCTACTTACGCAAAACGTAACATTCAACTTTGTGCTAGTTGTCCTTAGGTCATGTCTGGGTTTGGGATAGGGGTCAAAATGTAAAACCGATCAGGCTGAGCTTTTGGAATAGTTGTTGAAATTTGTGCATCCAGATGTTGTTGCCATAATGGCAAAAAGAAAAGGGTGGGGGTGGGGGGGGGGGGGGGGGGTGGTGGCTTTGTTCACTTTCATTTCATATAAATCATCTGCCTAGCAGACAGTTTACATGTAATGCCAAGTCTTGCTTTCTCTGAAAAAAAAAAAAGAAAATAAAAAGAAAGTGTCAACAAGCTGTGCTTATTAGATATGCACCACAAGGTAATAACTGCCTTTTGATAAATGATTTAGCAAGATAAGAAGCAGAAGCTAAAATGTAACGGACAACGTGAAAATAATATACCCGCCCCCTATACAAAGACAGTTTGCGGAGTGGGTTAGGGGCAGTATAGAATGTCATCTGCTACAATTTCGTTTAGTGCTTTGAGGGTTACTGCTACATAGGATACTAAACTTAACATTCATTTTAGAGACTACAGCCAGTGTGTTTTATTTTAGAGGTAAGTGCGTTTTTCTTTTGGACTGGACATATACACAAGACATAGAAAAAAGAAGAGGTTTATTTAAAAGTGCTAACACAGCTGTAAAATATAAATGTCTGAGCAAAATTGCCAAATCTCATTCATATGATAAAAATATGCTTTAGATAGACTATTACAATAATAACTAATGTCAAATTCACAACAGTAAGAGATAACAAATGAAATATAAGCCCGAACATAAGTGCATGCGGACAAAGGAGGTACAGACCAGTCTGCGCATTTTAACAGTGATCAGGGTCTTTGTTGCCTATAGAAGCATGGGATACCATATATAATACATTGACCTGATCAGACTCATTACGTAAACATGCCTATTCAAATATATTGAAAATTTCACCTCCAAAAATTGAAAATTTTCAGATAAAAACTGATATTTTTCATATTTCTGCTCAAAATATAGATTGTGGGTACTTGTTAGAACCGCCTCGTCTCGCCGAGGCGGTTCTAACGAGTACCCACAATCTATGTTTTCGAGCAAAAATAAGAAAAAATAATGTATACCCCTGTAAACCACCGTTCTACTACATAAAAGGGGGTAAAATTATATATGTTTCCTTGATGTATGCGGATATGTATGGATGATCTCGGCTGTCATTGTTCGTATTTGACATAAGGTCCCTTTTCTCACGTCGGGACTGACATGATTGTTCTCTCACTAAAACCTAATACCACGTTCATAAGCTTGTTCCTGCCTTTTTGTCAGAGTGCTGCCAGAAATTACAGCCATGAGAAAAGAAAAGCTAAGTTAAACAGGTTCTCCAATATTACTTGAATTATAAGTTCTTGGTAGCATTGTATATGGTTTAACTTGAAATATATCATACCAGGAGAGCTGTATTCCATTAGGAAATGGTATTTTCAGATTCCAAAATGTATGGTTTATATATAGACTGCGCCATGCCAAAACGTGTCTAAGGGCAGAATTATTGGATACTATAGAATATTTTAATGGAGAACAAATCATTTGCCTTCGTGCATACGCCGGGCATTTGAAATGCCTGGATAAGATTTTGCGCGCATGCTCGAAGGCACTTTTTTCACGACGTGGCCCATATATATATATATATATATATATATATATATATATATATATATATATATATATATATATATTAATAGCAGCTCTGGTATACAATGACTAACGTAATACCTTAATTTATAAAATTGTTAAATGCTTTAAATCCTTTATTGATTTTTGATTTGGTCTCATCGATAACGTCCTTTTTCGGAGGTGGTTGTGGCACTGCTCCGAAGACAGGTTGTTGGTAGCCGGGTGGTGGTGGACTATAGCTTGGTTGTGGTTGTTGATAGCCTGGATCTGTACCTGGTTGAGCTGAAATGGAAGCAAAACAGAACTGGCAATGAGTGATAAGATCGGCAGTGAACTTCATGAGAGGATTATTTAATGATGTTTAATGCGATATTTGTTTCTTATTTTCTTAAAAAAAACATATATTGTTGGTACTCAATTGAATATATATTGCCTCGACTTATCGAGACAGTTAAGTCAAGACGGCGGCTTTGGACTTCATGAGAGGGCATTTTTAATAATGATGCTTATGCGATTTTTTTTTATTTTCTTCATAGAAACATATTCTGTTTGGTGCTCACGAATGAGTACCCACAACATATGTTTTTATAAAGAACATTACGAAAACAGGCCTATTCAAATATATTGAAAATTTCACCACCAAAAACTGAAAGCTTTCAGATAAAAAATTCTGATATTTTTCATATTACTGCTCAAAACATAGATTGTGGGTAATCGTAAGAACCGCCTCGATGAGGCAGTTCTAACAAGTACCTACAATCTATGTTTTTGAGCAGAAATAAGAAAAATAATATCTACCCCTGTAAACCACAGTTTTACTATATAAAAGTGGGGTTTAAGGGGGTCAAAATTATATAGGCATGTTTTCGTGATGAGTAGATAAAAGTGCACAGGCTGTAACCTTAAGTCTGTGGGATTGTATAGGGGTATGGTTGATAATTAGATCGAATACGGTAATTTGAAAACTGTCTAATCTGAGGTTACTTACATGTATGTCGAAGACACGCTTTTTGCTATGATAGTAATAGATTATCCAACAATAACCGTGTCAAAATAAAAAATATGGAAGAGTCCATGTAAGAAATTCAGGGGTGAAAGGGTTTAATCGGGAACTAGACTAGACGAATATTCTTTTCTGAATCTTAAGGAATGAAATAACAAGAGGCCCACGGGCCACAAGTCGCTCACCTGAGTGACATAGCCATTGCAGATATGCAGATGTTATGCAACATTTTTCCAATCCTGTCATTGCAACTAATGAAAAGCTCATCATTTAAGCAGTTCTTAATTTTGAAGAAGAATATATATGGCATGACAGTCAATGGAGGGTGATCATTTGAAGAAACTCTCAATCACATTTCAACAGTAGGATCAGTGTGAAATTTGGTGGCAAATGGCTAAGTGGTTTCTGAAGATTCATGATTTTATACATGTAAACAGCTCAGTGGCAGGGAATATAATAAACATAAACAAGATGGCAGCCATCTTAGATTTCCAATCAGAATGATTTTAGCTTCTGTTGATCTACAAGTCACCTCGATACTTCCAATGAACTTTGAGTCAATTGCCCTTTCGGTTCAGGAGAAAAAGTTCAGAATAGACTTTCATGATGGACGCCATGGCTGCAATTTGGGATTTCCTATTGCAACGATTTGAGCTATTTTTTTATCTACAAGTCATCCCGATGCTTCCTACCAAGTTTCGAGTCAATTGGCCTTTCAGTTCAGAAGAAGAAGGGAAAAATAGATTTTCAAGATGGCAACCATCTTGGATTTCCGATTGGAACAATTTTAGCTATTTTTATATCTACAAGTCATCCCGATGCTTCCTACCAATTTTCAAATCAACTGGCCCTTTGGTTCAGGAAAATAAGCGAAAAAAAAAAAAGAAAAAAAAAAAAAGAGTTTCAAGATGGCCGCCATGGTGGCCATCTTGGGATTTCCGATTTAAGCAATTTTAGATCTACAAGTCACCCCAATGCTTCCGACCAAGTTTCGATTCAAATGGCCTTTTAGTTCAGGAGAAGAAGCGAAAAATAGATTTTCAAGATGGCTTTCATGGCGGCCATCTTGGATTTCTGATAGGGACGATTTTAGCTATTTTTGATCTACAGGTCACCCTGATGCTTCCTACCTAGTTTAAAGTCAATAAGTCTTTCGGTTCAGGAGAAGAAGTGAAAAATAGATTTTAAAGATGGCCGCCATGGCGGCCATCTTTGATTTCCAATCGGAACGATTTTAGCCATTTTTGATCTATAAGTCACCCAAGTTTCAAGTCAATTGGCTTTTGGGTTGAGGGGAAGAAGCGAAAAAAAGATTTTCAAGATGGCCACCATTGCGGCCGTCTTGGATTTCCGATCAGCAGGATTTTAACTATTTTTTGATCTACAAGTCACCCTGATAATTCCTACCAAGTTTGGAGTCAGTTGGCCTTTCAGCTCAGGAAATGAAGTGAAAAATATATTTTCAAGATGGCGGCCATGGCAGCCATCTTGGATTTCCGATTGGAACAATTTTAGCTATTTTTGATCTATAAGTCACCCCGATGCTTCTTACCAAACTTCGGGTCAATTGGCATTTCGGTTTAGGAGAAGAAGCGAAAAATAAATTTTCAAGCTGGCGCCATGGCGGCCATCTTAGATTTACGATCGGCACGATTTTAGGTATTTTTGATCTACAAGTCACCTCAATGCCTCCTACCAAGTTTCGAGTCAATTGGCCTTTCGGTGCAGGAGAAGAAGCGAAAAATAATTTTTCAAGATGGCGGCCATGACGGCCATCTTGGATTTCCGATCGGAACGATTTTAGCTATTTTTGATCTACAAGTCATCCTGATGCTTCCTATAAGTTTCGAGTCAATTGACTTTTGGGTTAAGGAGAAGAAGCAAAAAATAGATTTTCAAGCCATCTTGGATTTACGGTAGGCACGATTTTAGCTATTTGTGATCTACAAGTCACCCCAATGCTTCCTACCAAGTTTCGAGTCAATTGGCCTTTCGGTTCAGAAGAAGAAGCGAAAAATATATTTTCAAGATGGGTGCCATGACGGCCATCTTGGATTTCCGATCGGCACGATTTTAGCTATTTTTGATCTACAAGTCATCCCGATGCTTCCTAGCAAGTTAGGATCCAATTGGCCTTCCGGTTCAGGAGAAGAAGCGAAAAATAGATTTTCAAGATGGCTGCCATGGCAGCCATCTTGGATTTCCGATCGGAACGATTTTAGCTATTTTTGATCTACAAGTCACCCCGATGCTTCCTACCAAGTATCGAGTCAGTTGGCCCAGGAGCGTAGGAGGAGTAAGCTTTTAAAACAGTTGTTGACGCTGCACGACGGACGACGCACGAAGGACGACGCACGACGGACGACGGACATTGACTGATCACATAAGCTCACCAAGAGCACTTTGAGCTCAGGTAAGCTAAACATTTGAGCAAATTTGGCTCAGTGGCTTCAGAGGAGAAGTCGTCTGAAATTCTAAACAATTTTCCCATACAAATGTTATGGGGCTCATACAAATGCATAGGGAAACAAAATTGACAATGCCGTAAAAAGGTAAAATGTCAACGTACGACAATCTTTTTAGCAACTTTGGTAGATCTCCTGTCCCCGATGATTTTTGCACAGATTCAGCCCTAAGGCGTCCTCGGTTCTGGAGAAGAAGATTTTAAAAGGGTTTTACCATATATGGGCGTGGCGGCCATCTTGGTTAATGAACTGCGACCATTTAAGCAATCTTTCGTTCCCCCGACCTAAGAAAGCGCAATATGAAATTTGAGCAAATTTGGCTCAGTGGCTTCAGAGGAGTCCTTTGAAATTCTCAACAATTTTCCTATTCAAATGTATGGGGCTCATACAAATGCATAGGGAAGCAAACTTGACCTTGCCTTAAAAAAGGTCAAATGTCAACGTACGACAATTCTTTTAGCAACTTTGGTAGACCTCTCGTCCCCGATGATTTCTGCAAAGATTCAGCCCCAAGGCATTCTCGGTTATGGAGAAGAAGATTTTTTAAAGATTTTACTATATATGGGCACGGCGGCCATCTTGGTCAACGGACCGCGACAATTTTAGCAATCTTTTGTTTCCCCACCCGAAGGTGGCTCCATATAAAATTGGAGCAAAATTGGCTCAGAGGCTTCAGAGGAGAAGTCGTTTGAAATTCTCAACAATTTTCCCATTTAAATGTATGGGGCTCATACAAATGCATAGGGAAGCGAGCTTGACCTTGCCGTAAAAGGGTCAAACGTCAACATACGACAGTTCTTTTAGCAACTTTGGTAGACCTCCCGTCCCCGATAATTCGTGCAAAAATTCAGCTCCAAGGCATCCTCGGTTCTGGAGAAGAATATTTTTAAAGGTTTTTATCATATATGGCCATGGCGGCCATCTTGGTCAAGGAACCGCGACCATTTTAGCAATCTTTCGTTCCCCCATCCTAAGGAGGCTCCATATTAAATTTGAGCAAAGTTGACTTAGCGGCTTCAGAGGAGTAGTCGTTTGAAAATGTTAACGGACGGACGAAAAGTGATCACAAGAGCTCATTCTGAGCATAGCTCAGGTGAGCTAAAAAAAGCGAGTAACCTAGATATCAAGTCCGACGTTGAAAAATCTTTTCAAGCAAAATGAGTCAGAATTGAAAAAGACTGTGAGATAATAAAACAAAATCAACAGAAGAACAAGACGAAGAAGATGAGATAGAAAAGAAAACAAGAAGATAAAGAACCCAGCGGGCACGTGACATTTATGTCGATGCACAATCATGACGCCCACGGGAAGAAGAAGAAGAATAAGAAGCTTAGGTGGGGAAAAGAATAGAAGAAAAAAGCTGATCGAAAGCATAACGGAAGAAGAAGAGACTGTAAAAAAGAAAATAAGCACAAGAAGCCGGGATAGAAGAAACATCTTTACGGTTATTGCCGACGACGGTTACAGCAACTTGACCTCCAGCAGCGTTTGCCGGTACAACGACAGTGTTCACCTGACCATGCCCGGGGGCTTTATTCTTGGTTTCTGAAATATCAAATAGTCCACATTAATTATTGCTCATACATTTTAATCTTTATCATTCTCTTGGCAAATTCAGTAGACGACAAACTATTTTTTCCGCCCTGAAAATAGGCTATCACATTTTATGCAAATTTTCAATGATATAACGAAGCCTATGTTTTTGAAAAATAGAAGAATATTTTAATATGTCGTCTGCTGAAATTTGTACGTTAAACCACATGATCAATATGTTCACTTTGTGTTTGTCGTACTGTAAGGGCATAACTCAGGGTACAGTTTCGTATGCCATCTGGAGGGAACATTATGAAACAGTCTATTTTGGGTAACGTAGGACCAGATCTATGCGAAGCGGAGAAAAAACAACAAACAACAACATTATAAAACTGAAATATATATTCGGAGACAACAGCTGTCCCTCACCAAATATTAGGCTTGAAAATGAGATCAAGGTCACCAATATCTTATCAACTCTGCATAATGTACAGTGATGCATCCGTGCATAATGTACAGTGATGCATCCGTGTGTGGGAGTCGATTTAAACCCATCATTTCAGTTAATAGAGTACACTCAAGTTATTTTTAGATTTTGTTGACCTCATGTTGGCAGCTGATCGTGATTTCACGTTGCGGTTCATGTATCAGGCAATGTGGCAAATATCCCTTACCGCATATATGCTATCAGGCCATGTGGCAAATATCCCTTACCGCATATATGCTATCAGGCAATGTGGCAAATATCCCTTACCGCATATATGCGGTCAACGACTCATCATTGGAGAACCAAAGAATATTGTAGGATGTGATAAAACGTACCTTCTGACATGTGCCTAACGAAGATTCAAATCAGCCTGCCCGTCCACAAGGTATAGTTAGAGTCTTTGTCGTCCACATCAAGGAATTTTGCATCCTTGGTTATCCAAATTGTGAGCAGGCTGATCTAAATCTTGGCTAGACGCACATGTCTGAAGTTAAGTTTTCTGTCGTCGAGGCTCATTTTATCCTCGGTGAGACATGAGCATCTGCACTGTCTGATCAAGACCTAGTTAATCGATATATTCTACACTATTCATTAATTATGTAATGATGAGACATGATCAGACTGACCTAGACCTACACTGACCGCATATGCGGCAAGGGATCCTTGCTACGTTACTTTACACGTCTATAACGCAACGTGAGAAAACGTACCATAGACGTGTGCCAAACGAAGACTAAACCAGCCTGCGCAGTCTGATTAGAGACTTCGTTGTCCGTATGAAGAAACTTAGCTCCCTTGGCTATCCGAAAGGCGCACATTGAAGATTCAGATCAGCCTCTGCTGATGCGCAGGCTGATCTGAATCTTCGCTGAGCGCAAATTTTAAATGGTACATTTTTAGATGTGTCTGCCCATATACTTCATTGTTCGTCTACCTGGTCTGGATGCCAAGGGATCAGCTGGCAAAAATGCGGCTGCCATGATTTAACTAAGTAGATACGTATTCTGATCTGACCTTCGCTGTTCGAATGTGCCAAAAGGCTTTTGCTTTGCCAACCTACAAACTTTCTATCTATTTACCCTAAGTACTGGGACGCATGAGCCTGCGCAAACAGCGTAGACCCAGATCCGAAGCCGCAGAACGGCATTCTGATCAGGGTCTACACTGTTTAACACGGAGCAGCAGTTTTTAGGCATATCAACAGTTAACAGAACGGACTTTAGGACAAGTATGGTACGGATTTAAGGTGTCCCAATACTTAAGGTATATATCCGGTATATTCAGGACGGGATCTTACAGTTCACGTGCTCGACCAAAAATTCACCTGACGAAATTTTGAAAAAGTTTATTTTACCGTAGTAATCCTTATTATTCGGACACAAGTCTTTACCAAAATTGTCCTAAAATTTAAACGTTTGGTGAGTGACCATGTATACAAAGGTCCGACGCCGCGTTCTCTGGTCTGATCTTGGTCTACACTGTTTACTCAGCCTGTCTGTCCGAGTCCTTAGTGGAAATACAGTATTTTTCCAGAAAATAGGGTTGAGATTTCAATCTATTTTTGTCTTGAAAATATCAATTATTTTGCCAGTATGTGTATGTGTTAAGGGGAGGCAACTGTCAAAATTGTTTTACACTATTCCAAACTTGATTTGCCTCCCTTTACACTTTCCCCGTTCTTTTGAGCACTTGCACATGCTCACGAGAGCCATTCAAGCTCCATATGGGCTTCTTGTTACTAAGGTGACGGGAAGAGTTTACAGTCATTTCTCCAAGTGAGATAAATTTGCCGTCAGGAAGTTGTCTTTAGTATCTGAGACCCATTGGGGTCCCATTTTTCATTTTTGAGTAGACACCCTTTCAGAAGGTGTTTGGTACAGGAAGCCACAAAAGTTGTCTATTTGTCTACAATCCACGTATGTTTTACCACTCTCTGGACAAATTCAGCAGACGACAGATTGAAAGTAATCTTTTTAGTTTTCCCAGAAAACAGAGTTTGCCATTTCATGCAAATTGTCTCCTTGGGAGACAATTTGCATGAAATACCAAACCTGTTTTCTGGGGAAAATTTGGAAAATATTTCAAAATGTCGTCTGTTGAAAATTTTACATAACATTCTAAGCGTTAAGGTTAACAAAGTACTGATATGCTTACCCGAACCCCTGTAGATCAAGCTTATCGAAGCCTGTGAACACATGCTTCCAACCATTGCATAAACTGGGAAATTCTCTCTAGGAATATTAAAAGGGGCTCCCCAGAACTCCATGTCAGACCCAAATCCCAAGGTTCCGCTATCGCAGTCAACATACATGTAGAACCTGTAAATAAAAGACGATATATCAGCCTTGCTCAGTTTCTCTCTCTGATCCCAAGGTTCCGCTATCGCAGTCAACATACATGTAGAACCTGTAAATAAAAGACGATATATCAGCCTTGCTCAGTTTCTCTCTCTCTCTCTCTCTCTCTCTCTCTCTCTCTCTCTCTCTCTCCCTCCCTCCCTCCCTCTCTCTCTCTCTCTCTCTCTCTCTCTCTCTCTCTCTCTCTCTCTCTCTCTCTCTCTCTCTCTCTCTCTCTCTCTCAACATCGCCACATTAGAAGTTGAATGCTAGACTTACCGAAGTGCCTTACTGGCAATGATAATGTGAAGGCAGTATATATGTTTTTGAATAAAGTATTTTTCTCGCACATATTCGGCACTAGGAGGGGGAGGGGGGGGGGAGGGGGGGAGTTGGGGTGGGTGAGGATTCTCAAAAATATCCAGTACTTTTCTCTGGCTCTCAACCACCATACCCTGGCAAATGACTAATACAAAATCATAGCAAAATGCGACTGAAAAGTTTAAGCTCTTAGTCGATTTTCGCATAAGTGTGAGTGCGATTTTTTACAATGATCATGTACACAACAAAGAAACCCATAATTATAGCCTACAAAAACGTGCAAAAGCCACTGGGCCTAATCACCCAGAGGACCGGTCCAGTTTGTCAGTTTTGACAATACGTTTACTGCCACATCTAGACTGCCTCTCAGCTGAATACGTGTGCAAATGTGCTTGCCAAGAGTTATGTCCTTACATGTACATTATGGAAACACGCCTATTCAAATATATTGAAAATTTCACCACCAAAAACTGCATTTTCAGATAAAAATTCTGATAGTTTTCATATTTCTGCTCAAAACATAAATTGTGAGTAGTCGTTAGAACTGCCTCGCTGAGGCGGTTCTAACGGGTACCCACAATCTATGTTTTTAGCAGAAATAAGAAAAATAATGTTTACCCCTGTAAACCCCAGTTTTACCATATGAAAGTGGGCTTTAAGGAGGTCAAAATTATATAGGTATGTTTTCGTGATGACTATTGATGAGTTCTGTTAGGACGGTTTCTTGGAAGAAAATTTCATGAAAGCTGCATTTTGATGGCGTCTGTAGAAGGACATTTGAGTAGTAACAAAAGCAAACGTACCGTCTGACATATGCGTCCAATGAAGACTCAAATCAGCCTGCGCATCACGCAGTCTGATCAGAGTCTTCGTTGTCCGTATGAAGAACGTTTGCATCCTTGACTATCCAAAACTACGTCCAGTGAAGGGTCTGGTCAGACTGCGGAAATGCGAAGGCTGATCTGATT